>JASJUZ010000075.1:0-1239228 GCA_037159825.1 Tupiocoris notatus
GCAGCATTCAAGTGAGGCCAACTAGCAAGGTCAATTGTTCCAAATTAGTAGGCCCTTTTTAATAGGTATCTTTCTTATGCTCGTCCACTTCCATTTCCAATAATTTCATCCCACTTTGTCTTTCACAAAACGGCGAATCGAATACAGAAAACTGAAGTTTCTTCGTTGATAAACACTTCTCGAAATATTCCATCGCCGTCGAACGAAATCGTAACTGTTTGATTGAAGTTCCGCTCGAGGTCTAACGCGTTTCTGGTTACATGGTTGATAGACCTTGAAGCGGCGTGAGATCATCGCTTTGAAGACTCGCTTGAATGTTAATTAGATACATGTCCGACTATGAAAAAAACGTAGAACTGTTTCCTGACGACATTCCAATGCTGATGGATCGGAAATCGGCCGAAAAAGCGCAATAAAGATGCTTGAAAATTTTTCTAATGAAAGTTTATGTTAATGGCATCTAAGACGTTTTGAGAAGTTGTTAGGTGAATTGGAAATTTACAGAGTTTGATATCAATTTTTGAGACCGGGTTTCCCAGTTTTTGATCTACTGAGTTTAACGTGAATGGTGTTCTATGTTCTACTACTAATTTTCGTCTCGAAGTGACAAAATTTTTATTTTACTTCACCCTAAAAATGCTTTTGTTTCAATTTCGTAATTATTTTTTGCGTTTTCGACCTTACTCTACTAAAATGATCATAACTTCCGTAATTTTGTCTCAAACTAAAATCTGATTACACCGTTGGGAAAAGCGTTATTTTTAATGTCTGCTAGTGCTCAATAGTTTGTATTTAAACGGAACCGAGGCGTGAGAATGGAGTCTTAAACGGAAATTTTGAAACCCCCTTCTTTTTTTTTCTTTTAAAGACGTTTTGTTAGTTCACAGGTCTACAACACACATCTACACCAATTCTGCTTACTAAAGCGCTTATGAAATTAATTTTTGCTTTGGAATTCCAGAGAGAAAAATAGGTTTGACTGTTAAAAAACTTTTTCCCGCAAATTAAGGCAGAAATTGCCGTTTTGCAAAGTGTGGTCAAAAACGTAAAAAAAAGGCAAAAATAGGCAAATCAAATGCATCCCCAGTTGTCTCTTGAACAATGTTTTTCCCAAGTTTATTTGTCGTGTGGGACGCGGAAAAAAACTTTCTCGCGAGTCGCTCCCACAGGCGGGACAATTGATTCGATTTGCGGACTTCCAACCGCGTACGGACGAGTTTGACTTCCGAGACGTGACCTCCACAAGTTCTCTCCCTAGTGTCGATAAGCATAGTCCATCACAGCAGGATACGGGGGAAAAATGTGCCATGTGCCGTACGTTCGACGGAGTCCCAGATTAGGTCGATCTGAGTCGTCTCGTCACTTCCTATCCTATTTGTCGGCCGGATGCGTATGTTCAGTTAAAACGCCATTCATACGAGCGATTCTATTTCTGAATGAACGAGCGAGTCAATGTGCTCATTGGTACTACTTATTTGTTTTAGGCATTAGAGCTCATCAGCGACCCCGCCAAATCCAGTCGAAATGTTTTTTTAGCGAATTTTCGCAGAAAATGATGTTAATTGCTTCTGTTGCAAAAAAATCGTCCATCAAATTTTGACTGACAGTAGGTTAAAAAAATCAGTTTCATTCATCGGAGAATCGAATTCTTAGGGGGGAAAATGATACGTGTATATTCAATATTTTGGTGCTCGATGCTCGACCCATTCTGCGTTGAAGCGTGGGGCCTTATCGAACCAACTGATGTCACTTCGCACGATAACTACCTTAATTTTTGAGCTATAAATTTAATTTTTAAGCAGAAAAATCCCTCTCGGCAAAAGTAATTACGAGTTTGTTGTTCATTCAAATCGGTGCCGAGGGTGATGTTCAAAGTTGAACTCGAACTTTTTTCGAAAAATCGAAAAACATCGTAGTCCGATCTAAGGAGCCATTCCTGGCATAGAAATTCGTGTACGTTTGCACGCTGAATCTAATAAAAAAATACTCCCAATTTTCACTCGATTTGGGCTGAATCGATGTTCGGGTGAAAAGTGCCACAAAAAGTGTAATTCGCCCGATAACCCAATAAGCTGGAGAATAATACTCGGGCGGTTAATAGGCCGCTTTAATAATGGTGAATGTAAGGGACGGTGCCTGGACAATCGTAAAAAAATCTGATGAGGAAAAGTGAAGGCTGAAACAGGAAATATCGACGAATTTACTATCTCACGTTACATCGAAAGTGTCTGTGCTCGGATGTTTTTTCTGGTATGGGAAATATTTCCGACGTAACCGAACTTTGAACTTTTTTTTCTGCGAACTTGATCTTGCATAAGTGAAGCGTTGCGTAAGACCGTTCAATTGTCTCATCCGCGACCGTTATCCCTCGTTGCTCCATTGTCTTAAGAAAAATCGTTCCCTGGCCAGGTTATAAAAGCGTTATAGTGTGCGAAGAAGAGTTCTTCATGTACGATTTACATTGAAATCGAAGCAGCGTACTATTCGGATTTGACGATATTGTTTCTCCCACGTAGATATTTACCTTCTGAATACTAATTGCTATTTGATAGCCGCTTGAGATATATTTCCTGCTTCACCGTCCGATGGAACTGTCCTTGGAGCGAGGGAAGGTGTAATTCATTGATATTATGTGCGAATGTCTACTAACAGAAAATATTTTTGAAAGGGAATGATCCGTTGCAGCGATTTTCAAAGTGAAGGAACGGCCAGGTATTCTCTTGAATTCTCCTTCGCTCATTTTGAAATTTCGAGCGTCAAAACGAGCGACGCAAAATGACAGTTTTCGTTTTTCCCAATACACAGACGCTTTTGTCGAATTTGCAGACAATTTATTACCGAGTTTCGACCCGAAATAACATGAGGATTCCTTCGTTTTTGGGTTGTCGCTTCATATCTTCTTGATTTTGAAGTTTGCGGGGGAGAAAAACTGGGCGACTCGTTCTCAATTTTCTTTATTGCCTGCCGAGCACTTTCGCCCCTTCGGGCATCATCAGGGCTTTGTAGCACCATTGGTAGTTACCCGGTAGCCCCCGTAGCTACCAATGGTGCTACAAAGCCCTGATGATGCCCGAAGGGGCGAAAGTGCTCGGCGGGCAATAAAGAAAATTGAGAACGAGTCGCCCAGTTTTTCTCTCCCGCAAACTTCAAAATCAATGAGAATTCCGTTCCATGCGTCGAAGAATCAAATTCTAAGAGAAAAACATGTATTGTGTGCACACTGTATTTCGTTGCTCGATGCTTGACCCATTCTGTGTGGAAGCGTGGGCTCTTATAAGACACTTATCCCGTCTCACGATAACTGCCATGGTTATCGAGATAGAAATCTAATTTTTTGCGGGAAAATCCTTCTCGGCAAAAGTATGACTTCGTTGGCCAGCCAGATCGAGCTCAAATTTGACCTTGGTTACCCAAAAATCGAAAAATTATCAATATCCCAAGTAAAATGGCATGTTGGGCATTGAAATTCGTGTATTTTTTAACGGCGAGTGGAATAAGACTATGTTCAACGGTTCTATGTATTTCGGTAACTATGGAAATTTTTATGTGCAAAAGAATACATACAATGCTGAAGACACATCAATACTGAGATATTGCATTTATTAGATAGCAGTGAATTAGTTCGCCGATTGAACATAACTATGCATTTAGATCTGGGCTCCTTGATGTAGTTCTATTGTTATCTAGATACTTACTATTAAGAAAGCTTTACTGGTGAGTTTATCTCAAAATGTTAATAATTAGAAAATGTAGTTACTAGATGGGCTTGTCGTCCGATAATAATTCTAATTCGGAACGAAGCTAAATTCGTAAGAAATTCTCATAGTGCTATACTCAGAAACACTTTGCAAACAATTATCTGTGCTCTGTCTGCGGTCAATAAGTGACAGAAGTTGCCGTTTCTCAATGAAAAATTATTGAAACTTTAAGAAAAAAAAAGGAAAATGAAAAATTGCCGTTTCTGGGTGCTCAGTTGTTATTGTAAACTTGGTCAAATAAAGAAGCATTTGGAAAAAAATCATTATTATTTTTTAAATATTACCAATGGTTCGCATTAAAATTGCCGTTCGATTGTCTCGTAAAATTACTGCTTGCCTCTTTTTACGAACCTGTTATTATTATGTGTTACCTGTTATCTACGAAATACTATGTCATCTCTTCGAAGACAGGAATTATCGAATTAACGTCAAACAGCGCTAGTTAACGGATACTTCGACAAATCGGGAAGAAATCGTGACGTCAATCCGAGCTCATCGGTTGAAAAAGTGTCCTCTGGAGAACGATAGTTCGAAAGAGCACTCGGCGACCTATTTCGGTGCCGTATTTGACTCCTAGGTAGAGAGGATTTCTATCGGTCGCATTCCCAGGATTCCAAAGGTAGACGGGCTATCGTGCGAAGTCACGTTCCCAGCTTACGTCCCCCGACTGTTTGTTCATACTTTTATTTGTCAAAGCCTCCCGGGGCTGACGACCTGTCGGTGATTTGCAGTCGCACGGTCGTCAAAAACGTGAAACTCTCGATGAAGACTTCAACGTGATGTTTACCTAGAAATAGCCTCTCAACAAATGTTATTAAGTTCTAGCAGTTGCCGATTGAACTTCGCTTAACACTGTGTTTCTTGAGTAATTTGTTTTATTTTTTTTTTCAATTTTGATTTTCGGAAGTCAAAAGAATTGATATAATTCAACGCTCAAGGTCTTAAAATTTATTTGACAGCGAGTGGATGACTCTCGATATTTATCATCAGGATCACACACCGCACTTCCGAATTATTTGCATACTTTTAATTTTGTGCGTTTTTTTTTTTTTTTTTTCTTTGCAAATTTTGTCCGAAAAAAAACAAACGGTGGGCTCGTTCCGAAAAAATCTACTTTCGAGTTTCAACCCGAAAACACTTACGAAATTCGTTTCGTGCATTGGCGAATCAAATTCTTGGGAGGGAAAAATGTGTAGAGTATATAGTTACTGTATTTTGGCGCTCTATGCTTGACTCATTCTGTTGAAGCGTGGGCACGTATCGGACCGATACTCCGCATGATAGCCGCCGTAATTTTCGAGAAGAAAATGTGATTTTCAGCAGAAAAATCCTCCTTGCCGATTGTAATTACGACTTTGTTGGCCAGCCAAAGCGGAGCAGAGGGTGAGGCTCAAATTGGACGTTGAACTTGCCCAAAAATCGAAAAACTAAAACTAAATGTAAATGGACATTTTTAGTATTGGAATTCACGTATTTTTTCGCGTTGAATTGTATTCGGCGATAGCGATGTTGTTGTCCTAAACGGTTTTCGAGTTTATTTTATGGAGGTTTTTGAGTTTTACAAAAATGCATACGTATATAAGGATGATGTTATTCGGGCATTTACAAGGCTAAATAAAAATCTTTATATATTCGTTGTATTGTTCTTCAAACTGTTCCCTCCATAATTCAACAATTCCCTCGTAAAGTCATGCAATACTAAACGTTTCTACTATTGTGTCTTTTGGGTAGGAATGAAGTCCAAATTTCGCAGGGTTTGTCTTAAATTCATTATATATTTTTACATTGCAAATAACAGATCATCGCGTATAAATAATCAGATTTTACTTGATATCATAGTCTAGTATCTCAATTGACAATATTATACAGCTCAAGCGTACAATCGTATAATATAAGCTCTTCATGCTTTGAAAGACTGTTCCCAATTTATCTCTATTTGGACTTCCCAAGGCTACAGACCACCCACTGTACTCTAGTTGGAACCATATCGAGATTTATTTCGAAAACAATAACTTCTTTGTGGGACGAGAAGCCCACAGTTTTCTCTATATCGGAAGACCAACGGGATTTCTCGGTTGGAGGCGCGTTTCATTGAAAATAAAAACCTAACCTGGCGACGAGGTGGATGTCTTTATTGAAAAAGGGAGAAAAATGATCCCAACGCCGGCATCTAAAAATGAAACCCATTAGAACGCAGGTGCTCCGCTGGAAGGGCCGTGCTAAAAATAAACGTACCTAATGATTATCAAACTCGCAGATGATGTCCCTATCGAAAGGAACTGAATCGAACAGATCGCGGAAACTTTCAATCACACGAACATCTGACTATGTTTATTACTTCAAAATTAATAATTACTCGGTATAAAAATATTTTGGGACTCGACAATACTATCGCAATGGGTAAAGTACCATCTAAAAACAAATCTATAAATTTTTCAAGCGTTGATTTTAGTTTATTATTCAATAATAAACCATTGTAATCGCCCAAGAAAAAACATTTCCTACCCCCCTGAAAAATTGATGTTTTACGTTTCGAGGCATGTAGAATACGACTATCCGATAAAAAAAAATTCTGTCCGTACGCCGTCAACGCTTTTTTGACAAAACTAAAATAATTGAAATTTTCACCGAAAATCAATCTGGCTAGGACAATGGCTCAATTCTTCAACCAAATCACTACCTCGATTTTAACGGGATTGTTGGGGAGTTTTGAGGGGGAGAACATTCGTATTTTCCAATTTTTTTTTTCTATTTAAAAAGGTGAATTTGGTATCAATCTCAATAGATTTTTGGATGCTGAATCGAATGAGACCATCGCGGGGGCGATAGCTTTATTGACTCTCGAGTTAACGCTACTTTTGTGTTGAATTTGGGAGATTATCAGGCACGAGGGTATAACTCGAGAATTCTTGGAGCTATAAAAATCGTTCTATACTCGTTTCGACTAACACTCTCTTCAGCTGTACAGTGGCGAAAAAGTTATCCTAGAATATTAAGATTAAGAAAAATGAAAATGATCAAAATTAAAATAGTTGCATCTGAGTTCTTCCCTATAGTTGTTACAAATCTATTTTTCGGTGGGAACGTTCACACATTCACAATAATTACTATCACAAATGGATTGAAGCGAAGGAATAATAATAAAGACGCCTGGTTTTATTGTTGATGTCACACTTCCTACTTCCTAGTGTTATGCGTTTGTCGTTGTTTAATCAATATTTTTTTAATATTATTCTTGGCTTCCATGCTATAAAAATGATTTCATCACACAGAACTTGTCTTGTTAGTCTCACGCACCGTACATTTTCGCACGTATAACCTATTTCTTGAATTTTTCTGGTTTTGGGTCTCCTGGCTAGTTTTTCAATAACAATATTCTTTTGTTTAACGTTGAGGCCTTTAAATAACGTTTCCGATTTCTTTTTTTTTTTTTTTTTTTTGTTAGGATTTGATTTCCGGTTTCGGCGCTTTCTCTTCCTCGAATTGTGTATTTTTGTTGATTCCCACATCAGTAGTAACGATGCAAGCGACCTTAATCGGTTTAGCCGAAACTGCGACCAGGAAAATTCTTTACGCATTAGTGAATGTTTATTTTGCAGAAGCGTTATCGCTGATTACCGAAAACAATTACGGAAGGTTAGAAAAAATTTCATCGAATCAATAAAATGAGTAAACCGGGACGAAAAATCCCCTTAACCCCTAAATTGGAAAAAAATCCCCTGAAAATTCTCAAAACTCTGCTAAGACACGAAAAATATCGCTAAATCGTAAATAATATCCAAAGTTCGGCTTCGTAAAAAATTTAAATCGGCTTTTGTCAAAAATGGGGGCCGAATTGAAATTGATATCTTGATAGTGTATATTGGTCGAACCATCGGAGTGGTTCTAACAATTATTGACAACTCTGCGTTAAGGTTTATCCAACTTGGTTGAATTCGCTCCCCTCTTAATTTGGCCTGGATGTCTCCCATGGCAGCTATGCGCTATGTTAGCTGGTAAACATCCTGATTTCTAACAAAATAAAACAGATTGCTACAATACAGGGGAAAATCCTTAGAAAAAAAGTGCCAGTTTTAGAAATAATTTTCCTGAAAATCCTCCAGATATTTCTTCCTTTTGAATTTTTTTCCCAATCACAAAACCCCTGACTTGGCAACACTGATCAGGGGACCAGTTTCAACCTAAGATCTCTCACCCTCTCCCCTCGGGTTTTTTTATGGAGGCAGTGTTCAATGTGTTCCCTTTTTGGGGAAAACTCACCTAAAACCAAGACAAAATAACTCTTTCCCCTAAATCATCCCTCAACCCCTTTTGGCGCAGACGTGTTTTACCATGTAAGCATAATAAGAACTGCGAGAATATAGTTTTTTTAATCCTCAGTTTTTATTATAACTCTGATTCCATTCGCATTTGCGCGATCGGAATAATAAATTCGTTTTTTCAAGGAACCAAAATTTTTAATTAAATATTTGAAGTTTACGTTTACTCCAAATCATGGTGATGTGTCAAGGTGAGTTGAATACGAGGATTAAAAAAAATATATAGGAATAAAGGGCCCTGTATATTTCTCCCCTTTTATTATTTCAAAAACACCCAATTTCCACATTTCCTAGTCAAGGTTTCCCCCAAATCTCCAAATGAGACCTGGCAACACTGTACTGAGGTAATAATTCGACGTGGGTCATTTCTGACCACAGACAAGGATGACCGACGAATACTTTCTACTAAATTAAGGGTTTACTAGATGAAAGTATATCTTTCTCTTCCAACTTCAGCGAGGCGTACTTGCATGACATCCGAGTGCTGTTTGTTTAATTTTTTACAAAAAACTAACGGCGATTTCGCCCACTTGATCTCTATAATTTTCACGTTCCGATTTTCCTACGCCGGACGTTGATCCCATTGCCCTCAGTCAAGTCTCTCCTTCGCTTGTCGACACATGTGATAAGTCGTATCGGGTCCCACGCAATGCTGAGATAGACGCTTCCGGCCTTAACGCCTACAAATGGCGCTACGCGTTTTTTTCTGCTCCTTTTCCAGTCGACCAGACGCATTCGATCCCGTACAAAACGTCCTTGTCGATTTATTCCAGCCTCTTTCAGCGCCGACAGTTTTTGTGCTCGTTAGCTCCTCGGTCTCAGGTATATGAACCGACCCTGACCTAATCGTGGGAAATCCTAAGAACGGGAGCTAGTCCCGAAGGACGAGATGATTTTTCGAGCGGGAACACGCCAGTTTGTGTACCCGAGTGAATATTAAGGTTGAAAATATTTTCAGGAATTTTCGCCCGATCGAATCTTATATCGATGGCTACAGGACAACATGTGTTATAAAAATTTGGCTGGTTTTCAGGAGAGAGAAAAACGTTTCAAAAATAATGGGGCAATTAGTGATATTCTTTTGTGTGTCGCTCTTTTTCTGATATTGTCAGGATGAGGGGGAGATTGAGATTGCGACTTTTTCTCCATATTTTTATTCCTCGGCCGAGATCTTTCGCCCAGTCGGGCATCTTCTGGGCTGCCTGAACATCGTATACAAAAACTGTTAGGAAGGTACAGGTTACGTCTTAAACATTTATGGTAACATTTCAGTACTTACATAGGCCCATCTGGTACCTATGACCGAGTCTGGCGTATAACGTGTAAAAAATGTGTCGTATCACAGCATCCTGTTAGGGTAACAATATGATCACAGTTAGAGTTTACTTGAAGAACATTGAAATACATTTCGGTAATAGACCAATCATTACTCACTTAGAAGGTTGGTTGTGTGTATTAGAAGATGCCCGAATGGGCGAAAGATCTCGGCCGAGGAATAAAAATATGGAGAAAAAGTCGCAATCTCAATCTCCCCCTCAACATGACAATTAGTGTTAAGAAGAGTGAAGAAGTGGAACTTGTGATATCATGCTACATGCTTTGGAATCTAGATAGTAGCTCATTTCAGGAAAACACCTTGATAACACTTGCTGCCGACAAGAATGGTATAACACATGTTGTTTAAGCGGGAATAACTCATTTCCAGCGCTACCAACAAAAAAACTGATGCCACCACGAGATTCGGCTTGAAATTCTGAATAAAAATTATCCAAAACCTCATAACCCTTTTTTTCATATCACACGTTGTCCTGTAGCCATCGATATTGCGTGCAGATTATTCCCAAACCAACTTAACTACCGTAATTATTATTTTTAAACGACGAATTTATCATTCGATCTTTCCGTTGTAATTTATCGAAAAAAACCATCCCTGCTCACGACTTTTCTTCGAGCCATTTAAAACCCGAACGAGGATTAGAAAATATGTCGTAAGTCAAACTCTTAAGAGCTACGAAAAAACTCGCAACTCGCATCATTATCGCGCTTGTTATTACTTTCGTTCGATCGTCAATTCCATCGCTTTCAAAACATGACGCTCTTCGTTTAGCGTACGATTTTCGCACGTCCCAACAACCTCGAGGAAGTCTTCTGTGAATGAGAACCAAAAGGAAGCTAATGCCGGTGAAAGCAGGCAATGTGTACGGTTGATAATAGTTACACGGCCGGTGATGTTACGCCGAACGTGAGCTTAGCCCGCCAATCATCACTTCCGCTTATGAGTCGTAATACGTAGTGCGGATGAACTAGCCTCAGCTTTCGACGGAGAGCGAACGGTGTAGGGGCGAATTCAATGAATTTTCTATTATACTATAAAGAGGGGAAAAAAATGCCGCGAATTGTAGTACAGTGGTTTATTATTCCATTGCTTCAATAATGATGCGAGAAGACCATCTATTTGTGATAGAAATTATTCAGAACATTATTTGTAAATGTTCCCACCAACATAAGTAGCAACTATTGTAATTTTAATCATTTTTCTTTCCCTTAACTTTTAAATTGAAAGCTAAATTTTCCGCCTAACGGTACAGCTGAAGAGACTGTTTGACGAGCATCTCAACGAGTCTAGAACGATTTTTATAATCAAAAAAACTCTAATGCTAAATTTGTGAAAATTTCCCAAGTTCATCACAAAAGCTGCGATAACTCGAGAACCAATAAAGCTATCGACCCCGCGATGGTCTCATTCGATTCAGCGTCCAAAAATCTATAGAAATTGATATCAAATACATATTTTTCTGAAAAACCTTGGAAAATATCAAATAAATCCCACTCAAAATCCCCCAAAAATACCCTTAAAATTGAGCTGGCGAAGTGGTTCCAGAATTGGGCTGTTGAAAGACCGAGATTGATTTTTGGTGAACATTTCAAGATTGTACTAGCTAGCTGTAGCTATTATAGTTCGGCCGGAAAAGGACAGCTGACAGACAGATTTTTTTAAATAGGATATTCGGGTGCCTTGAAACGTAAAACATTAAATTTTGAGGGGGATTAGAAAAAAAAATTTCTTGGGCGATTACAATGGTTTATTATTGAATAATAATCCAAAAACGCTGCAAATGATATTACAGTGGTTTACAATGGTGTGTTTGAATCTTAAAGTGGTTCCATACTCTTTTCTCCCTTGTGGTTTTGAAATGTTTTAGTGAAAAATATAACTATCTGTAGAGAGATAGCTTACTATGTATAAATAATTAATATATAATCTATTCATAGAGACATGAATGAGAAATATACTTTATATGTATTATTTAATCCATGGAGAGATAGATATTTGTAAAATATAATTATTAATAATATATCTTTGTTGGGAACAATATTCTGTTTCTCCCTTGTTGTTTTTAAATGCTTCATCGTTTCAACAAATAGTATATTATTAGTTATACAATTTTTGTATATAAATGTATATAACTGGCCTCATGAATTTATTTTATAACTGGCCTTAAAAATGTGTATAATTGGCCTTATAAATGTTTATACTGGCCTCATCATAATGACACAAATCTAGTGAAAATCTGATCGTTTTGCTTGCCAGGAGAGCGAACAAACGAAAGATGCACATGATAAGGGAATGATTCGGAAGTACAGTGTGTGTACCTAACGACTTAAGACATAAATTGTGAAACGGTGATAACTTTTATAGCAAAGCGATTCAAAAATAAAAGTTCCAGTGATGCAGCTATAATTATAGAAGCTACTGTTTGAATAATATTGTAACCAATATGGAAAGATGTTTATAGGCTCATAAATTCTCGTGTAATATCATTGCAAAGGTCGAGCATTTTTCCAAAACTCATAAATCTCCGTAACAACTGCAATATCTCGAGAACCGTTGAAGATACCGACACAGATATAGTAATCATTCTATTTAATGGGTATAACGCTGCAAATGATTTTACAGTGGTTTATTATTCGTTCGCTTGAATAATGATTTATGAAGACTATCCATTTGTGAACGTTTCCCCCGAAAAAATTCCCTTTAAATTGAGATAGCGATTCGGCTAAAGAATTGGGCCGTTGTGAGACCTTGATTTATTTTTTGTGAAAATTTCAAGAATTTAGCTATTTCAGTTTTGTAGGAAAAGTTTTGACGGCGGACGGACACATTTTTTTATTTGAGAGTCGGATTGTACGTGCCTTGAAACGTTCAAATTTTGAGGGGGTTAGAACATTTTTTTTTTGCGGTTACAATGGTTCATCATTGAATAATAAACCAATGTAGGTGAATTTTGACCCCAAACCGCCCCTGTACATCGGGCTATAAAAGTTTTTATTTTTATTTTTGGGCAAGCAGAAAGTCAAATTTTATCACCACCCTTTGCTCTGTCTTATTAAAGAACTCTTAATTAAATTTGCTGGGAAGTATTTCTATTAAAAAAAAAAAAAAAAATCGGTTCGATAAGTGCCCACGCTTCAACACAGAATGGGTCAATCATCGAGCACCAAATTATAGTACGTTCTCTACACATTTTTCCCCATCCGTAATTCGATTTTCCGATGCGTGAAAGTGATTTTTTACGCGTCTACGTTTCGAAATTCGATGTTCGATTTTTTGAACGAGCCAAAGGACACCATTTTCCGCGAAAATTCTCTAAAGGAGCTCGAATAAATTATAACTCTGAGGGACTAGCTAGAGAAATCAAGCTACTCTCACATTTTAAGACTGTAATTCAGCTCTTGGACATGTATTTGTGCAAGGACTCACTCATAATTCAGAAATATAATCGCCTCTTTTAAGTTGCGATTACTTTCTCGCCATACATCGCTCAAAAAAGCTTTTTAGCTTCTCAAAAATCGTGCTCTTCCACTATCGTAGTTTCAGTATCTCAATTCGTTGGGGAGAATCCGAACTTGCGATTCGAATTGGTTTGAACGCAAATATAATGGCATTCCCGGCATTAGCACAACGTGGATTCCTAATGGTCCCACTATCAAATCTTCGAAGTGCTCGGTCTTTGATTCCTCTGAGGTTAACGCGTTCTTGAATAGCAAATTGTGCATGCATAATGTAAACGTCTGACAGTAATTGAAAGGTTGGACGGCCGTTTGGCAAAATCTATTCACGATTTAAGAGCATTCTACGAACAATGGGGTTTTCGTTACTGACGAATTCACTCGTATGGTAATTTTTATAGTCGTTAGCCTTTGCCGGTGCTCTGTCACGTTTACGGTGTGTATTGGCGAAAATTCGACTCTGTTTCAACCAAAAACTCGACTAAATAATCCGAATCGCAGAGTGCCTCATTTTAAACCGAAAAACTTGAGTTGCCATTAACGCCATGAATTCGTTCATGGCCTCAAGTGTTTTGGTTTATTGTTAAATAATGAACGATTGTTATCGTCCTAGAAAATGTTCATCACCCCCTCAAAATTTGATTTTTACGTTTCTAGGTTTTTCTTAATTTTCATTATTATTTCCGTATCACTTAACTATGAAACGACGTTCTCATTTGCTGCTCAGATGAAATTATTCTGCTGGGGATTATTGGAAACACAAAAACGTAGATGGTAATCGTTCAATGTAACTGTAAATTCAATAGCTGGCAGGTTCTTTCCGTTTGAAAATCGCGGATCATTTAATTTCAAAAATCATTCGTGTTTGTGGAAGTTACCACACGCTATTAACTGTCATGACATGAGGTTGAGATTAATCAGCGACGTTGTGAATTTTTATACTTCTAGCGCTTTCGCCATTCAAGGCTTCTTCAGGAAACATCTTCTTTACAAAAATCTAAAAAAAAAGATTTATAAAAAAGATTTTTCCTGAAGAGGCCTTGAATGGCGAAAGCGCTAGAAGTATAAAAATTCAAAACGTCGCTGATTACGTCTCGACCTCATCCCCACGTAAATTGTCGGCCAGAAAAACAAACGTCTTGAAGTGTTTTCTTGCGAGTCTTTCCTGGCCGCATTCTTTCTCGCATTCTCTTTTGTCGATTCAGCGGTGACCCCGAAATTATTCAATTAGGCGAAGAAACAAAGGGTCCTCCCCGAAGCCAAAAAGTTAGTGAACCTTTTGTGAACAGGAAGGCCTCGTGACGATATGCGCTGCACTTGAATACCTAACGCGAGAGATTGAACAGGCAATATCGTCCTGAATAGTAATGGCTTCACTCGGCCGAACATCGAAACGAACGTCAGGAAGGTAATCGAGCCGAGTTTTTCACGTTACCAGTTCTGCTCATTTTAACGAGGCGAACAACGTTCGGCAGTGATCGAACATTATACAATAGGAAGTTAGCGTTATGAGCAATTAACGCGGTAGCATCGCTACTTTCCAACGTTTACAATGTAGTTCTTCGCCTCTTTAGATGAAGCATCGGAAAAATGGTATCCTTCCTGAAGTAGAATTAATATCATATCGACAGAAAATGAGTAGAGAATCTCGAGAAATTAGAGGGCAAGGACGTTTTTTAATGTCATCTGCTTCTTGCAGAATTCGATGCCGCAGTTCAATAATGTGAGCTGTTATTTTTTATTTCCTTCAAGAGTCAAATAGTTGGAACGCTTATTGTCTTCAATTGACAGCCAAGACCTGAGGAATCGCACTCACTAATTCCAGATTTACCGCATTTCCGACTCATTCATATCCGTAGTCCAATAACTCCATTCAGCATCTGAAACGCCAACTATCATCTCTCAATCGGATCAATATACGATTTTATACGATCATTATTTCAGATTTATACGATTTTTTTACGATCATTATACGATTTTTTACGACTTCATGAAAAATAACTGACCACATTTTCTCACTTTTTAACCAATTACGGGAAAATCTTCTCCTTCGAGCGCCTTCGCCATCTGTGGCCTTTTTTGGTTCAAAACCTTAGCGTGTAGCCGTGTTTAGCGGGTTTTTGAATAAAACTATCATATTTGGCGCGTTCAGAAAAATTCTATTATCTTATTTCGACCCAAAAACATGTACAGAATCCGTTTCATGTATCGGAGATTAAGATTCCAAGAGGAAAAAATGTGTAAAATTATGTCATATATTTTGGTGCTCGATACTTGACCCATTTTGTGTTGGAGCTTGGGCACTTATCGGACCATCGTCACTTCGCACAATAACAGTATCATTTTTTAGAAAAATTACCTTTTTCAACTAAAGGAAGTTTTAGCATTGTAACTCGAAAATGACCGTTCCAATCGAAAAATGTCATCATAAGTTATAATTTTGCATTTTGGTCGTTCCCTAAAAAATCAACCGTCGAATTTTGGCAAGAAAACAAGTACAATATCTGTTCCATGCATCGGTGAATCGAATTTTAACATTGGAAAATGTATAGTGTAATTAATATATTTTGGTGCTCGATACTTGACCCATTCCGCGTTGAAGCGTGGGCACTTATCGGACCGTTGTCACTTTGCTCGATAACTGCCGTAATTTTTAAGTTTATGATTTTGTAAAAAGATCCTTCACGGTTAAAGTAATTACAGTTCGTTAGTCAGCCTAGTTGGAACTGAGGGTGTTGTTAAAATCTGACCCTAAACTGGCCCGAAATCGAAAAAACCATCAAATCTATGCAAAGGGCCGTTTTTTGTATTGAAATCGATGTATCATTTCACGCTGAATCGAATAAGTCTTGCGTATCGTTATAGCAGTTTGTATGGAGATTTTTGGGATTATTGAGAAAATATATTTTTACCTATGTAATGATGATATTACTCGAGTGTTTATGAGGCTATAAATGTCTATCTATTTCCGTAACGCCATGGTGCAGAACTGGAAAAAATTTCCCTCTTTTGAGCCTCATTTTTCAAGATTGTCGGGTTTGTTTCGTGTTGATCCATTCGATTTCATGTTCCTAATAATTTCGGCATTTTCGAAATCCAATTGTGACATGACGTCTCTTCAGGTTACCAGGATATCGGCAATAGAGTGAAAACGCTCCGTATCGTTCCTTTATGCTGTGGATTTCATTGTAAATTATTTCCAACTCGAACGATTCATTATAATTAAAGCGGAGTTTTCTTCGTTTTCCGTCCCTAATCAGTCTTCTTCTTGAAGTCATACGGCTTGGCGACACTCGCTTCCTGAACACATGACATCATCCCATTGTAAAGCGGCCCGTACATGGAGTCCTCTTATACGTATCTTGTTACTTCCACGCAGACCCGACCTCAAGCTCGACTTGACTTGTAACCAGCGGTCGCACACTCAACGGACCTTCGAACCGCGACTCGCTAAATAATACGTTCACTCGCCAGCCAAGCGAGTGCTTCCGCTTAGTGGTTTTTAAGGAACAACTTATGTCTATCATAGGTATCGGCAAAGTGAATTGTTCATCGACTTGGAGGATCTTCAAGTAACATCGCGTATTATCGAGTAGAAGTAGTTTTTAATGGTTTGTCAATGGGATTAGTGATTATTAAAGATAGTCGCGATCCGGTGGAAATAAAGGAAATTGACGAAATTAATAACTGAGCTATCTTCTCCCGCTTTTTTTTTTTTTTTTTTTAGCGAGTTTTTGCTGGAAATTATGCTATTTGACTCGTTGCGAAAAATCTACCATCGAATTTCGACCCGAAAACACACTTAAATTTGTTTTGTGCATCGGAGAATCGAGGGGAACATTTTTTTACTGTATATACTATATTTTGATGCTCGATACTTGACCCATTCTGTGTTGAAGCGTGGGCACTTCAACGGACCGATACCTTTTCCCGCAACGTTCGTGATAAAAATCTGTTTTTTTTTTGTTTTCTTTTTTTTCTGAAAAATTTGTCTTGTCATTATTAAGTTTGTAGCTCAGCCAGATTGGTGCAAGATATGGTGGTGTCAAATTCCACCTAGAACTTGCCCTGAAACCAATAAACCCTCAAAACTCGATTTAAAATGGCATTAGTGGTATTGCAATTCATATATTTTTCACGCTGAACCTAATGATACATAGTATCTTCAACGTTTCTCGAATTACTGCATTTATATATGGAGATTTTTGGTTTTTTGAAAAATCCATGATTACGTAATCATAATATTTCTAAAGTATTTCTAAAAAAAATTGTTTCAAAAATCACTTTTTTGGAATATTTATGGTTGTAGAAAAAAACTACGATTGTCATATAGAATTTTCGTTAAAAGATTTGAATTCACATTTTCTTCTCTACAAGCCTTGTAACAGAAACGGGCTTATGAGCTTGTTCTCCATAAGGAGATAGATTATGATCAAAATGATACCGGAAACAATGAAATCGAGCGATTTTTATTGAAGCTGCTTTTTATGGGTTTTTGTCGAGAAAATCTCGTTTTCTCCTAACCTGGGGCCGTTAATAGTACGTGGATACGACTTGAAAAATTATGTAACCCTCTTGGATGATTAACCTTAGTATAAAAGAAAAAATCTAGTCAACTAGAGTATCCTGTTCCTTTGGAGTCTGTTAAAAATCGTTCGACTTGTCCTTTCTTCAGTATAAAAGCTTTAATTTAATCCTTGGAACGAATATCTCTTTTACACTCATCGAAAACGTATTGTTGGGAGAGAAAAAAATTGGAGATACCTTTCTCGTTCGATGTTCTTTTCTTCAGTAGCCTAACGTTTCTTCTATTGAGTTTTCCTCCACCTGACGCACCGATTGAATGAGGAAGAAAAGTAAGGCTCCCGGCGTCGTACTTTCTAAAACTCACGGCGAATTATCAAGCGAACGTGTGACCCTTTCAGGGTGAGAAATGAAGTTGGCCAGTGATTCAAGTCAAGGGGTAACCCGGTGCTATGGGAGTCCATTATTCCACGCAGGAATTACGGCATTACATTTCTCGCTCTGCGTCCAGAGAAAGCAAAAGATAGGTCGATAGAATGATTCAAATGGAAGTCTCTCTTTCGAGCGGGCAAATGTTAAATGTTCATGGGAAAAGCTGCGTTGTAATTATAGTAACAGTTATGGTGCTTTTTCCAGTTGTACAAGGCTATAGTATTTGCGACATTCTACTTTCTACAGTGACTTATCATTATGATAAGTTATCGGTTATAGTAGAAAATTGGGAATTTCGTTTTAGTTTCTAGTTATAAAATCCTACAGGACACCTGCTTTTTGGTTTATTATTTAATAATTTTTAACCATTGTTATCGCTCACAAATAATTCTTCTAAGCCCCTCAAAAATCAATGTTTTACGTTTCGAAGGCATGTAAAATCCAAATATCCAATTTAAAAAAATATATTTCCGTCCGCCGTCAACAGATTTCTGACAAAACTATAAGACCTACATGTTGAAAATTTCCCAATTACCATACTTGATCTGACGACGGCTTAATTTTCAAGCCTAACCGCTGCAAAAATTTTGAGGTTATTTTTGGAGGGCTTCAAGGGGGGGGGATCCTTGTTTTTTATGGCTTTTGAAATATAAAGAGGCTTTTGGCTTTTCATATAAATTTACAATGATTTTTTGACGCCGAATCCAATGAGACCGTAATGGAGTCGATGGCTGCAATAATTTTTCTTGAGCTATCGTAATTTTGGTTTTAAATTGTCGAGATATCGAGAAGAAGAAAAAGATTGTATAACTCAAGACTTTCTGGAGCTATAAAAATCGTTCTATACTCATTGGAAGATCGTCAAACACTTTAGCTGTATCGTTAGGAAATTAATTTTACTTATAAAAAATCAAAATATTTAAAATTACGATAGTTGCCAAAGACTTCGCTCTTAGTTTTCGATATTTTTGTACTTGGGTGGAAACGTTCACATGAGTTAGGGTCAGCAACTATCACAATTAGATGGTCTTCTTCGCAAGCGAATAATAAACAACTGTCCATTTAAAGCGTTTTGAAAACCGAGTGTTTCGAACCTACGAATTTCAAAATAACTATAAACCCTTAATTGTTATTTCGTATCGTGTCTTCCCACGGGTTTCCTGTTTTTGGATTACCACTGTCATCAAGCAGTCTAGCTTGGGCGATGATTCATCGCGAACTCGATGATCCGACCGAACTCTTCCTGGGAACGAATTATCATGGAACTCGCCCAGCCTGATGCAACATAAGCGCGATTATCATAATTCGAGAAACGCCCTTCAACCGCCAAATAACGGTGAAACGGACGATTCGACAAGTTTTGAATCGATGAAAACATTTTGGTACGAGAGGGAGAAAATTCGTATATTCCAAGCTTTTCCAGAAAAATGTGTATTTGATATCAATTTATATAGATTTTTGGACGCTGAATCGAATGAGACCATCGCCGGATCGGTAGCTCTATTGGTTCTCGACTTATCGCAGCTTTTGTGCCGAATATGGGAGATTTTCAGGAATTAGACATATGTGTATAACTCGAGAATTCTTTGAGCTACAAAAATCGTTCTATACTCATTGGAATGGTCGTCAAAAACTTTCTCCAGCTGTACGGTAGGGCAAAAAATTTAGCTTTTAATTAGGAAATTAAGAAAAATAAAAATGACTAAAATTACAATAGTCGCTACGGAGTTTTCCCTTATAGTTTACCAATCTGTTTTTCGGTTGAAACGTTCACACATGGTCGGAATAATTACTAATTAGTTATAATTACTATTAGAAATGGATAGTCTTCTTAAATCATTATTGAAGCGAAGGAATAATAAACCACTGTACAATCATTTGCAGCGTTTTTTTTTCTGTTTTGTTTCGCGACTTGCTTTCTCCGACGGTCGACAGGTTGTTGTTGAACTCGTGCGGTAGACCGAGAAAATGTTCCGAATAACAATAACACAACCTGAGCAAAGGTCAGGAGAAAACAGTCAAGCAACCTTCGGACGGATTTGCCTCCTTTTACTTCTTTATAACTGCAACGAGCTGCCATGTTCAGATTATTGCTGATTCACGGATTATTACATGAAGTAAAGCTTGAAGGATCTTATGCGAAGGTGGCCGACTCCTTTCCAAAGACACCTGGTTTCAAATGTCTTTTTTTCTTGAAGAGTTGTTACATGAAATTATATAGATTCAAGATCCCACAGCATTGATAGGGTAACGAACTCCAATCCGAATGGTATTCCCCGTTGAGCTTTTCAGAGAACAATCGTCTACTGTGAGAATTTCGTAAGACCTTGGCGAAACGTAACAAAGAAAATTGATGTAATTAAGAGCTTGCCAAGGTCGGAAGAGCTATTTAGATGAACAGGTTGAACTATTTATAAAGCTAATATTTTATACACGTTAAGTTTTTTCAAAATGTTTGAAATTTGTTTGAAAATTATTATTTGAAAATGTTTGACCATTTTTAGGCTTATTATTAATACTGTCCCTTTCTATAGTGAAAAAGAATACGATCCAGTGAATAGAAGATAAACGTATCTCAATTATCATCAATTTTAGTTTGTTCGGACTAAAAATTTTCATTTAGAAAATTTTTTATAGCGGAGTTTTACATTTTTATCCACGCATAAGTGACTCCAGAGTTTATTTCTTATTTTTATGCATTGAGTGGAATTATTTTGATCGTCCAAATTAGTCTTGAACGGAGGAAAAATAACGTATTTGACTTCAGAAACACATTTTTAATGCTATTTTAAGATAAAAAACTCGTATCAGACTCGTATCAAACACTCTCTTCGACTATAGCGTAAGGCGAAAGATTCAGATTTTAATTTGGAAATCAAGAAAAATAAAAATTATTAAAATTACAATAGTTGCTACGGAATTTTCCCCTATATTTACTGATCTTCTTCGTTTGGAAGTTTCACGAATGTCGGAATAATTACTATCACTAATGGACAATCTTCTTAAATCAATATTGAAGCGAAGGAATAATAAACCACTGTAAAATCATTTGCAGCTTTTATATACCTACTAAGTTTTCCTGAATACGTTGCTCTAGTAAATTTCACGAATGATGCCAGTTTTTCGGTTTATTATTTTTCTGTGGATTTCACTTGTCCTTGTTGAAATAGAGATAGATTCTGAAGCCTTAAAGCCCTGAAATGTAATTCAAAAATCTAGAATCTTTTTTCTGAAATAGGGTTTTTATCTTCATAATTTGAGAGTAATATTTCGTAAAAAAAAATTCACCCTCTCGTATGATGTTCGTTGTAAAATGTAGCTAACTACCGAAACTATTTTATATCTGCTCATCTCTCGAGCGCATGTCCCGGACGCACGTGCCTCCAAGTGCGTACTACGCTTCTTGAAGCCCTATTTTCGGCTATCCCTGCTCTATGAGAGCCACTCGAGCCCAGAAGCCCACTTAGTGACTTGTGTTTTTGAAACCAAGCTCCGAATGGGAGCAGGCTTTCAAACGTGAGCCGACTCACGAAGAAGGAAGAGCTCCGTGTCTTGAAGAAATAGCCAAGTTTTCACCGTCTTATCGCTAAGGTGAAATACTTCAACTTCTGTCCAGTCATAGTTCTCTGTTTTGAAGAAAACGATTCTGACAGGCAGCATTCGCTCGCCGAATAATGACTTAACTGAGTTGAGTCGAAAAAACTTTCTCCTCCTTTAATAATAAAGGAATAATAAAAGACGATTATAAAATCGTCCCGAGGTTTATTATTCCTTTGTTTTAATAATTTAAAAATACCATCTACTAGTTGTAGTTACTGATTCAAACTTTTGCTGAAGTTTCCTCCTAACAGTAGCTGAGGGCCAATTCTTTGAGAAACTCGTGATTTTAATTTTTTTCATTTTTGGTCTATAATTCAATTGTAAACTATTGCAACGCTCTCCAAAAAAAGAGGCCTAAAACCCCAGAAAATGTGATGTTTCACGTTTCAAGAAATGTGGAGTCCGATTATCGAATAAAACAATTCTGTTCGTCCTCTGTCAACACTTTTCAGAGGAAACTGCGTTGCTAAATTCTTGAAATCCCCAGCGGAAATCAATCTTGTTCTGACAATCGCCAAATTCGTTGGCCGAATTGCTACCTCAATTTAAAGATTATTTTTGGAGGTTTAGAGGGGACAAATTAGAATTTTCCGTGTTTTTTGGACATTCGTGTGTTTGGCATCAATTTAATTTTTATTTATCCTATTTCATAGATTACTTTTATTCGCTAAATCGAATCAGACCAAAATCGGGCTGATTGCTTTAATGGTTCTTAAGTTATCGCAGTTTTTGCGTGGCATATTTGAGTATTTGAGAAATTTGTCTAATCATTAGGTATTTATCTGATTGGAAATTTAACGCCCTCTCTAAGACTTCTTCTAAATTAAGGGAGTTGTAGCCGTTTGAGCGTATTTTGGTCAAAAAAATCACATGAAAAAAAATCCACGGATAAAATCTTAAAATTAATAAAAGTCAGACTACAAGCGGGTAAAAAAAATTTTTTAGAGACATTGTCGATCAGAAACTAGTTGTAGAATCAATTCCTGTACTTCGACTTACTTTTGAGTGTATAACTCGAGGCTCTTTAGACTTATAATATTAATCATATAATAAAAATCGTTCTTTGCTCGTTGGAATGGTCGTCGAACATTTTCAGCTGCGCCGTTTGACGAATAAGTTCACTTTCTATTTGAAAATCAAGAAAAGAAAAATTACGTAGTTGCTAAGGATTTTTCCCCTTCTTTCCGCCATGTTAGTATCACAAATGGACGGTTTTCTTAAATCGTAATCGATGCAAATGAATAATTAACCACCTTAAAATCATTCGTAGCGTTTTTTATTCGATATTCAGAATCCGAATATCCAAAATGTCTGCAGCATGCGTTGAAACGTCAATTTTTGAGGGGGGGTTTGAAAATTCCTTTTTCTTGAGCTATTACAATGGTTTATTATAGAATAATAAACAAAAATCTATTTCTCTCGGAGTGCAATGTCATTTTTTCACTAATGTTTCTCAAGTTGACATGAGAACATCGTTCGGCGAACCTTACGGTGCTTTACAGTCTACTTTTCCCAAGGTTGGCAACTCTCGATCGTAGCGGGTTCCTAAGTACAATTAAACCGTTCAGGCACCTTGGCACGCGAGAATTGCACTGCACATAACCGTCACCGTTGCGTTTCCTCTGCCCGGATTCAATTTACCGGTTGAACAAAATAGCAATGCTCGTAATAGGGCAGTAAATCAAAAATTAAAATTAAACCGAATCCGTCGAAACTCATGACAAATTTCGGAAAACCTCAAAAATTCGACAATAAACCTGCGATAACTTGAAACATTAAAACTATCGACCCCGCGATGGTCTCATTCTCAGCGTCCGAAAATCTATAGAAATTGATTCCAAATACGAATTTTCTCACCCTCAACAATATTTTAAAATTGAGCTAGCAATGTAGTAGAAGAATTGGGCTCGTTGAGAGACCGAGGTTTATTTTTGGTGAAAATTTCAAATACGAGTTAGCTATCATTTGTCGGAAAAGTGTTGACGGCGTGCGGGGGAGGGACAGAATTTTTTTAAATTGGATTTTCGGATTCTACATACATTGAAGCGTAAAACAACAAATGTTGAGGGGGTTAGAATATTTTTTCTCTCTGGCGATTGCAATAGTTCATTATTAAATAACAAAAAAAAATCTTATATAAAAAATAAGAAACGTGTTCCAAGTTGTCAGCAACTCAAACCACCTAAAACCCAATTTGAGGGCTTCCGACTTCCAGCTTTCAAACAACAGTTTTACCGCCGCTCTTTAACAGTGTCACCGAGGTAAGAAAATCCACCAAGGTGACTCGTAATTCATCATAAAAGTTTAAAAAAAATCATAAAAAAATAAAATTAAAAAAGTAATGAAAAGCACTCGTTTTCTACAATTGAACCTCATTTTCTCACTGAAATTCAAAAGCGTAAGTGAATTCCGTTAGTGCTTCGAAAGCCAACATATTTTTTAGCGTTTGAAAAATAAGGCAGTTTTAAAATTTGACAAAATTACGTTTCCAACTCTATTTTCACAACTCAATTTAAAAAAAATTGAATTGAAAAAATATATATTATATTAATACATTGAGGGATAGCAAATTTAATGCTCTTGCCAACAATGTGTTTGAATTAGCACTCAAATTAAGTCATTTTGATGAAATAAGGTCGGAAAAAAAACTGAAAAAATTTCAAAGTAATTTCGAAATTCAAAAAAATGGTACCTATTCAAATTATAGTACACATTAGGTCGGAAATTTTGTGCTGGAACACATTCGACAGTTATCTGCCGCTATTCACCTTTATGCTCGATTTTGCGGTTCTTATTCCTCTTTGCCGCTCAAGCGTTGTTTTTTTACTCCAATGTTTTCTCGGCCGATTTAACGCGAATAATGACCAATAATAATAAATTCATTCGGTAGCAGACTGCCCTATTATTAACTATGTCTTACTATAGACTTCCGTGTCTGCATAATATAGAACAATAGACGTTAGAGGACATTATCTGGGCGAGAAAGACTAGTGAAAGCGCAGGTTGGTATCTCATTGGAGGTTGAGCTTATTATCGTGCGGTTATCTACTGAGGTATCTCGTGAACTCAATAGCTCAAGCTATTCATTCAGCCATACAAGAGCCCTCAATGTTAAAAAATGACTTTATTTTGTTCTATATACGTAATTTTTTGGAGTTAATTACATTTTTCGGTAGGGAATTTCGGATTCTCCTCGAGCACAAAAACGTGTTTTTATGTCGATAGAAAGGATGCTCTTTCCTGTGGCGCTGTTGAAATAAATGTCGATTATTAATCTCACGATTCGCTAAAAGTAGTAAATATTTGCATAAATATTGACAAAAAAAAATTATTATTGTGTTGTTCCGTGAATTTCGCCTTCAACTTTAGCCCGGTTGAAAGAATTTCCAATAATTTCGATCATGTACTGTTTCTATCAATATTTTGCTATAATATTTATATTAATTTCGGATTCTCCTCGAGCACAAAAACGTGTTTTTATGTCGATAAAAACGAAGCTCATTCCTGTGGCGCTGTTGAAATAAATGTCGAATTATTAATCTCGCGATTCGCTAAATGTAGTAAATATTTGCATAAATATTGAAAAACAAATTATTATTGCTATTAATATTATTATTAATAATGCTACTATTGCTATTAAATTATTATTGCTATTAATATTATTATTAATAATACTATTATTTATTTAAATTATGATTGCTATTAATATTATTATTAATAATGCTATTATTGCTATTAAATTATTATTGCTATTAATATTCGCATTCTCCCTTTTCTTCTATCGAATTTTCGTCTATCTAAAATGTAGTGTATATTGCTGTAGCCAAATTAACCTTGCCAACTTTGGCAATGATTATTGCGCGGAGGAAATTCATTCATCCCGTCGTGACGATGAGCTCAACCCGGAACCGGTTGTCATGATAATGATCCTTCTCGACTTTCCTCCTGATAGTAAAAAATTTGATAACAGCTTTCCTATGCGTCAGAAATTATCGAGAGAAATTCGCCGTCGCTTGCTCATTGTGTGACTAGTGAAGTTATCTGCTTTCCAACGGTTGACAATTTAACGTTCATGTCGATAAGCAGTTCTTGTGCTTTGACACATTACTCAGTCGCCAATAATGAATTATTTGCAATTCTGTATTTCCAGACGTGTCTCGAGGGAAATAACTACAAAATAATGGCGTAAATACCTACAGTTCTTCTTTAAGACAGTAAACAGCAATTTACCCGAAAATGAGCGTGCATTTTTTAAAATTTTTTTTTCGAAAGACATTCTACAAAATCTGAGGCTGAAATCACATTATTTGTAAGAATCTGAGTTAGTTGTTAGGTTTTTCCAGTTTGAAAATGGCTCGACCACGTCTGCAGTTTATGAGCCCTGGAGACGCTTTCTGTGGTGAAATCTGGCGGAATTACTTTCTGTATTTAGCTGTAGTGGTAGGCTTGTGACGTCAGCAATTCTCCTCTGTTTCCAGCTACTTTAGGATCGCGCTTTCCTTCTCGCGGCGATTTCTTCTTCAATGTTTTGTTTTTCGGATTTCGTTTTCACTGGGAAATAGTGTTTTTAGGGATTTATTATAAAAATTATCGATGTTCATATTTGGAATAGTGAATCAATACTTATTCCCAATTTGGAATTTAACTACAAAAAAATCGTAGCAAAAAAAAATATTTACACTTGCCCTGAGTTATACCCTCATGCCCACTTTGTGAAAATCTCCCAAATTTCTCACAAAAGCTGCGATAACTCGAGAACCAGTAAAGCTATCGACCCCGTGATGGTCTAATTCGATTCAGCGTACAAAAACTATAGAAACCGATATCAAATACTCCTTAATCCGAAACAAACGTTGGAAAATAAGAAAGTTTTCCCCATCAAAACGTTCCAAAAATACCTTCAGAATTGAGGTAGCGATTTTGTTTGAGATCTGAACCGTTGTCAGGCCGAGATGATTTTTGGTGAACATTTTTTAGAATTTAGCTCTTATAGATTCGTCAGGAAAGTGTTAAGGCGGACGGATAGAATGTGTTTTTTCAGATATTCGGGTTCTGCATGCCTTAAAACTTAAAACACCAAATTTGATGGTGTTTAGACAACTTTTTCTTGATGATTACAATGATTTATTCTTGAATAGTGAACCAAAATTCTACCTGTACGCCGTCAACACATTTCTGACAAAACGGCAAAAGCTTAATTCTTGAAATTTTCACCAAAAATTAATCTTTGCCTGACAATGGATCAATTCTTTAATCACTACCTTAATTTTAAGGATATTTTTTGGGGTTTTGGGGAAGAGAAAATGGTCGTCAAACACTTTCTTCATCTATACCGTTTGGCGATAAAATTAGCTTGTAATTTTAAAATTAAGAATGAAAGAAAGAAAGAAATGAAAATGACAATTGTTGCCACGGAGTTTTTCTTTCTCTGAGTGTGCTAATATTTGATGAGTTGGATGCGTTTGCATTTGCGGCAAAAATTACGCTCACTTCAAAATTCTAATTGCCTAACGCAATGACGCTGAACGCATCGAAGTATTTGACAGATGCCTGTGAGCCCTGTTTAAAATGGTAAAAAATGTCTCATTTTTACAAAATATATAACAACGGTCAATCGTCCTTAGTAACCTGTTTTTTAATTTTTTATTTATTTTTTGTTCGGAGCGTTTTCAAAGTTTGGAATAGTTACAATAACAAATGGAAAGTCTTCTTGCTTCTTACAAAGGAATAATAAACCACTGTAAAAGCATTCTCAGCGTTTTTTAAACTGCTTCACCATGCATAAACATAAAACATACATTAAAATCTGCATTAATTTACGCGCGCCTCATATTATCACCGCTTCGAGCTTTATTACTTCTCAAATTTATTGTTTATTGCGTCGTTTCTCTAACGCTTTCACAGAACGTATTCCCAAGAACCTTCAGCGACTTGAGTGAATCTATTCTCGGTGAAAAGAAATTCCGTTCGAATTCAGTTACGAAAACGTTATTTTTCTCTATTTATATTATAAATCGAAACATTATTTACCTGTGAGTAAATCCTTCAGTTCGACGATGTACATGATCTCGACGCTTTTTATAGCAGAATAAAGTGCACAATTCGTTGACGCGAAAATCGGGCGGCGAACGCACTCGAATTTGAACTCGGTCGCGCCACAAAGCTCGGCTCGTAACGAACAACGCGACTCCCGGCAATCGAATGGAGTCCCCCGCCTTATCGGACGCCGAGTCGCTCTTTTCCTACTTTGCGACCGCTCAACGGGGAGGCTCGGCTGTGGTCCTAGCCAGTCGCCGACTTTGAGTCTTCCCGCCTTCGGTATATCACAAAGGTCGGCCGTCTTTCTGTGCCTAGACATTTTACTGCCTAACGCAATAAATACCTTTAGATATTAGGGAGCCAACGGGCGTCTGCGGGTTACATAAATAGAACGCGGAGATTTTGTCTTTTGAGAGAAAGGTGTTTTACTTACATGTTGACGTAGTAAATGAAAGTATTGTGAACGAATTATGCGTTTGATAAAGTGTTAATACACGTTTTCCTAAGTTTGGCTCGAGCTATTTTGAAAAGAAAAAAATCCAAGGGCTATTAAATTATCAAGATGGTTTTGAGTTAATTTCCAAGAGATTTTTCTATTGCAACCATTTTCTAGTTCAAAAAACTGATTATTTTTGGGTAAATCGCTATTTTTTCAATGCTTGAAAAAATCAGCAATTTTACAGCGCTTTTTATTTGTTGACGTTCTACATAAATATATTTTAAAGGAAAAAAAATCCAGGATATTAATACGATCTATTTTGTCTATCAATATATTTTATCAATATATTTTTATTTTTACTTACACTTCCATGGTCACGTGGTAAATGGAAGTATTGTGATCGTCTAAAAATTCGAATTCAGAACGGAGGTGAACTTGGAAGACTTTTTCACTGTACTATACTCAGAAACACTTTCTGAACAAGTGTCTGTGTGTCAAAAAATGGCAGAAATCGTCCTATCTCCGTAAAAAATGTATGAAACTCAATGAAATTCTCTTCTCGCTAATAAAATTGTTCAATTTGCCGCATTTCGGATGGAATCGAAGGGAGAAATAAACTTCCTGATCTGGCTGGTGATTTATTAACAACATAGAACATTTATATAATATTATTACGACAGCAATTCGCGGTAATAAACGTTATTTTATTATCTTTGTGGGTAATATTTTGAAGCTTACATTAAAGGACATTCACGATAAATACGTTCAACCGGGATCATCAAAATATCAACTTTTTTTTTATAATTTTGGAAAAAAATGACTATTACAGATTATTGATTTGACTATGACTGCATTGAACATTCAGGTTAGCGCTTGAATTAAATAGCGACTGGGCATATACTCGGGTAATATTTGTAGTGGTTTGCTCGGAAAGTATATTTTGGCTTACATACACGTGAGATGACAATTTTGTTCCTGACAGAAAAAAAATTGTACTGGTGCTAAAAACCATTATTGGATTTAGCTGAATTAATGCCTCTATTTAAATATTATTATGGAGTCGGTTTGAAATATCTGACATCATGTACGGTAGGACATTACGAAGAGGATAGGCAAATATTGAATATTCGGCGACTGCAAAGTGCGACTAGAGGCAGCAGTGACTTGATAAAATTTTATTCTGTAGTTTGCTAGATTTTTTAATTAAAAGAGAAAATTACTCACTTTTTTTTTTAAAGAAAGGTATGAAAAAATGTTATTTTATTGAATTTTTCACTGTCACGGAATATTCCGCCTGACTATCCTCTCGTGAGCCTTTTTCCGGGGAAGCAGACGAGTATTGTAGGTTAGCCGTCCGATATGACTAGATTTTTTACCTTATATATTTTAGAAAACCCATTGTTAATAATACTGACGGAATCAAAGAACGACAACAAATTAACGTCGAATAATAACCGAGGTACAATCTACGAACTAGGTAAAACTATATAAAATTGATGGAACAATAAATAATCCTCGATGCTGCTGCTTCAGCGGTTTCTTCATTTCTATTTTAACAAACACTGAAATTCGACAGCAGCATCAATGGTGTTTTCGTTATATACCCTGTTGATAAACGAATGGTCGTTTGTTTCGTCGAAGGAAATGACCACGCTAAAGTTGAAGTTTCACAGACGACGAATACTTCGTTACGAAATTCAAGAGAGCGCTTGTCATGTAAAGTGAAACGTAATACTTATTACTGACAGGAAGATGAGAGAGGAAGAATATGGTAAATAAATTTGAAACCGGCGAAACTTGCAATTCAACAGTCGTTTAAATAGAGATTTTCAAAAGAAAAAGGGAAAGACTAGATTTAATACTGAAACGCTCGAATTGTTCGAAACGCTTGGAAGCGTTGTAATAAAGCGATAGCTTTCGAGTGAGAATGACTAGGAAATTATAACTAAGGATGATACTCTTCTGGAAGCGTTTTGACGCGGCGGAGCGACTACAACTTAACTGTCCCAACGGGAAGAAATTTATTCGATTCGAAGCGTCTCGAGCGCAACGAAGCAGTGACAAGCGATGGATCCGAGCGCCGCTTTTTTTGTGGTACAATTAGGGACAGTACGATATCCGAATGTATAGGTATTTTTTCGATACGATACTTTTCCTAAAGTGTCGATACTCGATATTTTCGATACCGATATTTTGAAAAGTATCGATATCCGATATATCGGTCAAAAGTATCGATACTCGATATTTTTCGATATCAATATTTTGATAGTCCAGCCTTGTGGAGCTACTTACAGGACCTATTAAAAAAAAAAAAACTTTTATACAGAAGATGTTTCCTGAAAAGGCCCAGAAGGGCGAAAGCGCAAGAAATATAGAAGGTATCGATACTCCGATATATCGGTTAAAAGTATCGATACTCGATATTTTTCGATACCGATATTTGAAAAAGCATCGATACTCGATATTTTTCAATATTTTGAAAAGTATCGATACTCCGATATATTGGCCAAAAGATACTCGATATTTTTCGATACCGATATATTGATATCCCAGCCTTCTGGAGCTACTTACAGGACCTATTTTTAAAAAACGTTTATATAGAAGATGTTTCCTGAAGAGGCCCAGTAGGGTGACATCGATATGTCAGTCAAATCAATATGTCAGTCAATCGATACTCGATATTCGATACTCGATATTTTTTTATATCGATATTTTGTAAAGTATTGATACTCTGATATATCGGTACCAAAGAGTACTAAAGATACTACGTCTATAAGCGACTTGCCGCTTCAAAGGAGATATGAAAGTGCTGTTCTACCATATCACTCTTATCAGTCACGTTATCCCCACTCCGCCATAAGTCTGCTTTGTTTCGATGGCAACCATGACCCAACTCAGTGTGCTCCCCTTCGTCCCCTCATCCTATGTAAAGGGTGGGGGATCTAACCGGCCCATTCACCTTCTCAGAGCCTCCTCCGACCCCAACAGGGCGGTGCTGGGCAGCAAGAGGGGCCCAAGCATAATTTCGGGAGGCCGGCCCCGAAATGTTTTCAGAAGTGGGCCGTTAATTTGAGCGATTGGTTCATCATAGAACCGTCGTGTTTAGGCTCGATGGAAACCTCTCGACCAGTAGATGGTGAATCTGATAAGCCCCAGTTTTTTCCCCCGAATGGTCCAAAGAATTAGGCAAATTGTTGACCCTATGAGTGACGTCACAGCCTCCGTTTTGGAGTCAGATGTCTTTCTCTAGTCAGTGACTTCATTTATGCCTGAAAGTCATCCATCGTCTTGAAATCTTGTCGCTTGCCTCGCCCTTCAACGCGTTAAAACGCTTCCCACGAAGGATCATGCTAATAAAGCTTTTCTTCAAAAATGTAATACTATGGGTATTTAGATTATCTATAAGCATAACGATCGAAAATTTGACTAATAATTTTTTATATTCTTGCTAATCTACATTATCACGCTAATCGAGGGCGACTAATTACAAGCGACTAGAACGAAATCACTGGGCGAGACGATTCAGACAAATCGAACCGTTCTTAAAAATGGTATTGGAGCGTCGTTCCAAAAATAAGCTCAAATATTTCAAACGAAAGGGAGATCCGGAAATTATTGCATTGAGGATATTTTGCTTTTTTTACTACTATATTATTGAATGGCTTAAAAATAAGTTACTTAAGTATTACTTTTTCGATCGAATCTATATAGTAATTACAACCTCAGATTCGGAAAATGCAGAAAACTGTGATTTTAGAAGGGGGAAAAAACGCTTTTGATTTTGCGAATTTACAACTTCTTGAAGGTTTGCTCAATTTCATAGTTTTGGGCGTCACTTTGTTCATAATCAATCTGTCTAGCTCATAGTTTTGTCCAAATTTTCCATACGGCTTGTAGAATAGGAAATAAACCGTAAAGCGAATTAGAGATTTTCAAATGTTTGAGTATTATAATAAGGTTTTTCAATATCCATTTTCATGTATGTTGCTACACTTCGCATTTTTCTGTATATTCCGCGTATTCGCATTCGCCTCACATTTTTTCCCAATTAACGTGGAATATTGATTATAGAATTATATTTATAGCCCACGTGATGACAAAGTTGGTACGGCCGTTGGGAGAAAAACATTGAAATTGAGCGAATTTTTAATTTCTTTGAAAGCTAATTTCTGGAACGGCACTCGTAATTAGATTGCTACTATAAAAAGGTTTGATTTCTGAAATACTAGATCTATCACCAGATAAGTTTGGATCGGTCTACATTTTTAAATAGATTATCTCCAAGTACGTAGAGCGTTTCATACGCCTCGAAAAACGGGCTGTCGGGATTTGCACATCGGAAAGAATAGCCTTCGAATATTTAATTTATAATTTCGAATTAATTCATTGGCCACGAGTGTCAATTTTCATTTGGCCAATTACTGAACGTAAGAAACGGGTCAAGATTTACTGTATTCTTTTGAGAAATTGATGATAACAGAAGTCGAGTTCTCTCAAATAGATCGCCATTTTATCGACCAGTGATTGACTTTTATTTCGTGTTTTCAATTTACCTTCTTTTTCTGACCAAATTTATTTTTATTTTCCATTGAAGCATGTTGTACTGCAAATTTTACTCGCATTCGGAGCGTAAATTAAGACGGGCGAATATTTTATCAGCGATTTTTTCTTTTTCAAGTTTTTCTTAATGATTTCGAGCTTTTAAATTTAGTTACATTCACGGTTCGGGAATGTCTGCGAGAAAAGGATATTTTCAAGGCTATTCTCTCGACGATTTCACGCGAAAGGAATGTAATTTAGGTAAAGAGTAATGAAGATAGAAATATTGCAGTTCGGTGGGTAATGATCCGCCGCAGCGCTGCCATTCTCTCCTTAGCCTGAAATGAATATTTGTTATCATTGATACAGAAATTCAATTGAAAGGCAAAAGAAATTAGAAAAAATTCCACGATTTCAACCTTGGCTAATAAAGCGATCTCTATTCTATTGGCATTCGGATACGTTTGAGAACATTATATTAATGGTCTTGAGGAATAAGTAAAAGCAACCTGATATAAATTATTTTCAAATAACGGTCAATAAAAGCGTCTATAGATTTTCTATAGATTTTTGGACGCTGAATCGAATAAGACCATCGTGGGGTCGATAGCTTTATTGGTTTTCAAGTTATCGCAGCTTTTGTGTTGAATTTGGGAGATCTTCGCAAATTTGTCACGACGGTATAACTCGAGAGTTCTTGGAGCTATAAAAAACGTTCTATACTCGTTGGAATGCTCGTCGAACTCTCTCTTCAACTACACCGTAAGGAGAAATATTCAGATTTTAATTTGGCAATTAAGAAAAGTAAAAATGATTAAAATTACAATAATTGCAACGGAGTTTTCTCCTATAGTTCCGTTTTTAGATGGGAACGCTCACAAATAATGTTCGGAATAATAACAATCACAAATGGATAATCTTTTCAAATCATTATTGAAGCGAAGGAATAATAAACGAATGTACAATAATTTGCAGCGTTTTTTATAACGAAATATATTTTCATCACTCTGTAAAAAAAAAAACGCAGCCAAATTTCTGGAAATCTCCCAAATTCAACAATAAAGCTGCGATAACTTGAGAACCATCAAATCTATCTACCCTACGATGGTCTTATTCGATTCAGAGTCCAAAAATTTGTAGAAATTGACACCCAATACTTCTTTTTCTAAAAAAAAACCTTGGAAAATATGGATTTTCTCCTCCTCCTCAAAACCCCTCAAAATTACCTTTAAAATTGAGCTAGCAATGCGGTTCAAGAATTAGGCCTTTGTGAGACCGAGATTGATTTTTGGTGAAAATGTCAAACATTTAGCTATTACAGTTCGGTTGGAAATGTGTCAACGGCGGACGGATAGAATTTTTTCTTATTGGCTATTCGGATTCTACATGCCTTGAAACGTAAAACATCACATTTCGAGGGGGTTAGAAAAAGTTTTTCTCGGGCGACAATGGTTTATTATTGAATAATAAACCAAAAAATGAATAATTTCACTGGTTGAATCCGGAGTTATCTCGTTTTTCATTTGATCAAATGACGTTTTCTTTTTTTTAGTACAGCGGAGTGTTTCCATACTCATTGACGACTTGGTTGTTCAATTCAATAAACTGTCCTCATGAGCTCCGATTTTCTCAAGTTAATTAACTCGGTTTATTTATTAGTTTATGATTGGTTTATTTATTAGTTTATTAACATAGGTATCTACCAATGTTAAATAGATCCGAGTCGCTTTTCTTATCCTTACCTGTCTCCTCGTCGATCCAATTTGAATCAATATTCGTCGTAAAGCCGAAAATCGGCTCGAAAAATCATGCGGTGAAAAGGATTCGTCAAGCGACAAGCAAAAACTAATTCTTACAGTGTATTTGTGGTCAAACGGGAGGGGAGATAAATTAAAAGCGAAACAATCCGATTATTTCCATGCTCGGGTTAACTAAATGAACAATAGACGAAATGGTAACAACGAAATCAGTCAACGACTTAAAAAAACTCATGACTAGGTATGTACTGTCAAGTGCAAAAAACACAAGATTACCGTAATATTTCGGTTGTTTTACTGAAAATATCGGGTACTCATGATATTTTTTATTCTGAATAAACGGAAAATTCCTCATTTATTTTTCGACATTCGATTAACAAGTCTGTTACAAATTCGAATCGCTGCAGTGAAAAAATTGTCACTCGTAATTCACACGAGTCGATTTATCATGAATACCCTGTTCACTTACGAGTTCACTCGTATTACGATAACCTTTTACTCTAGCTACTAATCTAATTGAACGCGGTTGACAACATAATTACGTGAATATACAGAGCAAACGAAAAAACCAGGTTAATATGAAGGTTGAGGAAAATATTCGGACATGGTTTATGAAGGAGTTTAAAAAAAAATTACCCTCTCTTATGGTCAGCCGTGGTTAAATTTTACGGATTTTGAACTTCAAAAAAGATGATGTCGAGAAAAGTCACGCTAGATAATTTTCAACAATCAAAAACTCAACGAGTATTTTCTTCCTTTCTCAAATTTTACACAAAAATAGATAAAAAATAAAATTAATAAAAAAATAATAAAATAAAGAAAATCGAGTGAAAGAAAATCAATTTTAGTTATCTTCTATTACTTGTCGTCGCATTTTTTTGATGTCCAAGGTTCCTAATGGGGAAAAAACCCAGGCGACTCATTCTCCAATTATTTTTTTGCTGGCCGAGCACTTTCGCCCGTTCTGGCATCCTCAGGGCGACGTGGAGCCGTAGGGGGAATTTTATTTATGCGCGAGGTTCTAAATTAAAATCGCCGGTCAAATTTTGGAAATGAGTTCGGTCCGGAAAACTAGAAGAACTTCTGATTTGAACAATGTATTTGTCTTTTTCGAACCAATCATACGAAAATCGAGCGAGTATTCAACTAATAACGCACACTCTGATCACCATCCGTGCTGAACTATTAAATGCACAGCACACATTTGAAACCGACAAAATTGTACAACGGATTTTTTTTGAAAATCAATATAATTAGCGAGATGAACCGATTTTTACGGTTTTCAATTCTACAGTACGATGTGATGTTCGTGTTACAGCCATTGAGAATACAGGTAAGGACGGCACAACATGCGACAATGATTGCATTAGCTGGATTTGAACGAATGAACATGAAAATCGATAAACCTTGAGTTGAAAGTGAATATGTGAAGGGAGCTAAATATATTTGAGATGAGACGGGATTTATGAAAACGGAAATTGTAGATAACTATCTGATAATAACGGATTGGATTTTTATAGGTATCCAAAATTCAAAAATCCAAGTATTCGAAAGAGTGTCGTCATATTTTTCGATCGATTCATAAATCAATTTCCTAGCTATTTATTTATTTGACGATGAATTCATTTCTGTTTTTCATTTTTCCCGAGGTCAGCAAAGTGGAAATTGATTTCATCTCGAGGCTATGCGATTTTCAAATTCAAATAGTAGTGAAATACATGACAAATATGAAAAGCCGTTTCAAATTTGCGTACAAACAGGCGAGGGAAAAATTGTGCTCGGCAATACTGCAAAGAAATTCGAACTTGAAAATATTCGAGGTTCATTTGTTTCTATTTCAACACCAGCATCATTGACGATTTCCGACGCTACTAAATTCAAACTCAACCTGTCTGAGAAACTATTCGATTTTCCCTCGAATGAGCGTGACATCGAGCCAAACCGATGGCAGTCTTATTGAACGTTTTCCTCAATTGACTCTTTTCCTTCCAAATGATGACGCGCCGCGCTATCCCTTGCAAGATTATGTCTTCTGGCGGTACAACATGTTCAACTTATTTCATCCCTTGTCGAGTCTTTTTCCGTTTTCCCCGGCCCTACGGCGAGCTACGAATTTTCAAAGGAACTCGAGAACTTTTTTTACCACAGTTCTTCTTGAAAATCTCGGAAATCCTCAGCGGAAATCCGCATTTCCCTCGACTGCTGTCACGTCCGTGGTTTCCCAAGGGAATGAGCGACAAGGACACGAATAATTCCACTAATTTCGAATGACTTATATTGTTTTATCGATGGCCATTGCTGGGAACCAGCGAGCTAGTATCAATTTCTTATGAAGCTCAACACCAGGTCAAATTTACGCTTTCCCGGATATTTTTTGTGGCTTCGCAGGGCTTGCGGATTTTTCAGGGGATTTTTTCCGCAATGAAGAGGATTCGGGGGGATTTTTTTACTCATTACTGTCTTGTTTTTTTTTTTACTCGGTTTAGCCGGTTTTCTAGAAAGGCGCTTGGCAAAATTGTCACTGTAGAACTTTCAGTTGTAAGATGATGGCTTTAAAGGTGCTTACAGACCAAATGTTAGTGAAAACAATTGTTATTAACATAACATGTTGATAACAATAATGTTTGTAACAAAATGAAATGATCTAGAAAATATGTTACCAACATTGTTGGCAACAATGTCGTCAACTTTTTTGTTGCCAACAATTCTTCCGTCTGTTTTATTTGGTTCTAGTTCTCTAACAATGTTATTCACAATGTTAGTGACAAATGCCGGTTTGTTATCGCTCATGGCTCGATAACAAAACTCAGTGTCGCCAACAATGTTGACAGAAAAAAATACCAATGTTACAGAAAATGTTGCCAACAATGTTTCCAGTAACATTTCGGGGGAGGATTGTTATCAACATTTTTCAAGTGCCGTTACAATGTTATTAACAATTCCTCGCCCGATGTTGCCAACAATGTTGCGTTCGTTGTGAAAGGAAAGTTACTGAAAAATGCTAATAACAATGTTTTCAACGATGTTATCGTCCGGTCTGTAAAGGCCTTAACGACGAAATCGATATATAACAATATAACTCAATAAAAATAAGAGGAATTCGTGACTAACTTCTCGTTTCCTATCCTTGCGGGATTCCACGATTTCCACAGAGGACGCGATTCCCTCAAATTTTGCTGGGCATCGCTTGTTTTCTGCACAAGCAAAGACTATTTGGGCTGGAAATGAGATGCGGTCAAATCATGATCTTCTCTACTCTGACTACACCCATTGGTGTTAAACAGACCATTGTGAATATCTTTCTTGAAAGCTAAGAACTGAATTCAAGCAGTGAGCGCACCAAGATGGGTAGAGCGTCTGCTCTGAACAATTCTTCCTTTCTTTCCTGACCTTCCTGTTACGATTCAACGTCTTCTGGATCAGCTCTGGGTCACCGATTGGTCCGCTCAAAGGACGCAAAGTAAAAATTCGGGGACTATTCCGCAACATCCTAAATCTCAAGCTGATGGCACTGTGATGTCTGGTTGCTACCCATGAAAACCTCGAAAACGAATCGTTTCTACAAAATATTGCAACACTTCCTCTTTTTGACTCGTTTCGGTTCATTTTTGGGCGACGGCTCTCTCGGTGGAGTCGGCGTCTTTCGAATTTTCGGACTCGGCGTTTTCCTCGAGTCCGACTCTTTTCGAGTAAAAATGTCAACTCCATTATCAATGTCGTCGTCCTCTTCGAACCATTCCTCTCCCGATGAACTGTGATGGCTTTGCAGCCTATGAAGTGAACCGCGCAAATCGTCGGTTGAAATAAGCCTAACTCTAGATAGCGGCTTTGCTTGATTGACGGAAACAGAGACCGACCGAGATCGCCAATCGCCAGCTGAAGACGAGGAGCAATTCCCTCGAACCAGACCGACTTTGACTTCCACAACGGATGCTGAGTTGACCCGTTTTACAAGGTAACGCTCTGTCAATGGCTTTGCTCTCGGTCGTTCCGATAACGCTAGTGTTGGTATGGGTGTCGGCGTTGGAACGTTTGCAAGTTCTCCTGGTAACGATTCTAAATCGAAAGTGACTGGGGATGTGTGCGAAGGTGATTTGAGACACTCACAGCATGAGATCCTTCCGGCTCCGTGCTCGAGGCCGCCTAAGAGGAAGATTGGCTGAAAACGGAGAAAAAGCGCGATATTAATTAGACGCAGAGTGACATTAATTGCATGAAATGGACATTGTGTTAAGAAATATGGAGCATGCCCATTTGACGTGAAAATATCATTTTCATGGGATACCTGAGAAACCCAGTTGATATCACACAATAGAGAGTTTTTGTTGTTTGCGTTTTTTTTTTCAAACGTTCACTAGACATCAAACGTTTACAAAAACAGTTACTAGAGGGAGCTACACATGATGCAATCCAATTTTTTTCTTTTTTGTTCTAAACGTAAATTTCCAGAAATGTCAAGTATCTTACAAAAAGAAGAATAGAAAAATTTGATGTGAGGAATATTGTGCGGTTTGTGATCAAATACATAAAAAAACCCATCCTTAAACCGAATTGAAGTTTAATTAATATTTGACAGCTGTTGACCTACATGTGATTGAGGTGGCCTTACGTTCTCGCTATGTCTATTTTGTAGATCTTTGGTCTATTGGTGGATCAAAGTTGGTCTTAGACTAGGTTTTATAGCGTACATTTTATTTTTATATTTCTTTATATTTAGCATATTTATAAATTTTTTTCTGTGAAATCTACTTTTGGTACACCCTTGCAGTAAAAATATTTTAGATTTCTTATACTTTTGTGAATTATAAAACTATTTTTTCCGGTTTTTAGCCTAGGTACCTACCTATTATAGCGTAAATTTTATTTTTATATTTGTTTACATTTAGTTTTATTTTAGCATATTTATAAAAAAAAAATTCTGTGAAATCTACTTTTGGAACTCCCTTGCTCATAATGGCAGTAAAAATATTTTAGATTTTTCATATGAATTATAAATCTATTTTTTCCTTTTCAAACGCACTTCCCCTTTACTTCGAATCAAGATTCCATTTTAGCGAGTTTCGGCCGATTAGCCATCAGCATCAAAGGGAAAATTCTGCTTCCATTTTTTCCGCACTTCGCTCATTCATTCGTAAAACATATTTCTTCAATTTTCATGTATTCACAATGCCTAAATCACACTCAACAACCGTTTGCGTAGCGTACCTTGCTTCCATCAGAAAATAGAGGACCACTGGCTGCATGCAAGTTGAGAAATATTTCATGAAATAATCCAATTAACAAGTAGCATAGAAGAGAGTGAAGAACGATATTCGATTTACGGGTATTTAAAGTAGGGGTATTTAAATTTACGAGTAGTGAAAGTTACTTCTCAATTTTCGAGTAGTAAGTATTGAAAAAAATTTCTAATTTCCCACAGAGTAAATATAACGACTTCGTTTTTGAGGCAGTAGGTATAAAAATAAATTAAAATCGATGGACGTATGAAGAATTCCATCCAAGATTAGCGAGATCGCTTGGATATCACGAAACAGTGGATAATTTTGAATAAAGTAATCGAATTTGAAATCCTATACGGTCTTGGATTTGGCGTTTTCAATCGTACATTCTAGAATGATACAAATTGTTTCACTTGTTTGTGTAAGACTAGAGAAATGCTTCAAATCCTTAAAACTGTTTCCTAGTTTTGTGTAATTTGGATTACTTTTAAGCTGACACAAAAACGTTACCTTGTGGTCGCCCATGCACGAGGTTTTTCCTATCAAGCCGTATTCAATATTGCACTCTCCATCCTGAAAAGAAAATTACAAAAACTGATGATGAGATCACACCTACACGATTAAATCAATATTTGCGAAGTGGAAAGATATTGTATTGGATATTGTACATTCCGGTGATTTAAAAAATGAGTTTTATTATTATTAACAATAGGTCACCTAAAATGAATGGAATTTGTGACAATCTCTTTGTAATATTATTTAGCTTCTTCTCCTGACATTATAGTTAGCGCTTGGTAACCAAACAGTTCCTAAGTTTGCCCCTGATGCTATCCATAGTTCAATTTCTAATATTCTGTTCGTTCATTTCGCTCATGCATTTTTCTAGAAAGTTAAAGCCTTTTATTCAAGGTTATTCATTCTATTCACTTCACTCTTTGTCTTCCATCCTTGTGAAATGGGGGGAAAACCTGTGTTCTATACACACTATTGGTTTTTAAGAGCTGTCACCATGTTTTTTTAATTTAATTTTATTTTTTTTATCGGAAATAAATTTTTGTAATATTTTTTCAAGTTACATCATGTAAGAGAAATCGGTTTTTACAGCCAGTGTTATTATTTCCATTATTTAGATTTCGATGTTTTTCGAAAAACTTACGCCGTGGACGAGGGGCCGGGCGGATTGACTCAGAAGAACGCGGTCGCACCAAGCCGGACACCGCGTTTCCATGTAATCAGAATTTTCGTTGGACGAATCTTCGATGAACGGATAACTGGGCGGGAAGTGAATCGGGAACTCGAAAAGTTTCACGCAAAAATCGTCCATCTCCTTGTCGAACTCTTTCAGCTGGAAATCAAACGGACAATCATCGAATTCCTGGATGAGAATTGATAAATCGCAAGTCAAACGAGCAACATACCAATGATAGTTTTGTTCTGATTTGTCGCATGTCTATTTGATTCGACGTGAGGATGAGGTTGAGATGAATGCTGCGACGTTAGCTCATTTTGAACTTATATATTCGAACGCTTTCGCCATTCAAGACCTCTTCAACACATCTTCTTCATAAATTTTTTTTTTTTCAAATAGGTCCAGCCTCACAAGGATTTTCGTCATAAATAGGAAATTTCTAAAACGCGTCCGCTTTTTGAACCTAGAGTTAACAAATTGAAATTTAAGTATAAGATTTAACCAATTATAATTTAATATAAGATGTATATAAGATAATATATAATATAATATAATATATAAGATAATATATAATATAATTTAAATATAAGATTTAATCAATTATAATTTAATATAAAAATTTAAATAAAAATATTTTCCCTATTTATTAATCTAATTTATGCGACTCTTGGTTCAAAAAGCGGACGTGCTTTAGAAATTTCCTATTAATGAAAATCCCAGCCTCGTGGAGCTAATTACAGAACCTATTTTAAAAAAAAATTATGAACAAGATGTTTCCTGAAGAGGGCTTGAATGGCGAAAGCGCTCGAAATATAGAAGTTCAAAATGAGAAGGTCGCAGCTTTCAGCTCAACCTCATCCCGACGTCGAATCAAATGCTAGTTTTTTCGTTTATTCAATTTCTTTCAATTCACGTTCGTTCAATTTTTTAGTTCATTAGTTTGGCGTAGTTATTTCGCCACCGTTGGCGACATGGAAATTTTCGAGCTTCATTTTCATCGGCTGAAACTCGGGATTTCTTATCGAAAAAAATGAAAAGACTTGAAAAAAATTTCAAGTCTCGAAGGTCGCTTTAGCTTGAACATCAACCGTCTATATTTATGATGATTTAAATTAGCTACCCAAAGTTGATCGAGAAACATGGCCTGATGATTGTTGTGCTTGAACTCTTTCTTCCCCAGCGTCAGCACTACTGTGTCTTTGTCCTTGAACTCGAGCCGGCTCGTTTTGCCGTTGTTGGTTTCGACGACTTCGAGCCCATCGCAGAGTTTCTGGAATCATATTCGATCGGTTACGCGTATGTTTTATTGTGAATTTCGGCGAATATTTTCAGAGATAGCGGAGAATAGAAAATATAAATGGAGAAAATATAATGAAAAATAGAAATAGTGGAGCAGAAAAATTATAGAAGGGTTGTGAGGGGGAGAAAAACCAGGCGACTTATTCTCCAGATTTTTAATGGCTGGCCGAGCACTTTCGCCCATTCGGGCATCTTCTGGGCGACTTGGAACCATGAGGTCCACAGCCCTCAAACGAAAAAAAATTATAGTTTTCTAATAGTATAAATAAAATACTACTCAGCCGAGGAGACGTTGAAAATCACCAGACGAGAAGTAAGTTTATGGGATCGAAAAAATATGAAAAACATCATAGCAAGAGAGTCGGTCGATAATTTTATGTAATCAAGTATGTTTTGTAGGGATAGGGATTCGGGTAAAATTGAATTGAAATCTTCCTCTCCAACCGCGGATTTAGTGAAAATTACAAACGAAATTGGTTTCACGGGGGATTTACTTTCCTTCGAAACTTGTGAAACTAATCTTCATATATTGAAGGCAAATTATGCTGTCTGTTTATTACTAGGAACTTCACGATCAAAAGAATGATCACATCATGCTGAAATTTTATACAGTGGTTCATTGAAATTCGGATTAGATTTTAGAAAAATATATGGATAATAATATGGATCCATCTTAAACGAATATTGACAGTATACCTGCAATACCTCGAATGTTCCTTTCCCAAAATTTTACAGGAGGGACAAAAAACTTCATTGCAACAATCTGTGGCGCCTATTGTTGGAATAACCACATCTCATAATTATGTACACGTGTCATAATAATGAGAAGGCATAAATTAGAATTCAGTGGTTTCTAAGAGAGATTTTTTTATTGAAATCATTCAGTAAAGTTTTTGCATTTTTTGGAACGCGAATAATTTTGTTAACTTTCTTTTTTGTTAACTTCAATTACATCTGTCTTTTCCTCAAATACGACCTTACCGAATTCCTAATGGTTCAAAAATAATTGGACAAAAACCGTCAGAATCGTTCTCAAAAATGACCGACTTATTAATTCAGAGTTTCCCGAGATTTTTTTTTTTTGTTCAAAAACCATGCCACCACTTTCAAGCTAAAGCTATATAAAAGGTAGAAGCTATATTATTGAAATTTTCCTCCGAAGTTGACTCGCTCCTGCAATTATAGCCATAATAATTTATTTCATAATTTATTAGTCATTTCATTCGAACTAGATTCAAATGCGAAAATTGGAACTGCAAAGAGAACGTTAAAAAACGCTTTCCGAAAAATAGGCCCCAGAATTCGCACTACGATGCATCGGTTCAAGTCCAGCTTATAATTAAAAATTGTTCAAATTTAATTTTGTGCAAAGATTTCAAAATCACCTTTATGACCGCTTGAGTATCAGTGCGGAAATTGAAATCGCCGAAAAGGAAGAAGGGCGCGACTCCGTACTCGTCCGTGTGAAATCTGAAAAGTGAAAAATAACAATGTAAATAGGTTAAATTTTTTTGCATTCCAGTCGTTCAAATCCTGCACGATATTCGAAGATTATTCTTTTTTCGTCTGGTCGGCTGATTTTGGCAAATTTTTTGCAATTTTCAAACGCAAATAAAAATCGAAAAACTGTTATTAGCATACCTGTTCAACGTGTATTCAAGGGCTCGTTGCCTCGTTTTGGAGTACACGGAGGGATACTGGAACAAATGAGTCGAACGGGGAATTTTTAGCTCAATAAATTCACACATATTTTTTTTAAAACTTGAAAGCTAAAAATCTCAGTGAGTTCTCTAAACTAAAATGACAAAAAAGCATTTTTTTACTTCCACGTTTACGATAGTAAATGGGAGTATTGTGATCGTTCGAAAAGTCGAATTTGAATACGGAAGAAATTCATATACGTCTATAATACTCAGAAACACTTTCTGAAAAAGTGTCTGTGTGTCAATAAATTACATAAATCGTCATATCTCAGTGAAAAATGATTGGAACTCCATATTTTCAGAGAATGTTCTCCCAGTAGCGAAATTAGCCGTTTCCGGAATTTTTTACAACACACAATATTTCCGAGATACAGCGTTCGAAGTTTTTTCTATTTTGATTTTCACTGGCTATAATAGTAAATATTTTTCTACGTTTGAGGTCTTGGAATGATCGTTATGGCGAACAGGTAACGCTTGATTTTTGGATATTGGGACACACACAGTAGCTCCACATTATGAGCCTTCTCCAGTTGTGGATAGCGCGTATTTTGTATAAAACAGTGTACTATCATTCGCAGCGTTTTTGGTTTATTATTCAACGATAAGCCATTGTAATCGCCCAAGAAATCAATTTTTTTTTTTTTTTAACAAGAAGAGTTTTATTTATGTTCCTATAATGTAAAGTAGTATGACGTAGCAAAAGCAATAAATTATTGTCCAACAGTACAGGCCTGGCCTATAATTGGACAATATATTCAAGTGTATTTTCTTTGATTATTTTTTTTGTGAATGTTATTGTGAATAAATAAATTTAAAAAAAAAAAAAATTCTAACCCCCTCAAAATTTGATGTTTTACGGTTCAAGGCATGTAGAATCCGAATATCCAGTAAAAAAAATCTGTCTGTCCGCCGTACGCCGTCAGCACTTTTCCTGCCAAACTACCCAAATATTCCATCCGTCATACCCAAATATTTTGCTTGATTCGCATAAGGAATCGTAGTATTATTTTTTTTTTTTTTTTAACGCTCGCACATCTGTAGTTTTATGAGCTTTTTTGTGCGTAACTTCAACTGGCTTCAAAAATCAATATGTTTGAGTGCTGGAAGTTTTCATATGTTTGTAACGATGAGTCAATGACACTTGAGGGCTGGTGACGCATTTCTAGGTGTCGTAGAGATGATCTCATTTTACAAAACTGCCTGTATCGTTAAGATAACATACTGCTGAAGGATTTTCATCTCATTCGTGCGTTTTTCTATTTTTCCGTCTCCTGGCTAGCTTTTCAATAACAGTCGTAAAATGACGTTGCGTCCTTCGTACGAGTTGCTTGATTTTATTATTGGTTTTACCTGTCACCGACTCAAACATAAGTACTGTGATTTATGCACACCGCCGGTTTTCCATTATATTCGCCGAGCGAGCGAAAACAATTCTAAATGTAACATTTGTGCGCGATATTGTTGATAAGGTCGGTCAATAAAGGGGAACGGGGAAATAATAATAGATGTTCGACTCACCGATTCCATCGCGACGAAATTGGAAGCGTCGTGGAAGAGATGGATGTTGATTAGGTCGAAAACGGTCCCGTTCAAATTCCACCGTGTCCTCATGAAACCCTTTCGAGACCATTTGCACTGCAAGAATGAATAGACGATAAGGATAATTCATTGTTCGGAACCGCACGAGCATAAATGGAAAGGAGATTTCATTTAACCGGTTAGAGTTATTGCATTTAATATTGAGGCTATCTTGGTTGGAAGAATAGGAAGAGTTTCAGTCCAGTAATAATAAGAAAATGTATTTTTATAAGAATATGAAGCTATTTCGGCGCTATCAATGAAACTAAGAAATAATTCGTCTTAACTGCAACTAGAGAATATTAATGGATGTTTTTCTTCTTGGAAATTTCTTCTTACGTGATGCATTAACCTCAACAATTTTCAAGTGGAAAAAAATTAACTCACAAAATCCACTGTAGAATCGTTTGCAGCGTTTTTTTCTTGTAAGGGTTCTGAAGGTGACCAAGAGAAACTATTAATTTCGAGCCATATTTTTCTGACGTCTATAGCCTGAGAATCCACCAAAACCTTCCAATAACGCGCAGTTTAACGTCTCCTTCAATTGGTGATATTTTGAAGAAAAAAAATTCTAGTAAGGGTTCTAGCCACCTCTATAAAGCTTATCACACAAAATTGGTCTACGAGTGCCCCAAATTTGCATAAAATCTCCAATAAAACTTATGACAACTATGTACTATAAGTAGCCTCAATACGTATGCGGATGTTGATTTATTATTTTTTATCGGCTTTGTGTACTATATTTTTGTTTACAATTAATCATATTTTTTTAATCTTGGGGAACCGAGTCGATGATATTTTTACAAGATCCATGCCTACCTCAGGGAAGAAATCTTGCGGGAATTTGGACTTCTCCTTGGTTGGAACGTCTTCGATTTCTCCGGCCGAGATCGTCTTCCCTTCCACCGCTTCGAAGCACAACGCTGTAAAAAATCACAATAATAAATTCACATGTTTTTCACGATATTTTTCCGCCTTAGAGGAAAAGAAATTACCTTTAAAATCCCATATAAGAACGTCGCTGATCGTCTCGTGAATAAAATAGAAGTTACCCAACGCCTGCAACAGAAAATAAATCACGTTCCGTGTATGAAAACGGAATACAGATAAATGGAAATAATGGTACTCGGAAATAGGCGAAATTTTGACCGGAGTGAACATTTTATTAGGGCCCGTTTATCAACCGTAGATGAAGCTGAGATCAATTGATCGGTCAAATCATCACAAATTTAATGCTGGTGTACCACAAGGTAGCGTGCTGGGCCCACTCCTGTTTCTCCTGTACACCAGCGATCTACCCGAAGTTTCTAGCAACACAACTGCTACGTTTGCTTATGATACAGCTATACTCGCAGTGGGAAACAGCAACAACGAATCAATGGCCAGATTAAATCGATATATGTCCAAAATTAACAAATGGGCAGCTAAATGGAGAATCAAAATAAATTTGGGAAAGTCGGTACTCGTCGACTTCACTAATCGGAAGCTAGATTACATACCATTCTAAATAATACTGCGATTCCTTATGCGAATCAAGCAAAATATTTGGGTATGACGTTTAAAGCCAAACTCAAATGGAAAGAACACGTCAAGAAGAAAAAGCTGCAAATGATTGTTCAGTGGTTTATTATTCCATCGCTTCAATAATGATTAGAGAAGACTATCCATTAGGGACCCCACCGAAAAACAGCAAGGAACATAGGGGAAAATTTGAATCATTTTTATTTTCCTTAATTTCCAAATTGAAATCTGAATTTTTCGCCTTACGACGAAGGGAGTGTTTGAGGAGTATTCCAACAAGTATAGAATTTTTATAGCTCCAAGAACTCTCGAGTTATACCCTCATGCCAAATTGCTAAAATCTCCCAAATTCGACACAAGAGCTGCGATAACTCGAGAACCAATACAACTACCGACCCCGCGATGGCCTCATTCGATTCAGCGTCCAAAAATCTATAGAAATTGATACCAAATACACGTTTTTCTGAAAAACCCTTGGAAAATATGATCTTTCCCAAAAATACCCTTAAAATTGATCTAGCAATGTGGTTCAAGAATTGGGCCGTTGTAGGACCGAGATTGATTTTTTATGAAAATTTCAAGAATTTAGCTGTTATAGTTTGGCCGGAAAAGTGTTGACGGCGGACGGACAGAATTTTTTTATTGGATATTCGGATTCTACTTCCTTGAAACGTAAAACAACAAATTTTGAGGGAGATAGAGAGAGAGAGACTTATTCAGAAGTACAGCAATAATATTTCATACAAAAAAAAAAAAAAAATCGTTAGGAAAGGAGAAAATAGTTAAAAGATATATAGAAACAAATTAGACAAATTTTTTTCTTGGGCGATTACAATGGTTTTTATTATAATAAACCAAAATTGAGACGAATTGTAGAGTGAAAGTGTCTATAAGGTTCCGAGGAACAAATGAAAATAATAATAACAGCCAGCAGATTTTATACTCCACGTCAAAATTTTTGTTCATCACTCGCCTAGATATGTTCTCAAATATTTTTAATAACCTTCCGTTCATAACAACCTCGCATGTGCACGATGTTGAGAGTTCATTATACTTCGTAAACACCGAATTCTATTTCGGTTTTCACGCGCGCATTCTCGCCGAATCGTTTTCCATCTATTTTTCACCGATTTGTTGAGCCCACACTGACACCATTCGTGGTAATGAAGATAGCGAGTTATTTCGGTCACGTTTCTTGTTTCGGAACTGTGTCAGTTTACTTGAGGAAGACCTCGTCGAGAACGTAAGAACCCGATCACGTAAAACGGGCGCTCGTAATGACGCACTTTATGGCCCCCACGAAGTTTTTGTTGAAATTCGCCAGCTTCTGCGTTTGAGACGAGGGAAAAACAATGGATTTTTACTCAAGTTGTGGGAAATTTTTTCTTCGTCGAGCAGCGAGATCGTGAGAAATTTTACTATCTGAGGGTAATTTTATGATTATTGATATGATTTATACCTAAAATTAGAAATAGAATGATATACACTTCTTTTATTCAAGCTTCTTCTTTCTACACCAAGATTATAAATTCTGAGTGATCTGAATATATATATATTTTTTTCAAAATTTCTGTACTTGTAATTAACGGAATTCGCGGCTCGACTAAGAAGTTGAAACTGGTGGTACAGGTATAACGTAAGAGAGGATCTCTAGGTCCTAATTTTTATCTGTTTAATAAAAAAAATTCAGTCAGTCCTACTCGGGCACTTGCCACAAAACTTGAAGGTTCCCACGATCGTTAGTCGGAATATAAAAAATTGTCTTTACCTTCCTAATAAAAATCTACCTGGAATCGGAAAATTTATTTTCAAGTCTATTATGCGTCTTGATCAAATGTCAAATGGAGGCGCTTTATGTTACCCTTTAACTGTCTGTTAGCATCTAATTCGCCGGTAGAGAAATAAATTTACCCTCGACTGAGAGTCGAAACGGTTTTTCCTTCGATAATAATCTCGCAATATCACCTCTTTTTTTTTTTTTTTTTTTTTTTTTTAATTGCATTTATTTACAAAAAAAAATTTTATTCACAAAATTAAATATTAAGTTCTCAATGTGATGGAAACCGGAGCGTCTTAGATAAAAAAAATCAACTCTGCATTGGTAATCTTAAACTCAAACAATAAAACAATGAAAATGATAAAGTGACAATACTCTTCGTCCAAAAAATTTCACAATTATGTATTGTATAATCCTTTCAAACTTAATTTAAACGTATCCAGCTCTACAACATTATCGGCCATGTGACCATTGCGAGCAAATGCGTGAGCGAAACAGGGGGAAAAAGCTGGAACAACTCGTTCCCAAGGTGTTACAGTCGGATTATACGAATGTTGTCGATTTAATTCGGTTCTGCTTTCCCCCGAACCGTCAGTTTTATCGAGCTCTCTCGTACGCGAGCGAGATTGCTGAATTCGTTATCCGCGTTCGATAAAAAGGTTCTCCAGATAGGTTTTCAAAGAATTCTATTAATGCAGTGGGAGAAAATGGAACTTTAGAGAAGAGCGGAGCTGTGATATGGAAAAAGCTATGCGAAAGTGAATTTTTATTTTTCGTAAATAAAAATTCACTCAATTTTATTTTTCGTACTTTTGCGGAATCTGTCGATATATTTTATTAATATATTTTTATGTATGAATTGGGTTTAAATGGCGCCTCCTGAACAATAAACCGATCGATTTTAGAAAAATCTCAAATGAAGTTGAATTTCCATATTTCAAATCTGACATTTTTTACCAACTTGAAATTCTATTCGAGTATATGAAAAATCACCCGACATCTTAGCATATATATATTATTTATGCTTATTGTTATATGCATATTATGCAACTTCTCTGACAATGAAAAGCAGTCATTTTTCTCTATTAGAGCGAAAATAGAGAACTGATTCGTTCCAAATATCGCTAAACCGGTGATATTTTTTATGAACATTTTTTCCAGTTTTAATTTTCTTCAGTTTCGATTCCATTTCTTTCTCGACATTTAATAACATTTATATCGAGTACCCGGCGTTTTTGATTCTTTTTAGCCAAAAATTACCGAGAATAAAAACCAAACGATAAATCGCATTTTTTCAGATTAGGCCTGAAAAATATTTTGTATGAACTATTTGAATAAATTTTGGTTCTTCAGGGAAAAAATATAACTTAAGCTCTATTAAAAAAAATTAACTAATATATTTTTTCAAAACAGAAAATGAACGAATAAAAAATTCGAAAAAAAATTACGCTACTCCAACGTTATAACAATCTTCAACGGGGATTTTCCCCCGGTCAAGATTCCATTTTCTCTCGAGTGACGTAAAAGCTTCGCGTAGAGCCGTGAATCGCGTTGACGTAATCAACTTAACTCTCCGCTTGACTGAATTATTTCTGAAGAAAATCCCTCCTCCAAGTTCGCCCTAAACTCGCATAGTCAACCGGTTGAACCGTTGAATATTTAACCGGCTTCGTCTTCGCAAATTCACGGTCCTCGCCTATGCACTTTATGGAACAAGAATCGCATTTCAACCGAGTGTGTTCGTAGAGTGCTGTGATGGAAAATTTGTCGAAAGATTTATTTTTAAACGCGGTAAAAATGAAATCGAACTGCGAAGTGATTTATTTTGCCCCGAAGAGGCCTGAACGGCGAAAACTCGGAATTATTCATATTTGAAAACGAAAATTCCCCGGTTTTTCTCTCGAGGCGCTGCAACTGTAAAAAATGCGACCTTTTAAATGAAAATAACTGTTGTCGCTGCGAATAAAACTCATCCGAACTCGGCGTTGAATATTCTGACAAAAGGAAAAATTCCAAATGGGAGAGGAAAATGTATGCTTCGTCGACGGAGATGCGGAAAAATCTCCGAACAACGTGCGAACGTCTTATTTCTCTGACGGATCGGCCTTTCTACAGAAAGCGACGTAATTGGATACGAAAGGAAAAATACTCTCTATTCCAAAATGAAAAACGAACAAAAAGAACGACCTTCCGCGATACAGAGACGGCGGATTACGATCTTTCGCGCCTTTTATTTCACAAGCGGAAGACGTTATTACTCAATCTAATGCCGAGTTGCGTGAGGAATTCTTATCGAGATTTTCCCTTATTACGAAACGATTAATAAATTTTGGCGACCGCCGAGGGGCGACATGGTGTTTACATTGGCGCGTGATTCATTCGCCGTTTATTACGTCTGCCATCTAAATGTCAATCTTTCGTGATTTCAGTCGTTATTTTTACTCGAATAAATACATTTTTTTTTAATTAAAAGCTCACTGCTTTAACCGAATCACTACCTCAATTTTGCGGGTATTTTTGTGCGGTTTCGAGGAAGAGAAAATTTTTATTTTCCAACGTTTTGCAGAAAAATGTGCGCTTGGTATCAATATCTATAGATTTTCGGACGCTGAATCAAATGAGATAGCTATTGGTTCTCGAGTTATCGCAGTTTTTGTGTCGAATTTGGGAGATTTTCAGAAATTTGGTTCGAGGGTGTAATTTGAGAATTTTCGGAGCTATAAAAATCGTACTATACTCGTTTGAACGCTCTAACACTCTCTCTAGCTCTGTCGTTAGGCAAAACAATTAATTTTTAATTTGAAAATTAAGGAAAATAAAAATGATTAAAATTACTATAGTTGCTACGGAGTTTTCCCTATAGTTAGCCTTCTTATTGAAGCGAAGGAATAATAAACTCCTGTACATTTTTCGATTCGCAACGACCCAATTTTTAGGCAAATCGCCAATTTCCAGTGTATTTTGTGCTGTTTTTACGATATTGCTGAAACATAGTTGTGTTCGGTATCGATTTCACTCGATTTTGAACGCTGAATCTTTCAAGACCATAATTAACTCGGTAGCTGTTACAGATCTCGATTGAACGCCGCTTTGACAAATTTTTAACTCGTTTTTCTCATCGTCCGGTCCGAAAAGTCGTTAATTTCTTCAATCGACGTCAATCTATTCCTCTCAATGTTTCCCTCCAATTAACATAAAATTGGAAGGGTTAACCTCTTTCAGCCCTTTTCCCTTTGAACCGATGTTTTTAAACCGCCGAGGGAAAAAAGTGACTTTCCTGTTGGCAAATCTGTATAGGATTTCCGAAGGGCTTAAAGCCCTTTCGAACGTAGCATGTCCACGCTTGGTCCACCGACGTCGCTTGCCCTTTTTCGGTCGGACGTAGTTTCGACGTCACCGCGGTAGAAAGGCCCTTGTCACTCGAATTGAGCCTTTCTTAAAGCCCTACGCAAGGGCTAACGACAAGTCTCTTACAGTATTGATTTACCCGCTGTACCGACAGATGCGTAGGACGAAGTTAAAAGGGGCGAGGGCAAGTCCGCAAGTTGCGACTCTAGCGAGGCCTTCGTTATCGGTGACGCAGCTCGCGACCAATTTAAGTTGAACGAGCCGTTTCCTGCCGTCGACGGAGAACGTCACTTCAGCGGACAGACAGGAACTAACTAACTATGAAACACTTCAGCGGACATTTCTTCCCATGCGGACGTTTTTTATATGCCAAAAATGACTACTAGGAAACGTGACATGCGAGAAAACGTGTTTGTCCGCCGTCAACACTTTTCTGACGAAACTATAAGAGCTAAATTCTTGAAAGTTTCATCAAAAATCAATCTATAGCCTTAAAACGGTTCAATTCTTTAACCAAACGCTACCTCAATTTTTATGGTATTTTTGAGGGGCTTTGTGGGGGAGAAAATTCGTATTTTCCAATATTTTTCCGAAAAAGGAGTATTTATATCAATTCCTATAGATTTTTGGACGTTGAACCGAATTAGCTTCCACAAATTTGGCACGAGGGTATAACTCGAGAGTTCTTGGTACTATTAATCAGTTCTGATTCAAACATCGAAGGGCTCACACGTCTATGTGCGTCAAAAGGACATTCGTTTTAGATTAAGGTGAGCCCTTATTGTCAGTAACCATGATAATGACGTAACAATGTAACCTTTCAGAAGATAATATTATCATTTAATGTAACCCGCATTGATCACTTGTGTTATGATAGAATGGCGTCTCATCAACGATGATTTATAATTATCCTCGAACTCCGTAGTTTATTATTCAATTATGTACAAATAATTATTCAACCCGAAACTGATATTTCTTTTGTCTTTAGTAATTTTGGGTCTATTTTTGTTTATTATAATAACTAGGGGCATAAATCGCTCCGGGGTAGTGTCCTTATCACTCCTATATTATAGTATATAATATAGTATATAGTATAGGTATTGGTATGGGTTTAGTAGTTGATTATTTGCGTATGGAGAGTGGGAATCTATGGTAGGTTTTGTAGTAGGGAGTAGTAGTTTCTTTAATTTGGTATGTTGGTGGAGGTATTTGAATGTACTTTGTATCATAAAGTAATGGGTTTTTCAACTGGAGCAAAGTAGGAGCAAAATTAGACATAACAACTGTAAGTTTTCCAAGATTTGTAACTTGCACAGTGGATAACTAAAACAAAAAGTCGTCAATTCAGATGTTTGAATATACCAAAAGTTAGGTAATTTAACTGTCCACATTTTCCTAATGTAATGTACCTATCCATTTTTCAACCGTTTTTACGTTATTCAACAATATTAGTAGACTATACACGAAAAAATGACATTTTTCCACTTTAAACGTTCTTTTCATCTCTTTAGTGCAAAAGAAACAAAGAATGAACCATATATTATTGATATACACAACATCAACTATCATTATGCTGAATTTGAGCGAAATCTATTTCAAAAAAATTTTCGCGAAAAATCCAAGGGGTACCCCTGCGATTTCTTTCAACCGATCAGTTAACGATTTTTTACTCGTCTCTCAATACAGATAAAAATCTGAAATTTTTAGGAAAGTTGTGTCTTACCAAGATGTATTTTTGTGATTTTTTTTATTTCTCGGAAAAATCTGCAAGTGGTCCGAAAAAATCGGTTTTTGAAAGCTCAAAAATTGGACTTTAACAGTGATTTTCGGGGTCAAAATAAATGCGAATCAATTGTTTTATTATGCAGGAGTCTTCATTTGAACGCCTTACACACGTACATAGCGAAAAATTTTGTGAAAAAAGTTTATACAGAGCCAGAGAAATTATTTTCCGTAAATCGAGTTTTTCGCCGAGCTCCGCTGGCATCGGTAATAGTGAAAAATTAAATTTTCGTTTTAAAGCGATTTTGAAAGCTATTCTTATAGGAAATTTAATGCTGAATCCGAATATGACGTCAAAACGGCGGAAATTTCACGACAACTATCACTTTATCCAGGTTTAATACTACGCCACTCCTACGTTTTTCAACTTTGAAAATTCTTTGCAAATACTTACAGTACTGTTCAAATTTGATTAATTAATGATTCTTACAGGAAATTAGACGTAGAATTCGAATTTAAAGTGAAAACAATCAAATTCGAACGATTAATAATATTTTTTGAATTTTTTTCGATTTTCATACTTTTAGTTTCAACTTTGGAGTTTTTTTTCGTCATGTTCGCGAAATGGGAACGATTAGGTGCTGTGGAAGAAAATGAAGGAAATTTAATGTAGAATCGATTAAAAATAAGAAAATGGCTAGCGTATATGATAGCTCTCGAGATATATTCCACTTTATGTCAAAAAACGTGTTTTGTGTTTTCTTCAAGCGCGAATAGCTCCGCGGGGACATAACATAAAAATATAATTAAATACACGAAATTGTAGAATTTTGATAGCTCTTTCTCGCCTCTGAGTAATATACCTATGTAAAAGTGGTCGGTTCAAAAGCTATTCGCGGAAAACAGGCAAAAAATGCGAAAATCAGTGTCATAAATTTTTTTATTGGATATTCGGATTTTACATGCCTTGAAACGTAAAACATCAAATTTTGAGGGGGGTTAGAATTTTTTTTTTTTGGGCGATTACAATGGTTTATTATTGAATAATAAACCGAAATAGAAATGATTATAATTACAATAGTTGCTACGTTGTTTTCCCCTATATTTACCATCTGTTTTTCGGTGGGAACTAAATATCCAATAAAAAAATTATAAATAAAAATAAAATTCTAAATATCGAATATTTCACAAATGTTCGAAATAATTACTATCACAAATGGATAGTCTTCCTAAATCATTGTTGAAGCGAAGGAATGATAAAACACTGTACAGTAATTTGCAGCGTTTTTAAATACAGTTTATACTGCATCTGTCGATGCCCCTTGCTTGAAGAAGAAGGACTATCTTACATATTATAGCTTCGAATGTCATTTTTTCATGTCACTCTTTCGTCGTTTTGTCGAATTTCCCTCACTTAGATAATCTTCTGTTCTATTTTCGAAAGAGAGTCTGCATCTATTTTCGAATCCGAAAAAACTAAATTTTCATCTCAATTGCGCGAAATTGCTAGCGCTCCGATTTTTCCCCGTTCCGATTCTAACCGACTGTCCAACGTTGACGTCTCTAAAGCAAAATACTCGACTTTTGTCCGTCAACTTTACTACATACGACATTCTTCTCTTGAAATATTACGACTCGAGTACGTGACTGCGGTTCGGAGTTAACGAGTGTCGCATTTGTTTTCCGCCATCCGAAGACTCGAAGTATTTATCGTTTTTACCGTTTGCATTATTTACACGTCACGACAAGCGATGCTAACGGAGGCGAGATCATTCATAAGCAGCTTGAGTAGGAAAGTGGATTTGACATTAAAAACGCTGCAAATGATTGTACAGTGGTTTATTATTCCTTCGTTTCAATAATGATTTAAGAAGACTATCCATTTGCAGCTTCTTACGTCTCTTTTGTCGATTTTCGAAAACTTCGGGCGAAACATAAATTTTCTCTATTCAAATAAATGGTATTTATGCGCATAGGTCGTACTGTGTAAAAATTCATCTGTACCTATGGAATCTTACAGGTCGAACGATTTCAATTTCTATTTTTTTCGAGAGGCCGATATTAAAGAGAGGATATTAACAGAAGAGGACAAACTCTGAGGTGACGCAGTCAATGGAAAGGAAATTGGCAGTGATGTCGCCTCTCACGTATCCTCAAATCAATATCTCGGTTTAACGCTCAACGTAGCAATTTTGTGATTCAGATGGACAGATTATTTTGACCGAGAAAAAATTTAATTGATGAATACCGTAGGAATCGAATTTACGTACGATACAGATAATAGATTTTGCGTGAAAAATTATGAAGATGAGTAAGACCAAACTTGTTAAAAAAAAGAGAGCATTTTTCATTGAAAATCCATAAATGTACAAAAACAAAAAATAATTTAAAAAATAAAATAAATAAATGAAACACCTTTTTTGGCATTCGAATCTCGTTTTCTCTCCGAAATTCAAAAGCAAAAGTAAATTCGACAAAGGCTAAGCCGACATTTTGACGCATCATTGAGCTTACCTCTTCTAAAAGAATTCATTTTCATTAGTAATTTTTAGTAAGATTTTAGCAAATACTAAGATTTAATAGGAGATTTTATTTTATTTTTCATTTTTAATTGTCACGTAAGTTTTTTCGTTGTTATTTATTCATAGTATTTATAGCATTATTTTTCGAAAAATAAATGGTTTCAAGATTTCAACGAATTCCATTTTTCACGCCTCAACTCCGTACAAAAAAATGTTTGTTTGGGACCAGAGAGGCAGGAAATTTAACGCACTTTCCAACGGTATAATCAGATTCGAACATGGATGAAACGTATGGGAGTTATAACCATTTTAAAGTATGGTCAAAATTACGAAAAAGATTTTCGACATGAAAAAGGTGTCGGCCGCCATTCAGGTTAAGGGGAAATTTGGATTGATCACCATCCACAATCCCTGAAAACATTTCAAAGTAAAATAGAAATTGTAAAAAAAATTGATGGAGAAATTGTCGAGACAAGAGAAGTGCGATAAAAAAATCGTGGGAAACTGAGGAGAATTGACTAAGACAAAAGCCCAGTCTCACCACACAGAGTGTCTACCTTCCATCTTGTTTACAACCCACCAAAGCGCATCACTGCCCTATCCCCTTGGCTGGAAAACAAGTGACGTCAACAACGTGGTAGCTACCTTCAGTTCTAGCCAACGAAACGAAAGCTTCACCCTGATTTTTACTGGCGACGTTCAGGCCTTAGAGCCATCATACAATTATCCTCGTGGCTTGTATTTTCGAAAGAGAAAAAAAATCGCTATTTAATTCCCCGTTAAGTAAAAACAGGCCATGAAAAGGACTGTCTTGGGACACAAACATGGACACTTCGAGAAATATGGACACCAGTATTTTCCAACCCATTTTAAACATTTTCAAAGCTTCAAATCAATTTCATTCGCATAGTTTATTGAATAAAAATGAATGAAACTGCCATTTATTGTTGATTCACCGTCGAAATATTAGTTCAACTCTACCTCGTCTATCGATTAATTTTTTCTTTCGATGGCCGGCTAATATAACCTCCTTCCTCTTGCTAATAAATCCTCCGCGAAATTCCCTCTCGTCGAAAAAGGAAGAAGCAATTTCGATAAAAAACTCCAAAGATGGAAAGTCGGTTTAACTCGATTAACGGGGCCAGAGATGGGGAAAAATTAAGCGAATCGTGTTACCGCGAGGCGTTGGCCGGTTAGTGGAAAATAAGCGCAAAACCCTGAAAAGTGGGAGCAGCGACCTTGGCGTGTAATAATTGAGTTGAGCTTGCCGATGGATTGCCATCCACTCCAACTAGCCATTGGTCAAACCGAACGAGAGGTGAACTCTTCAATCAGCCGAGTCTGACATCACCCGCGCAGCCTCGCCATTTAGCGCAATGGATCCGAAACAGAGCCCTGGCCCTCTTTCGGCTTCATTCCCTCTCTTTGCTCCGCCCACTTTAATTTAGCACGATCTCCATCTCCGGCCTCCCGCTTATGATAATTCGTACTCAGCCTTGATCACTTGGGGCCCATGAAGTTGTCCACTTTCGATTTCCAATCGCTTTCTCGATCTATAATTAATCTGCACTTGCCTAATGTATTGTAACGAGCAAGGGACCGCCGGCTTTCTGAGAAGCGCGGCGTGAGAAGGTTCTAGAAGCGACCGGGCGAGCTGGACTGGGCCCGACCCAAGGTATATAGATTATCTATCCTCTATCCTCTATCTATCTACCTTGGGCCCGACCGGGCGAGCTGGACTCAAGGTAGATATCTACCTATCTATCTACCTATCTACCTTGAGCTCGACTAGCCTCGGCCGGGAGGTTTCGACTCGGCTCGCTCCTTCTAGATCTAGACTATATACGCCGGCAAGCGAAACTGCGAGTCAATTTTCCGAATTCCGTATTCTGAGTTAACTTCGGTTGTCTCGGTGCTCGACCAGTGATAAATCGCGTTATAAATCGTGTTATAAATCGACTGTGCGTGTTATAAATTAACTGTGCGCGTTATAAATTAACTGTGTTTGTGATAAATTAAGTGTTTACTGTTGAGTGAATAATTGTGTGTTAAATTAGGAATCTGTCATATGAGGTTGCCACTGGCCGCAACCTGGTTACTTCAGTTTCCCCGATTACTATTGAGTTTTGATATAAACAACAAAAGTTCATTCTCGTTCTTGCATCAAGCGTAATATTTTACAGAGAACTTTTCAATCTTATTACAGAATCTGTTCTTAAAGTGTGTTTTTAACTTCCAAGTCTGACCCAAACGAATCCGCGTAGAGTAAAAACGTAACAGTATCCATTATTCTATCCATTATTCTACGCTGTTCGCAACTCTCAGCAAAAGGTCGCAGCAACAAGTCTTCCACTTATTGTCAAAATTCTGGGTTCTTCTTCTTCTGGGATTCTGGCATAGCTATCTCTTTTTTCACAAACACCCAGATTTCTTCGACTATCCGAGACGCAACAAATACCCAGCTCGCTTCAGTTCCAAGGCGGCGGTGCCAATCTCGTTTACGGTGTACCTCAAAACATCTATTTCAGTATGCCTTATATATTGCGGTCTCTCCCTGCCGAAATGACCATACCAGGAAATTTTTCCACGGGCCGTTTATAAAACTAAAATTTTTACATGGTTGATAACCCAAGGTCCTTTAAATTGTTCTAATTTACTGACTAGTATTTATGTGTCATGATTTTGTTTGTTCTTTTGCTTTTAAACGGTGTTTACAATTACTTTTATAATGATACTATTCTATTTCTTTGTTTGTTTGTTTTTTGTTTCTTCAACTGATTACCTTTCAGTCATTTTCGAAGAAACTGTGTATTGAGTAAAACCTAGTACCTACTTAAGTACCTCAACTCCCCCGAACCGCACAGGGTCGTACCCTATGGTTCTTGGGGTATATTCCAGTACTATAATTTTTAACTACTACTTGTTTTACTTTTACTATAATTTAAAAAAAAAATTTTTTTAACTTATTTTTTACTATTTTTTTTTTTTTTTTTTTTAATTGGAATAAACTTTCTTACATTCATTCATCTTCAGAATTTTCGGGCGAGGTTGAGCATTGAGGCGCGACGTTTCGTCGTTTTTACTACGAGAGCTTTCGCTATTTCGGGCCTCTTCTGGAGGCATCGTCCCTTGATAAAAGTGTCAGTTGCTATTACCTCGAATCGTCTTTCAAATAAGTCCTACAAATAGTTTATTTTCTTCTTGAATTTATTTATTTATGTTATTTCTTCGATAGATTGATAGAATGTGAATCCATTTGGCATATATCCGGTTGAATAAGAAATGTATTTAATACACAGGCAGGTCAAGATTAAGTGTTATATTTTGTCCAACTAAAATATAGTTTTCGTTTGGTTGTCTTCGCATTTGTTGTAGAGGGGTTGTGAAAAACCAGGCGAATTATTCTCCAGATTTTTAATGGCTGACCGAGCACTTTCGCCCATTCGGGCATCTTCAGGGCGACGTAGAACCATGAGGTCTCTCATAGGCCACGTCTCACGTTCAACGGACAAGTTATGACGTAATAACTATTCATTTTTCGTTCAAAACCATCGGTTTTCATTAGCGATTTTCTCCGCGGAAACTCACAATTTTCGTGAAAAATTGGTCATTGGAATTGGAAATTGGACACCAAATAGCAGAATTGGAAATTGGACACCAAATAGCAGAATTGGAAATTGGACACCAAATAGCAGAATTCGGGCAATTAGGAACGAAAATATAAAATAGGCGTCTTCCCCATTGCGAAGGATGTAGATAGTAAAACAGGAGAACATTCTGAAGGCTCGCATAATGTTACCGCGTCATTTACCTCTATGGAATCCGATCACGTCCGATTTGAACAATATTCTCGCTCCACGTCACAACTTATGACTCAACTCTTTTGCTTTACCTCCTTCGCTCTAGACCTTGCCAGACGCGTCTCAGACAACTATCGTCTCGCATATCAACTCAGACCGCGTCAGCGTCTGTTTGACCAACGAGAAGATATTCTCGTACCGTCATCACTTGAGACAAGTCTCGACAAGTCAGCGAAACAAGTTGGCTTTGTAATGGCTCACTTCTAAGAGTACGAAGTGTATTAATGGGCTGAAGTAATATGGCGATATATATACGGTATATATAATTATATACACGCATATATATACGGTGATTTTTTTCCATTGAAAATTCAGGAATCATTCATGTTAGTGAAAGTTAAACGATGAAGAGTCAATTTTTGCTGAGCTTATAGATCAATGAGAGCTTTTCGATTCCAATCTTTCAGAAGGTTTCTCGCTTTGTTCGTAATCAATCATAATTATTTAGCTCTTCAATTAAATTGAGGTAAATTTTTTTTTGTGTAATTTGGTCTATTTTTTTAAAGCTAAAAATGGAATAAACTTACGAAAAAATGTATTTAAATGCGATTTCGCCGAAGAAAGGTGTGCGACATTGAAGATAACAATCAGGCGTCTCTTACATTGCAAGGATGAATTATTTCTAATTTTTTAAGCGTTTAAATGAATACATTTTTGCGAGCGGTAAAAATCAGATGGAAAACGCTGATTGTGCAGCGGTTTATTATTTACTTTGCTTCAATAAATTATGATTCAGGGGACTATCCACTTTTAATAGTAACTAACTCGAACATTCACATTAGGAATCGCAACTATCGCAATTTTTTTATTTTTCTTTATTATGTTAGTGTAATTTGAATATAACGATACAACATATAACGTAGAACATCAAACGTTGAGGGCTTTTTTCTAGGGCGATTACAATGGTTTATTATTGAATAAAAAACCGAGATCAATCACAATTATTGGGCTCTCCCTTGGATTAATAATTCTCTCTATTCTTAGATCAATAGCTTTCCCTTTAATTTAGTAAGAGAAACGTCTTTAAACCTTAGGCCTTTTTTCTAGCCAAAAATGGAAAAAAAAATCCTGCAGATTCCAGTTTTCCTGTATAGCTATTCAAGCGAATTTTCGAAGCGCATCTTTGAGGGAACTGTAAGAAGAATATTCAAACGAATATATATAGTTGTTTATATAAGCTCATAAATACTCGAGTTATATTAATAATATCAGTCAATAATAAGTCTTAAATATTACTAGTTAGTATTATGCCTTTTTGCAAAACTTAAATATTCCTTAAAAATTGCAATAATTTGAGAACTGTTAAAAATACCGACACGGTTATGGTTTCAATGAATTTCAATGCCCAAAATACCACTTTATATCGAGTACTGATGGTTTTTCGAATTAAAAACAAGTTGCAGGTCGAATTTGAACTCCGCCCTCTGCTCCGATCTGTCTGCACATCGAACTCATTATTACTTTGGCCGAAAACGATGTCTGAAGTGACATGAAACTTGTTTTTGTACATTTTTTCCGGTCGAAATTCGATTCTTACGAACACCCAAATAGAATAGGATATGTTTATTATTGATCTGTACATTATTAGGCCTTTATAGGACTCTCTTCCACTATGCAGAGAGAAAAAAATTACATTTCAAACAATTAAATATTTCAGGTTCAAATTAATATTAATCACAAAAATAGAAAATAAACGCTCACATGGCTATATATAATAAAAAACAGGCCATGGCATAGAGCGCAAACAACTGATCGAATGGCACATTTATCTAAAAAAAATTAGCTAATGGCACGAAAAAATTTAATTGAATTGCGAATTACGCCGAAGAAAAGTGTGTGATCCTGAAGATAAAAATCAGGAGTCTTTCCCACGCGAATAATAAACATTCCAAGATCTCGAGTCACCAAATATTAATTCTAGCGGCCTATAGAAATCAAATTGAAACATTTCAACGCTCACTCCTCTGACTGTGTATCATAAAAAATCCTTCAACATCTCTAAATTCATCAATTTGAATACTCTTATCGATTCTCATGAAGGGCCTTCTCTCATCATTTGAACCCGATGACGTCCGGATTGCTCGGCGCTTAATTTAAGAACTGGAACAGTCGCCTAGTTGTGCTATCTTTAGACTATCTCGAACGCTGACTGACTGTCCGACTAGAAATGACGCGAACCATTAGGAAAAGGCGGCGCCCTCTAGACGACTCGAGATAATTGTTTCTCATCGAGTTGGCTAAACAGACGTTGAACGCCCTCGGGCGTTGCGCCAGGGAAAAAACCTAGAACGGCTTCGAATTTATAAAATTAATTTTCGTCGAAGTTTCTATTCATTAGTTCACTATTTCAAAAGAGAGAAGACCGAGAGCCTCAATTCGAGGGCATTTTCATTTGGAGGTGTTTAATCATCCTTATAGATATTTAATACTCAATACTCGACCAGGCATTTTTCACTCAATTTTTTTTCTATATTTTACCGTCACCATTGGTCACTTTGTCACGCCATCGCCTGTTTTCGTCACTATTTTCACCCTTTTCTCTCATTTGGCCTTTGTTGTTACGTTACGTCAGTCCGTCCTTTTTCTGGGTCCGTTACAATGTTACAAAAAATTTTTGTAATTTTTTTTTTTTTTTGTTAATAATATATTCTTTACATGTATAATACAATTCTACTAATATTCTAACAGTTCATATTTCACCTTTGAACCCGTCAAATGAGCTCAAAACTTGGAGAACGACTGGTTTTAATGTATTTGGAATCGATCGTCTCATACGAGCCAAAATGCCGCGTCCTACGCTTTATAGAGAAAAGGATAAGAACTGGTAGCAGAGATTGTTGTTGAGACAGTCTGACTGTGTAACTATATTTGCTCAATATGAATTTTTTCGTCCCACTGAAAGTATTATCAAAATAATGTTTCTACAAAAAAGATATAGTGTTTAATTTTGTTTTGTTTTTTAATTCCTGTGCCTAGAGTCATGTATACGCCGAGATTATTGTGGAAGCTGATTGAATTTTGAATTTTTACGCAATTCACTAGCCACAACCTTATGAGGTATCGCGGCGAATATTTTTCCACTCAGCATTTCACCGAGCGGCCATTTGCCAGCCTCCATTCGATTGATTTAATTGTACTAGCTTGAAAATGTTACCTTTCAGGCGTATTATTTGTTACATGAAGCAACGCTTTGAAAGTTATGAAAAGTCCTTTATTATTTCAGAGCGAAAGCATTGTCTCTAAAAATATCAAAGCTGTCGAAATTGAGAAAAATGTTGGTCACTTTTTTGTCAATTTAGGTACATGTTCATTAGGGGGCCACCTGTGGTGTAGTGGTATGGAGCGTTAGCTCTCTACACGGTGGAGCCGGGTTCGAATCCGGCTGGGGTCAAACTCATATTTGGCCCGCCCTTTCGTCCTCCACACTCAGGGGGGTGAGGCAATGAGTAGCCACGAGCGAAATCGTCAGAATTAATAAGTGCAGAATTGATGGATAATCTTCTGATTCCCCTATGGGAAAAAAAACTGACGACGTCCACGACGGGAATTCCCAGTTGGACGAAAATCCAAGGTGAAACTCCTTGTTTACTTTACTTACTTACTTACTTATATGTTTATTAAGATAGCCAATTATCTCGACCGGGAATAAATGTCTCATCTGCTCTCACGATTATACATAAACATCATTTGCAAAGTCTTGATTAATCAATAACCGGACTCCGATTTTATTCCACCCGTTTTATCTACTCGGATATAATTTCGACGAAAATATCAAATGTTGATTATTGTTACTCACGGTAAAAGTTTCCGCCGAAGAGTAATCTTCGTCCAAGAAAATTCTCACTTTGTCGAACAGTCGGAGCTCCTCGCTTTCCATAAGCAATCTGAAAGATGAGATAATTTATTACGAGTGAGAAAACGACGCTGAACTTTGGAATATTAAAATAAATATGGAAAATAGTGAACTGAATAAGTTACCGCAGGATGTAAAATAGAACGTACGAATAAAAAATATAAGTTGTTTTTAGAAAAAGAAAAAAAAGAAAAAAAAGAGATTAGATGAATTTTTTATAGCGCCGAGTTTATTATCGTAGGTGGCAAAATTTTACTATTTGTCAACAACCAATTTCCACCTTGTTATTTGATCGAATTGTAAAGTGTTGGTACTCCTTCGACGCAGAATTTAACGGGCTTTCATTTTAGTCATAGTGACCAAAACGCAAAGGTCCGCCGTTTCGACGTAGTTGGCGAAAAACCTAAACTACTCTGAGAATTTCGAGATTTTTTCGGTGATCTTATAACCCGTGCAAAACTAGGATAAGAGTTTATTATATATTTTGGACCTTAATCGAAGTTCGGAGTTTATTATTATAAATTTCAAAGCCCAATGCGTTAAAATTCAAAACGAGTTTTCGCCAGTTTTTTGCTGTTTCGAAAAAAATCAAATGAACCCAGACTTTTGAAAAACCTAGTGGAAAATTACATTCTGCGCTTCTTCTATTATTGAGAGTTTGTCGAGGAAAAAATTGGAACGCTCTAGTTGGGAAAAAAGGAAGAGTGCAACGCTGATAGTGTTTTATCGGGACCACGTACTTGACGAAGTATTCGACGTGCTGCATGCTCTCCTCGTATTTTTTCCCTCCAACTTCCTGACAGTGCAAAGCGATGAATTTCGGATCCAGCCGAGCCACCGTCTGGAAATTCGAGAGGGAACATTAAATTGCATTCTGCATTAGTGATATTGCCGGGTTGTTTTAAATTACACGGCTAATTAAATTGTATTGGAAAGTTGACATTTTCGTGGAAAAGTTTGCCGTCAATAATTCAGCTTAGAGAGTAATTTGGAGAAAGCTTTATTAGAAAGAAGTTACCAAGTGGAAAAATCTCCAGTTTTCTATAGTTGAAAAATTATTCAAATTTTTCAAAAAATTGCATATTTAAAAAAAAAGCAAGCTGTAAGTACTTTTACTTAATTTCTCTAAATAAAATATGCAGGTGTATGATACATCTTGGGTCTACTCAATATTAGAACTACGAGGCTTGATAAATTAAGCTTCTTTACTCGGCAATTGAATTCGAAATATTCTATACATTTACCAAGTATTTTTCCTGAAAAAGTCCGAATTTCATTTTTAATCTTCTGAGGTAATAATTTTACGTTTTTTTTTTTTTTTGTTTTTTTTTTTTTTTTTTTTTTGTTTTCAGGATAACACCTGAATTGATGCTGAAATGATTCAACCTCAATACGAGGTATTGTTAACGATCGATCGAATCATTTTTAGGAGCATTTCCCTTCAATTGGACGGAGCATTTTTTGTTCAATGGATTCAATACGTCGTGATATCAAAATTATTGACCGTACGTAATCGTACTAGTGTAAAAAAAAAAAATAAAAAAGAAAAACTGTTATTAAAAAAATAAATCTGTTACTTGCGATGACGGCAAATTCTCCTTCGAAATCAGTTAAATAGTAATTTAATTAATCACTTATTCTAAGATTTGAGAAATACTATCAGGACTTACGACGACAAGTCGGACCAAAACTGTATTGTTTACTTACAGCCAGAAATTCTTCAGTCCACACTTTCAGCATAACCGAGGGCTGTTAAAAAAAAATTATTAGGTTAAACAGGTAGTATACTTTTTCAGATAATTCCAACAGTAATTCCAGTAATAATTCCAATTTTTCCTTTTTCCCCATTTTCTATTTTTCTTTTTTTAATTTTGTATTGTTTTATCCCAATTTCACGACTTTCTTCTCCTTTTGATTCATTTTTTCAATTATTTTCAAGATTTTTTATTTTAAATTTCTCAAGAATTCTTTCTGTTCCACCACTATCAGGTCACAAATATTTTCAATATTTAATTGGTCGAGAGTTTTCTTTTTTCAATTCGTCTAATTTTGTAAATATTTCAATTAAAACCTGTAGAGAATCAACATTGCAAGATTCAGAAAATAGTACAGTTTTGAAATCAGACCACATGAGCCAATAGAAATTTTCCGAGCGCAATATTCGTTCGCCTAGTTTAAAATCGAAGTTCCACCCTCAATTTAGAAGCAATCAAACTTTCGACCTATTTTGTCGAATAAATTCTTATCGTTTGATGTGTAATTTCAGCTCAATAAATAAAAATGCTTGCGTTTCCGATTTCTGAAGAAAAAAAAACAAAAAAAAAGAAGATTTTTATGGACGCTGTATCTCCGTTACTAATAATTGTAAAAAATCGCATCTCAACTCAAATTGCAGCAAATTTTATTTTTAAAAAAGAAGTAGTCGCAACCTAATGGTTTATTTACGAGGTAGAACAATAAAAAAAAGCTAAAATCGCGCGGTTTTCGCATGCTGGTGACAGGTATTTCGAAGCTGTTAAATTAGTTACCTATAATTTTTTTAATTAAATTTTTTTACTAGACCACTATATATAACTACCGAATCTATCAGTTGTGTTACGTATAATACGATAATAATGTAATTATTTTTATATTTCTGTAACTATAACAATTCAACTCATTTAAAATCAGTGGAATCCGTGGCCATATCTTTGTCTTCTTTTCTTGCGTTTATTGCCAATTGCCGAACTGTATGGATCGATTTCGCTGGAATTTTCTCGTACGCACGGATCCCGACCTTGTTGAATGAGGTTGCTATCTAAAAATAGTATGTTACCTATTGAAATGAGCGCTGAATGTTTCGTCGGTATAATTTTTATCCCCAGATTCTTTGAAGTCGGGAGATAAACCGGTTTATTAACCGACTTCAAAAGGAATATTTTACTATGGTTGCCTCGCTGGTTTTTTCTTTATTCGAATATTAAAAAAAAATTATTTGTTTCTTTTCAACCGATGCTCTACATTGGATTTTAATTTCCATTCAATTGCGATGTAGAATAGTTCACTTAGCTTAGCCTATTCTATAACTACGAACCGCTATCGGTCACCGAGATATGAGGACTGAGCTGTTTAGACGTTCAGCTGACAGGATAACCGATAACTAACAGGAAAGCCTGATTCGTAACGTCCGCAGAGGCAACGGAACGTCAACAATGGAGGAGAAATTTCGGATATTGGAATGAAACTTAGATGTAGTTTCGAAAACAAGTGGTCTGCTTAGATCACACAGTGCTTCCAAGTTCGAGTCGATCAAATATATAAAAATATAAAAAAATATATATAAAATATAAAAATATAAAATAATCGTTCTATACTCGTCAACTCGTCACTGATCTGGTCAAATATTAGTAGAAATTGGTGGTTTCTTTTTATAAATTATAATAAATTGAAGCGACCGCTTTCAAATTCGAAACAATAAATCGCTTTAATTTTCATCATCATACTAATATTATTTCAGTAGAATTCCCGCTAGAAAATACAATACATCTCACTCATAATTTCCTAACGATTATAAGTAATCGTCTAATTCCATCGATCTGAAGGCGCAAGTTAGAAAACTCTTCGCAATTAAATACGTAGATTTGAAACTTGACAAATAAACATTTTAAATTATTAATATACGCTTATCGCATTCTACTTTTTAATCTAATCGAAAACGCTGAGAATAATTCGACGAATAATCCCTCCGTAATTAGTTGTATATTAATGTTATCGTATGACTCAACCGGCGACCAGTGACGGCCAACAATCTTGACAGCTCGGCGACTGACGTCGTCACTGACGAGGTGCGACACTTACGTCTTCGAATATCGAGCCCACGTTGGCCGTGACGAGGAGGAACGGCGTCGTCTCGACAGACATTCTGTAGCTGAGCTTGCGACTCGTTCAACTTCTTTCTTTCACCTTTGACGTCAGAGCTTACGGACGGCGGCGCACCTTATTTCTCATACGAGCACACACGTCGCGTCGTATATCAACGATGAATAATAGAGATACGTCGGTTTTTCTCGCGGTTTTCGCACATCTGTCACCGGCGGGTGGGACGTGAAATGTGATGTTTTCTTTACGTTTTACCTTAGCGTTCGAAATTAAATTTTGCTCCGTTTCGAAATACTCATTGTCGTCGGGTTTATTTTGGCTTTGGAAGTAGAGTCGCGCAGGCCGTGTACTTGGAGGCTCGCGGCGCCTCTACTTGTGACATGGCGCGCGGGCGGGGACTCGGCCGACACTGGCGGAAGGTGGCTACCCGCAGCTCGGGCGCCCCGTGGCTCGGAGGCTCCGAACGGCTCTTGAACGGCTTAAGGCGCCCAGCGACATCGCGTTGGGTTCCTGATCGAATTCGAGTTTACCGAGAATGGAAAAGGCGCCATTATTGGACTGTGTGAATTATTCGGCATTTGGATAGTGATAACGCTGCCAACATTGTACAAAATTTATATTCCTTTGCTTCAATAATGATCTAAGGTGACCATAATTTTATTTTATTATTCAATATCCGAAACCATCGTTTCCATAATTTTAGTTTACCATAATTTTATTTTAATATTCAATATCTGAAACCATCATTATTCCATCATTTTATTTTATTATTCAATATCTGAAACCAAAGTTTCCATAATTTGAGTTTACCATCATTTTATTTTAATATTCAATATTTGGAACAATCATTTCCATCATTTTATTTGACCAATATTTATTTTATTATTCAATATCCGAAACGATCATTTCCATCATTTTATTTGAGCATAATTTTATTTTAATATTCAATATCTGAAAATCCCAAAAATTCGCCACGAAATCTGCGATAGCTCGTGAGCCAATAAAGATATCGAACCCGCGATGGTCTCATTCGATTCAGCGTGCAAAAATGCATAGAAATTTATACCAAATACACCTTTTTCTCTAAAACGTTGAAAAGTGAGAATTTCTCTCAAAATTTCTCAACCCCCAAAAATACATTCAAATTGAGGGTGCGATTTTGTTGAAGATTTGAGCTTTAGTTAGGACAAGATTGACTTATGGTGAAAATTTCCAGAATTCAGCCTTTCTAGTTTCGTCAGAAAAGTGTTGACGGCGGAAGGGCAGATTTTTTAATTGAATATTCGGATTCTAAATGCTTTGAAACGTATAAAATTTAGAGGGAGTTAGAAAATTTCATTTGTTGGGCGATTAAAAAGGTTTAGTAGGTACGTCATTGACCCTTTACTGACGAAACTATAAAAGCTAAATTTGTGACATTTTCATCAAAAATTAATATTGGCCTCACAACGGCTCACTGCTTTAACCAAATGGATACATCAATTTTGCGGGCATTTTCGTGCGGTTTCGAGGGAGAGAAAATTCGTATTTCCCAAAGTTTTGCAGAGAAATGTGTACTTGACATCAATTTCTATAAATTTTCGGAGGCTGGATCAAATGAGATAGCTTTATTCGTTCTCAAGTTTATTTATTTATTTATTCAATTACGAGCACATGCTCAATATACAGAATTTCATGAAATAAGAAGAAAAAAACGCTGCAAATGATTGTACAGTGGTTTATTATTATTTCACTTCAATATTGATTTAAGAAGACTATCCATTTGTCATTTTAAATATTCCGAACATTTGTGAACGTTCCCACCGAAAAACAGTTGGTAACTTTAGGGGAAAACTCCGTAGCAACTATTGTAATTTTAATCATTTTTATTTTTCTTAATTTCCTAATTAAAAGCTAAACTTATTGCCTAACGATACAGCTGAAGAGAGTATTTGACGACCATTCCAATGAGTATAGAACGATTTTTATAGCTCCAAGAACTCTCGAGTTATACTCTCATGTCAGATTTCTGAAAATCTCCCAAATTCGGCGTAAAAGCTGCGATAACTCGAGAGTTAATTTTATTTTTCGACGATGAGTCGACTGAGGCCCTCGAAAAATAAAATTAATATTTACGATATATAGGATAATACTAGGATAACAGAACGATAACATCAACAGAAAGTCGTTCAATATTTTTCAACCACGCTCGCCCGTAAATGCAGCAAGACTTATTTTATTTATTTTTTTTTTTAATTAATATTTATTTAGACACGCGGAAATTTGATGGGGTTGGAAGGGGGGATAGGAAAGATTGAGCGGATGAGACCGGCGGAGGCGAGTTATTGACGTCAACCGGCCCCTTCCACTCGAACAAACTGAGAAACACCTGACAATCGAGAAATGCGCCGAGCATCGGACCGATTTTACCCAAAAACACGATAAAACGCGAATTTTCTCGATAAAATCATCCCGCGTCAAATAATGAGAAAATCTGACTATAAAAAAAATGAAGAGAGCATATTCTGTTTTGAAGAGCTCAACGGAAGTTCGGCCGAGGGGCAATTGGAAAAAACTCTCAACAAAAAAAAGTACAATTTCTTCAAAGTCAGGACTTCATTGGAGACCTAACAATTTTTCAGTTTCTCTCGGCTGATGCGGTCTTACTCGAAAAAAACTGATTTTTACACCTAAAATACAGGACAGGCACAAATAAAGTGTTCTAGAGTGTCTGGTTCCTGGAACTAATAAAACGAACACACGCTTCGGCGGTACAGATACTAAAATTTCTATAGATTTTTGGTTTATTATTCAATTCTTTTTGGTTTATTATTCTTTTTGCGAATAATAAACCATTGTAATCGGCCAAGAAAAAAAAATTTCTACCCCCTTCAAAATTGGATGTTTTACGTTTCAAGGCATGTAAAATCCAAATACCCGATTTAAATTTAAAAAAAAAAAAAAAAAAATGCTCTGCCACGTCAAAATCTTAGGAATCGGTAGTTTTTCCGCTCCTCAACACCAAGCAAGATCCCGTTCCGAAATATTCCATTATAAATTCGTCGTTTCCACCATCGAAATGATTTGTGGAGCTCGATTAATTATTACTATTTTAATATTGACTGTTGATTTTGAGCCGTTCGGCTCATTAATACTGCTAATCCCCAGAACGCCAATTACAAGGAAAACTTCCTTCCTCGCAAAAATTTCAGTTTGATACTGATAAACGCCCGGTTCAAATAAAAGGTAGTATCCTGTCAATATTTAATGACGGGGCTTGGAAATTGCTAGACGCTATGGAAAGCTTGAATCGCTCTCGGAAAATTGAAACTTTTTGCGATGCTTTTCCAACCGTAAAGTCTCCTTTGCAACGTCGTTCGACTGGAAAGATTTTCCTTATATAGACTCGAGGCCGAGAAAAAGGGAAAAGCTGGAAAAAACTTCTGTTTTCTCGATTGGAATTTTTTAGCTTTCTTAGTCAGGGTGGGTAAAAAATTGGCGCTTCGAAAGCGGAAAAAAGAAAGAAATAGATTGTATGGGAGAAATAAAGTGACGGCAGTGTAGAGATTTTTCAGTTAACATGAGATCGCGTTTTCTGTCTTGTACGAAAACCAGCGGAGCGATTTTCAAAGTTATAAATTACCGTTATAGATTTTACAAGAAAATCTGTCATCATTTTGGTTTATTATTCAATAATAAATCATTGTAATCGCCCAAGAAAAAAAATGTTCTAACCCCCTCAAAGTTTGATGTTTTACGTTTCAAGGCATGTAGAATCCGAATATCCAATAAAAAAAACTCTGCAAATGATTGTACAGTGGTTTATTATTATTTCGCTTCAATATTGATTTAAGAAGACTATCCATTGGTCATTTTAAATATTCCGAACATTTGTGAACGTTCCCACCGAAAAACATATGATAACTATAGGGGAAAATTCCGTAGCAACTATTGTAATTTTAATCATTTTTATTTGTCTTAATTTAATAATTAAAAGCTAACTTGTTGCCTAACGATACAGCTGGAGAGAGTGTTTGACGACCATTCCAATGAGTATGGGACGATTTTTATAGCTCCAAGAACTCTCGAGTTATACCCTCATGTCAAATTACTGAAAATCTCCCAAACTCGACACAAAAGCTGCGATAACTCGAGAACCAATAAAGCTATCGACCCCACGATGGTCTCATTCGATTCAGCGTCGAAAAATCTATAGAAATTGATACCAAATACATATTTTTCCGAAAAACCCTAGAAAATATGAATTTTCTCCCCCTCAAAACACCCCAAAAATACCCTTAAAATTTAGCTAGCAATGTGGTTCAAGAATTGGGCCGTCGTAGGGCCGAGATTGATTTTTTGTGAAAATTTCAAGAATTTAGCTAGGTATTATAGTTTGGCCGGAAAAGTGTTGACCTTGTCTTGGCTTGAGAATGGCTCAATTCTTTATCCAAATCGCTTCCTCAATTTTAAGAGTATTTTTGTGGGGTTTTGAGGAGGAGAAAATTCGTATTTTCCAAAGTTCTCCATGGAAAGGTGTATTTGGTATCAATGCCTATAGATTTTTGACGCTGAATCGAATGAGACCATCGCGGGGTCGATAGCTTTATTGGTTCTCGAGTTTTCGCAGCTTTTGTGCCGAATTTGGGAGATTTTTAGAAATTTGACATGAGGATATAATTAGAGAGTTCTTGGAGCTGTAAAAATCGTTCTGCACTCGTTGGAATTGTCGTTGAACAATCCATTAGGCAAAAAATGTAGCTTTTAATTAGGAAATTAAAAAAAATAAAAATGATTAAAATTACAATATTTGCAACGGATTTTTCCCCTATAGTTACCAATCTGTTTTTCGGTCGGAACGTTAACAAATTTTTGGAATAATTACTATCACAAATGGATAATCTTCTAAAATAATTATTGAAGCGAAAGAATAATAAACCGCTGTACAATCATTTGCAGCGTTTTAAGCTTAAAATAAATCAAAATTAAACGTATAGATAGTATAAAAAAGCTTATCCCAACTATATTTTAGTTAGACAAAATTTAACACTTTAATCTTGACCTACAATTATTTATTCCCCCCCCCCCCCAGTAAATCATTTGTTGCCAATCAAGTTTTTATAAGGAAACAGGTGGACGTAGAGCAGTTTCAAGCTCTTGTAGCCGAAATTACATCGCTCCGACTTCCAGCCGAGTCAGCATTTCTGGCCACACACAGCGATCGCGGACAGACACGGACAACTTTATGGATCGAAGGGAAAAGTTGGCGCATGCTTGGAAAGGCTCCAAACGCCTTCCCCGCGAGTCCCGGTTCTACACATTTGGAATCAGTCTTAGCCCAATAGTTGAGAGCGTTTCGATACTCGATTATTTTCACGAACGCCGAATCGCGCACGTATTGAAACGGGACAACCCGCCGAAGAGAAAAGGTGACGAAAATAATCAGTTGAAAGGCCTCAGTGGATAGACGGCAGATCTGAAGGGAGACAGAATAAGTTGAAAAACGCTCCGCATGAGAGCAGCACCTGGCGGACAAATATTGAGAATAATGGTGAGTTTTTTTTGTCAAATCGAGGCGGAAATTTTATTCAGCGGGGAAATTATTGCGAGAACGCTGAAAATTTAATAATCGCCACGCGAAACTGACGCGAGCGGATGTATTTTTGTATGAACATTCCTATTATCACAAAATACTGTAAATGATTGTCCAGTGATTTATTATTCTTTCGATTCAACCGTGATTTAATAAGACCGCCCACTTTAATAGTATCCCAAATATTTATTAATGTTTCCGCGTACCGAAATATTTGCAATTATAGATTTGTAAAAGATAACGTGTCGGCAACTATCGCAATTGTATTTTGGTTTATTATTCAATAATAAACCATTGTAATCGCCCATGAAAAAAAATTTCTAACCCCCCTCAAAATTTGATGTTTTACGTTTCAAGGCATGTAGAATCCGAATATCCAATAAAAAAAATTCTGTAAGAGCTACAAATTTGAAATTTTCACTAAAAATCAATCTCGGTCCTACGACGGCCCAATTCTTGAACCAACTTGCTAGCTCAATTTTAAGGGTATTTTTGGGGGGTTTTGAGGGGGAGAAAATTCATATTTTCCACGGTTTTTCAAAAAAATGTGTACGTGGTATCAAATTATATAGATTTTTGGACGCTGAATCGAATGAGACCATCGCCGGGTCGATAGGTTTATTGGTTCTCGAGTTATCGCAGCTTTTGTGCCGAATTTGGGAGATTTTTAGAAATTTGACATGAGGGTATAACTCGAGAGTTCTTGGAGCTATAATAATCGTTCTATACTCACTGGAATGGTCGTCAAACACTCTCTCCAGCTGTACCGTTAGGCAAAAAATTTAGTGTTTAATTAGGAATAAGAAAAATAAAATTGATTAAAAATACAATAGTTGCCACGGAATTTTTCCCGATAGTACAATCATTTGCAGCGTTTTCTTAATCGTTTATATTAAAAGTTATATTATCCCCTTGACAGTGCCGATTAAGAGTGTTTTATGAAAACACACGGGTACAAACAGTAGGTACACATTTTCTTTTCTCGGGCGATTACAAAGCTTTATCATCAAATATTGAACCAAAATGGAGAGAGACATCGCACACAGTAAGAAAAATATGAAGAAAATTCTCCGTCGATAAAGACTAAATATTTATCTAGTTACACGAACACACATTTGGGAGGATAAATTATTCTCATCCATCTCTTCATATTACAGATAAATATTTTATTTATATTTATTTTGATAAATATTTCAAATATTTTATAAAAATATTTTTTATAGGTATAAATATACCTATATCTCTCTTCAGATGAAGTAGTATCGCTTCATCGCAGTTATTTTGCAGGGCGGTCGCTAATTAGTATTCTCTGTAATTTTTTTCCTAGATCTCAAAAATGGCCAAATTTAAAAAAATCTTGGAAACATGCAAGAAGAAAATTCGAATATCTTCGAAAGAAGAAAGTACAAGTTCAAAGACTCGTTATTGTTTGATTTTAGATCGCAATTACGCTGGTCGCCGTTTTCACGTCAATTCAATTGGTCGCAGTAAATGGTGAAGATTTGCAAAAAACCAAAGTCTTCGTACTTCCGATCGAGCCTAGCCTTTTCAACTGGACTAACGGATGTAAGTGCTAGCTGATAATTGACAACGAGTAGGCAATATTGTTTTAGTCATGATATATCGGAAAGAGATTCAAATTCACGTTTCTCCAATTTCCCTCTCAATTTCGGACGTTTGCCAATATAATGCTATCTGAAAATTTGCTATCCTTCGACACCATAAAATAGAGTGGGGCACGGGAACCTCCGACATTTCAAAAAGTCGTTCAAAAAATAATAAATAATCGAGATAATGAAAAAAGAATTTATCTATCAAAAAGATGACGTCATGTAGTTTTTTTTAAACAGTTTTAAAAATAATATTGGCTAATGATGGCCAATATTATTTTTATAATATTGGCTAATGCAGTCAATTAAACCTTTCCTGGAAGTTTCGAATGACTTTCTCAAGTGTGGTGGAGGTTATCTGGGTGATTTTTTCCTCGATTGCGGTTTTGAGGTATTCCAGGGTCCTTGGACGATGTTTGAAAACCTCGGCCTCGAGGTAACCCCATAGATAAAAATCAGAAGGGCTTAAATATACCATGACCATGAGAATAGACCATGAACGACAGGCTGTGTGTGCAATAGCACCATCTTTTTGGAACTAGAAGCTCTCACGTTCATGTTCCTCACCAAATTCTTCGATCTTTGTCCTCAAAAAATTCTCAAGCATGTCACAGTACCAATCAGAGTTCACAGTAATTGTGACGCCACCCTCCTCAAAAAAAAAAAAAAAAAAAAAAAAAAAAAAAAAAAAAAACAAAAGTAAGGCCCGATGATGCCAATAGACGACAGTGCTCACCGAACTGTGACCTGGGGCTGTGAAGGGGTCTTTGGTGAAGCTCTCGAGGGTTCTTAGCTTCCCTGTAACGGCAGTTTTGCTTATTCACACACCCTGACAGATGAAAATGTACTTCATCGCAAGTCCACAAAATCGCAGTGGGAAGCACTTGTTGAAGAATCGTCTCACGACATTCCACACGTTGCCCCCGATCTGTTGGGGACAATTCCTGGGCAACCATGATCTTGTAGAGGTGAAATTTGAGGTCAGTATGCAAAATCCCCCTCACTGTTCTTGCCGAAATCTGAAGAGCAGAAGCTTATTTTCTTGCAGAACGCGCTGGACTCTGTTTGATCGACGCCGTCACTCGATTAATGTTTTCAGGTGCTCTAAAGGTGGCAGCTGGGCCTCTTTTTCGAATTAAGCGCTAAAGGTGTTGCTCTAAATTTTTGCACCCAAGACAAAATTGTTTTCCGGTCAGAAAAAACTGCGACATACTGGCCTCCTTTGAACGCCCTCAAAGTGGCAGTTACAGATTCGCCTTTTTTGGAAAAAAAGTCTCTATAATGAACCTTCGAGTTTGACGAGTTGAACGCTTGTGCTAGCAGTGTGTATGTGTCCACTCGGATGGGTCTTAGATCTGAGGGTTTGACTGGGATGGACGCAATCTCAGCGCATGAAGAAGGAGGCTTTTCAATTGAGCAAATGGCTACTGACGTAGCCTTGCTTGCAGGAAGTCTAATAGCCATGGATCCAGTGATCCAACCAGATCATCAAGTTGGATCTGATATTTGATGGCAGGAAGAAGGTATGTGGTTCCAAAGAAATGCTAGATATTGAGCTTCACCAGCTCGCCTTAAACGTAATGACGTGAGACCTGTCATCAGTTCCTCAGCTTGCCAAATCAAGATTGGAGAAACGTTTAACTTGACATTCTTCCCCTCTATCAAGAAATTATAATTTTAGCCAGCAACTCTGACAATATTTTGCTTCCGCAGATGCTCAAAATGGTTACTGGTACAGAGCTTCTCTAGTAAACGCTCCAGATTTGCCTCCTTGGATGTCGTACCATTTTAGCAAGAGGCATCGAAAAGGGTTTATCTACGGCGTCCCTCCTCCAGACGCTACTAATGTTCAGGTGGGCGGACATGTTGTCCAAATTACTCATGCTATTATTTTGATTGAATAAAATCTGGATCATGTAAAATTTAGGCCCCCATAAAATCAATTGTGGTGCCATATTTTATATAGTCAAGAGTGGAGGTGAATGTTCTGTACCTACTAATTTCAAGATTGTTGTTTCTCAGGTGGAGATAATCGGCTTGAACCGAGAAGATTACGAATCAAGGAAAGCTGTGATCCCCATCAACGTGACTGAAAAGCTTGGTAAGTTATCGACTCAAATTACTCCCATCAGTCAACCAGTACTATCTCAATTTATATTAAATATAAATTGTATTTTTTTAAATATAATTTAACATAGTTACTACTTTGTGGAATAGTTGCACTTGAAGTTCGTGTTCTGTGCTTGCAGATCCGGCAAAATATGAAATCCGTCTGAAAATCGACAATTTGAACATCGAAGACATGTTCGACGCTCACAGATTGTTTAACCTAATGCGCATCTTTACTACTGTCCTGTGGCCTGACAGCGCTGAAAATTTGTACATGACAAACCTCGTTTCGGCAGTTAAGCTCGGTGCGCGTCTGCCCCTCTCGCCAAAAGATGGAGAAGGGTAAGGCGGGGATTGGTAGGGTGAAGAATAGTTGTTCATTTGAGGGTTTCCACTGAGGTGTGAGGGGGAGAAAAACCATGCGACCTAGTCTAGAATAAGTTAACATTGAACACATAAATAATTAGCTTCAGTACACACCTAAGTGTTTGTGTTAAAAAAGGGCCGAAATCGTTCACCTATGTGGGTGATCTCATTTTTCTTATTCAATGTGGATATTTTCAAGAATTTTCTGGCTGATTGTTAGGCGAAGTTCGTTGTGTTTACCAAGAAAGATAGATTTCGATAGAATCTTGCAACAAGATGAATAGTTCTGTACTCGTCGTTGGAATGGTCGTCAAATACTCTAGCTGTACGGTTAGGCAAAAAAGTAGCCAATGCTCAACATCGTTTGCTTGTAGTTCAAAATGTATTCATTTGAGTTATATTTTTATCACGTTTTTTCTTTACCTTTACAGAGTGGTAATACATCTTGGAAGTCCGAATAAATTCTCCGACACGCTTGAACAGCTCGAGAGAGAAGTGATACCGTTGAGGAAAATCACTCCTTGTCCGAGAGATTTCAAAAGGTCCACTGTTGATCGCCATTTCCGTCCGAGCGGATTCATTATTGATTGGTGCTCATTCAAATTGGTGAGATTTCGATTCACTTCAGTATGCGGAATGTAACATTAATAATGTGTTCCATTTCGAGTAGATACCTAGCTGCACGGTTACAGCAGAAAAATAATTAATCGGTAAAAATATCTATAAACCAATTTTTACTTCAATTATTTATCTCCTTTGATCAAACGTTAACCTGGCTATTGTAGGTGCTTATAGGTGGCTTGGTATATAAATCACAGCCGGGACGAATTTTGTGCGATCTCCCTTTTGCAGTTCACACTCAGTATACTTGACTGATTTCAATAGTGTAAGCTTCTATAACTAGCAATGCCCAATATGAGTAGTCATGATCGGTTACTATCAACGTTTATCCTCTATTTTATAGGTGACATTAGAAACGGGTGAATTTTCCGACAAGGCTCAATACCACGAGCCATCGCAGGACTACGGAGGGCTTGGGTCTTTGGACCTAGTTAGACGCGAGGAAATCCCGAGGCGCGACTATTCAATGGAAATCATCACAACGCTCATTGTTCCTCTCATCTCGCTCCTGGCATTGGTCGCATTTCTGACGATCATTCTCTGCGTTCAACACGACAACGTGTAAGTCAAATATGAGGAGGATCTTTTTATCATATGATTGATTGTTATGCAGTGTTGCCAGGTCTCCCCTTTTTGGGGAAAAACTGCTCCAAACTCAACACGCACATTCAACTAAGTGAGTGTGTGTTCTGTCATTTGTGTAGACACAATTACTCTTTCCCTTTTTCCCCAAATTCCCCTCAATCTCATTTTTCGCCTTCTTTTTTGCTACTGTTTTTATGTGCCGCAACCTTGCAGTTCTATAAGTTAAATTAAATTTATTACCCAGGGGTTGTGAAGGGGAGAAAAACCTCTCACTCTCCAATTTCTGTGGACCCTCGTCGCCCTGAGGATGCCCAAACGGGCAAAAGTGCTTAGCCAGCAAATGAAAGATCGAAGAATGAGTCGCCTCGTTTTTCTCCCCCTCACAACCCCTGGGTATCAAAAAATGCGACAACAAGGAAAATTTAAATTATTAGTTGTGTGTGTAATACGAGGGGGACCCAAAAGTAACTGGAATGGAGTTTGCGTGGGGAAGTGGAGGCGAGGAGGGGGAATTTGCGAAGTTTTATCGCTGTGGGTGTTTGTCCACGAGAATTTTTTTCGTGAACCTCTTCTTTCCGTTTCTATGAAAACGTGTGATGGCAGACAGCTGGGAGCAACGAGCAGCACTGAAATTTTGTTTCCTGTTGGGGAAAACGGTCACGGAAAGACTTGCGATGCTCACTACATTCTGGTTACTTTTGGGTCCCTCCTCGTATTATTGTATCAATGTGTATTGTTGTAATATGATTATGTGTCATAATATTGTTTTCGGAAAATGGTGTAAACCCTCATATTAAAAATAAAATAAAAAATAAGTAATAGTAAACAATAAAAAAAAAAATAATAAAAAACTTGGATAGGAAGTTTTTTTTTTTAACTGGGAAGTGAACCAATTTTAGAGATAAATCCCTATAATCAGATTGAGCCGATATTTTAGCAATAGCAAGATTCGAAATATATTTTTTAAATCTTATTACTTGTGAACAAAATAATTTTCTCTCATCATACCAAACAGCTTCTCTTAACCGATATTTCCTTCTCTCTCTTCAATTTGTGATAAGATTTCCATATATTGCAGAGACGATCCAGAATCGGACGAATTTTTTGATTCCGTGTTCGATTATTGTAAGAAACCAAGGTAAAGTGTTTGAGTGGGTTTGGTTTTCAATTGAAAGACCGCATGTACGTGATAGAACTGACATGTCACAGTGTCAACTGAATTTAATACTAAGGTTTTATCCTATTTGTCTTCTTTTCTTCTGTAATTTTTTTTCTGCTGTGAACTTGCTCATTTTATCGAGATTTAAGAATATTTTCCAACTAACCTGCGTTAAGTGATAGTTACAATGCCAGTGAATGAGCGAATTATATCTGGATGAATAGTCGCCTAGTGTAATTAGGAGTCCAACTATCAAAGACTATATTTGCATCAAAAGCGGAGGTGACTTGTGGTAACCTAAAAATTTCTATACTGTTTATTTACCAGGAGCAAGACATATAAAGATGAGCTGCCAGAGGACGATCCAGAGCCGAGGTTCCAATGCACTCTCAGAGATGGAAATCTTTGCAGCGATGGAAGTCCAAGGTGAGAGAATGGCTGTTAAAAATCAGTAAATACCATGCTCTAAAAAAGAACCCTTTATTTTTTATGCTTCCTTGATCAGAGAAAATGGCGGGTTTTTTAATCTGCTGATGCTCGATTCTTTCACCCTCAACACTCGCGATGATTTTATTGATATTTTTACGTTTTTTCTGTGGCACACAAACTCGAGAAGCGTTATAAAAAATCTTTATAAAAAAAATCGTAGAAAATATTTCTGATGATTTCCGCTTGCAACCTGCCTTTGCTATGGGAAGAGTAACTTACTCATTTTCCATGCCACAAAAATCGTTCACCACTCGTTCGAAAGCTTTGAATCAACTAAATATTTTTATGTATTCACCTCACCAGTAACTATCCCGATAATTGAGATTTAAGGTTATTCATAAATGTATACGAACAATTTAGTGATCAACTTAGCATTCGAATTGCTATAAAGTTGATACAAACGTTAGAAAAAAGCGTTGGCTGTAATTCAAAACATTCAATTCTAGTTATTAAGGAGTTTAATCTTAACATCCTTTTATTGACCTCTTACTGATTTTCAAAAAATTGTAAAATACAAAATAAATACAAATATTAGCTATTTTTTTATTTGACAACTAAAATATTTTGTCTTTCTTCCTTTATTCTTCCTTAATGGCAAATCACATAAAAATGTCTCGCAATTTAGAAATTTTCATTTAAAAAAAAAAAATATTTTACCGGTTGGGAAGTGCGATAAGACAAGAAGTACTAATATTGCGATTCAGACAATCACGAACGCTAGAGCAAGGATGAATTTATTAAAATATTTTAATTCAACAAATCAGTTTGCGGATATCGCAGAAATAACGCAATAACAATTTCTTTCCAGATTGAACTCAGACCGTGGCGACACCTGCAGGCCAAGCCCGCCTCCTTATTCGGCAACCAAACGATTGTAAGCCCTTCAAAGTTCAACTAGATTGTCAAGCAGGGATCACAGGCCTCCTGTTTTGCGTCGAATACGGCTAAACAATGACGGCAATCGGAAGCTTCGGCACAATAATCTGCGCAAAGCGTTAACTAATATATTGCTGAGCGACTGATGAGGGAGTTTTTTGCAAATGCTTTTTCATTCAGAGTAGATCTGCTTAGAGGAAAAACTAACAAGTACCGGGGCCGTGGATACCTTGTAATGGTACTACGAAGCCCTGATGATGCCCGAAGGGGCGAAAGTGCTTGGCAGGCTAATAATAAAAAACAGGAGAACAAGTCGCCATGGTTTTCTCCCCCTCAATCTCAACAACGAACTATTTAACAAAAGTAAACCGATGCAAAAAACTATGCCTACCTCGAAATTTCGGCTGCCGATCAGAAGGCAGAACGCATCAACACATTTGATGGAGGCTTGTGAACCTGGAGGCGTCTACGCCTAATTTCCTGTACCAATCATTAATTAATCAAATTTGAACAGTACTACTGTAAGTATTTGCGAAGGATTCTCAAAGTTGAAAAACATGAAAACTTGTAGTACTGAAATTAGTAAAAACTGATAGTTGGTCGTCAAATTTCCACCGTTTCGTCGTCAAATTCGGATTCAGCGTTAAATTTCCTATTATAATAGCTTTCAAATTTGCTTGAAAACTAAAATTTAATTTTTCACCTTACCGCTGCCAGCGGAGCTCGAAATATCGGCTGGTGAAAAAGTCGATTTACGGCAAATAATTTCTGTGGTGCTGTTTACATTTTTTTTCTCCAACTTTTTTGCTATGTACGTGTGTAAGGCGTTCAAATGAAGGCTCCTGCATAATAAAACAATTGATTCATATAAATTTTTACCCCGAAAATCACGGTTAAAGTCCAATTTTCGAGCTTTCAACAACTGATTTTTTTGGACCACTTGCAGATTTTTCCGAGAAATAAAAAAAATTACAAAAATATATCTCGACAAGATACAATTTACCTGAAAATTTCAGATTTTTATCTGTATTGAGAGACGAGTTAAAATTTGTTAAATGATCGGTTCCAAAAAATCGCCGGGGTTCGTTTCCCTTGGATTCTTTGCGAAAAAATTTTTGAAACCGATTTCGCTCAAATTCAGCATAATTATAGTTGATGATGTCTATATCAATAATATATTTATGCCTTATTCTTTGTTTCTTCTGGACTAAATAGATGAAAGATTCAGGATTTAGTTTTTGTAACTGTAGGCACACCAACTTATTTGCAAGTACGTATAAATTAACTGAAACGTTGGGGAAAAGAAGCAGAGATTTAGAAATTCCGTAACAACGTAATTTTAAATTTGTGTCACAGATGTTTGGTGAAATAAATTTATGAAACTGAAACGAAATGAAAAATAATTTTGACTCGAAAAATAAATTAAGGTAGCCACAAGCTTATAGGAGGCTGATGTAGATGATGGAACAACGTCCCAAGTTGATTTATAAGAACCAAAACTGAGGGAAAATCATATGGAACGCATGCAACTCTCAAAGTGTCTAGTTGTAAGTAGTTTTTTTCTAAACCTATCTGTCGAAAATTTATTTGTATAAATTCTGTCCTTTCAATTTAAATTGGCTGGATTTTTTTCTCACCAACTATTTTTCGATTTCAGCACCTTCGAGTCTTCCTGACACGAGGAGAACGCCGAAACAGAGCCTAAGACCTGGTACTGCTGAAAACTATACTCCTGGCCTCTTTGTCACATTTTGTTAACCTTGTTGAAGTTAAGCAATAATTGTTCGACGCTAGCTATTTTTACGAAGTGGGTATGAAAATTATTCACAGCTTAGGATGATTTTCGAACTGACAACCATCGATGTGTAAGTTACTCTAAACCTCCGTTTCCTCAACCATGCGTCGACGCATACGCCAAGACTCCTCCAATGCATTCTTTAAGCACGCGGTCTCTATGAAATTCGTCTCGGCGCCACTCTTCGACGCTATGGTCGTAACCGAGTTTTCGTGAAAGCTTGCGAAGCCACGTTCAAAATTATGCCTTATTACTAGAAGCTATATAACCTAAGCTATATAGCCTTATAATTTATGCTATATATAACTCCCAGCTGATAAGAAAACCCCGACACTGTACTCTTGCTCCGTATACAAAAAAACTAGTTTATACGTGGCTCATCAATGTCGGCTATGAGTTTTGTTGTGAAGTAATTCGTAGCATATACATGAAATCTTTTGATGTCTGTGCTTAAGTACTTTTGTATCTCTTTTTTTCTAGTCTAATATCACGACATAATGAGAACCATTAAGTACAGGGTGGGGCGCAGGAACCTCCCACATTTCAAAAAGTTGTTAAAAAACGTTTTGCTGTGAATGAAGGTGGTTTTACTTTCAATCATTCCATCGTCCATAGAACATTGGAAATAAATTCGTCTCTTTGTCGATTTTTGTATAATTCGATAAGGTTTCAAAAACAAGAAAAAACGCTAAAACCACAAGATATTGTTAAATAAGAGGAAACTGCCCAAGTGGAGGTGATATTCCTTAGAAATCCTCTGTCTGCTATACCTGAACGTTTCGCTCGCCTGCTCCTAGAGCAGTCTATGGTCACATTGACAAATATTGCCGTATTTCCGGATGAATTCTTGAAATATTTTCAGAACCTGTTCCCCTATTGCAAATTAGACGACGTGATCGAAATTTCAATAGCCAACACACATTGCTTATAGAGGTATAAGAATTAAATCATTATTCCGTATTGTTCATTGTGATTTTTACCAGCCATAAAATGCAAATTTTCGATAGTTCAAAGCCTTGAAATGTTCTACATGGCAAGCAGATTGTTAGATGATTTAATTTTTATCTTTGGCTCGCACGCCGTATAGTCCCAGAGCTTTTTTGTAGGTATCTTCTACTGGCTACAAAAATCAATATATTGAATGCTGGAAGTTTTTAAATGTTCATAAAGATTAGTGAATTGCACATTTTATGGTGCTGTTGCTATAGAAAGAACCATTTTACAAAACTTGGCTCGTATCGTTAAGCTCACATACCGCGAAAGCATTCTCTGCCAAATTCGTGCGTTTTTCTATTTTTGTGCCACTGGGCTAGCTTGTCAATAAAGCTGTAAACCAACGTTGCAGCCTTACTACGAGTCCTTGATTTTAAAATTGGTTATATCTGTCACCGACTCAAACATGGAAGTAGTGCGTGAGCTATGCACAGCATTGGGTTTTAATAGTATTCTGCCTTGAGACGTAAAACATCAAATTTTGGATGGTGTTGGACATTTTTTCGTGAGCGATTACGAAGTTTCATTATTGACTAATACACCAAAATCAGAAGAATTTGATTCAGAACGGGGAAATCAAGATTCAGATAAGTTAACAAATGTAATCGACTAAACTTAATTAACAAGCTCGCAACGTGGATTTATCTTAATCACTAACAGTCCAAGGTTTCTCGGGTCTATAGGCATCGGAAGGTCTAGGGAGCTTGTATTGGTCGGGCTCGGTGAGAGAAACTCCATTTTCCACTAGCGCGACCAAGAACGCTTCAATGTTCGTCTGCGGTGGCCCCTCGGGCGGCTGGTGGTCGCAGATCATTTCTGTGATCCCTGAATAACGAAAATATTCAGTATACATTTAGATGAAGAGCGGAAGGTTTTAGGTGGTTATTTTTACGGTAAATAATAATAATAATAATAATTTGGAATCACCATCTAGAGTTGATAAACACAGTCAATCGGTAACAGAGGTAAAAAAAACGCGTTTTCTGAGACATCGTCAGCTGACGCTGCTGTCAAAGTTAATTGTGGCATGAGAAACTGTCCCTCTATGTTACAAAACTCAAATAATTCCATTACCTGACTGTAAACATCGCATTGCGAGGATTCGTCCTAGGTTTATGTGAGCACATCGATCAACTGGGCTGAACAGGTGTTTCTTGATTGCCCATTCTTTCGTAGAGGCAGACAGTGGAACAAAGCCCGTGTAATGTTTTATATAAGCTGATATGTTCCTACCTGTAATTGAGGAGGAAAATGATCATGACATATCATATAGAAAATGCTGTAAACGATTGTTCTGAGTTTTATTATTCCTTGGCTTCTATAGTGATTCAAGAAGACTTTCTATTTGTGATAGTAGTCTCGAAGATTGGTAAATGTTCCCGCCAAACAACAGATTGGTAACTATAAGGGAAAACTCCGTAGCAACTACTGTAATTTCAATCATTTTTATTTTTCTTAACTTTCAAGTTGAAAGCTAAATTTTTCGCCTAACGGTACAGCTGAATAGTGTTTGACGAGCATTCCAACGAGTATAGAACGATTTTTATAGCTCCAAGAACTATTGAGTTATTCCAAATTTCTGAAGACTTCCCGAATTCGACAATAAAGCTGCGAACACTTGAGAACCATTAAAGCTATCGACCCCACGATGGTCTCGTTCGATTTAGCGTCCAAAAATCCATAGAAATTGAAGAAACATCAAAATTTGAGGGGGTTAGACAAAAGTTTTTTCTTGGGCGATTACAATGGTTTATTAATGAACAATAAACCAATAAAAATAACTATAACAGTTGCTACAAAGTTTTTTCTTATATTACCAATCTCCTTTTTGGTCGGAACGTTCACAAATATTTGGTATAATTACCACCAAAAATTGATGGTCTTCATACATCATTATTGAAGCAAATTATTATTCTTTTCCTTCTTGTCGCATTTCTTGATGTTCGGGGGTTGTGAGGTGGAGAAAAACCAGGCGACTTATTCTCCAATTCTTTATTAGCTGGCCGAGCACTTTCGCCCATTCGGGCATCCTCAGGGCGACGTGGAGCCATAGGGTCCACAGCCAAATTATTATTGACCACTGTACGATCATTTCCAGCGATTTACCACTGCATAGCTATCTATCCATAACTAGGATATTTTCGACTATCTGCATTTCGCTTTCGATGCACGTCTCCGTTAACAAAACTAAGCGTTAAGTTACTTGACTTACGAGATTGAAAGCTATGTACTGCTCTCTGTAGGAGGTTACCATCTAGTCTACTTGCCCTAGGTACATCTTTATCCCAACGTCTGACGTAAGTAGCTTGCAAAAAAGCTCTATTATATGATGTAGTTGACAGGAAACAAGAACGATTCTACTGTATGAAAAATAAAACAAACTAATGCTAAAATTCTACGGATGCCTGCGGTGATCTTGGCGGAGGGAAAGAGGAAAGGATGGAGGGGAAAGGGCACAAACCATTTGTTGAAAAACAAGAGATATTCAACTGGATTGAGCAAAGCATAAATGCAATAATAATACTGATTATCGAAGGTGAAGAATTGAGACCTCGTATCTCCATTGTTGAGAAAAATCTATCAGGCAAGTTCCTTGGTTTTTACCGATTTTACCGCTCATTTGGTCGATTTTCGAATTATTTCGGCTAAAAATTTCAATTTTTGATGCCTCGTATCCTGCCATTTAGAAATATTATTTAGAAATAATGCAGTTTTTTTGCTCTCCTCTAAAGTAGGCAAAATGGAGATACAAGGTCCCAATTCTTCACCGCCGATATGGAAATTAACTCACTGCTCCGCTCAATGAACAACTTGTGCCAATAATTTCTCCCCGGTGTCTCAAGCGCCCATCCGGCAGGTTTATAGGCGATGCAAATCTTCTCCAAATTGCGAGGGTTCCTGTTCAACAAATACTCGGCAGGAAGTTTAGCCCTTTGTAGAGCAATTTTAGGAGGGATCCTTGCAGGCGGTAGGAAATGCGACATTACTGCCGAAGACTAGAACAAAAAGCCACAGTATCGTTTAGGGATAAGTAGGATAAATGAAAATAACACTTATATTGAGTAACTAATAAATAAATGGAATAATGCCGCTAGAAAAATGATTTACCTTTACAAAGAGTAGGAGCGAAAAATGCAGGATTACTTGAGAATGAAAATAACACTCGGGAAAAGAGATTACTTCACAAAACTATAATTGATAATTCCAACTATTCAACTAAGCTCAATTACATTTACCAATCGAGCTGAACAGTACCTAATAAAAGAATAAAACTAACCAGCCAAATCCGAATGAACAATGAACTCCTTATCAGTGTAAACGATAACAAATCATCGAACTGTGCGATGAAAATAATCGATATATCGATTAGTCTGCCGTGTATATTTTATGAACATTTTTAACTCATTAAAAATTATTCGCTTCCTAATACACAAGTTTTAAAACATTATATTTACAAGGACGTAATAATAGAATTATTTCTTTCTCTCGTTGTGTCAATTTAACGTTTAATCTTGGAACATTCGATCGTAATTAATCGATCACGTCGCTCTGAGTCGATTTATAAATCGATTAAGGAAATCGACAAATTAATGATGACAAAATTGGGAATAATAAAAAGCGATGGCAGTAATTAGTTCATTTAAGGACAATTTTCGACTGTAGCAGGCGAATCTGGGTTGTTTCCGAAGACTAACATCTCTACTTTAAATAGGTATTCTTCTATGCAAAATTGGTCTTCTGTTCAACATAGCAACTGTTTGCGAACCTCTAACCTCTATATAAAATAATCACAAACCTCGCACGCTCGCGTTTTCTAAAATTGTGCTGTATGCTGTATTATTATGTTGATCCTCGAGCTCGAGCTGTTCTGAAGATTTTCTATTCATCGAACTTTAGTTTTTCTACGAGAAATCGTTACCAACATGCCCAGTTGAGCATAGTTTAATTTAGTACTTCTACGATTATAGAGTAAGTTGCGTTTTGTTACATCTAAAAAAAAAAAAACAATTAAAAAATATTACTCGGTTTGGTTCAGTGTTTTGGTGTGAACAGCGTAAGAATTATGAATGGATATTCATCTGATTCAAATAATCCGCGAAGTCGTTAACTATTATTCTTCAGTCTGGAGTAATGTGCAACTTGAGCTGCAGCTCATATCAGAGTGTTCGTAGAACCAAAATCATCGAACCCTCATTAAATTTCATCTTCGAAAACAGCCCAGAGTTTGAGGCGCACATCAAATTTTCTTGTTTAACCCTTTTGCCACGTCGTTGAACCAAAAGGTTTTCTGGTGTTGAGAAAGCGTTATTTTAAAATAAGCGTTCCATATTTTCCGAATGCGAAAACAGGACATTTCCCTTCTAATTTAAGACAGTGTAATTATTATTGAGTTGAAGAAATTTAATTAGTGTAGGTCTGGTTACCTATCAAATGATGTCGAGAAACGTTAACCAATAATTATATTCGTTGTTGAGATTGAAGGGGAGAAAACCATGGCGACTTGTTCTCCGTGGATACCTTGAAACGGTACTACGAAGCCCTGATGATGCCCAAAGTGGCGAAAGTGCTTAGCAGGCTGATAATAAAAAGCAGGAGAACAAGTCGCCATAGTTTTCCCCCCCTTCAATCTCAACAACGAAGAATGATCGATGCGACAAAACTACAACGGAAAAAATTATTATATTAATTATTACTCGATATTTCCCGTTCTTAGTGTGCACTTTTTGAATTATACCAGCGTTGTGTATCAGAAATGTCTTATCTCTTTACATGTTTGAATCCTTAATATTCGTTTAAAGAAAAGTACTTCATTCGCATCGTGGATACTTTTCTTCCTCTACGAGGGACAGCAGGGAGCCAGATAAGATGATTGAGTTATCAGTGAATGAACATCACCTCGAGTGTTGGCACCTTAATAATTATTTGAAAGAAACCTGAAATAAGGGCTTTAAATGTTGTTTTATATTGTGTTCTTCAACTTTGAAGCTCAGGATGAAATAAAGAAAATATTGCGTTTCTCTGTAAATAAAAGATTTAATGAAAGAATATGAAATCCATGAAAGAAGAATATAAATTATTGTCAATTGAAAGACTCGCTGACCTGTTAAGAAAATAAACAACATTTAAAGCCCTTATTTCAGGTTTCTTTCAAATAATTATTAAGTTGCCGACACTCGTGGTAATGTTTATTCACTGATAACCCAATCATCTTATCTCGATCCCAGGGGACCCTCGTGATATGTCGCGGCACACTTTATGGAGGAAAAAAAGTGAAGTATTTTGCTTAGGATGCGAATGAAGTACTTTTCTTTACATTCGTACTGAGAAGAAAACTAATTTTCTTCATTCCTCTTTTCTAGATGGACGTCTTCAACGTTTTTGGCGAGGATGGTTCGTCCAACAAGACAACACCGCTCCAAAAGCCCGGAGGACGCCTTGGAGCTCTCTTGGGCAAGAAGAAACAGGAATCAGCCGGTGAAACATTGCTGAAAAAGAGCAAACTGCAGGAAAACGAAGGGGAGAAAAAGACCGAAGAAAATGCTGACAAAGAAGTTTCGAAAACCGTCGTTGGAGAAGGTGAAAATAAAACAGAGGATATTATAGTAAAAAATGACGAGGAAAATTCAAACGCTGACGTGAAGGAAGAAATAACCTTCAAGGAAGAAAATGTCGAAGACGTCGAAATGGGAATGACTCGGTTAGGTGTTGATTTGAGCTCGTCGAAGCCAACTTTCAACAAAGAAAGGCTAAACGGGCCGCAAATGCAGATCCACAGTGTCGAAGCTTTGGAGCTTTGCTTGCACGAAGTCGCCATCCCTCCTGAAGTTCCGTACAAAGTTCTGAAACGACCGCAGAAACTGTTGAAAGAATACAAGTTCATTTTGGATCCTTTTCAAAAAGAGGCCATCATGTGTATTGAAAATGACGAATCCGTCCTAGTCTCGGCTCACACATCTTCGGGGAAAACGGTCGTCGGCGAATACGCGATTTTGAAATCGCTAAATTTGAAACAACGAGTCATTTACACGACTCCGATCAAAGCTCTCAGCAATCAGAAATACAGGGAATTTCAAGAAGAGTTCCAGGACGTGGGTTTGATAACAGGCGACGTGACGATCAACCCGACGGCCGGATGTTTGATTATGACGACTGAAATTTTGAGAAATATGCTCTACAGGGGATCGGAGATTATCCGAGAAGTGTCTTGGGTCGTATTCGACGAGATACATTACATGAGAGACAAAGAGCGCGGCGTCGTGTGGGAAGAGACGCTCATTCTACTCCCGGACAATGTTCACTACGTCTTCCTCTCTGCTACCATTCCAAACGCCCGACAATTTGCCGAGTGGGTGGCCCATATTCACAGTCAACCCTGCCACGTCGTCTACACCGACTACCGGCCCACTCCTCTCGAACATTACATTTTCCCCGTCGGCGGCGACTGCCTTCACATGGTCGTCAACGATAAAAGCGAATTCAACGATAAAAACTTCGACCTCGCCATGAAACTCATATCGAATCCGGGTGTTGTGAAGAAAACTGAAAATTCCAGGTTCAGAGGGAGCAAAAACGAAGGGAAGGACACGAGCTGTTTGAAAATCGTTCGAATGGTCTTGGAAAAGAATTTATCGCCCGCGATCATATTTTCTTTCAGTAAAAAAGACTGCGAAGTTTACGCGATGCAAATAGCCAAACTCGATTTCAACACGAGCGACGAGAAGAAAATGGTCGACGAGATTTTTAATAACGCGATGGACGTGCTATCCGAGGAAGATCGTATGCTGCCGCAAGTGGAAAATGTTCTTCCGCTACTGCGGCGCGGAATCGGCATTCACCACGGAGGATTGCTTCCGATCCTGAAGGAAACGATTGAGGTCCTCTTCTCCGAAGGCCTTATCAAAGCTCTCTTTGCCACTGAAACGTTCGCCATGGGTCTCAACATGCCGGCAAAAACTGTCGTATTCACCAGTGTCAAGAAGTTCGACGGCAGGGAAAGTCGGACGATTACTTCAGGTGAATATATTCAGATGTCAGGCCGAGCAGGGCGACGCGGTCTCGATGACAAGGGCACGGTCATCCTCATGATGGAAGAAATGTTCTCCCCGCAGACGGGCAAGGATTTATTTTTGGGAAAAGCGGACGCCCTTAACTCGGCTTTCCATTTAACATACAACATGATCTTGAATTTGATCCGAGTTGACGACATCAATCCAGAATATTTATTGGACAGGAGTTTCTTCCAATTTCAAAACCAAGCGAACATTCCATCGTTCAAAAAAGACTTGGAGCAGGTTGAAGAGAAAATTGGGAAAATCCACGTGGAACATGAATCGCTCCTGATGTCGTACCAGAATCTGATCGATCAAATGAAAGAGCTCAAAAAAGAATACTTGTCTTACGTGCACAACCCGAACAATTTGCAGCAGTTCCTCCGCGCCGGGCGTCTTGTCAAGTTGACGATACCTGTCAAAGGTAAAGATAAACCAATCGAATTCGGGTGGGGAATGCTGTTGAATTTTAGACAGATCATGCCGAAGAAAGGCAGCAAATCGTCGGAGCCAAAACTATCCATTGATGTGCTCCTCAAAGTTGACCCCAAGTCCGACCCTGAAGTTCCCCATCCTTGCCCTGACGGTGTAGCAGGCAAAATGTCGGTGACCAGCATGCCACACACAAACATCGTTGATCTAAGTTCTGTTGTCGTGGTTTTACCTCGCGATCTCCGCGGCGAAGACAATATGGCTTCAGCTGCCAACGCTTACAAAGAAGTTCTGGATCGATTCAAAGAACAACTTCCTCTTCTCGACCCGGTGAAAAACATGAGAATCAAAGACGAGCGTTTCGTCGAGCTTGACAAAATGATGAAAAACCTCACAGCGCGAATGGACAAACATAAGGCGAAAGAAATTCCCAACTTGAGCGAACTTATGGTTCAGCTGGATGCAAAATTGGAGCTAGTCGAACAGAAAACGACCCTGGAAAGAGAAATAGATCGTTGCTATTCACTTTTGCACATGGAAGAGCTGAAATGTCGCAAAAGGGTTCTCCGGAGGCTTGAGTTTTGCAGCGAATCTGACGTCATCACACTAAAAGGAAGAGTCGCCTGCGAAATTAGCAGCGGCGACGAGTTGCTCCTGACCGAGATGCTTTTGAGTGGCATTTTCAACGACCTAACACCTCCCGGCGCTGTCGCTTTGCTGAGTTCGTTCGTCTGCGAAGAAAAGGCTCCCAACAATTTGAAATTGCCCGACGAGCTGAACCAGCCATTGCGAGAGATAAAAGAACTGGCAAAGCGGATACTCAACGTCAGCATGGAAGCGAAATTGGAAGGCGTTACTGAGGAGTATTTAAACAATGTGAAACCGTTTTTGGCCGAGGCTATTTTCGCTTGGTGCCACGGCGCCTCGTTTCTCGAAGTCTGCAAAATCACGGACACCTTCGAAGGCAATATTATCCGCTGCTTGCGCAGATTGGAAGAACTTCTTAGGCAGCTGGTTCAAGCCGCTAAAACATTAGGTAATCAAGATCTTGAAATCAAATTCAATGAAGGAATCCGCTTGATCAAAAGAGATATAGTGTTTGCCGCTAGTTTGTACCTGTAAATACAATGTTGGAAGATGCCTCAACATTCTGTGGTTTTTTTCACCTTGATAAAATTGTATCAACTTGAAATTTCTCTCTTCGATTTTTGGTGTAAATAAAACTTTCGGAATTAATAATTATTCTTAGTTTCTACAGCCTTGTTTTGCCTCTAAAATTTAGGAGGAACTACAATTCTTTGCTTAACTCTTATCTTGGCAATGTATCCTTAGAGATACATACATTTCAACGCCTATTAAAAAGTCTCAGACTGGGATTTTTGTTAATTCTTTTTTCCTGGACAGTGGCAACACTGTAGATTGTATAGGACGAGCCGAAAGTGCTTCGAAGTTCATTCATGTAGGGATGGGACATAAAAGTGCAAACACTACACACAAATTTTTATTTTTACGTTGGAAAGAAAATCTAGTTAGTTTGCCTCATTTTCATGGGTAACAGTATCAGCCATGCCTACACTTTTGACATTTTTTGTAAAAACCTCATCCCAACGTCGAATCAAATGGATAAGCGACAAACATAACGTATGGTGTGTTTGGTATTAATTTCTATAGGTTTTTGGACGCTGAACTGAATGAGACCATTACGGAGACAATAGCTTTGAAAAATATTCGAGATTTTCAGATTTTGGAGCTATAAATATCGTTCTACACTCGTTGAAACGTTTGACAAACACTCTTCAACTGTACAGTGTTAGGCAAAACATTTCTGAAAGGCTCTAAAATTCTGCACGAGACCTGTAATAACTTGAGAACCATTAAGACTATCGACCTCGTGATTCAGCATCTAAAAATCTATAAAAATTGATACTAAAATGAACCGCTGCCTGAAAAACGTTGGAAAACACGAATTTTCTCCCCCCCCCCCAAAATTGAGATTGCAAGCTGGTCAAAGAATTGAGTCATTATCAAACCAAGATTGATTTTTAGTGAAAATTTCAAAAATGTAGCTGTTACAGTTTTCCCAGAAATTTTTTTTAAATTGGATATTCGGATTTGAGATGCCTTAAATCATGAAACATCAAACTTTGAGGGGGTAAGAGAAATTTTTTCACGAGCGATTACCACGTTTTTCGGACCAAAATGAAAACGCAAAACTGTAATAACGTCTGTCATGGCTATACACGGCGTCGCATTTTAATTCAATGGGGAGGTTGCCCCGATTGTGGTTATAGTCTAATTACCAGAAGTGCACTTATGTTAACAAATATAATTGTTAGGAAAACAATATTTAAGAGTATTGGGCGAACGTGCAATCTACTTGAAAAATCCTAAAAAAAAACATCTTGGGGTAATTTATGTGTTCTAGCAACGGCAACACTGCTCTCCCGCTCTCCCAGTTCGTTTCCCCTCTCGCTCTCGTTCACGTCTCTGCTCCGGTTCCGGGGTTCATTCGATTTTTCCCCATATCATTCGTAGTCTCGCAGTCGCGTGATTGAGAGGGAATTCCTCTTCGTAGTCTCTTTCGTGTATCAGCAGTTGCGAATCGTCCGAGGCGGCGGTCGACAATTGTGCCCACGCTCAATTTCCCGCCGCGATGATAAAACCGTGAACTCGTCGACTTTGTGACCTCGCACTTGTGACCTGAACTTCATTCAAAGCCGGCCGTTCGGTGCTTGATTTTTACGCTTCGCCTACTTGGTAAGTTATTTAGCGGTGCTGTTAGCCGAAAAATCCGCGCATTTTAATAATTTAGCAACGGAGTGTCGCGAATCATTTACGACGCAAATCTAGCCGTTATTATTCCGAAGTGTCCACGGTTGATTTGATTTAGCCCGCGGCCGCCGTAGCACGAACCGGAGTGGGCGTTCTCGGACCACGTTACGCTCGCTTGCGATCGTTATGCGGCTTCTCTGTTTATAAATTAATGCACCGCAATACGATCTAACGTACGAGCTATAACGTCGGCAGTACGGAAGTTGTGCCGAATTTTTGTAAATCACGGCTCAATCACCGAACTGTCGAATATCCTGTCGATTAGATCCTGAATAGTTTACGGGGCTAGTAACTTGAGTTATTTTAAATTAAAACGCGAATAACGTGGAAGTAGACTGTGTGAACATAGGGATAGAACGACAACATGCGAACGAATGTCGATTTTGGTTTATTTATAATTATTTCAACTACCTATAAACAAATAAATTGTAATCGCCCAAGGAAAGAAATCCGAACTCCCTCAAAATGTGATGTTTTACATTTCAAGGCATGTAGAATCCGGAAATCAAATTAAAAAAAAATGCATAAAAATAAATGTTAGAAAAAAAAGCAGCAAATGATAGTAAGTACAGTGTTTTATTATTCCTTTGCTTCAATAGTGATTCAAGAAGACCATCCATTTGCGATAGTAATTATCTGAAACATTTATAAACATTCCCACCGAAAACAGATTGGTAACTATAAGGGAAAACTCCGCAGCGACTAATCACAATTTCAATAATTTTATTTTTTTTTAAATTTTCTAATTAAAAGCAAAATTTTTCGCCAACGGTACAGCTGGTGAGAGTTTGACGAGCATTCCAACGAGTATAAATATATGCAATTTTTATAGCTCCAGTTATACCTAATTTCTGAAAATCTCCCAAATTCAACACAAAAGCTGCAGTAACTCGAGAATCAATAAAGCTATCGACCCCTTCATGGTCTCATTCGATTCAGCGTTCAAAAATCTATTGAAATTGATACCAAATACATATTTTTCTGAAAAACGTTGGAAAATATGAATTTTCTCCCTCTCTAAACCCCCCAAAAATACCCTCAATATTGAGGTAGCGATTTGGCTAAAGAATTGAGCCATTGTCAGACTAAGATTCATTTTTGGTGAAAATTTCAAGAATGTAACTATTACCTATAGTTAGGCCGGAAAAGTGTTGATGGCGTACAGACAGAATTTTTTTATTGAATATTCGGTGTTACATGCCTTGAAACGTAAAACATCAAATTTGAGAGGGTTAGGAATGGCTGTTGTTCAACCTGAATTGATTTTTTTGTTGGAAAAAATGTCTTTCGAAAAAAATCCACTCGCTCTTTCATTTATATTTGTGTACAGAAGCTTGATGTATTTAATTTCTTTATTTCATTATAAGATAATCTTTAATTTGACCTTCATTTCATTCATACATTTCATTTCATACACTCATTTTTTTTTAAATTTTTTATTTATTTATATTCAGTTTCTTGACTGCAAGTGCATAAGGGTACAGATTGGGTGTAAGAGAGGACCAACTGGTCCTAACCATATCTCTTAAAAATAAACAAATCTCAGTCTCAGTTCGGTTTCGCCAAATAGATCTCATTGCCGCTGTTCAAGACTTCGTTTCTCGAGACGAATGACAGGTCGCACAGCCGGTTTTTCAAGTCTCCCGTGCCATTCAACTGCGCGTAATCGTTTCAACTGTTTCTCCCCGAGACAGCTTCCAAAGCAGTCTAACGTCCTGTTTGCTGGTTTATTGTTGAACTTACCTGAGCACACATCGATAACTTCCATGATTTACCTGTAACTTTTCAACCCTCCGTTAAATCATCGCTCCATAATCGCGGTTGTCGAGTAGTGAAACAATCATCTGCAACAGAATGAATGAAGTCGAGCATAATTTGAACTTTTACGTTACATTAAACAAATATCGTTACTCATCTTTGGGAATAGTATCATCAACACAGCGCACAATCGAACCCTATTATGCTTGAATCACTATTACACTTTCAATCACAAAAATTATTTTTAATTTTAATTTTTATTATTGAATAATAAACCATTGTAAAAAAATTTTAAACCCCACTCTCGAAATTTGATTTTTTACGTTTCAATGTATGTAGAATCCGAACATCTAATAAAAATCAGCGTCCAGAAATCTAAGGAAATTGATACTAAATACACATTTTTTAAAAAGTTGGAAAATTCGAATTTTATCCCCTTCAAAACCCCCTAAAAATACCCTTAAAATTGAGGTTGCGATTTGGTTAGAGAACTGAGCCGTTGTCAGGTCAAAATTGATTTTTGGTGTAAGTTTCAAGAATTTAGCTTTGATAGTTTTGTTAGAAAAGTGTTGAAGGCGGACGGACAGAATTTTTTCCATTGGATATTCGGATCTTAGAGTGCTTTATTATTCCTTCGCTACAATTATGATTTAAGAAGAATATTCTAATTGATAACAATTATTATTGCGAACATTTGTGAACATTCCCACTGAAAAAAGATTGGTAACTATAGGGAAAAACTCCGTAGCAACGATTGTAATTTCAATCTCTTATATTTTTCTTAATTTCCTAATTAAAAGCTAAATTTTTCGCCTAACAGTACAGCTGAAGAGAGTTTGAGGAGCATTCCAACGAGTATAGAACGATTTTTATAGCTCGAAAAACTCTCGAGTTATACCCTCATGTAAAATTTCTGAAAATCTCCCAAACTCGACACAAAAGCTGCGATAACTCGAGAACCAATAAAGCTATCGACCCCGCAATGGTCTCATTCGATTCTGAAAAATGTTGGAAAATATGAATTTTCTCCCCCTCAAAACCCCCCCGAAAATACCAAATAGCAAAAGTAAATAGATTTTTGCTGAAAATTTTAAGACTTTAGTTTCCATAGTTTCGTCAGAAAAGTGTTGACAGCGTAAGGCGGGCGGACAGAATTTCTTTTGTTGGATAGGAAGATTGGAATTTACATGCCTTGAAACGTAAAACATTAAATTTTGAGGGGGTTTGAAAATTTTTTTCTTGGCAATAATTTGTAATTGTAATAATTTACAATAATTTGACCCGACTATCAATGCGATTCACTACTATTCATTTCATGTGTCGCTCTCATCAATTTTTTCCTTTTCCAATCATTATAACGCAATTTACAACAGTTTTGCCAAAAAAAATTTTTTTTTATCGTAGATATATCATATTATATGATCAGATTAATTATCATAGTTCACATTCATGATCGCAATAATAGAATTACGTAGTTGAAACTTCTTCGGTCTATTGATGATTAATGTCGGTTTAAATTTACATCAGAACTGAGCTATTAATTCCATATTGACTCGTTTATTGCCCAAGCTGCCAAAACTAGGTCACATTGAAAAGGTGATAGTTATTTGCCATCATTTTCTCGCTCTAGCATTTGGGATATGACTTCTTGAGCGAGATCGGGTTCTCTTTATTCCGAATCGAAGGGCAGGGGTTGAAAACTGGTAGTGTTCAAATGTTCGAAGTGAAAACTTGTCGAGTTCATAGGTTTCTTAGCAAAAATATAATTATTTCCTAATTATTATTAGAAGTTTGTCGAAGAAATTTCGCTCCGATTCGGTTTTCGTATACGAACCATTATAGCCGCCCTCGAATTTCATTGTTTCATGTTTCAATTCGTATCCATAGTTATTTCAAATAATTTTTTCTTTCATATTGACTACGATATTTTCTGATTTGTATTTATTTTCTCTTGTATTCGCTCTTTTTGTCCGCTAAGGAATATAATGGTCGATTGTAGGTTCAGATAGAACGTCAAGGAAGGAGAGTGCTCTACCATTCCGTCAGTGAATAGAGACGGCCGAAAGGGAGTTCCATTAGGACGAGAACGACGTAGAAATAGGGTAATAATTGGTTTAGTCGACCCGCTCCTCGGTCTTCTTTGGGTTCAATTCCGCTCTTTCCGAAAATGTAAATAATCGCCTACCGAATACGTTCATATCTGGTTGAAAACGTTATCCGCCTATATTTTCCTTAATGCGAGCGAGTTTTTTTCTGTGATAGTCGAGAAAAAGTTGGATTGAATTGCTCGTTACATGAGGATAATTTTCTGTTATCTGGGGTTTAAATATATTATGGTTTTGCCCGCGTCAAGTAAATTTGCGGTTCATTTTTACGTGAGAATGTTTTCCTTTTACCAACCGCTACACAATAGCGCTTCAAGTTAGAAAATGTATATAGATTAAAATAAGTTAACTGTGCTTTTTACTCACTGCACCTACAATGCTATCCGTTCTCTTGATGGGAACAAAATTCTCGGCCTCATATTAACACCACTAAGTGATATTTTGGCTGTATCAAGGTTTTTTCCTGTTTGGAGCACCATCTGATAAGTCTCAGATTTTCATTCCATCTTAAATCGATCAACCTTTAACTAGCTCTCCTCAGGGCTCCTATATAATTTTAGTCACGTTCTTTCCCTCTTTTTTTATAACTACCACTACCTGTTAATTTCAAAGAAAAATTCTTCTGTTTCCAGACGATGGCAATGAACGGGATGAACCGCCGAGGGCAGGAAATTCCCGAGGAGCAGATGCTCCTTGGGGAGACGAGTAAAGTCAACATAATCAACAGTAACGCCAATGGGAAAATTGGTGAGTTCCTCGATTACCTTTCAAATGTCTCCTATTTACACGAAGAGCCACAATATTCTTTTTGCTAGGAATTCTAGTTATTCAAAAGAGCTTTATTTATAGACATCGTCGGTTGATGTTTGAATATGTTTACGAGTATTTAATAGACTTGCTGTTACCACGAGGTCAACAGGATGTTCTGCATTGTAAACGAAGACGAGTTCTCTCAGATGTTTTCCGATCTGTTTCAATCTAAACAAATAAGTGATAATCTGATTTTCTTCGAGACTATACATCATCGCTATAATCACCTAAATTTATTCACTTTTCAACTTGCTGGAAATTTATTTACAAAAAACTGGGTGTGAAATTATTATTCTGCCACGATGTCATATTATTATTATTTTTTTGGATTATCGTGGGAAGAATATTAGCCGGTTAATCGGTGAAAAATGCTAAGAAACTTGATTTTCTCAAAATGCATATTCTATTACTTATCAGACTAGAAAATAATGGGAAAAATATTTTGAACTTTAAAAATTAATTTTCTTCAATTTCTTTTCCAAGTATAAAGTAAAAGCCTAGCTCAATATTCCCTTCCTCTCTTATTATTTGGCTCGTTTCATTTTCGAACATGAAAGTACTGTGTAATTTATGCACTTTTTTTTTAAAGGAATAGGTAACAATAACAGCAACAATCTCATTAATTTTCTCGAGGGAGAAGAAATTTCATTGCTGATGAAAACACTCGATATACCTGGTTTTTTATTCCTTCGCCTTTTTTTATTTGCCAATTATTGTTTTCCCACTATTTCGTACCAATATGAACATTACAAAATCTAGGGAAAATTTATTTTTATTTTTTCTGAAAAACAACTTCTATTGTCAGTTAATCATCTTCGAATTTGACGCTTACAGAAATCAGTCATCACAAAACAGTAGCACGTGATTTAAAGGTTGACTTATATATATCTTAAAAATATAAACTCTCTAATATTAGTGACAAGTTTGAATTCATCGTACCTCATGCGAGAATCCTTTACAAAAATGTTTCCCTAGGGGAAAAACTGAACGAATAAGAAGTAAACTTCTTGCTATGTCAATATTCTATTCATTGTCTTCATCTAGCCTGTTAATCTCTTTAGAGTGGATAATAACTCCCTTTCATTCGCTGTAATGCTTACCATTTAAGAGGAAAAATCGCCGTCTCAATTAATGAACCTGCTGTCATCTGCATATTCCTGATTGCATCGCATGCATTCGAGCGATGACCACTTTGCCCTACTTGCTAGTCGTTTCACTATCGTTTAATTAGCTGAGCTTCACACTCCCGATATTGAAGTGCGGTCAATTCTGTAGGTATTAAGGATGATTTTTTTAAAACGGTATCGAAGAAAAAAATATTTTCGCGATTATCGCGGAATACTACAACAAAGCAGACCTGTGATTTACCGTTTATTCCATTAATTCTGCGATAGTCGTTGAACCGTGATTCTAAAAATAATATGAGGCCTCCATTGATGATAGACGATAAAAAAGATAATGAAATGGAGGATTTTGTATTGTTATTAATATTCGGGCATATTTTATATGCTTAAATAACTAGCTAAAGTGAAATTTAAACCCTGACAATATTTTTTTGATGATGATGATTTTTTGATTTTTTTGATTGACAATATTTATTAATATTTGGGCATATTTTATATGCTTAAATAACTAGCTAAAGTGAAATTTAAACCCTGAAAATATTTTTTTCTTTAACTGTGGATCCATTTTGTTTTCGGAATATCTCAAACGTTCAAAAAACGAGTTTCCGAGTTTTCGGAACGCCAATAATTCGCGAACGAACAAACATACAATATTGGTCGAATTTACAGTTTTCAAAACTCGTGTCTTCAAATATTCGCGTCCAAAGGGATGGTTATATACTGTGGTTCATTCGTGTCCTCAGTTATCCGTGTCCTAAGCGCTAACTATATAGCCGGACTAACTTGGGACGCAGATAACCGAGAAGACGAATATACCGCTAGTTTTAATAATCTCTTAGGACACAAATAATCGAGGACACCTATATAGAAACCCGAATATAGTTAAATTTCGCTAGTACTGAGAATTTCCGTTTATGAATCATCTCGTAAATTCCGAGTCTTACAATATGCGCACATTGTGACATCGACGTCTGATTCACCTCCGGAAGCGATAGGATAAAAGCGCTTCCATCCTCCTAATGATAGGAAATAATTTCAATAGGATTATATAATAGCAACAAGTTACAATGAGTAACGTCTCGACGCCCTTGAATCTTACACGGGTCACCGGGTCGCTTTGAGGATAATCTGGCTAGACGAAGGTCGATCTATTTCTGCGAACGATGAAAATGCAATCTACGTTTGAATTCGAGAAATGACGAGCGTTTCGTGAAAATTAGCATTTTTGTCGGAAAATGAGACGCTTTTATTTTATTTATTTGTGCTGCATAATTGAAGTAGACGGGATCTCCTATTCATTGGCTGATTATGGTTTATTATTAATATCGGTTTATTATTCCATTGTAATAGCCCAAGAAATTTGTTTCTTCTAACCCCCTCAAAATTTAATGTTTTACGATTCAAAGCATGTACATAGAACCCGAATATCCAATAAAAAAAATTCTGTCCGTACGCCGTCAAAACTTTTCTGACAAAACTATTAAAGCTGAGTTCTTGAAATTTCACCAAAAATCAATCTTGGTCTGACAATGGCTCAATTTATTAGTCAAATCGCTACCTCAATTTTGGAGGTATTTTTGGTGGGTTTTGAGGGGGGAAAATTCGTATTTCCTACGTGTGGGCGCTGCAACTGACCACGTTTGATAGCTGTCGGTTGAGCCCTGTTGATGACGAGGGAACCAACTAACTACCAAACGCTTTAAATTCAAGTATTTATCGAGACTTCCTCGGGGGAAGTCCCTTCGCAAAAATATTGTGAACTTGGCCAAGCTCAGAAGCCAATGGTTGCAAACGGGCCGACCTAGCAGGGAGGTGGCGCTGTGCGTATCAACCGAACCTGTCGAGAAGGTAGCGGTAGCGAATTTGAATCAATCCTTTGTCATTTCTCAAGAAGATAGTGGGTGTTCCCCACACTACGTTTTCCATAAAAAGGTGTATTTGGTGGTATTTGTAGATTTTCGGACGTTGAATCGAATGTGGCCATCGCGGGGTCGATAGATTTATCACATTTATTTCGAATTATCACAGCTTTTGTATTGAAGTTTTTCAGAAATTTGGCATGAGGCCTCGAGAGCTATTGGAGCTATAAAAATCGTATAAGTACTCGTTGGAATGCTCATCGAACACTCTCTTCACGTTTTCCGTTAGGCAAAAAATTTAGCTTTTCATTTGGAAATTAAGAAAAATGAAAATCGATGCCCGAACGGGTGAAAGTACTCGGCCAGAAAAGAAACAATTGGAGAATGAGTCGCCTTAATATAAAATGTATAGATAATTAATATAAAAATTACTGTTTGTAATAAAAATTACATAATTAAATTCTAAATTTAACACATTTGTCTACCAAAACAGTAATAAACATCATAAAAACCTGGTCCTTTCGTACTAAGGTCTTTTAAAAAATTAAGGAGAACTAGGAGGAGAGAAAATTAAGGAGAACTACGATCATGTAAAAATTTAAAGGTCGAACAGACCTAGTCGCTTGGATCCTCTCCCCTCAGAATCCACGGACATAGAAAAATGCGATTCTTCGCTATTTGTTCCAATATCAACTTTTCCGTCGAATTCGAATAATTTTCGAAACGGTACTCGGCTCCAAATCTGCACCGCTGCTTGACATTTCTGGCCTTCCTGGTCTATTAGGACAACTAAAGAACCGGTAATGGCGCAGTTTTTCGAAGGTTGTGAAGATCCCAAAGCACTAAAATATTTTTACATTCACGGCCATTCGAACCTATTCCGAACGCGGTTGTAAAACCAAGTGGCTACTCTGAGAGCAATAATCGTTTTTATCGCCATCAACTCAATAAAGCTCATATATATATATTTACCGCTGTATCTTCGCTCTTGGGCTTCCCATTGATTCAACTGGGCCTTTCCTCGGTCGATAAACGATAGCTAATCATCCCTGAATTATCATAGTAAAATCACAAGGGGATAATTATTTTCAGAGGAATTATATACGGATATGCTCCGAAAATAATCGGTTAAAAAATTATAAATATGCTTGTATACAAAGGCGAGATGTTTTATGAGTGTTCCATCAAGTATTGAACGATTTCTATAGCTATGTAACTTCTCAAGTTATAGCTGCATAGCAAATTTCTCCAAAATCAACATAAAAGCTGCGATAACTCGAGAACCATTAAAGTTATTTAGTTGTCTATTTCGATTCAGCTTCAAATGATTTATAGACATTGATATCAAACACCTCATGTTTCAAAAATCTTGAAATGCGAACTTCTCTCCCTCAAAACCCTCCGAAAATACCCTCAAACTTTGGCTAGCGATTTGGCTAAAGAATTGAGCCATACTCGGACCGAGAATGATTTTTAGTGAAAATACCTAAAATTAAGGTCGTATAGTTTCTACAAAAAAGTGTTGACGGTGGACAACACATACCGAAAAAAAAAAAAAAAAAAAATCCCGCTAGACGACCATAGTAACCTCCTCCTTGTTTGAAGTCGGTTAAAAAAGTGTTGACGGTGGATCACTTTTTTCTTAGGCGATTACAACGGTTTATTATTGAAATACAAACCAAAGCCTATATTTCTCTTTATCTAGGCCTGAATCGTTTCTCTTTTCTTGCCTATTGTGAATGCAACGTTACCTCGGCTTTGCACGTGTACCTGAAATCGTGGAACGGAGGGCAATTTGCGTATAGGCAAATGAGTGAGACCAGTTTAGCATTCTGATCGCCCCTGGCATTTTTCTTCTCGAGCCTGATCTCGTAGTTTGAGTCTACTAGCTTCAACTGAGAGTATTTGGAAACTGCGGTCACTCGTGCTGCGATTTTTTTTTGTTTGCGAAATAATTTTTGCATTTTTATTAGACGCAATATTTTCGTATTTTTACTAGGCCAGCTGTCCAACTTTCTCAAAATTATTTCCAAAAAAAAAAAAAAACCGCTGCAAATAATTGTACAGTGGCTTATTGTTCCTTCGCTTCAATAATGGTTTGAGAAGATTATCCATTTGTGATAATGCGACCATTTGTGAACGTTCCCAATGAAAAACAGATCGGTAACCATCTGAGAACTCTCCGTAGCAACTATTGTAATTTTAATCATTTTTATTTTTTTAATTTCCTAATTAAAAGCTAAATTGTTTGCCTAACCATACAGCTGGAGAGAGTGTTTGACGAGCATTCCAATGAGTATAGAACGATTTTTATAGCTGGAAGAACTCTCGAGTTATACCATCATGTCAAATTTCTGAAAATCTCCCAAATTCGGCACAAAAGCTGCGATAACTCGAGAACCAATAAAGCTATCGACCCCGCGATGGTCTCATTCGATTCAGCGTCCAAAAATCTATAGAATTTGATACCAATTACACATTTTTCTGAAAAACCCTGGAAAATATGAATTTTCTCCCCCTCGAAACCCCTCAAAAAATTCCCTTAAAATTGAGCTAGCAATGTGGTTCAAGAATTGGGCCGTTGTGAGACCGAGATTGATTTTTTGTGAAAATTTCGAAAATGTAGCTATTACAGTTTGGCCGGAAAAGTGTTGACGGCGGACAGGGAGAATTTTCCTTATCGGATATTCGGATTCTACATGCCTTAAAACTTAAAACATCAAATTTTGAGGGATTTAGAAATTTTTTTTCCTTGGGCGATTGCAATGGTTCATTATTGAATAATAAACCAAAAAAATGGAATTTTCCCCTTGAAAAAAAAGAGTGAAAATAAATTTATTGATAATATTGCTCTTTTTTTATCTCGCCTCGCGATAATGATGATAGTTTATTTTGATTGTAATAACCAAAGTTTTCTCGCCTTGAATATTTTTTTAGCGTATATTAAAACGTTCGAGCTTATAAAAAATATCGTTGAATAGGCGTTAACAGTGACAAGATGGTGACGAAGCGAAATAATGATGAGAATAATAGCTTGGCTTTCCGTTTGGCAGGAAATTAACTTGAAGTATACTACTACTTTGCTTAGATTGCAATTCGTTTGAATGATTCTGCGTTTCGGCATAGAATTCGGACGATTCCTTCGCGCGGGGTCATAAATTACGAGACGATTGCCTCTCGCAGTGTTATAGTGTTATCTTAATCTTCTCGGGCGACGAGGAGAATCTCTTGATCCTAGAATTTCGATCGTCGAGAACAATATAAATCGCGATTGTGTCAAAATATCGAACTCTCTATCAATTAATCTTAATGTGTTAACTTTCTGAAAAAATATCCGTGCGAATTCGATGTATCACTTTTGGTTTATTATTCAATAATATTGGTTTATTATTCAATAATATTGGTTTATTATTCAATAATAAACCATTGTAATCGCCCAAGAAAAAAAAATTTATAACCCCCCCTCAAAATTTGATGTTTTACGTTTCAAGGCATGTAGAATCCGAATATCCAATAAAAAAAATTCTGTCTGTCCGCCGTACGCCGTACGCCGTTAGCAGTTTTCCGGCCAAACTATCATAGCGAAATTCTTGAAATTTTCACCAAAAATCAATCTCGGTCCTACGACGGCACAATTCTTGAACCAACTTGCTAGCTCAATTTTAAGGGTATTTTTGGGGGGTTTTGAGGGGGAGAAAATTCATATTTTCCAGGGTTTTTCAGAAAAATGTGTACGTGGTATCAAATTATATAGATTTTTGGACGCTGAATCGAATGAGACCATCGCGGGGTCGATAGCTCCATTGGTTCTCGAGTTATCACAGCTTTTGTATCGAATTTGGGAGATTTTCAGAAATTTGACATGAGGGTATAACTCGAGAGTTCTTGGAGCTATAAAAATCGTTCTATACTCATTGGAATGATCGACAAACACTCTCTCCAGCTGTACTGTTAGGCAAAAAATTTAATTTTTAATTAGGAAATTGAGAAAAATAAAATTAATTAAAATTACAATAGTTGCTACGGAATTTTCCCCGATGGTTACCGATCTGTTTTTCGGTTGAAACGTTTACACATGTTCTGAATAATTACTATCATAAATGGATAGGATTCTGAAATAATTATTGAAGTGAAGGAATAATAAACCACTGTACAATCATTTGCAGCGTTTTTTATTGTTGAAAAACAATTGTTTGTCAACTGATGCTGTCAAGACACTTGTGAAACACAATTTTTTCGTTTCTTTCCGTTCGAAGAAACATTCCGCCCTACAAGAAGGGTGAAACTTGTGTTGTGTGTGTGCGTATATATTTATGTAAATATATTATGTAAAAGTGAATCGCTCCACTTTTGTGTAAGCTGGTCTCCATGGTAGGAAGCGGAATAGTGGTGATATTGTGTGGTTACCTGGGCAATGGTTTTGTTTATTGATCCGTTTACATTTTCGAAGATATTTGCATCAGAGTATAAAAACAGATTTTCTTTTAGGTAAGAGAGGTATTCAAAATTCAGTTCTATAGAGTGTTATGTTCCTTTTTTTATGGATAAATTGTTTCGTTTTAGGAGAACATTTGGTCTTTGTATCGTCTGAACCCAGAATTATAAATCGGTTTTTATTGTCTGTTGCAAAATCGTCGAAAAGTTAACGGATCAAAAAACAAAACAATTGTCCTGATAACCTTCCAATACCATCAATATTCCGCTTCCATAATTATTCCGAACATTTATAAATGGTCCCACCAAACAACATATTGAGAAGGGAAAATTACAAAGCAATTATTGTAATTTTAGTCAATTTTATTTTTACTAACTTTCAAATTCAAAGCTAAATTTTTCGCCTTACGGCGCAGCTGAAGAGAGTGTTAGATTAGCATTCCAACGAGTATAGAACTATTTTTATAGCTCCATTATAGCTCTTTGTCTATTGCAATAGTTTATTATAATAGCAATAGTTAATATATTTATATATTAGCAATATATTATAATTGCAATAGTTATCATATTATTATAATAAACCATAACGGAAAGATCCGAAGGAAAATAATTTTTTCGTTTCGAATTCGATTTTTTGTACGATCGCAATATTTCCATTTAAACATGGAAATAAAAATTGTGTATCGAGACATCACCTGACGCTGTTCGATTTAAATAAAGCGGGCTAATCGCATTTATCAGTTCCACCGGCTAAAGAGGATAATTTCGTCTCGCTGGACTCAAGTGGCCTTGTATTAGCGAATCTGATCGTTGATGTGTTTTCAAGTGACATGAGATGTGACCGTCGAGTCGACTGACGGGCGAGTTGAATCTAGGAACGACTAGGTGGAAAGAAGAGGAATGGAAGAACTGATTCGGCTTTGTTAAGGGCGAATTAGTTCCAAGTTGGTTCAGCGGAGCGTGTCGGAGAAAACAAATAGGCCAACAATACTATATTCATTGGTAGATTGACGCAGGAATGTCCAACGCGACTAATATTCATTTGAGAGTATTTGTACGTTGAATTTTTGGTTTATTATTAAATAATAAACCATTGTAATCGCCCAAGAAAATTTTTTTTCTAACCCCCTCAAAATTTGATGTTTTTTGTTTCAAGGCATGTAGAATCCGAATAGCCGATAAAAAAAATTCTGTCTGTCCGCCGTACGCCGTCAAAAATTTTCCTGCCAAATTATAATAGCTACATTTTTAAATTTTCATCAAAAATCGATCTCGGTCTCTCGACGGCCCAATTCTTGAACCGAATCGCTATCTCAATTTTATGGGTATTTTTGGGGAGTTTTGAGGGGGAGAAAATTCAATTTTCCAGGGTTTTTCAGAAAAATGTTTATTTGGTATCAAATTATATAGATTTTTGGACGCTGAATCGAATGAGACCATCGCGGGGTCGATAGCTTCATTGGTTCTCGAGCTATCGCAGCTTTTGTGTCGAATTTGGGAGATTTTCAGAAATTCGACATGATGGTATAATGAGATTATTTATGCTCGAGAGTTCTTCCAGCTATAAAAATTGTTCTATACTCATTGGAATACTCGTTAAACACTCTCCAGCTGTATCGTTAGGCAATATGTTTAGCTTTTAATTTGAAAATTAAGAAAAATAAAAATGATTAAAATTACAATAGTTATTTAATTTTCCCCTATAGTTACCAATTTGTTTTTCATTGGGAACGTTCACAAATGTTCGGCATAGTTACTATCACAAATGGATGGTCTTCTCAAATAAATATTGGAGCGAAGGAATAATAAACCACTGTTTGCTTATAAAAAAAAAAAAAAAAAAAAAAAAAAAAATTACGCTCTTTAAATAGCTAGATTAAATTCACTGCAATCTCAGTGCAAAATAATTCATCTAAAATCATTGGTTACAATAATACAGCGTCTCAAAAAGTTCAATTTTTCAAAAAATAAAATTTTCAATTATTATTTTTTTAAAGTTGAATTGTGGCCAAATGACAATGTAAGAAATGAACAATTTCCGTAATAAATAGATTAGATTTAGTGAAATTACCTAATCCCGAAGGCGGAAGGGTGCCTTTATACAGGTATTCGCCCTCCCCCTAGGCTATCTTTTTATCTAATTATAATCCTACGAAAAAATCGTATACGGGTATAATTGTTGACCGATCGGTTACGTTCAAGTTAATTGCAAAATGGTGATTTTAAACATAGTGATTTGACTGAATGTTCCTTTTACGAAGTAAGTAGCTACAGCATTATGAAAATCAACTGAGTATTCCGTTGAAGCTAATGAGTAACAAACGCAAAATTAGGAATATTCGCACATTATGAGTCTCGTGGAAAGAGGAAATACACATAAACCTTGAAAGTGTTTTAAGCCGCTCAGCTAATTGCATTCCTCTTCGCGAGGATTTTTTACTGCGAATGAACCGTTCTTTGTAATCTTCTTCAAATTGACCTCATATTACTATGAAAACGTATTGTTTCCTAGGTTGTTAACGTTTGAGGAAAAAAAATGGAATTTTCCCCTTGAAAAAAAAAGAGTAAAAAGAAATTTATTGATAATATTGCTCTTTTTTTATCTCGCCTCGGGATAATGATGATAGTTTATTTTGATTGTAATAATCCGCATATTTCTCAATTGGATATTGTTCTGTAGGACCCCTGGGCAAAATCTGTGTGACCGATTTTAGTGCTCGGAATCGAAAGGCATTAACTGACAAGGAACTCGGAAATAATTGGAATTTACTGAAAAATTGGATGATCAGCTTTTGCGTTAAACAATCTAATATTATGAGGAAAGCAAGGCGTTCTCTGCAGCCTCGAAAACCAAATAAACCAGTGGTGTGCATAGATCACACAGTACTTCCATGTTTGAGTCGGTAACTGGTATAACCAATTATGAAATCGAGAAAATTGTACGAAGGCCGAAACGTGACCCTAGCGGTAAAGATCAGGCGTCATTCACTCGCCATTACAAATATTTAATACCTCTAGCGTCAAATGTATTGATTTTTGCACCCTGTAAAAAGCTCAACAGCGATAAACGGCGTAGGGCGGAAGTACGGTATGTGATCAAAACAAAACAAAACATGATCGTTGTTGGTCACATTTAAAGCAGAGACCCGGAAGTTACAAGAGCGCTAGAATGAAATAACTGAAATCGCGTTTAACGAGGAAGTTCTGCATGTGACCCCGATAAAAAAAATCAAGCAAAATTCAACTGTCATAAAGAAAAATTTAAAGTCTAAAGTATATTCACTCTTGTGGTCAATAAACATCTCTAATGCAAAAAAACGGCATAAGGCGGAAGTACTGTGTGTTATCCAAACTATACAAAACAAGTTCTGTGAACGTGGTCAGAGTTGGTCAAATATATATAGCAAAGAGCCCCAAAAAGTACAGTAACTGAAAATGCGTGTTGCGAGGAAGTACTGCAGGTGACCCCAATAATAAAAAACGAGCAATTATCAGCTGTCATCAAGAAAATTCAAAGTCTAATGTATTTATTCACTCTTGCGGTCTATTACATCTCAAAAGTTAAAAAAGGCATGATGCGGAAGTACTGTGTGTTATCCAAACTATGCAAAACAAGTTTCGTGAACGAGGTCAAAGTTGATCATATTTATAGCAAAGAAACCCAAAAAATACAAATTAAACAACTGAAAATGCGTTTTACGAGGAGGTACTGCATGTGACCCCAATAATAAAAATCAAGCGATATTCAACTGTCAAATAGAAAAATTTTAAGTCCTCCAGCGTTCAAATATATTCATTTTTGTGGTCTATAAAAATCAAAATGTAGCAAATGTGCAAATAAAGCGGAAGTACTGCATGTGACCCGCTTGATAAAAATCAGGCATCATTCAATCGTCAACCCCAACATTTTAAGACCTCAAGCATTCAAATACATTGAGTTTTGCGGCCTGTAAAAATCAAAATACAAAACATGCACTTGTGAAATCGTGAAAAACGCTCATAACGTGGAGGCATTGTATGTGACCCACTATACAAAAAATCTAGTGTTTTCTGCTGGCCATAACCGACATTTCAAGCCCTCAAACGTAGAAAAATATTGACTCTTATAGCCTGTAAAAATCGAAACAGAAAAAACTTTGAACGCTTATATCTCGGAAGTACTGTGTGTAATTCAAAATCCGGAAAAACCTAATTTTGCACAATCACTGGGAGAACATTCTCTTAAAATTTCATAGGGTTTCATCCATTTTTCAGGGAGATATGGCGATTTATGTCAGTTTGTGACCACAGACAGACGGACAGACGGACAGACGGACAGACAGACAGACGGACAGACGGACACACAGACACACAGACACTTGTTCAGAAAGTGTTTCTGAGTATACTAATATGAAAATTTCTTCCATCAGGACCTCGGTTCCGAATTCGACTTTTCAGACGATCTCAATACTTCCATTTACTACGTAAACATGGAAGTAAAAATCATTCGATATCACAAAGGAACATCTCAAAACTCCTCTAACGTTAGTCTTGGAATCTTGTCCAGAGGACTGACAGGCGTAATAAATCTAAATATAGACCGATTGGAATCAAATGTCTCGCCAGACGAAGACATCGTAGCTCAGTGGAAGCTCCCTCAACTGTCTAAATAGAGAACCCACGTTGATTGCTTTGCCCTCTCTTACCTTTGTTGAGTACAAGTTGGGGTCACTCGTCTTCCGCCTTCGGGCCGACGCTGTTAAATTCAACTGTCGACCGTTTGATCGGTTGGACGTTCACTCTCTCGGTAACTAGTTGCATTATTAATCGACAACATAAATAACTATTAGAATTCACTTGTACTGTGACAAATTTTCGCAAAAATGATGCTATTCGACTCGTTAGAAAAATCTTATTATTAACTTTCGACCCAGAAAATATATTTAAAAAAAAAAAAAAGCGCTGCAAATGATTGTACAGCGGTTTATTATTCATCCGCTTCAATAATGATTGAAGAAGACCATCCATTTGTAACGATAATCTTCCTAACATTCGCTAACGTTTCTATTTAACAGATAAGGGAAACCACCGTAGGAACTATTGTAATTTAAATCATTTTCATTTTTCATCATTATCAAGTTAAAAGGTAAGCTCATTTGCCTCGCAGTACAGCTGAAGATAGTGTTAGACGACCATTTCAACGAGTGTAAAACGATTTTTATAGCTCCAAAAATTCCGAACGCCAAATGTCCGAAAATCTCCCTAATTTTACACGAAAGCTGCCATAACGTCTCATTCGATTCAACGTCCAAAAATCTAAAGAAATTGATACAAAAGACAATTTTGTCTAAAAAGTGTCGGATAATAAGAATTTTCTCCCCCTCAAAACCCCCCAAAATACCCTTAGAATTGAGGTAGCGATTTGGTTGAAGAATCGAGCCATTTTCAGGCCTGACAATGTTTGTTGAAAATTTTAAGAATTTAGCTGTTATATTTTCCTCAGAAAAAAATGTTGATCGAACACGTACAACATCAAAATTTGACGTTGGATTAGGAAATTTTTTCTTGGTCGATTACAATGGTTTATTATTGTAATAAACCATAACAAAGAGATCCGGAGGAAAATCACTGATGTCCGGAGAATACCGTGATTTCTTGGAATTTACCCTACTCCCAATTAGAAAGACTATTGAGTACCTAATGAAAAAAATAAATAAATAAAATTAAAATAATAATTGCAAGTTAACCATAGTAACCTCCTCCTTTTGAAATCGGTTAAAAACACAGCGATACAATTAATCAAAAATGTCAAACTTAATTTCCTAGATATTGGGTTTTTGAGATGTTAGATTATTCATTGTTCGTCTTCAGACGTTCTCATATAATCGAGATTATTTCGAGTCAATATTTTTCAATTTCTACACATTTTATCTTGACCACGCGACTGCATTCCTCGTTTGGTTCAAGGAGCAGGCGCAGGCTCATCTAATCGGTAGCACTTGTATTTGAAAAGGTATACCTGGGCGAGTACTGAGTGGCATTACGTCATGATAAAAATTGTCGGTTTTTCCCTTCGACGTTACAATTGGAAAATTCGTAAGCTCTCTAGTTATCGAAATGATTTTACTCATTTTTGACATTTTTATGTCTTTGGAACTCGAACACGAACTCGAAAAGCGTTATAAAAAAGCGTAAGAAATTGACTCGAGAATCGAAATATTGCGAGTTTAAATTGCGTACAAGTCCGCAACTCGGACATTTTTATGTGCTTGTCATGGTTTAGCTTCGCCATCAAGTAAAAAGAAAGACAAAACATTTTAGTTGTCAAAGAAAAGAATAGCTAATATTTGTATTTATTTTGTAACGTACAATTTTGTGAAAATCAGTAAGAGGTTAATAAAAGGATAAATGTCAAGATTAAACTCCTCAATAATTTGAATTGAATGTTTTGAATTACATCTAGCGATTTATGTTTATTCGTAAATGTATATTTTGTACGCAATAGGCGAAAACGCTAAAAATTCGCTCATTTCTAGGACGGGGCAAACTGAAAGCGCTCAATTCTAGGAATGATCATCTTCGAAATGCACGACAGCGACCGCTCTTCAGTTTCACATCAAATTGAGTTGGCACCCCTACATGTATATTATCGCTTTCTGTTTGTTTCAAGGTTCTGTTTAGCTTTAGCACCGTCCTCAAACCTCTTCGTATCAATAATTTTCAATCAATCAATTTAATCAAATTGTTTTTCCAATTATTCGCATTTATGTCCATTGTCGGAGTCGTCTACTTATTTTCATTCTATAGTTCCATAGTTGTATTTGTTTATTCGAAGTGTCCTCACAAACGGTCCGCTTTGTTTTATTATTTATAATAAACCATTATGATAAAAAAAAAAATTCTCTTCGCCCGCCATACACCGACAACACTTTTCCAACCAAACTATAGCTACGTTCTTGAAATTTTCTCCAAAAATCAATCTCGCTCTCACAACGGCCCTCGACCGCGCACGACAAACCTACATATTCCCCTCGATTTTAATGTTGAGAGTGTAATGTTTCTTCTCCATTTCCAATGCAATTTTTCAGAATTTTATATTTAAAAAAAAAAAAAATTAAAAAAAAAATTAATAATATTGGTAAAAAAAAAAAATCGTCTCAGCAATAATGAACGTTCGGAAACACTACCCCTTCGAGTTCGCTCGGTATTGGTTACTATCCAATTTTGCGTATCATATGGCGAAGAGAGCTCTTCCAAGTTACGACGGTTGCCTTTTTGATTTTGATCCGATTTGTTTTTGGTCTCTAGTTTCATCCGATTTCCGTTTTCGAACATCCCTAACTTCGTTACGCTGCAATTCCTTGCTTGGTCGACGTTTTTTTTCAGTCAGAGCGTTGTCACTGTGCGGTATTCTCGGATTTAAGATGCGTTCGAGCTCTCTCGTGAGTTATCTATGATATTGAACTTAAAAATTATTCCATTCGCAAAATTATCAACAACATGCGCGTGTTCAAAAGCGCACTTACATGTTTTTCCCTGAAAATTATTATTACAACGCATCTCAGGGCAATTTCTGTGTTTTGGCGAGTTCGTGGCAATTTAACCCTTTTAGAATTATGATGGGAATTTCTTGGAAATTTTTTTTTGGCTGCAAAACGTTTCTGGCGTCACTAGGTGCATTAAGTAATTAATTCGGCGAGATCAACTAAGTACGCGCTATATGAATTTGAGAGACTAAAATTCTAGAACGTTCGAGTCCTTTTTCGTTCGGTCGGTTTGGTCTTGACTTTCTCATTCGGAGTTTGAAAATAATTTGCTACGAAAATGAGGTACAACGTCCTGCAGCGTAGGTGCTGTGTCCAGTAGCATCGGAAAATATAAAGAAAGATCAAATCAAGGCCACTTGATTTCTCCCATTGGTGGGCTTGAAAATTGGATTATTTATTCACTTCTGTATCGAATTTTATCCATTTATTTATTAGTTTTTTTAATATATATTTTTTATTATTATTTTTTCTTCTAGTCGAGTTATTTCGTGTATCCCGAAGATAATTTATATAACCGTTCGCCTGTACTTATTGGAATGCTCGTCAAACACTTCAGCTGTCCCGTTAGGCGAAAAATTTAGCTTTCAATTTGATCTTTAAGAAAAAAATTAAATTATTAAAATTACAATACTTGCTAAGGAGTTTTCCATTATAGTTAACAATCTGTTGTTTAGTGGGGAACATTTACAAATTAATAAAGTCCGGAATAATTACTATTACGAATGGATGGTCTTCTCACATTGAAGCAAAGGAATAATAAACCACTGAACAGTCATTCGCTGCGTTTTTTATTGGATGTTCAGATTCTAGGTTAATCGTAAAACATCAAATTTGGAAGGGGGTGTTACAATTTTTAGTTCTTGGGCTGGTACAATGGTTTATTACTGAATAAAAAAAAAAAAAAACCTATAACTTCAAATGAAAGTAATAAAAGTGTAAGCGTGGAAAAACAAAAGCTTCTGCAGATCATACGAGGTGGACCTCGTAGGGACTGGTTGGTCTGAAGTTATTAAAAAACGCTGCAAATGATTGTACAGTGGTTTATTATTCCTTCACTTCAATAATAATTTCAGAATCCAATCCATTTATGATAGTAATTATTCAGAACATGTGTAAACGTTTCAACCGAAAAATAGATCGGTAACTATCGGGGAAAATTCCGTAGCAACTATTGTAATTTTAATTAATATTATTTTTCTCAATTTCCTAATTAAAAACTAAGTTTTTTGCCTAACAGTACAGCTGGAGAGAGTGTTCGACGACCATTCCAATGAGTATAGAACGATTTTTATAGCTCCAAGAACTCTCGAGTTATACCCTCATGTCAAATTTCTAAAAATCTCCCGAATTCGGCACAAAAGCTGCGATAACTCGAGAACCAATGAAGCTATCGACCCGGCGATGGTCTCATTCGATTCAGCGTCCAAAAATCTATATAATTTGATACCACTTACACATTTTTCTGAAAAACCTTGGAAAATATGAATTTTCTCCCCCTCAAAACCCCCCAAAAACACCCTTAAAATTGAGCTAGCAAGTTGGTTCGAAAATTGGGCCGTCGTAGGACCGAGATTGATTATTGGTGAAAATTTCAAAAATTTAGCTATTATGGTTTGGCCGGAAAAGTGTTGACGGCGTACGGCGTACGGCGGACAGACAGAATTTTTTTTATTGGATATTCGGATTCTACATGCCTTGAAACGTAAAACATCAAATTTTGAGGGGGGTTATAAAATTTTTTTTCTTGGGCGATTACAATGGTTTATTATTGAATAATAAACCAAATCACCCCAGGCTATCTGTGTCATCTATATCGAATCATAGAAAATGCCATTCTAGCGTTTAAATTTGCTGGAAATTCCAGCTGATCAGCTCTTCCAATCCATTATTCTTACGAATTTAATTTCGAACAACTAATTTACATTGTGCGTTTTTTGTTTCATGTGTGTTGTTTCTTTCTTTTTTTTCTTCTTCCTACTCTTTTTGCACGGTATCTCTAATATTGTTCTCTTTTCCAGGCGAGAAGACTTCGTTCCTAACTCCAGAACCCGTAAGACTGACTCCAGCTTGGGAGGAGACCAACCTCACCAACGACGAGCTCAATTTCAAAGGTGTCACTATGGAACAGGCCCAGCTGGAAACCAACCCTCCCAAAGACAGGTAGGATAGCCAGAATCTACGAAATTGAATGGAAAATCGAGTCAAAATATTATTTAAATTAGGCGAGATTGTGGAGCAGTGAGGCACGTTTTGTTTGTCTCAACAGAAATTCATATCCCAACTAATTATTATCTTCTCTGATACTCCTTATATCTTGAGTTGAACGTTGCTTGAATTTTCTTTTCAAACTTCACGTGAACTTGACTTCAAATTTTCACTTGAAACTTCACTTGAACATAGATCGTCACTTGGCCTTCACTTCTTATATTTTCACTTGGAAAATATTTTTAGACTGCTAACAATGCCGCACAAAAAAAAAAAAAGCCAAATTAAGAAAAAAATAAGTTTCCCATCTGCCACATTTCAATCTAATTTAGGTATAATTGAAAGAAAAAAGATACAAGTGATAAAACAATGCACACAACAGTCAAGTTGATATCATTTATGAGTTACGAAAATAATACTATTTTGGATACGAAAATAGCTTTAGCTACCGTAAAAAGCAGGTGGCATTAGAGAGTTTTTGTACTTTTTGTTTTTTTCTAAACTTTCCCGTAAAAGTTAACCAGTGGTGTGCATAGATCACACAGTACTTCCATGTTTGAGATGGTAACAGGTATAACCAATTATAAAATTAGGAAGATCGTGATTGGCCCGGAACGTTAATTTACAACAACTTATTGAGACCCAAAAATAGAAAATTGCATGCGATTGAAAATATTAATTTTATCAAATTTCAAGAATTTTTCTGGGAGATATGGCAATATTTGTCACTCAGACCATAGACAGATGGACGCAAGGACAGACGGACATGACAGACAAACAAGTGGGTGCACAGACACTTGTTCAGAAAGTGAGCAGAGCGCTCTAGGACCAGGCACGCGAAACGTTCAGATAAAGCTGACAGAGGAATACTAAGGAATACACTTCTACTCCGGCAGTTTCCTCTTATTTAACGATGTATTGTGGGTTTTGTATTTTTTCTGCTTTTTGAACCTTGTTGAATGATACAAAAATCAACGAACGGACGAAATAATTCCCACTGTTCTACAAACGATGTAATGATTGAAAATAAATCCACCTTCATTCTCTACAAAACGTTTTTGGCATGTTGTCATCGTTTATTATGTTATATTAGTTCAAATCGAGATGAAAACCCATCTTATCATTTCTGAACATCAGTTTAGTTTTATGAAATCAAGCGTGATTCCCTGCCATTAACAAACATTCCTAGACCTTGAGCGTTCAAATAATTTTTGTTGCCAAAAAGCATTCTAGATGCAAACCATGTTTTAATTACACGGAAGTAAGGTGTGTGATTTTCAACGATAAAAATCAAATACATTAGAACAATTAACATAAAAGGTGCTCGAGTCCCCATAATTTTTTAAAATTCGGTTATCACAATGATCCCCACTCTACCCTATACTCTTATCATAACTTTGCCATCTTGCTCTTGCCATAAATATCGTATCTTAATATATCTCTGTAAATCTAAGTTCCTCATCATAACTGCGCTTTTTCCAGATGGAAAATTGTGTACCTGATTTTAATCCTCCACGGCATGGGCACGCTAATGCCTTGGAACATGTTCATAAACGCGAGAAGTGTGAGTAACTCTACGACTGACTTTTCTCTCGGTTTTAATATCATTGGAACTAATTTGTGCGTTGAAATGTTACAGTATTTTGTTGAATACAAGCTGTCCAATAATTATACGGGGCTCAACGAGGAGGAGAACTGGTACGCTAAAGATTTCCTATCCTACCTCGGAATCGCAGCCCAGGGCCCGAATCTTTTGTTTAACTGGGCAAACATTTTTATCCAGATCGGGTAACTTATTTTAACTATTCTATAGATAAGTAAGTTATTTCTTAATATTATTAATTATTAAGTAAGTTATTATTGATTAATAAATAAGTAAATTATTTTACATTTACTATTAAACTGAACTACTATTAAAATTACTATCACACTAGTAAATTATTTGAAATACACTAATACCGCTGGTATCAGTGCTAAAGAGATGATAAATATTGAGAGATTATATTTTGCAGGGGAAAATTAACAACACGAATTGTGTGGAGCATCGTGGTCGAAATGTTGTGTTTTATTGTAACCGTCGTCCTCGCTATGACTGAATCGAACAGTTGGCCGGCTATGTTCTTCTACGCCACTATGATGATTGTTGTGGTCTTGAACAGTAAGTATCGGAAAATTTCTTGCACTCATAGGTTAAGGCTAATTTGTCAATATTTATGTTGTCCAGTGAGTTTTAGGAAGGAAATACCTGACTCGTTCTTCGATTATTTGTTTGCTAGCTGAGCACTTTCGCCCGTTCGGGCATCCTCAGGGTGACCTGGAGCCATACGGCCAAGTCGGCTTAGTCACTAGGTTTTAATTATATCACATCTTGTCTGCCTGGTTTCCCTATTTCATACGTTAAGAGGTTAATAGTGAAAAGAACGTTATCACAGTTTAGTTATCATAAGATGGTTTTTAAACCCTTATTTTTACAAGAAATCAAAAATAAAAAAAATCGTTGCAAATATTTTTTCTTATTATTATTTCAGTCACCCCCCCCCCCGCTAATGCCCTTGTTAAGCGTCTGAGGCAACGAATTGTAAAACTAACTCATGGTTTTGTTATCGCCACCTTCAATCTGGCGGTGAAATCAAATTCTTGATGAAATCTATCTCTCGGTCTAAGTCGGAGTTAATGTTCACTTGGAGTTTAGCTAACACGCGCTTTAACCCCCACTTGGCGAAATCCACCATAAGAAGCCATTACGTAACTTGACTTTACATTAGTCAGTTAAAATATAAAAAAAATGTGAATTGCTATTAGGATGTCATCTTGGTGTGATAAAATTTAAAAAAAAAAATTATAGCTACAATTCAATTGCATTGTTCAGCAGTTGTTTGTATTTTTTAATTCCTCTGTGGCTAGGCCAATGTATGCTTTTGTTGTCAGTCAATTCTATGCCAACATTGTATTTTTAATGGTTCAATCATAGTTGTTTATTTATGTTTTAGTGGCCAACGGCATTTACCAGAATACTGTATATGGGATGGCTGCCAAGCTGCCTCCTGCTTACACCGGAGCTATTATTCTTGGCGCTGTAAGTGTTTTTTCTTTTTTCTTGTAGTTGTCAATTATGGTTAGGGTATTCAAATTAAACGTCTCTTTCACCGAGCTTTCGGATATTTTATTTCCCTCGTCAGGGCTTAGAAACTGGTTTTGAAGAAGGAAATATAATATCTAAAAGCTCTGCGAAAGAGACGTTTAATTCATAGGCCACAACGCTGATTGACGTCTACGAAATTATATAACAAGGGTTCTCTTTCTTGACGTCGCATTTTTTTATGTCTGTGGATTGTGAGGGGGAGAGAAACCAGGCGACTCATTCTCCGATTGCTGCTCTTATGTGCTTATCGAATGATCAACGTAAATGCCTCTACGATTTTCCCAAAAAGAGCACCCATTTGAACATGTAGTCACGCTCTGCTACCAGTTTCCGCACTACGGCGCTTTCTTTGTAGAAAGATGAAAGTTGATGAAAGTGACGTATGGAATGTCGATTGAAGACGTAAAAATGCTAGTGATGGGCCCTATATATTTAAATTGGGGAATCGTTTCCTGATCGTTGCCGAGAAACCTCCCACTCGTCCATAATAACTATTCGGTTTGCAAGAAGGTTAATAATGATTGAAGAAGTAAAGTAAACGTAATTGTAATAGCACAGAACGCCAACACACCTTCGCAGTCCACCACACCAACAATCATACCCTTCCAATCATCCGAGCCCCATCCCTGTTCACTTTGCACCCACTTTATCTTCCTTCTATCGCGTAGGACATAAGTGTTGGAGTTGGTATGTACACGTAATTAGATAGGTGCCTATAAAATTATCATTTTTGTGATCAAACCGAATTTTTTTCCATTTCAGAATGTCAGCGGCGTCTTTTCATCGCTGATCAGCATAGGCTCCTTGGCTGTAGCTCCTAATCCCAGAACAGCGGCGATCTATTATTTCATTACGGCTCTCTTCATCCTTTCTCTTTGCTTCGACACGTACTTTGCTCTTCCACTTAATGTAAGTGCGCAAAACTGAGTTTGTTTTACAAGGTTATTGTTAGGTTAGGTGTTGGGTTGCAAACTTACTTGAAATGGTTGATCTCTTCGACCAAAGGACCACCTATGCTTTAGATGACCTGGGAAACTACTTGTGAGAAAAAGGTTTATGCTCTAAGGACCAAAAAAACCTCACAAAATAATACAAAATGTTATAAGCAATATCGGTGGTTCGAGTTTTGAAATAATTCTAATTTTCTTTTATTATGCAATTATTCGATTCAGCGTCCAAAAATCAATAGAACCAAGTGCACCTTTTTCTGAAAAAACGTTGGAAAATTCGAATTTCTCCCCCTCAAAAATACTTAAAATTGTGGTAGTGATTTGGTTAAAGAATTGAGCCATTGTCAGGCCAAGATTGATTAAGATTGAGCTTTTATAGTTTCATCAGAAAAATGTTGACGGCGGACATGCCTTGAAACGCGAAACATTAAATTTGGAGGTGGTTAGAAAAAGTTCTTGGGCAATTACAATGGTTTAACATAACGCTCGTATTTTTTCCATTTTTTAATCTGTTGGCCCCACTTCGTTTTCTATTTACTATCCAATTTAAATATATTAAAAAATTCCATTCGCCTGTTCTGGGTAATTTGATGACGAGCACTTGAGTATAACAGTAATTCGTATTATCACTTTATCATTGTTTCTTTAACATTGACGTTTCCTTAACATCGATGGTTTTTATCCAAGTGACTAAGGCTGGTAAACATCATGTTTATCGCATAGATACCATCCCTAGCAGAAAGCGATAAAATGTAGGGGTGCCAACTTAATTTGATGCGAAACTGAAGAGCTGTCGTGCATTTTAAGAATGATCATTCCTTTTTTCAGTTTGCCCAGTCCTAGGTTTGAGCATTTCCATTTGCTCAGTCCTAGGAATAAGTAAATTTTTCGACCATTGGGTACAACAGATACATCCAATAACGATATTTTCCGTTACAGAGGTTTTACAAGTATCACGAGCTTATGAGTCAAAAAGCCATCCAACAGAAGGTCAAAGAAACTGCGACCGAGCCTTCAAACGCTGTTCCGTTTGGGCGAGTTTTCAAAGAATGTTCCGCCCAATGTTTTAACATTTTCTTCACGTTTTTCGTGACGCTGGCTGTCTTCCCTGCTATTGATTCCGGTTAGTAGAAAATATTGCCAAATTTTAAGTAGTCGATGAAGCTTACTCGGTCTTCCTTTTGAATTCGATTTTTGTCATTATTCGGCCTGGAGAAAAAATTTATTTTATGTATCGCAAGTGCGAACATCAATTTATTGGTTGATTTATTTCCAGCTGTCGTGAAATACGATCCGAATTTCATTATTAGCGACAAATACTACGTCGAAGTGATGTGTTTTCTCACGTTTAACACAGCAACAGCCATCGGAAGTACTCTACCAGCTCTCGGTTCTTGGGTAAATGCTTTACTAATGGTGAGATGATTGATTGTTTTTAACGTGATTTAACGTGAATTTCTCCGTGCAGCCTGGGCCGAGGTGGCTTTGGATTCCGGTGGTACTCCGTTTCGCATTCATCCCGTTGTTCCTGTTGTGCAACTATCATCCCCCCGGAGTTCATAGGACGCTGCAAGTGCTCATACCTTGGGATTGGGCATATTTCGCATTAGGATCCCTTCTCGGTCTATCGTCTGGCTACTTTTCATCCGTGGCGATGATGTATTGCCCGGGGTAAGTTGTAGATTATTGAAAAATTTACTTTGTATTTAGAAAAAAAAACTAACGTTGCTACAGTACGTTAATTCATTAGGTAAGTGTAATTAATTGTTGGAAATTATTTGAGCAGTTTATATTTTCAATATTGAATAGGATAATTATTTCATATGTTGAAATGATTTGCAGAATTTTCCTCATAAAATTAGGCATCAACGAAATAGCAGTGCGTCGAAGTAGTTCAAGGCCGACTATAACTATTTAATTTATCTCTTTCTTGACGCCGCATTCTTTGATCTTCGTGGATTGTGAGGGGGAGAGAAACCAGGCGACTCATTCTCCAATTGTTTAATGTCTGGCCGAGTACTTTCGCCCGTTCGGGCATTATCATGGCGACGTGGAGCCATAGGGTCCACAGCCAAACCGGCTCAGTCACTAGGTTTATCAAATCACATTTTTTTTCTGCCTGGTTTCCCTATGTACTGAAATGTTGTTTTTGTTAAAGTTAAATATGATATAAAATTTGTTGATAATGGTAACTATATTCTACTTACATGAGTTGGGGGGTCAATAGTCGAAGGAAAAAATATCACAGTTTACATTAGAGGATTTTTTCTTCTTTTTTTAAAAATATAGATAAAAATGGATTGTGATTAAAAATAGGAACATGGGTTGACTTGAAAAGTTACCTGATAAGTACATTCAGTTATGTCAGTTCTATATTCCATATGAGGTATCTTTATCATGATCTCTCTCTTCGACTTTATTTTTTAATTTGTTCGTCCAAAAACATGGCCATAATCGTAATTATTTCTCTCAACAGAACGGTCTCCTCGCCTCAGTATTCATCGACTGCGAGCATGTTCGGCGCTGCGTGCATCATCAGCGGCATCTGCGCCGGTATTTGCGCTTCTTTCGTCTTCCCCTGGGTCGTGTCTAACGTTACTCTTCCACTGTAAATATTTCCAACAGGTATACCTATGCAAACCACAGAGGTAATTGAACAATCATTAAGTACCCGTTAGTACCTAGCTGTTCGACTGTACTGAGCGGTTTTACCTTATGAGATAACATTGAATTGAGATATTTTACAATATTAGTATTTTCGTCTGATTGTCGCACTTCTATATTTGGGTTGAGGGGGAGAATGAATTTGGCGAATTTTTCTTCATTATTTTACTAGGCCCAGATATTTCGTCCCTTCGGGCATCTTCAGCGGCTACTCAATCTACCTTAGCACCCCTGAAGGTTGTGAAGGGGCGAAAGATCCGAGTAAAGTGATGTAGAAGTCGCCAATTTATTCTCCCTGTCAACCCGAAGAAAACAATTCGATGAGTTTTTATCAGAGGACATGAATATTTCCAATGGTTCAAAACCAATCTACCATTTTAGTCGAGCTACATTAACCGTTGCTGATAAAAGAAATCCCATAAAAAAGATAAGTCCTTACTAGAGTGAATTTTTGGAAATACTGTTCAATTTTATGGTGAAACAATTTTTTCAAGCCTATTAGGTTGAATGTTTTATTGAATTGGATTTTGGATGTTTACTAACTCCATCTTAACTGTTTAGAAGGCGTTACAGTACGTTTATTAAACCTCCGATAAACCTTTTCAGAGGTAGAAGAAAATGCTAGGGAAAATAAAATTTCGAGTAAATTAGCCAAGAATGTTATTGTTTTCATTTTTTCCTTTTTTATCCTTTTTATTGAATATTTAAAAACAAAAATTAAGTACAAAAAATATCAGGTCGACCGTCGTCAAAAACGTTCGTCATTGGAATTCGGTTTGAGAAATATTTAAAAATTAACCGAAGCTACCTCAATCAATTTTATGACTGATTTTAATCATTTTTCAAGAAGAAGGCTAATAATCGCGTTACAGATTGACATTATAGGACGTCGCCCATCAAGAAGGGATTAGACGGGTCACTTGAAGTTGGGAAATTCTTAGGGACTTGGGCGAGCTGTTCTGCAGACGGCGGAAATGAGGTCATGTTTGCATAGCCATTGACAATAGCTTGGAGACAGATTATTAGTTGAAAGAGAGATTTACCACACAAGCGCGTATAACAATTTTCAAATTAAAAAAAAATAATAAAGTAAAAAGTTGCAAAAACCATATTGCAAGCAGAACGAAAAATTAGGAGTATTTCTTTTAAAAATGTTCCTCCTATATGTACGCAAGTTATGCGTTTTCTGCTACCATGCAAACCCAACTTTTTATGTTTTTGCCTATGGCACAAGAGACCACCGGTTGAATTTCGAGATGGGGTAAAACTTTTTTCCCCATTTACCTTGATCGCTTAGCTCTGGCGAATTTTTGTTATTTTCACCGGAATATAAATTGTTACTGATCTACTTGGCGAGTTGGGCCGGTAGTTGATATATTTTCCCTTGGAGATGAGAAATTATTCTCTTCAAATTTTTCTCTTCTATTTTTAGATTATCTAAGGAATAACCGCTTTGCTACAGTCTCCCCTCTTATATCTCTACTCTTTTCACCAGCTGTTGCCGTGATGTTTTCCACTTTTGTACTGTCGACCTGTTCGTATTTTTATAACCGCAAATCACAAGCGTAGAAAGGGTAAAAATCGTCAGTACAATCTGCTGTGGGTATATTCGATTATAAGTTGAGACAAGTTATAAAAGGAAAGAGTCGTTCATTAATCGACCTACGCTAATAATTTGTCATTTTCTTAAAACCATTGTAAATTACCTTAGGAGTCGAATAGTTTTCTTATCTAATCTCATTTTTGTCGAGGTTGTGCACTTGATTGCATTTTAATTAGGAAATCGTTTTGAAAAACGCCTTTTGGCACCGATGGAAGTTATTTTTGCATTTTTTTTATTCCAATAGAACGGTTTAAGAGTTTGTGGCCATCTAGTCTTAAATTTCAACGTGCGATAGCCGACTATCGCGGCGATTACTTCTAAGCTTCGTTTTCTCTCCAGTGTCGACCAATATTTGTACTATATTATTCGTTGCTCAACAGCCTGCTATCAAGTAGAGAGTTTTCGCTTGCCACGAACGTCATAATGTATCTAGGGCGAGTAGTGAAGATGCTAACCCTGTAAAATCTCAGAACTAAGGTCATGTTTTGTTTAGAGATTTTGCAATAACACCAAATATCAATGCCAGTAGCACACGTGTATGAAGACATTAGAATCAATAACGAATGAAAAGTATCGGTACCGATATAGATGATACTAATTAAGCAAAATGTTTTACTATGAAAAAATGTTATACAACGGCCAAAATTGTAGTAAAAGTACAATTAAATAATAGCCGCTATGGTGTGCTTTGCTCACTGCCGCATTCTGGTGTGTGGTCCAATTGCCCAAAGCATCTTGGATCATTCTTCTTTCTGCTAGCAACTATTCCCATGATACGTTGGACATTTCTAATAATCGGGATCGATCAAGTGTGTTCCTTCAGGCCTTAGTTACTCCGGTAAGACTTTCTTCAGTAATGAATTTATCGAAACGGTAGAATCTAGAGGAAATTAAAAAGTTGAACGAAATCGATATAATAAAAATTATTTACGAAAACTTCCAGCAAAAGATTTTTTGGGAACGATCAGTTTTATATTTTTGGCTCGAACATCGAGACAGCTATAAAGTCACTAATGTCACATGCTCTGTACCTTACCAGGGTACTAAAAGCTGATTTTTCGAAGTCTCGGGAAAAATTGCGATTGCCCAAAAATAATCGGATATTGATCTCAGGAAAATGCAATAATTGAGCTTTCGCTGGTCTAAATATTTAAAAATCAATTCGTATTCAGCTCGAGAGTCTTTTCATGAGCCCAGTAAACTCATCAATATCAAAACGTTAAGCCCAGAAAATTTCTAGAACAATAATTTTCTAAAAATCAACTTCAGAGAAGTCTGTTGGATGGGGAAAAAATTTTTATAGGCGAGTTTAGAACTGCTTCTTGTTCGAAATTCATTGAAGTATTCAAATTTTAGGTTTAAATAGAGGCATTTTATCTACAACTACTGGTTCCCCCCGATTTTCGGGTTTTCCGGTCATTCATGTTGAAAGTTGACACGGTGGCAAAAACTAGAGAATGATTTCAATGTGAAAATCTCTTGGAAATTAACCCTACAATCTGTTAAAAATGTAGAAGCCAGTGGATCATATCTCACATACACATATTCATAAATTATATACACACATAACTTACATTCATTTGATTTTTCAATTCGAAACTGATACCAATATACTGAACCAACATCCTACGAAATTTCTAACTCGATAACTTGGCCGCATCATCGCAAAACAGGGGGCAACTTCTGAAATTCCACTTTTTCTCTACACAGCCGTGCTTTTATTTTTCCTGTCACTTCTACGATTCAGCAGCAGCTCATGAACCAAATAACTTTCATTCTATTGAGTTGTGAACCATCCCCAAAAGATTCACGAGATACAATTTGCATTCGCATTGCTCAAACTACCGATACAAGATCCTCTGTTCGAACTTCCCAACGATCCCCTTTTTCTTTGTCTAAAATGAATAATTTGTATTAATTTTATTTCATCTTCTATCAAAATAAAACAGAAAGTATGTATGATACCGATAAATTCCTAACTGTCAATGCGATTGAAGAAAGTTATGGAATCGAGGTGCCTATATCATTTTGTAAGTTAAACTTGAATTGAGTAAGCCTCAGCGTCTTCAAGGTTATGTATGTGTTCTCCTATGACGTCACTTGTCCTTTGAGGACGTCATTGGCGCGCGAAAACTCTCTATTAATCAACGGTTAACGTCATGATTTCCATTTTTGATGATTTATACCATTGATTGTCCTAACTTGTAGTGAAATCAACCCTTGACACCTTTTTAATGAGGTGAACTTCTCGACCCTGGACACCCCAAAATATTGTCATTTGACGCAAGAGAAATCCAAATTTGAAATTATAGTTGTGTGCCCTTGAGCATCGAATTACACATTATCGATTATTCCGTTTAATATATGCTTTGTATGTAGCACGCTAACATAAAAATAATATTCACGAAATATTCGATCGACTTCAGGCGGCATCTTGCCATTGGTTGAAATTGTCTTTAATTCCGAGTTTGTCTGCTCGGTAATTTTATATTACCACCCATCCGTTTCCACTGACAATAAACGATTATAAGAGTACGCGTATATTTTTAGTGTGCATTGTATTTTTACCTTCGGATAATCAATATCGCTTACCCTTTCATATATACCATTATTTTGTATCGATTTTTTTGTATACGTTTTAACGCTTAAATCTTTAGGGTTAATTTCGTTTTCGGACAATTTCGTGTCGGCTGAGTTTTGTTAGCGAGTAAGTGAAAACATTTTTGGCGGGGAAATTTTTTTTTCCAAATTGGGAAAAAATTGGATATTTTTATTCGAGTGACTAAGTAGCGACTCATGAAAAGACATAAAGTTTTACCAACTGGTTACTTATACTATCGACGTTTTGAAAAGAGACCGAACTCCGGCGATTTCATTTTCTGCCGATTGGTTGATAGTTTCACTCACCTATTATTCCATATAAGACAACCAAAGGGAAAAACAGTTTTTATTGTGCTGTATTTATTTTTTCCACTTATATCTGTAGAACAGAGAAACTGTCCAGAACTAAACAAGAGAGAAAGACAACATAGAACATCAACAGATTTCAAACTTGTCATTTTTTGTCGCATTTACATATCAATTGTCAAGGGCTAATTGTAATAACATACGTTATTTTATACTCATTTCAGAAAATTGCCTTATAGCTAATTTTGTATCAATTGTGTGTGAAAGTTATTGTTTTTTTGTTGGTAATGAAACCTTAATCGAAAAACAGGTTTTCTCTTCTTTTCCTTCTTCCCTCTTCTTCTATAGCCGTTTTTCGTTCTTAAAACGAAACGTATTCGATCCTGCAAGGGAATAATAACTCGAATATGTGGAAGAGTTTGATAAAAACGTATAGGAGAATTCGTTCATGACCTTTAGGCGCGGCGAATTAAAAATAAGCGTCTGTTCGATTCAGTATCGAATTCTGGTTAAATCGCAAACTGGAGAATATGAAAACTTACAGCTATTATTGATGAAAATTTTGCTAGACGATAGATAATACATTTTCTTCAGGCTTTCATATAAAAGGTCTCGTTATCTTGAATAAAAAACCGAGCGCAGTTCATATTTATATTTTACACGAAGGCTTTTTTTAAACCAAAATTACGAACGATAAAACTAGGCTAAAAAGAAGAATGTGTAAGAATTAGAACTAAGCACCTGAACCGTATGTTTTGTTCCACGCGATGTATTGGTGGAGATCATCTTGGCCAACGCTCGGGTGAACTCGCTTGAGCGCTGAAGTGAAATCGCCCATGTTGACAGGCCTCACCTAGGGTGAGTTATTTTATACGTTATTTGGTTAAAAAAAATTGATATTTGTCACCCGAAGTTCGAATCGCGCAGATGGAAATTTAATCTAGCTACCTGATTCGCCGCGATACTGGAAATTAGCGATGGCCCCAACGACCTGATGGGCCCAAGGCAGGCTTCTTGGCACAAATGTTTCATATCGGCGCCTGAGAAGCCGTCTGTTGAAATGCCAAGTTCGTCGATTTCTTCCGGCAAGAGCTCGTTCCTTTCGCTTTTCATCAACTGGCAGATCAGTTCCTTCCTCGCCTGTAGACATAACATATTTTAGCACACAGTCTTCATTTGTTTTCAGATAAAAGGGGAAATTCAATTGGATGCGATAAAATTCATAGGTTAACCTCTAAATCTGGTAGCGGAATGTAAAGGCGTTTGACTAAGCGGCGTCTGGCAGCCTCGTCTAGCTCTTGGGGTCGATTTGTCGCACCGATGACAAGCAGTCGATCCTCTTCGTCGGTGCCAGCTCCGTCCTATAATATTTTTTCCGTTCCAGTATTGAGTATTACTTGAGAAAGAAAAGTGGCCCATGTTGAATATGTAATGTACAGTTGCACTGCATACATTCATCGTCCATAGCACCAATCGCCACTTTTCAATAAGAGAATCAAATTAAATTATAAATTTAATTCAACATAGTTTAACATTTTCATTTGATTTAATATTTTATTTAATGCCTATCATTTCTCTATATTATTGATTCATTTCATTCAATAATACATTGACAGTATTCCTTATAGTTACCAATTGGACGAGAAATTCGGTTTTGATTCGTCTTGAGCTTTCGTGCTCAGTTTCGCTTCTCTGGCTTAGCAGTGAGTCGATTTCATCTATGAAAACAACAGCTGGCTGGTGTACACTGAAACAGCAATCTTTTGAATTATAAGAAACAGTTGGTTATTTTTAATGTATTGAGAGCAGAGTCCGGAGACAGAACCGAGCAACTGACCGCCACTACACAGATACAAATCTTGACACACCCGGATGTTTATTTTAGCATGGATTAATTCGATTGCCGAACAACTGCAACTGTCATTAGGAATTATAGAAAATATATGCCCCCAGAGAGCATTGTGATGAAAATGGGGCCCGAGGTAGCTTTAAAGATCAAATTCACGTTCAAAAATGATTTTTCTTCTCGATTAATCGCTCTTATTGTGTCTAATTTATAAGCAAATGAACATAACGATGGAGGTTAATAAAAAAGGAGGTGCTAGACAGATTATTATTTTATATATTACTTTTTCCTTAGACAGGACCATTATTTGATTGGAAGTGAAATATATTGTTTATACTAAAAAAGTTAACTACCCTCATCAGTAAACAGAAATGTATAGAAATAGTCATACAATGTATAGAAATTTCGTATGTAGAAATCCAAGGAAAACCAACTCAAAAAATCCTCAAAAGCTTCTTCCACGAGAAGAATGAAAAACATAGCTCTCAAGACTGGGATTCGAACCGGCAACTTTCGTAGTCCACTGTACCTCGGAGAGATCTTCAAAATATTTGGAGAAAACCACTTCTCATCTAAATTCATTTTCCTATCCAGACAGTCCCAGTCGGCTCCTGACAACAAACTTCTAATTGAGCGTTGATTTTTTCAAGCGCTTACGCTGATAGCTTTTCCTCAGGCGTCTAATCAAATTGTACTTTCAAAGAAGGCTCATCCCAAACTTACCGGGCGACAGCGAACAAAGCTCTGACCATTTTTTCACCCTCGCCGATCCATTTAGATGTGAGCGAGGATGCGCTGATGCTGAAAAACGTCGATCCTGACTGCGAGGCGATGCATTTGCCTGAAAGAAGAGAGCAACTTGAGCACGTTGACATTGTTAGAGGTTAAAATGAAAATAATAAAATTTCTCCTTACCGATGAGAGTTTTTCCAGTACCAGGAGGACCGAAGAGTAAAATACCCTTTGGTGGGCGCCGGAGGCCGGTGAAAATATCCGGACGCAACATTGGCCAAACGACAATCTCCTGAGAGAAAAAAAATTATTTCCCCAATTTTATCAAGTTGAAGTCGAAATTGATAAGCCGGATCTACTTATTCAACAAGCTCGTTCTCCCAGTTTGGGTATCATATTCTATTAAGGTCATAATAATATCTGCATAGCTAGATGATGCCTAAAAAAGGTGAAAGTAGTTAACTCTTTAAGTTAAACTTTTAACTTAGTTAAAGTGGCCATTCTGGATGCGATTGAGAGGTGAAAAAGAAATTATTTCAATCATTTGGGAAATAGTAGCAAAAAATTTGTTTATATTATTAAGGGAGGAGGTACAATCAATCAGTAAGTGGTCAGGTAAGTAGTGAAATATATTTAAAAATTTTCACATAATTATCATTGTAATGGGAAGTCCTTGAAATTACGTGTAGCTGGTGGTTGAGCTGCTCTGAAGTAGGGAAATTTTGTTATTTTTTCTTTTTAAACTTTTTTCTCAAAAAAAAATTTTTTTCTTTTTTTTTTACAGATACCTTTGTTTATTTTGACGAATGGTCTACCACGATTGTAGTGAATTTTTACCAAGGGAGTATATTTTCACCAAGCACCATCAAGCATAAATAGTAAACAAGCTAGAACTTTATAGGGGACGAAATTGATTTTTTTTTAAATTATAAATTTGAATGGAAGCGGCGGTTAAATTTGCCTGCATCACCACGGATAGGTGAAGGTTTTCCAAGTCAAGTTATCCTCCAGATCGGCAAACCATCGGGGATAAAACAATGTAAGTCGTTCCTAGCTACGATTTGCGGTCAAGAAAAACAACGGGGCAAAATTCAATGAATGACGAAACTCCGAGTCTGTTAGATTTGGTACAGATGGTCGACAGGAAATTTAACCAGCACATGAGCGAAACTGTGAACGAATGGGCTGCCAATGAAGAGAATAGAGAGATATCCGAATCGGCACGAGTGTCGAATCTGCTTCGGGAGCAGGAGAACAATTACAGGTTAAGATTGTATTTATTCGGTTAATACGAGAACGAGACAGCTTAAAACTAAAAGCTAACGAAATAGTTGAGGGGAAAATAGTAATAATTATATAAACATTAGAGATTAATAGTGAATTCTCTATTGACGCGCTCGAGGACTTCCCCTTTTGCTTCTGAAAATAAAATTTCCATATCAATTGCGCAGGTACATCTACGCATCGTCGATTATCATGACGATGTTCACATTAACCACGTGGTCGGTGTCTAGGCTAGACGTGCTCTACGGCTGTCTCAGCTTGTTCTTACTCGGCGTTCTGTTCGTCCAACTTATAACGATAAGAATGGCACAACGGAAGGTTTCTTTCTACGCTGACCAAATGCGCCCCGCGATCGCAGCTTCGACGAGTTACCAATAAAAGGCTGTCCTCTATTTTCATAATGTTGTTCATTCGATAAGGCGTATAATAAATCAGTAAAGAATTAATAAGTCTTGCAGCATGGTTTTCGAGCGGAAGAGTATTGTTGAGGAGACTGAAGAATAATACAAAGAATAGAGAAAGATGTGTATAGCCTTATAAATGCTCGAGTAACCAGTATTTTTCATAGAACTAACAAATCTCCACAAAAACTGAAGTATCTCGAAAACCGTCAAATCTACCAATCCCGCTACGGTCTCATTTGATTCAGCTTCAAAAAATGCATAGATTTAAATTCCTTAGATTAGTATTCCAATTTTAAACAAGGTTTTTTTCTGCCAAAAATAATTTTTTTTTCACCTCAAAAAATTATGGAAATTAGCTAGCGAAATGATTAAAATACTATACATGTATACAGATCCCCCACCCAAGAATTAAATTCTTTGTTGCACGGAACGGAATTTTTACAAGTGGTTGGGTCAAAATTAGATTTTTTCGTACTTTTTCACTCTCAACTTTGTGGCTAAGAACGGCGGAATCTTTATAACGACAAGAGTCTGCTGTAAACCTAACTAGCAAGCTTGGTTGGAAAGGAATTTCATGGGACGATATGTTGACATTTGGGTAGGAGGACAAGGCGACCTCTGCGGTTGAATTTTCCCCACTGACCGAGCACTTTCGCCCCTTGAGGCATCTTCAAGGCTATGCAGTGCCCTGCAGTATCAATGGTCATTTTTTTTATCTCAAATAATTATAACATGCTACGTACTTGGATGGTCGTTTTAGCAAAATGCAACCCGGCAATATCGGCCCATGTGATTTTCGAACCGCAATCCATAATTTCGTTTTTGATCAATTCAACCATCCGAGGTTCGATGTTCTTCAGTCTTGAAAGGAAGAGAAATCGAAATAAATGAAATACAGACATACAGAAGGAAATAAATATCAGGAATACGGATGTCAGACATTTTTGTCACTAGTTGAGCGGAAGAATTTTCAGACAAACTGCAGCGAGGAAATTGGAAAAATCACGGAAAAATTATCTCGTTAGAGGTAAATTATGCGACTTTCTCTTGCGCGTATTAATTCTTCAAATGCGAGATACAGCTCTTTTACCATTGTGAGCCTCTTAGGGATCTTCTAGCCTAACGAAAATATTATTTTAAAAATCGCCTCCAAGGCACATCAGTAGAAATAACAGTTATTTGTAACAGGGATGACCAGAGCGAAAAGTAGGGTGATTATTTTGATGTCGCATGACAAGAATTATGGCCTTGAGAGAAAGTTGCATGATTTACTCTAAGAAATGTAACCTGCGAAAAATAACAGCCAAATATTATCTTGGCTTGTGTCAAAATAAAAGGAGATTTCGTTTAATGATTGCTATACCTTTCATCGGTTTCTTCCCCATCCTGTTGCTCAACGTCGGATGATTTTTTGGCAACCCTGTCATCGTTGTTAGATCTGAAACCAAGGAAATTACAAACTTCACCTAACAGATTGCCAGGCCAACCAGCGATTGTTGTAGCAATAGAAAAACCCTGTGGCACCACGTCGTCCTGAAGATGCCCGAACAGGCGAAAGTGCTCAGCCATTAAATAAAGAATCAGAGAATGAGCCGCCTGGTTTTCTCCCCCTCACACCCCCTGGACATAATTAATTATCATACGAATTAATGATCTACTATAATGAACGAATTAACTTACGAATTTGATAGCAAAGGTGAAACAAAGCGGCTGTTAACGTTTCCTTTGCCTCCGAGAGTTTTCTTTATGAATTTCGCCGGATGGTAGCCATTGCTGCTCCCTTCAGCTTCGTAACCTCGCCCTCCGCACGAATTTCCCGAACTGCCAAATTTTTTCTGGTTGTCGATCCTCTTGAATAAAAATGCGAGAATTATTTTTGATTATTCCGACTACTAAAATTGCGGAGAAGTACGATGTGTGACATCAATAATAATAACCAAGCGACATTCAGGTGACAAAAAGGAAAATTTAAAGCTCCCCAGCGTGTCCGGTATCTGACCCATGCGATAAAATCCATCGTCATGTAGTCAACGTCCCTAACATTTCAAGATCTTGAGCGTTCGAATATATTGATTTTTGCGGCCTGCCAAAATCAAAAGACAAATCACACGCTGGCGAAATAATCTCATAACGTGGAAGTACCGTGTGTGTGCCAATACTGCCAATCAATAAAAAATCAAGCGTCATCTGCCCGCCAAAACGAACGTTGAAAAATAATGTCTGTTATAGCCTGTAATAATCAAAACAGAAAAAAACTTTGAAGGGTTATATCTCAGAAGTACTGTGTGTTATCCAAAGTCCAGAAACAGCTCATTTTTGCTCATTCACTGGGAGAACATTCTCTGAAAATTTTATTGAATTTCATTCATTTTTCATAGAGATACGACGACGGTTTGTCTTTTTTACCACGGACTCATGGACAGACGGACACAGAAACTTGTTAAGTAAGTGTGGCTGACTATAGTACTACAAAATTTCTTCTAAATTCACCTCCGTCCCAAATTCGACCGTTCAAACGATCACGACACTTCCATTTACTAGGTAAAGATGGGAGTAAAAAGAGGGAATCGAAACACTGATTTATGAAAGTACTATCAAGCGCCGCTAGAGTGGCAAGATTACATAGCTTCTCCTCAAGAGTAGTGGCCTTAGTTACACGCGCATTGTTGCATTAGCAACAAATAAATCAAACCATCCCCTGAAAAACCTTTTTCTTTCCGTGCGTTAGAAATAAATCACTTGGTATGAAGGTTCAACAGCTCATGCCATTTGCGCCAATGAACAAGCTGGTTTGGATAGTTATATTGATGAGTAAACCATTTGGCTTGTGTGAAATTTATTTTGGACAGGAAATCGGCTTGAGGTTGGAGCTTGGAAGTTTGAGCGTGTGGTTCACTCTAAACCCACAATATTGACAAGCCGTTCTCTTCTGGAGTGTGCACCAAAGTTTACCTTTTCCTCCGACCCATTTATCACCCTCTTTAAAATCTGTACTAACTTGATATCAAGAGAGGTAAGATATGCAAACAACATCAATAAAACGCTATGGAAAATAGCTCATAAAGGGTTCAAGGCTTTCTGCTGCTCCTGATTGTCAACCAATCCTACTTTTGGAACTTTTTGAGAACGACTTTTTCCACTTTGAACAAACCGCACGAGCTTCTCATCAATATCAAACATATTTTAAATATTATTTCTTGGTCTAGTCGTATTTATTACATATCGAAGCTGAGAGGAACGGGGGAACCGGGTGGCTCACTATCCGAGCTTTTATTGACTGGCCGAGAACTTGGGGGATCCTCAGGGTGATATGATAACACAGGTTATGTAACCTATGTTTCCACATCGGCCTGAGGGTGCCTGAACAGGCGAAAGTACTTGGCCAGTCAATAAAAGCTTGAAAAATGAGTCACTAGCACAACTGAACGTGTGAATACGAACTAGCTGTTCAGTTATTTTTGCAAACTGGCTTGTGCCAGTCGATTTGGGAAAATTATACAAGCATGTAAACCCACCCCCTTGTTGGTAAGAGAGTTCTGCAAATACTCTCCCAAGTCATTTGCCAATTTTCACGGCATTTGCCACTAACACAAATTATTTTAAAAAGGGAGCGATCCCCAGCAGTGATTTGTTTAAGGAAAAAACAAGGGTGTAAGGCCAGCTAATGAGAATCACAATCAAGTATCATCAGCATTGCAATTTTTCTACAATTTTTGGGAAACAAACTAACCAGTTGCTCGCTTGCTGTTCTGAAGACGGCCATCCCTGTAGGTTCTTGGAGATCTTCAGTTCTCATTTCATTGAACGAATTTGCTTTTGCAAATTTAGATGCCGAGTCACTTCTCCCGGGAAAATTGGTCAAATTCTCCCCTCCTTGATTATTTTCATTCTCGTCATCTTTTTGGCGCCACTTCTTCGCTCTTTTGGCGGTCTTTTTGAAATAAACACCTTCACCGAGAGAGGCCGAATTGCTTGCCTCCATCGCACTCGAATGGTACGGGTTCCATCGGTTTTTCAGCTGCCCTATGAATCAAATGAAGATTATCAGCACACAGATTTAAGGAGTGGTGTAGATGATATAATCGATGAATGATATGTACAGTGTGAAGAAAATTTTAAACGCGGCAGTAAATTCATTAATTATTTAATATTGAATCGCTTCTATGCACCGAAAAGGCTCATTTCTGGTAATTCAAGTAATTCTCACCAGGTCTTGACAGGTTTTCCGAATGTAAATCGTTTGACTGAAGGTTAGAAACTGTAGGTCTTTTAACTGCAAAATTCGGCTGCTTCTGATCTGTAAATTTGCAAGTGAAGGCAAGATTTGTAACAATATATTATACAACATGAAAACAATAGCTCATTGAGGCATTCTGTTTGGTAAAAAAAAAAATATGGCCAGTCTGATTATCTTATTGAGTTGAATCGTTATCCAAAGGAGAGTTGTGAAGTTATAGATACCACACAAACATAGAGAGCTCTGAAGAGGCCCGCAAGGGCGAAAAAGCAGTCGAAAAATTGAAACATAGAGAACAAATCTGATAACCTCTAAACAACCTATTAGGGAAGTTTGATTTTGTCAGTATTTTCTGAGTACGTTTTTTTAATTTCTGAACAAGTTCATCGCTCAATTCATTGGCTAATTATACTTCTATTTTCTCCCTATCTACTGCAAATACTTTATTATATTCGTATAAAACCTACTGCTTGATTAATAATGCGAATAATAAATTTGAAGAAATTTCAGTTAAATTCGCAATGCTTAATTTATCAAAAATCAAAGTGAACGACCCTTTCTAAATAATATTTTTTTAAATCATCAGGAACATTCAAATGCCAACATTTCTTCGATAATATTATAATTGTCGCCTGTTTTACAGCCATTTGTATCATGAACAGAAACTTGGTAAACGGTAAAGTCAAAGAAATGGCCAAACAATTTTCAACATTCCAAACGACCCAGATTTGACATCGTCCAATGAATCAATAAGATAAGGGACTGTAGAGCGAATCATGGAGCTAGTAGAATGACCGGGAGAAGATTGAGACCATTCAAGGACAATAAACTAATTCCTTGCGACAGCTGGCAACAATCGGTGCTTGAGGATGGGGCTTGCTAAGATTTGCAGTTACTCCTATCAGCTGAAAACGAGGTAAGGCTAAAATAATTAGAAAATTAATAAATTGAGATAAAAACAGCCTACGTTATGTAAAGTTAAGACGCGAGTCTTTCTCCATTTTATAATTCGGCGTACAAGTACACCAATGATGTAACCACTAAGATTGTCGTAAGAATTTGTACACATAGGATGCTTTAAGGGATGATGGCATGATGATGCCAAAAATCGAAAAAACGCTAGGTTTATTTGCTTTACATTCCATTACCAAAATAATGTGGCAACTTCAAGGAGAAAAATTGATGTGGAGCTAATGAGGAAAAAATGGTGAGCTTTAAATAAGTATGGCTGTCCGAGTTCAAAGGCCATTATGGGAACATGTAGGAAAAGCAAACCTGACAAATTATTATTAAGGCTGGTGCAAGTCCAGCAACTAGAAGCTCATAATAAAATCCGCCTAATTTACCATAAAAGGGAAAAAATCGAAGTATTCAAAGGAGCTCAAAAACCGATAGATCCCCACTCCTAGGAGAAATAGATTCTCGCTGGGGAAAACCTAATAAGAATACAATTGAATGGCCACCGGTATCTCCCATATCCAGTTAGCTCTCTTCTTCAACAAACCTCATGAACATTGTTTTCTTGATATATACACAATGTCAATAGAATTCATCACATAATCACTTGAGCTCGATTTCCCACAATATCAAAGAGGATCATTTCGTAATCTAGATTACCTGTCCAAAGGTGAAGTAGCTACAAGAACGTGACAAAGTCAACAATCGGAAAATAAAGATATCGAGCTATTTTTAACAAAGCGAATACGAAATGATAAAACAAATCCCTCCAATCTAGGTTGCTTTCTGCGTGTAAACCTTGAGCGCACAGCTGCGCATAAACCGTAATCTCCTGTTTCCGCGGATAGGAAGGGTGAAGTAAATTGCATAATTGCACAGCTTTACGACAACTTTGGTCAACTAAGGATTATTAAATCCCACTTTTTTTCTCACCAATCTTGTTTGTTGAAGTGTTTTCATCAGGGCGCTGTTAATTTTCTCTGAAAGATTCTGTTTCAGCCAAGCAATGATTTTTTTTGCAAACGCAGAAATCCTAATTCAGATCTTAATCAAGTTTTACTGAAATTGATCAAAGTTGGCTTTACAGAGACATAAAAACCGAATATTTCCTGTGCCATAAACGTTCAATAAACTACTATTTGCACCAGCTGAAAAGGGAAATTTCTCATATCAACTAACCTCCATTGCGACTGTCTTTGAGCCCTCTGTCAGTGTTCAGAGAGGTGAAATAATGTGAAGCTGAAGTTCTGTTGATAACAGAAGGCGGTTCAGACGAGACTACACGGTTTGAGGAAATCGGATTGAAAGCATTTCCCCCCAATTCGGCTGTGAATGTCTTGGGGCTTAAAAACCTCTTAAATCCCTTCAAACTGACATCATTTGGGAGGTCAGCTGTGCAGCCGTTTTCACTCGCGTTGGAACATTCTCCTTCCACATTCCTGAGAAGCTCTTCGATCTTTGGGCCTTCCAAGGGCAACGAGCTCTTCCAGTTTTTGCAGTCTGAAAAAATCACAGGCAGGAAAAATATTACAGGATTTACGAAGAGCATGTACGGAGAAAACTGAAGCATTCTAACTTGGCTTCGCCATTAGATCTTGAAATCATTGAATTTTGCACTTGGAGTTTGAACTTGGCTATAGACTGAACAGTTCAACAAAAATATTTCAAGTACATGGGGAAACTAAGGGAAGAAGTAACACCCCAGGAATCTTTTTGGCGCTTTGGCACAGCCGAACAATGAGTACTGAATGGATGAAGTTTTCGCAGTTGCAGTTATTATTTGGTAATTTTGCAAGTTCGATTTTTCACATAGCTGTTTCAAAGCAAGAGTTGTCAAATGCTGTCTCTCCGTTATTGTTTCAGTTTAAAGCCGCGTATACACTTGCGAGCCAAGGGAGAGCGGAGCGGCTCGTATTCAGCTCTGCTCGCGAGTTGGGAAGTGTTTTAATTCCGACGAGAGAGCGCGCGCTCCGTCTTGTGTTGTTTTTTTTTAGTGAGATCAAAGGGTTTTGCTCGTCAAGTTGGGACGTGCTCTTTGGCTCCTATCACACTCGCGAGCATCACCTGGCCTTTTTTTTCTGTTATATTTTGGTTTATTATTTTCTTTCAGCTGTGCTTTGGTTCTTGAAACGGAGTGGACTCAAGAGCTTCAAATATCTTTAATTGAATTGTACAAAACCCTCATTCTTTTGTGGAATCCGAAACATCGAGATTATTTTAAATCTAGAAACAACTCTTCTCCGCACCGTTTTTTATAAAGATCGGTTTGCCACCACCGTCTTTGCTTTTTTTCTGATATTGCAGACTAGGCATGAGAAAAGCCGCGCCACTCACGACAACAACAGCGAAGCCATCTTCACCACGACTGCCCGATTGGGAAACCCCAATGTGGGGAATTGGCTCTAAACGCGCTCGCGATTTGTTTCTGTTTCCCCTTGCTCGTGAGAGGAAAAATTTCTACAAGCGCGTCACGAGCTAGAGCGGAGCAGCTTGTAAGGCGCTCCGCTCTCGCTTGGCTCGCAAGTGTATGCGCGGCTTAACACGCTCAGTGCAGCTGCCCCAGAACCACCTTCTATTTTTGTTATTTGCTAGTATGACGGTCCCGCACCAATTATCGACTTTGTTTTCATCCTCAGGAGGGCTGGAGGTCTCTGAAGTGTTAAGGTACCTTCAGTTTTAATTTTCACAATATAAATATTAGGAGATGATCTGGTTCAAGACGACCAGGAAATTTTCCAATTGGGTTTTCTTCTATATTTTTCTGTAATTTTCTTCTATAATGATGGAAAAATTTTCCTTACCCGAACCCAAACAAATCAATACCCAAGTACTATGTACATATGACGTATATCCCTATTCTTAACGCACACAGACCTTTTCGAAGTTTGGAAAGAAGTTCGAGGGTTGACGCGGCGAAATTGTTAATCCCTTCCTTGTCATCGACGACTTTCGCATACTCGAATAAACCTTTCTGCAAGACATCCGACGCCAACCATTCGGAATGCCTGGAACAATTGTAACTTCAGTTAACTTCCTAAAAGTCACGAGGGAATAATTAATTATTGAGTAAATAACGTCTCTGAACCTAGCGTCACAGAAATGCGTAAGAAATATATTTATTCATTCGGACCATGGACGGAACAGTTTTTGCTTACCTAGAGCTGACGTAGGCGTGCGTGAGTAAAATATTGGCCCTCCTCGCATTCAAAGCAGCCAGAGCAGGTAAAGAGTTTGATTCAAATTTAAGTCTACTACTCAGTTCGAAAAACGCGTCGTCGCTCATCGTGAAAAATAAGTCACAACTGGTTTATCATCGTATGTGATAACTTTTGGACGGAAAAGATTACAAGTCATTAGGTAATTTGATCAATGAAAAATAATTAAATAAATCTCACAAGCATCAACACAAAGCTGTCAGATTATCACAAAAAAAGCGCTAAATAGGCTTACGTGTATTTCTTTATCCGTAGTCCCAGTAATAGTAACGTTGGACATAAAAATTAATTTAGCGACGCTGACAATTTTGGATGGGTTATTGAAAAAATCAGCCTTTGTCTGTGCGTCGTTCTCCCTTTCTCCGTGATCGCAACGAAAGAAGAAAATAATTACAAATATATTCATTGCGGAAATGGAATCGAAATTTAAAACGATTAACACTTCTATCAAGAAGTAGGTACTGTTTTTCGAAAAAATCTAATTTCGGACATCATCTGGTCAGATACTTTATGGACATAATAATTTTATTTTAATTAATTTTCGGCGAAAAATTACAAGTTTTTTTAGACCATAGAAACATGTTAAGGACTCTGACAACAGATGGAATAAAAGCTAACGGTCGTTGCTTCTGATTATCGAATAACTAGGTGAATAACTAGGGAGAAGAAAATCGTTTCCTCAAAAATCCAGAGTTTTATTCAAGCTTCCACACAAAGGCAAATCTTTCACTTGTTCGCGTTGAGTCGAAGTGTCCAGTTCAGGAGGAAGAGTCAGGCGCTCGACGAGCAACGATTTTTTAATTAATTTGAACGCCCAATCGTCAGTAACTTCAGCGAGTGGCGCTAGCGAGTTGATCGGACTGATCTTCAACAGCCGCAACAAACCATTATAATCGCTGTACAGCGGGTTTTCACTTTGATGAATCTCTACCAGCTCATAAACAACGTCACAAATTTGACGACACCGCGATACCAATTTGGGGGATTGGAAAACGTCAGATGGTAGAGTGACAAGAACTGAGGCGGGAAAATGAGCGACGAGCCAGCGCAATTTGCACAGGAAATGCGGAATATCCATTTGATTGGATCGCCACAACGCCGAACCCAAATGGTGCAAGCCAATTCGCAAATTACTCTTTTGGCCGAATTTTGCCGTTTTTTTGGAATTTTCCTCGGTGAGAGCTTGAATTTTTTCAAAAATATTTGCAAGTGTTTCTTCATCTTCTTTTAACGCTAAAGGGTCGTATAAAATCATGTTTTCTCGAGCCAAAACTTCTGATGGAATGCGTTTCGAAAATGAAAAATTGTCACTCAACGCAAGAAGTTTATTTGTATCCCTTGCCGACGCAGTAGTCGAGCCATACCTCCAGGCAATGGTCATGGGCTCTTCGAATTTTGCATCGTCCCTGATATTCTTGGTTTGTCCATCGAGGGCTGGCAAAGTTGTCAGAAAGGAAGAATCCCCGCAGAACGGAGAGCCGATGAATATTGTATCATCATTGGCAACACCCTGGGAGAGGTAAACTTTGAAAAACATATCCGAGTAAATGCCGAGCTCATCTTCTATCAATAATACGATAGATCCAAGAGGATATCCTCCTCCTAAGGTGCTATCTAAGGATGGTATTCCAGACGGTAGGAGCTCTATTGACCGGCCGCTCGAATACCTGGATGTGATTCTCCCAGTTTGCATGGTCATTTGGGTACATTCGCAGAAAAAAACGAATCAGGTCATCAAGTGATGTCGATTTGAAACGAGCTACGTTGAAACTGCAGCACTGGATCCTGCAACAGTAAAAATATGTGATCGATTGATTAAATAGCAGGAAATGGACTTGGAACAAAAAATGGAAGTATACGCAAGCGTCTGCAGTTCAAACTTCCACACTAGGATTGCTGTGTCCAGATTTCTGAAGCGCCCCGATAACAATTTTTGGTGTCCAGATAAATACTTTAAAATCACATAGTTATCTGGACAATGGAAGTTCTGCGATCGTTTCAACAGAAAAACTTGGAAAAGGGGGTGAATTTTAAAACAAACATCAGTATACGCTAAGAAATACTTTCTGGGAAAAAAGTGGTCAAAGTTTAAAAAATATTTTCGTGAAATGCAATGACATTCTCTCCTGGCTATAATCGTGGGATTTCGGGTAACACAATGAGTTATGACTACTTATCAGCACTACCTAGTGCTTCGCAATATATATTAGAATTTTTTCTTGCCATAAAAATCAACTATTGAACGCTTAAGGCTTTGAACAGTTCGTTATGGCAGGTAAATAACTATAGCTGCCTTAGTATCTTTCTGGTTACAGAAAATCATCATCTTTGGAGACTTTTTATCTTTGGTGCTTTCCACAATCTTTTTTTTTGTGGGATAAAATAATCATCGCATGATTTATAAAATGAATCATCAAAATCACTCAAAAATATTTGCGTTAACCGTCCATTGTGGTTTTGGTTGAAAACTGAGCAAGAAATTTAGTCCTTCTATTCGATTATAATCGAAGATCTCTATGAATATTTCACCCAATAGTTTTGCAACTGTACTTTGTGAATAAATATAATTTTTGAATAAAAATTGCATGATGCTTTTCGAGTACTATTATATACTGCTATAAATACACTACTGGTGTAATTTGGTGGTGGATTTCACAAAAAAATTGAGACCTCCAGTAACATTGCTTGTTGGAGTTGCCTCTATAGCTAACTATGAGGCTAATTCCTACTCATTTTTTTTTAACTTTTATGTTTACGTAGTAAATAGAAGTATTGAGATCGTCTGAACAGTCGAATTTCTTTTTTGTGATATACACCATATATTTATGTTACGATTGCTCAGGATATTATGACCAGTTTCCTAGCCAAAGGCGTTTTGCGCGAAAAGAGATGGGAGACTAGATGGAAAATGAAATATTTAATTCCTGGAGCAAGGAATAAATTCGTCTTTTGTACTGAAAACCACCTTAGCCAAGTAACAAGCTGTAGCTCGCATTACGATTAATAAAATACTGAGTGATTTCATACCGCAATAGTGCATTTTGAATGGAGTTCCTTCAATATGTAGTAATTCGAACGAAAATTGCCCTTACGCAAAAATGTACTGATATTATCATGAAAACACAAAACACGCGACGCAAAATCCCAATAGTGTAATCACACTTTTATCACCGAGCCTGTACATTATATTTGCCATGTTGAACAATATATTAACTTTATGCAATCAATTTTTGAGGTCACGTTCAAGTTCTCGTTAAAAAATTCGCTCGACCTAATTGAAAGGAAATTAATTCTTTCCGAATTATTACACTTATTGAATAGCTCAACACCTTCTTATAACGTCATCGAACTGTTGATAAAACTTTATTTGTGTCTAACAGCAGATTGCAGTGGACAGAAAGTTTGTCTCTTGATAACAAATTTTGTCCGTAGGTTGTTTCCCGGGTCACATGTTACAAAGTTGCATAACTTATTATCAAAGCCAGAGTTGTCTGCCAAAACCGTGAAAACTTAAGTTCCGTTATGCTTCGAGTGCGAGCTTTTAGCGTCTCAGATTTGTTCGCCAAAGTTCTCCCCGCATTTTCGCGTCGGTTCGTTTGTGATAATTTGTCGGTGAACGCGTGTGAAAGTTTCCAGTCGTGATACGAATTCAGTTCAATTTTCCGCGCAACTTGATTTCCAGAGGTGAGTTTTTTACCATTGGAGCTAAGACTGTTGATAATTGATTAATTGTAAGAGGAGATTCCGTTTCTCTGGAGGTTTTCCAATTTGGTGGAGGATTTTGATTCGCCTAAAAGGGGTAGGGGTTGTTATTTTTAAGAATCAAACGCCCATTCGTCCTTTTTCCGCTCATTGCGACATTTTTGTAAGCAACACGGTTTACTTAGTTATAAGAAAGTAATAAGTATAAAGATCATTCTTCGTTGTTGAGATTGAGGGGGAGAAAACCATGGCGACTTGTTCTCCTGTTTTTTATAATCAGCGCACTTTCGCCCCTTCGGGCATCATCAGTGCTTCGTAGTACCAATAAAAGGTATCCACGGCCTCTACGAAGCCCTGATGATGCCCGAAGGAGCGAAAGTGCTTGGCAGGCTGATAATAAAAAACCGGAGAACAAGTCGCCATGGTTTTCTCCCCCTCAATCTCAACAACGAAATCATTCAAATGGGCTGAGCTTACAAGTCCCCACAATGTTTTGCCGGATTCAATGCAAAACGCATCCACGCATTTGACGGAGGCCTGTGAACCCTGCTTAATGTTAAGCGGCTGATGAGAAAGTTATTAACAATGTTCTTTGGTTGATACCTACAACAGTGTAGTCAGGTTCCAACCGGTGGTTTGGGGGAATCATCGACAAGAAAAAGGGTTAAAAATTGTTTTTGGGGGAATTTTGGCTCAAGTGAAGCGCGATTCTCAAAATAGATTCTGCTCATCAGTATTTCGAGGGGAAATATTAGGCAAAAATGACTGTTCAATATTTTGCGTAGTCCTATTTCAGGGCATTGGAATTATACAGCGTTAGAAAACGACTACTTGTGAAATATCCCTGCCTTTTTTAATGATTGAGGAAATAAAATAGAGCTCCTTTTTCCGAATTCTTAGTTTTTTATAGAAAATAAGTAGAATAAAAGGGAAAAGGGTGGAGGATTTAGAGTATTTAATTTTGTCTACGTTTTGGGGGAGTTTCCCCTAAAAAGGATAGCCTTGGCAACACTGATCTACAATCGCTAGTTGAGAGCTGATCCGTCTGCTCGGGAAAATATTTAATGAATGTAATCGGATACGTTTGCATCTGGCCACATCGAAATTTCGACTGCCAATCAGAATGCTGAACGCATTGATGTAGAACATGGAGTGTAGTCACATGGCCCAATCGTTTCTATCACGTTTTACTTTCCGCTTGTAGCCCTCCGCATTTGCAAGGTAGTATAATGATGATGCAAAAGTACATTGTATCGCAAAACTTCCAATTCTGTAATAAATACTAGGTGCACTTGGTGTTGATTTCCTGCAGAATTAGATACCTGGAAATGCTAGCTTCGCTGATGAGGTTTCCGGTTACGTTTCATCATTAAACCTCGTTGTCATTTATTTTCACCGCCAAGGTCTTTCGCCGTCATCAAACGCTTCACACTCGTAGTAATTGGACGTCGTCTGATGAGATTGGAAACAGCATATTACTTCTTTTGTATTTTTTGGCGTTCGTTCATATCCATTGTTCATTAATTACAGGCTGCATGTGCAGTATTGGTCCATTTGGCCCTGCAGGAAGGCTTCTTTTCCATTAAATTAATGATACACGTTCAGACTTTAACCTTCCCGCGCCAAATCCTGGTATTGCCAAATCTTCAGTGCGTTTAAAGAGACTATGCATTTCCCAAAATTGCCTGCTGGAAAGAATCTGATTACTGTCAATAATTGCCTGTTACTTCCATGTTTACGTAGTAATGGGAAGTATTGTGGTCGTTTTAATAGCCGAATTTGGAACGGAGATAAATTCGGAGAAATTTTTCATAGTACCATACTCAGAAACACTTTTTGAACAAATTTCTGTGGTAAAAGAAGTGACGCAAATTGTCATATTTTCGCGAAAAATAAATGAAACTCGATGAAATGTCTTCGTCTTAGTAATTTATATTACTGATCGGTTTCTTTCCAGTAGCTCCGCCTGTAAACGCGCTTGGTCAGATTTTGCGCTGGATTCGAAACCTTGGAAACTTCGTTCTACCGTTTCCGGTGTTGACAGTTGGTCAATTTCTTTGTCTTCTATTATTTTCAATTTAAAGGTCCATCGCCCTCCTTAGAGCCACTCGGTATTCGTATTAATTGGAAACAGAGCTTCACTTTTTTGTCTGGTCACAATCTACAGGAAGGGAAGATAGTTGTCTACTTTTCATCTATAAATGAATTTAAGTGATGCACATTTTTAATAATACCGTGCGAAACTCTTAGCGAATCGCCGCTTTACAATCCTTGAATCTATTAAAAAATTGGTAGATGCTATTTTGTTTTTCGAAAAGTTCCAAAAGGCCTTATTTTGCATCTCGCGTCTTAAATTTTATCACCGTGAAACAGATAAATAAAGCCTGTATAAATGATCTTCCCAAGCACTACCAAAGTAAAGGCTATTTATCAACTGGGCAGTGATTTTTTACCGAGTTAATTTCGCTGTTTACTTACGGATTGGGAGATTTTTTTCATTATACTTGTATTTGTCCACGTGTCGTGAAGATGCCTTGGACGTGCCATTCCCTATCGCGGTTCACAGTCCTCGATCTGTATGAACCTCTCACCGTCCAATGGACGTTACCCTCCCAATCAATTGATTATAAGCGTCGCGAATATTGACGACTCCAAATGATCAAAATATAATAGTTCCGGTCTGTTTGAGCTCAAAAGAAAACAAAATGGAGCGGCATAGTGTGCGAAAGTCCAGGAACCAGGGCGAAAAAAGTTTATTCATTCCTGGTGTTACACATAACACAAATATAGTTCATTTTAAGAATAGAAAGCTGAGTCTGCCGATCCAAAGCTGAATACTTTTGAACCAATTGGAAGCGATAAAAATTGACACTTTCTGCACCCGTTCCAGGATTGATAAAAACTTCGTTACTCTAATCTTTACGCCGAAATAAGTCATTTTTAAGTTCTCTGCGAAAACAAAGCCGTGGGTTTCTATTGGCATACTTTATTTAAAAAAGACTGCCTATTATTATATAACAGTATATAATTCTTTCACTTCAATTATGATTTGAGAAGACCATCGAATTTTAATAGTAACTATCCCAAACAATTTTGAACGTTTGAAAACTCCTTAGCAACAATCGTGATTTTCATTAACTATATTTTTCTTAATTATCTATATTTTCTATATTCGCCTAATTTTACAGCTCAAGATAGTGTTTTATGAGCATTCCATCATGTAAAGAACAATTTTTATAGCTTCATAAATTATCGGGTGTTATCCTCGTGCCGAATTAGTAAAATTTTAGAAATTCTACACGAAAGCGAACTTCTGAACCAACGCGAGATCCATTTAAGCTATCGACTCCCTTATGGTCTCATTCGATTCAGCGTCAGAACATCGTTGATATCCCATACCGAATTTCAAAACCCCATCTTCCAAAAAAATTGGAATGTACGAATTTTCTCCACCTTAAAACCCCCCAAAATACCTTTAAATTGAGATAGCAATTCGGCTGACGATTTGAGCCATTGGCGAAAAATGCCATCAATTTAGCTTTTATAGTTCCGTCAGAAAAATATTGACGGCGGGCGGACAGATTTTTTCCATTGGATATTCGGACTCTACACGCCTTGAAACGTAAAACATTTAAATGGAGGGAGTGATTGCAATGGTTTACTACTGAAAAATAAACCAAAATGATAATTGGTTAGCCAAAATTGCAGTCTGAGGTGTATAACGAAAACGCAATTACAGCTATCGTTGAAGAAATATGCCGTTCAAGTGCTAACGAATATTAATTCCTGCATCACATTTTACTTCAGTTAAATTCTATAAGTTTCTCCCATGTGGAGATTTGAAGTAAATGAAATTTTTATCTACCATACCAATGTAAATTTATTACAATACTTTCATACAAATACTCATATGATATTAAATCCCTCGACGCGCCTTATATATTATTTCCTCTTGAAAAAAAAAAAAAAAAAAAAAAAAAAAAAAAAACTTAACATATTACAAACTTTTGCGGAATCTAGTGAATTTTCTTGTCGTCACGGTGAGCAGCCCTCGCTCCTGACCGATTCGACGACTCCTGGAACCGTCTTCCAGTTTCTCAGTTAGTTTCCGACCATTCGCCGGTCAACCGCGAACTGTTTTGTTCCGTGAATAATGCGCGTACCGTCTTGAACTGTTTTATGTAAATGGTAAGTAACTGTGTTGTACTCATTCTGCACAACGGCTCTTTCTCCGGCGATAAAAATGTATCTAATTTTTTCTAACTCTTTTTCATTGAAGATGTTTGAACGGTTCTGGAGGTTCATTTATTTTATTTTATTTTTTAATTTTCGGTTGGTCCTGATCGATGCGCAATGACTGTTCGTTCCATTTGGCATTAGTCTTCTTCCAAAATTGACTGGACGTGTACGCGACTTTTCGCCCTAATGGTGCATAAGAGGAATGACCTGAATTAATCAATGATGAACGTTCGAGAATACTGCGCTCAGCCTCCGCAAAAAAAAACCTCTTGGTTTTATCTAAGTAAACCTAGTAATGTATTAGGTTCACTTTAATTACTGCTTTTGATCTGTTCCGATGTTTCGAATATACAATAATTTGAATCAAGTTTTTTTCTTCACTGATTAACAATACGTTTTTTATCTGGCTGTGCGTGCCTAGTCGAAATTACATTTCGATTGCCAATTTTTAAATGACGATTATTTCTTAAACGTAGTTAGCTATTGTTAATGTTGATAAAAGACTTGGGCTCGGCAGTGAATTAAATTATAATTTCAATCTATTTCAATGATTTCCTTTTTTCTCAAAATACTTGGTAATAACAAACTTGCTACAAATTTTTCGTTCTTGAACTGTCCCTAACCATTAGGTAATCAATAACCATAGTAAACAAATAATAGATTTACGAAAAAATGAAAGACAAAAATTAATCGGTAAATAGAATGAAAAAAATTATTTTCAATAGTTCTAAGCGATCCTCGTTCCTGCAAAATATTGGCACTTGTTTCTGTTTTTTTTTCGGTTGAAAAAAAATCACTTGTAAAAAAAGTAGGTATGAAAAAATATAGTGAAAAAAAAAATATACGAAAATAATGAAAGACAAAAATTAATCGGTAAATAGAAGGAAAAAAAATTATATTCAATACTTCTAAGCGTTCATAATTCTTGCAAAATATTGGTACTTGTTTCTGTTTTTTCGGGTGAAAAAAATCATTAGTAAAAAAAGGTAGGTATGAAAAAATATAGTGAAAAAAAAATATATACGAAAATAATGAAAGACAAAAATTAATCGGTAAATAGAACGAAAAAAAATTATATTCAATAGTTTCAAGCGTAGGTACACAATTCTTGCATAATATTGGCACTTTTTTCTGTTTTTTCGGGTGAAAAAATCACCTCAAGTATGCATGTTTATGCACGAAATGCACCACTGCAGTAGATTGATTTTAAATTAGACTTCGCTTTGGTTCTCTGTAGTTTCATTTGTTCACAACACGACGTCGACGAAATAGCTTGTCAAAAACTTGTTAAAATAGTTTTCTACTAAAAAAACGAAAGTGATAAAAACTTCTGAGGTTTTAGATTTAAATTAGAGACTAAAATGGTTCTCTAAAAAATATGTATATATAAAACTTTTGAGGCATTCGTTTTTTTTCGTTTGTTGAAGCTTTTCTTATAGCTTCATTTATGTCGAGTTGTCTCATAATCTTTCACGAAATAAAGAAACCCTCGCAAAACCTGAGATAGCTTGAGAACAGTTTTGACTGTAGTTATGTAGTGCATTTTCTATAATATGGAAATAGATTCCAATCATGTCTATTAAGCGCAGATTTTGCATAATAAAAACCCTACCTTGAATATCCTCAAAAATTACCTTTTAAAAAAATAGTCCAGCCATCGTTCGGTCAAACGTTATTTTTGGTGAAAATTTCACATTATGTAGCTCTTATCGTTTTCTCTGGAAAGTGAATGCTTTGGCTGTATTTTGGTTGGTTTTATTTTCTATTCGATATTACGATTCGAAATGCTTTGAAAAGTCGGTTTTACAGGGAAATTGTATTTTCCTTGAATGATTACAATGATTAATTGTCAAATTAACCCATATAGGCGCGAGTATTCTTCGAAAGCTCTCCGATCCGATTGTTGGATTTACCTAAATTACCTCAAAGATCAATAGAAACGGCCCGAGACCGGGTTACATCATAAATACTGCGGGTGACGCTGAGAAAAAAGGAACAATGAGCGACATTGCGATAAAATCAATCGACGAATACGTCGTAATGACATTGGTTTGACCGTCAAACTGTTAATCCGCTTTGGGAATATTATTGGTACTTGACCCATCGCCCTTCTACTAAATTTTAGTACTGGAATAAATTAAATACGCAGTATAAGATGGAAATAGACAATTTTGAAGGGGATTATGGCGATTTGTCTGACGCCCAAGCACTTTCGCCTCTCGAGGCTTCGTCAGAGTTGCACAAAATGGGAACACTAAACTGAAAAAGTTTTTGAGAAATTTCCATTTCAAAATTTTCCGATGTTTCGACCCTAAAAAAACGCCTATGGTTAACTGAATTTGAAAAGTAAGTACAAATCTGAGCATGCCGTTGGAAAGAGCGTGAAATTTCCCATCTCCCTCATGCCAAATAATTTCCTTTTATTTTATTTATCTATTTTTTATATTTTTATTTTTTTGATGCGATTTGATACGAAATATAGTGGTGAAAGTGAAAAAAAAAACAAACACACACATTTGAGGTTAGAGCGTGTATTTTTACGATTGGAAAACGAGCGAATTCATTCTCTAGTCAGTCTGTTGATCAAAGTAAAATTTCGCCGTTTGAAATCCTTCTCTTCAAACCTTTGTGCTCAGATTTGAGTTTACTTCTTGGTTATGTGAGTTTATCACGATGTCAAAACCAGGCGAAAATCTTGAAACTGGAATAGCTCGAAAACGAAAAGGGATAAAATTTAGCTGCAGCAAATTATTTCAAATTAATAGTAGAATATATTCCTAGGAGTTTTTACAGTTTTACCACACTTGTTCCTTCCTTTTATTTTTATTTCCGAGCGACTATAGGTAAAAAAAAAGATTATTTATTAATATATTATTTATATAAAAGGTAACCTGCTTTTCATATAATTAACTGAACTCAGTGTCTAATTCGCTATATGAGTTCACACTAAGACGACTCGATGGCTGTGATTTGTACTTTTTCGACTAACGATCTTGTTTATTGTCGACCTAATGTCCCTACTTTGTGATCCATCGATCACACGGGAATTTTCTGCTCCAAGGCTGCTATTAGATCTAATCCACTTCGTGTCCCCGGTAAAATCACGAGCGAAAAGTCAAAACCATCATCAGCTATTACTTATCCATTCCATTGCATTGTTTTCCACAATTCGGCGACTCTCACTGGCCGTTCTTTTGTATGGTAATTATTCCGATTAGCCATACGTACATTCTCTTGTATTGCATTTGTATTTCAACGCCTTATTCGAGCGTAGCTAGATTTTGTCCAAATTGATGTTTTCCTTTTCTTTAAAAAAAAAGATTATTTATTTTAAAATGAAATATAATTTTTTCCTCAAATAATGTCAGTTAGATTTTCGATCTTTAGTGGTCTATAATGAAAGAATTGAATTTCGATAATTCGATTTTGAATTTCTATTGAAGTCGTTTGCTGGCTAAAGCATGACTGATGCATTTTTTCTCCTTTCAACCCACCAAATGAGCTCAAAAATTGCGGAATATCTGGTTTCATTTTATCCCGAATCTATTGTTCCATGTGAGCCATTGAGCCACGTCTATTGCTTCAGAGAGAAACCGATTAGAACTGGTAGCAGAGATTATTGTTGAGGCCCGCGAGGAGTTCTCGTAAGAGTATCATAAACTCTTATTATTGTCATTAATTATTAATTCCCTCATTATGAATGGTTTTTTGACAGTAAAAAAACTCTTGAAAAAGTTTTCTAAAAGAATATATAAGTAAGCAATTTAGAGTAAAGCAAAAAATAAAAATACTGGTGACTATGTTACAAGTCTTTTCCAATATTTTTTTTTTCTAATTATATATTCTAGTGCCTTGGGTGAAATGTAAGCTCTACATGGCGAAGGTGAAAGGGCTAGGGAAATAGATGAAAAATACGCCACGTTCACTGTACTGTGGTAGTTCATTGAAGTTTGTAACAATTTACTCTAGCCTCAAAATTTATGTAGCTATCTGAATTCAATTAAAATAATTAGCAAAAACGTAAAAAAAAAAAAAAAACTGAATAACTTGAAAAATGCTTTGTTAATATCGTTCATTCGATCTTCATTCTTTTAATTTTTTCCAATAATTATCCACTTATATAATTGGCGTCAATATCACCTGCGAAGCGTTAATCATGGCTAAGCGCACATAGTAGCTCCTATTGCATCAAACGGTTGACATTTGCGATTTTTTGGCGCCTGTCCAAACCGGTCGCGGCGTTGGTTAATCGATAGCCGTTAGCTTGAACGACCTGAATCAATAATTTCAAGCGTATTATTTTTATTAGGCAATTATCTGCTGTTGAGGTTACATTTTTACAAGTCGAATGCGATTGTCAGAATATAGAGAAATATCGAAATGATCCGGCCCATGAGGACCAGAAAAATTTGGCTGTTATCGCACGACGTACGAAAACCATTGAATTTTGAATTGCGATTAAAATGAAAACAATTTTATCACGTTTATTCAGCGAAACCGTCATGGACTTTGTTCGACAGTTTAGAGTATTAATTTTTGTTTATTATTCAATAATAAACCATTGTATTTTCTCTGGATCCACCAAACCTTGAATATTGAAAACTCTAAATATTTTCAACTGACTATTAGAAAATATGAAATCAAATTTTACACGCAAAAATCCATCTCTCCAATGTAATATGTTGTCCTCTTATCATTTTTACGTTGAGAAATAAGTACGGAGTTAAATTTTGAACCTCGTCTTCTTACAACACCAGTTTTCGATTCCAATGCGCATTAGCTGTTTCCCAATCGGTCAAAATCGGTAATTGCATATTTATCTAGTACAGACGTTGGAACGGGATCGTTTGTTGTTCCTTCCTATCGGGTAACAATAGCTCGATCCTAGTCAGCTTTGAACTCGAAAAACGACTATCGAACGATGTGGTGTGTTCGATGACGTCTTAGCTCTTGTGCAACATCGCTCTAATAACATTACTGGTCGATACAGCTTTGTGATAAGCGGCCTCTGCTTTATCAATGATTTATTCCTCTCTAATTCGCACTCGTGGAGCGAGTTTTGGAAAAAACGCCGAGAAAGAGCCGAAGTTGGGGTTCGTAGCGCTAGCGGCTTCGAAGAGGAAGGAAATAGGGAATATATTATGAAGCATTGTAAATTGAATATTTCGTAAACTAATGATTGTTGACAAATATTTTAGATGACTCTATTGATTGGAAAGAGGTCCAACTGATTTGATTCGTTATACTTTGCCTTCGATATATTTATTACCATCAAGCACATTGAAGCTCATTTTCTTCCATCTATTAATTCATTAGTAATGATTTGTATTTTTTCGATGTATTTTTCATTTTAATTATTATTCAGTGGCATTAAGTTTAATCATTGTCCTAAACGTGCTATAGAAGATGATAAATTCAATACTAGCGCTAATGTCGCCCGGAGCCATTTTCGATAATTTCTATTCGAGTGTTTACCATACTTTTGGAAATTGATGTTAAAATTGTTCGGTACAAAGATTTAATAGTTGAGCAAGATGCAAGTTGTTAAAATTTTCAAGATGTTTTTCTCGCGGTAGTTCGCTTTAAAATCCTACGGCAATTTTTGTATTTTATTCGTTTACGCGTTGATAGTATTGCGGGTTCTTTTAAAACGTCAACGGGGGAGTTTTAGAAAATCACACATCTCCAATAGAAAAAAAAATCTACTAAAACTTCAATTGTGTATTATTGTTCAGTAATTGTTTTTCGGTATTATCCGTTATTGGTGAAAATAATTATGGTATATTATTTATGAATAATAAAACGTTGCCTACTCAAATTAATTTCTCAAAAGCGTTGTTCTTAATTATTAAAAAATTAGTAACATTTGCTAATTTTAAAATTGAAGAACAAATTTTAAATTTTAACGCCTTTAGGTTTTGAAGTATAAATACTTATAAACATCCAAATTTAAATTGAATATCTATCACAGGAAAATTGAAAAGTACGAAAAATGATTATTTTAATCGTACCAAAGTAAAAACGAGGTACTTAGAGACAAAAGAAAGGTTTAGCATAATCGCAGTAGCAAATAGCAAAAAAAAAGAAGAAGTTTTTGATGAAAAATTGGAAAATGTTTACGCCCACTGATTTTAAACGCGTTACCTAATTTTTAGATTTTTTGACAAAAACTGCTCATCATTTTACGAAAATCCCCAATTTTTTTTTAAAGATATTTCCATTTTTGACAAAAGTTGCTCATTTTTTAAAAAAAATTGAACTACTCTTGGTATAAATTTTTTAATTGACTCGGAACTTGTTTTCATGGTAAAGAAGTCAAATTACTTTCCAGGAACGTTGGAAAGTCAGTTTATTTCGAGTTGTTATAGGTAATCTTAGCAGTTATTGTTGCAATACTTTTATTTGTAATAAAAAACGACGTTTTTATGACAAAGACTCAGAAACCGACGTTTGTCATTCTGAGAGCAATACTGCATTTATTAAATACCTAACAAATTTTTTCTTCTCGCCCGCTTAGATAATGAGGCACTCACTGACAAGTTTGCTGTGCCGATTTTTTAATGCTACTATGTCGAAACGAATTATAAGAAAACCATTGCGAACTCAAATTTCCATTGAAATTATGCACGCGCAACCAAATCAGGAAGGCGAACGAACTGATAGAGTTATTGTGTTCGGAGAATAATATTAGACTAGTTTCGAAAATGATTTTTTCGAAACGACGAAATTCCTTCCGAGACATTAGAACAGTGGTTCCCAACCTTTTATGGGCCATTGCCCCTTCTCTTAGTATACCTAATTTAATTTGAAGCAAGGTGTTGGTATACAAATAATAAAGAATGCTATTATGTAAAAATATTTATTACTATTTGCAATTGAATTGAATTGAGATATATTTTTATTACTCTCAAACAATTTAGGTAACTTACATTAAATTTTTTTTTAAATATACCTTTGAACACAGATTTATAAAAACAAAGAAACGTATTAACAACCTTTAACAAACAAGAAGTAAACTTTGCCCTGTATCCTCGACAGTAAAGATTCTACCCTATAGTTCAGATTTATTTTTTCTGCCTTTTAATACTCATCCCCCCCCAAAAAAAAATTATCGCCCACCCAAATCGCCTATTAAGGGGCGATCGCCCCCAGGTTGGGAACCACTGCACTAGAACATTTAGAAGCGAACGGCAAAACAATTTGTTTTCAAATGAGTCGTTTGCGCTCGAAATCGTCGTGCCGAATCCTTTGCACTCTTCGACTATGAATCTCTCCTTACTAAGGTCACCTAATTCGATTGATCATAAAGTTTAGAGACTCGACGGCGAGTAATTGAAAAGTCGATGAACGAGTGGTAATTAAATCAGTTGCACCTCTCACCTAGGTATCGATACAACTTGAATAAATATCCATTCTCTTAAAAACTTCTTCCTCTTCCCGCTATCGAGCTTGAGGGTGAGTTGAATTTTTCTTGCTGGCTTTAAAATGTTTCTTGCTGGCATTGGCAGGCGAACACAATGGACGTCTGGCCCCTGCATTTGGAGCTGCCCCTCGTGGCGGCTACCCTTACATCTGCTTCCTACCTGCATATCACAATCGTCTTTGCGTTCTTCTATTGGCTGCTGAACGCTCGGTGAGTTGGGAAATTTTACTAAGTGGCGTCCTGCTTGTTTTTGTTTCCGTCATTTTCTAGCTGTATAATTTCTAACATTATCGGGCCAAAATCGCATGGAGTAAAAACCCTCAAGAGTGTAAAAGATTGTTTGCCCTGAGGAAAAGAAGATTCATTCCATCTAACAGCTATAAGCTGTCATTTTTTACCGTTCTCAGCTCCTTCGAGCGCTTCGAGTGTTTGGTTCCCTTCTCTCCAGGTTTGGCCACCTCTGCGTCCAAACCTCCATCAACACTGGCGTGCCATGGGGATCTCTTCTTGGTCCGCTTCTTTCCTCCATTGGTTTCAATGGTTCCCTTGATGGCCTGAGTTTCGAACCGTTTCTCAATTTTGGCCAAAGATAAGATCTTCATCCTCGTCTTCAGACCATTTGATGGCACTTCTTTTCTCGTTCCTATTGACTCCTTCGTACACTGGTGTTTGGGCCTTTGTTTTCTATTTAATCCATCCACACCATCGTACCCACTATTATTAGCATTGTACTTCATCGGTGATTCTTCCCTCCACTGCTCTTCTATCCACCGCTTCACAATATTGGCTTTCTTTATGGTCATCTCATCTTAAAGCAACCTTCATCCCCTGCTATGAGGTCTCTTTGGCTTCAACTACCTCTATTTTTGTGAGCTTGTCTGTGTCCTGACCCTCTGCCACTGCCTGGTTCAGCCTCCCTTCGTGTCTCCCAGTCTGCAAACTTCTTCATCGTCGCATCACATGAAAAAAAAAGACATGAAAAATAGTTACATACCTAAAGAACCGCTTGCTATAAATCCCCATCTTCAGTTGAACTGAATATTTTGAACCTCAGTTCTCGAAATGTGGTTATACTCTTATCAGTTAGCCTGAATTCCTTGACTGTAGCTGGCAAAACTCAAATTAAAACAAGCAGGGGATTGTTTACAGTTCTGCTCTGAAAGACTCAAAGACTCTTCACCATCATCCATGTCAGATTACGATGCCCTTTCTAACCGACTTCAAAAGGAGGAGGTTACTATAAATTAACTTGCAGGTTTTTCCTGGCTTTCGGAGAGCTAGTGAACAGTGTTGCCATATGCCTTTCTGGAAATCCTCTAAACCGAGTTGAAAAATCTTGTGAAATCCTCTAAACCGAGTTGAAAAATCTTGTGAAATCCTCTAAACCGAGTTGAAAAATCTTGTGAAATCCCTTAAATTCAAGAAAAATCCAACTTGGTAAGAGTCACCCTCTTAATTTTTCTTGGATATCTTCTATGGCAGTTATAGTGCTATATTGGCTATAAACCAGTTGATTTTTAACAAAATCAAACTAAAATACCTTCAGAAAAGTACACAGCTTTACGAAAAAACTTCTAAAAAACCCAATTGTAAAAATAAAATCCCCTAGATATTTTTCCCCCTCTAAATTTCCCCCAATCAGAAAAACCGTCTAGTTTTAGAGGGAGTTCCCCTGACTTTGTAAAACTCGATAGCAGAGAGCTTGGCGGAATGGCCAACTCGCAGTGTTGCCAGCTTTATGATCAATCGTCTTGCGATAGTAATGTACTCTTCCAAAATTTAAACGAATACAATTTCTGCTCAATTATCTTTGAGAGAACAAAAGGAAATTGTAAAAAAAATTGTGAAGAGCGAAGAGTTAAACAAAAACCAGCCCCGGCAAAAGTGAGCTGAGTACAAAGCCCTGCTATTCTCTTGAACTATTGATGATCGTCAAGCGTAGATACATCTGACACTTGGATTTTAATAATTTAAAGACATCAGTGTATTTTCCATCACTTTTTCGTGCCAAAGATTGTTAGTTTTTCTCCTCCCTATGTATTCGGTAGGCTGTTATCACTGTAAGCTCAACTATGACTTTCTTTTCCGAGCAGGCTCACATTGACGGAGGTGCCAAGAAAGTAATAATCTCGGCTCCCTCTGCAATCAACAATTTGCAATTGTTCCTTGTGGAAGGAACTCGTAATACAGTCAGGGAACTAGCAAAGGAGGATGGAAAGAGGGCGCTGCAAGAACCTTGAGACCTATAGCCGTGTTGAGCAGAAAATTATCCAACCCTAACAGCCTTTCTTACTCTCTTCTCTTGAGTTTTTTAGAATAACCTTTGCCCGTTGATGCCACAAGTTGGCATTTTGGATATCGTGCGCATGGTCCAATCCTGGAAGGATCTCGCCTTTTATTGACCACTTGAAAACACCCTAGTCGCTCTTCGCTCTGGCTATTGGAGCCTCGTTGACTGTGGAATTAAAATATAAAGGACCGTTGCATCGCTGGTCACCTCATACGTCTAACTGTCTCCATCCGACTGTTCGACTTTTTTAGGTCCTCAAGTGGCCACCTGCGATAATACGTTATCAATAGAATGAATACAGATGCATTGTCTATTTCTATTTTATATTATTTATAAGGAGAATTTGGCATAGTAAGAATCTGAATTGTAGAAAAATTGTTGATTTCTGATTAGCAAACAAAAGTGATGTTTTCAGTGTTGCTGTGACCCATTTTATGTGATTTGCCTTTGAAATTTTTTGAAATTTTGGCAGATCACTTGCCAAAATTATTTCTGCAGGTTGCCTCTTCTTCAATTTCAACCGGATTTTGTTTCCTTTTGATTTTTCTGATTGTTTCTAGTTCAATAAGAGAGTCTTATTTCTCAGTGGTGTTATTTCTTCTTAGTATTCTGAAAAATGTGCAGGTGCTGAATTGAAATTATTTTGATTTACTATTCAATAATATCGGTTTTATTCATTACTAAACCATGATAATCGCCTAAGAAAAAATGTTTCTAACGTCCAAATGTCATGTTTTACGTTTCAAAGCCTGTGTAGCACCCGAATATCCAATAAAAAAATCGTTCCGTCCGCCGTCAACACTTTTCTGACGAAAGTATAGAAATTCGTGAAATTGTCTCCAAAAATCAATCCTGGACTGACAACTGCTCAATTTTTCAACCAAATTGCCATCTCAATTGTAAGGTTATTATTGGTTTTGAGGGGGAGAAAATTCTTACTTTCCAACGTTTTTCAGAAAAAAATTGTATTCGATATAAATTTCTATAGATTCTTGAACGCTGAATCGAATTAGACCATCGCAGAGTCGATAGATTTATTGGTTCTGGAATTATCGCAGCTTTTATGGAGTATTTTCGAGATTTTCACAAATTTGGCATGAGGGCACAACTCGAGAGTTCGTGGAGCTATAAAAATCGTTCTATACTCATTGGAATGGTCGCACCCTGTTCAGCTCTAACGTTAGGCAAAAAATTCATCTTTTAATTTTTAAGTTGAGAAAAAAAATTTGAATTACAAAAGTTGCTACGGAGTTTTCCCCTATCAATCTGTTGTTAGGTGGAAACGTTCACAAATGTTTGGACAAGTCCTTATCGCAAACGGATGGTCCTTCTGAATCAATATTGAAGCGAAGGATTGGAAACAATTGTGCAATCATTTGCAGCTTTTTTAATTTTACATAAAGGACTGTAATTTTGGACCTATTCTTACAATCTTACCTATTCTGTCGATGTTGGCTCGCTAACAATAGGCGTACGAGAGGAATTCTATCTCTGAATACGTGATATTTTGCCCCTTTTCTTGCGCGCCATCATTGTACTAGAGATAAAACTTGGAATCATCCGATTGTATATTATTGTTATTATTCGATTCGCTATTTTTTCCACGTCCGTCGATTTATCTTCGAGGTTAGATTGTTCCATCGATCAGTCATCCATCAGCTGATTCGACGTACGATTTTTTCCATTTTCCTTCTCTCGAACTCATTCTCTGATGATCTGGCGGGAATAATTCGGTTATATCTCATCACCGTTCGCACATCTCATTCCGATCACGTCGTATGATTTCCTAATCGCAAACGTTGCACATTGGAATCGCGGTTCAAATTGCCGATGATCTTTTAGTTTCGAATACAGTTTGCACTATACGTTCAACCGTGTTTGGTTCGGCATTGGCGGTCACCTTTTCGTTTCGAAATAATGGACGTACGCAATAATGACGGTAATTAAAACTAATATTTACGATAATATTTTTTCTACGCGTGCGTGTTGTCAACAGAAGTATTTTTTCTTTTTCTTGTCGCATATTTTTTATGTCTGGGTTTTGAGGGGAGAAAAACCAGGCGACTCATTCTCCGATTCTTGTATTTCTATTTCTCAAAAGTGAAAGATACTAAGGTAAATTCGGTGAACATTTTCACTCGCGTTTTTTAGGAGAAATGAACTTGTCGTAATATGAGCGTTATTGTAACGCTCACAATTAAAAACCAGATTGCACCGCGATTCGTATGTTCCAAGATTTTTTCCGTCGAATATGTCTTTGGTATTGATTTCTATCAAGTTCAGAACGCTGAATCGGATGAGACCGTAGAGGGATCGATAGCTTCGATGGTTCTCGAGTTTTCTCCAGCTTGTATGAGGAATGCTTGAGAATTCGGAATTATAGTATAATTCGATCACTTGAAGAGCTATAAAAATTATTCTATACCGTTTGAATGGTCTTTAATCACTCTTTTAAGCTGTATCGTTAGGTTATTAATTTGATTTTTTTATTTTTTTTTTATTTATATATATTTTTTGTACCTATGACATTAAATTGAAATGAAACGATTATTTTTTTCAAAATTGGAAAAAATGGTTTTAACATGCGTACGGCCAAAGAAAAGTAAGTAAATTTATTTCGTTCCAATTTATATTATGATATTATATGTTATGGTTATGATATTTTTGGTTTTCGTAAGCTTTTTTTAATCCCTATGAAATTCATTTTTCAACTCGTCTTTTATATATATATATAAGGATAATAAACCAAAATTAAACCAATAATTCTTCATTCTATTTTTTTCTCATCAAACTGAGATTATACACAGGTGTCAATCAACATACCGTGTCGATTTTGAAAATATAATTCCTAACGATTTTGAAATAGTCGTGGCCTTTATTTTTTCAATTGCTTATGCGACTTCCTTACGTCGCGCGACTCGCTCTGATTGCGAATAGGCCTTTAACTTATCTCGCCTTGGCATCGCTTCGCCATCAAGAGGTTTACTCGATATTGAGTAGACGCCCGAATGTTTACAGATGAGGAACCTTCTGCCAAGTGTCGAGGGCAATGAAGCCTATGGTTCGGTAGAGGAGGCTATCCAATTCGTGAGAGAGGTCATGTCCATCTTGGCCGGGTCAGTTAACTCGATTCACATTGCGCAGAACGACGGATTGATGAGGAGCGGATCTTGACATGATCGACGAGGGCTGAAGTATTGATGAGGTAGCTTACGAGTGATTTAGAGAGGTTTTTATGTAAATTGTTTCGAAATAGAGCATCATTTCATCTGTGTGGTAGTAATAATAATTATTATTATAAATAAATTATCATGAATTATTATAAATAAATTATCATAAACTATTATAAATAAATTATCATAAATTATTATAAATAAATTATCATAAATTATCATAAATTATTATAAATAAATTTCATAAATTATTATAAATAAATTATCATAAATTATTATAAATAAATTATCATAAATAATTATAAATAAATTTATATTACTAACGAGAAAGAGCTATCAAAATCCTACAATGTGGTGTATTTAATTATATTTTTATGTTATGTCCCCGCGGAGCTATTAACGTTTGAAGAAAAATCAAAACACGTTTTTTGACATAAAGCTGAATATATCTCGAGAGCTATCATATACGCTAGCCATTTTCTTATTTTTTATCGATTCTACGTTAAATTTCCTTCATTTTCTTCCACAGCACCTAATCTGTCCCATTTCGGGAACGTGACGAAAAAAAATCCCAAAGTTGAAACTTCAAAAGTATGAAAATCGAAAAATATTAGTAATCGTTCGAATTTGATTTTTTCCACTTTGAATTCGAATTCTACGTCTAATTTCCTGTAGGAATCAAATTTGAACAGTACTGTAAGTATTTGCAACGGATTTTCAAAGCTGAAAAACGTAGGAGTGGCGTAGTATTAAACCTGGAAAAACATATAGTTGTCGTGAAATTTCCGCCGTTTTGACGTCATATTCGGATTCAGCGTTAAATTTCCTATAAGAATAGCTTTCAAAATCGCTTTAAAACGAAAATTTAATTTTTCACTATTACCGATGCCAGCGGAGCTCGGCGAAAAACTCGATTTACGGAAAATAATTTCTCTGGCTCTGTATAAACTTTTTTCACAAAATTTTTTGCTATGTACGTGTGTAGGGCGTTCAAATGAAGACTCCTGCATAATAAAACAATTGATTCGCATTTATTTTGACCCCGAAAATCACTGTTAAAGTCCAATTTTTGAGCTTTCAAAAACCGATTTTTTTGGACCACTTGCAGATTTTTCCGAGAAATAAAAAAAATCACAAAAATACATCATGGTAAGACACAACTTTCCTAAAAATTTCAGATTTTTATCTGTATTGAGAGACGAGTAAAAAATCGTTAACTGTTCGGTTGAAAAAAATCGCAGGGGTACCCCTTGGATTTTTCGCGAAAAATTTTTTGAAATAGATTTTGCTCAAATTCAGCATAATGATAGTTGATGATGTGTATATCAATAATATATGGTTCATTCTTTGTTTCTTTCGCACTAAATAGATGAAAAGAACGTTTGAAGTTGAAAAATGTAATTTTTTCGTGTATAGTCTACTAATATTGTTGAATAACGCAAAAACGGTTGAAAAATTGATAGGTACATTACATTAGGAAAATATGGGCACTTAAATTACCTATCTTTTGGTATATTCAAACATCTGAATTGACGACTTTTTGTTTGAGTTATCCACTGTGCAAGTTACAAATCTTGGAAAACTTACAGTTGTTATGTCTAATTCTGCTATAACCTTGCTCCAGTTGAAAAACCCAATACTTTATGATACTAAGTACAATACAAAACCCACCAACTACACACCAAATTATAGCAACTACTACTAAGTACTACCTACTAATAATAATACCTATCGATTCCCACTCTCCATACACAAATAATTGGAGAGTTTTAGTGCATTTTGCATTTTTTGAAAACTTAAACGTAGGAGTATTGGTTACTTCATTGAATCAGTCCCTAGTTACTAATAAGACTAAAGGGTAATAATATATTGCTAATGTTGGTAGCACTTGTGTACCAAATGGTATATATAAGGACGGCAGTGCGCCATATGCCTCTCTCTCATCTATCCAGCACGTCATGTATTGCTAAAGTAAATACCAAATTATATCAGTGATCATCAAATTCATTAATAGTATTTTTATTCCGGCACCCTGCATAACAATCTGAAAAAGTATTGTTTTAAATGAGGCTTGAAAAAATCAATATTTTGATTGATTTTTAGAATTTTTCAACTCGAGGATCATTTGAGCTGTAAACGTCGTTCTCTACTTGTTATAATGCTAGTCACTCTCTTCAGCTCTACAGTTTGTCGAATTATTTAGCTTTTAATTTGAAAATTTAAAAATGACAATAATTCAAATTACCATTGTTGTTATGGCGTTTTCCCTTATCCAATCTGTTTGGTGGAAACGTTCGCAAAAAAATGTTCGGACAAGTTGTTATCACAAATTGATGGTCTTCTCAAATTATAATAATTATTATGAAGCAATAATTGAAGCAAAGGAATAATAAACCACTTTACAATCATATGTCGCGTTTTTGCTTTTTTTTTAAAATCAACTGCGGATTTATTGCGGAAAACAATCGATCATTTTTTTGTCAATTTCCTGAGAAAAAAAGTTTAAGAAAAAATTCCGTAGAAAATCGATTAGAGTGAAATCGACGAAGACGAAAAATTCATTCGTTAGAGAAGAAGCCGGGGAAAATCTTACTGTAAAGAAATGCCGTACTTAATCGTTTGTCGTCGATTTCTTGCTCGGTAATTACGAATTTAACGCGGGCTATTGACAATTTCCTTCGCGCGAGGGGATTTTCACGACCAAAAGGCTTCAACTCAAGGACAGTCGTTTGGAGAACGTTTTCAGAAATATATTTGAAAATTCAATTAATTTTTCACAGTGAGACGGCAACTTTTGTCATTTTTTGATCACGTACACTTGTTCAGAAAGTGTTTTATTGAGTGTAATTCTATGAAAGTTTCCTCCGAACTCAACTCCGTTCCGGATTCGACTTTTCGGACGATCACGATACTTTCCATTTATTACGTAAACGGGTGATTCTCCGAAAATAAGGATATTCCAGCAGCAAATTTCCTGAAGAAAAAAAACGCACTTTCCTTTATTTTGACGATGGGTCTGTGAAATTATTGCTGATAACATGAAAAGCACGCAGAGAACCTACGGAAAATTTTCATAGTTTTCCAGAAAAATCGAATTTTGTTAAATTTTGTAGTTGATGGACTGAGACGTGTTGAAGGACTGAGAATTAGTGCGATGGACTGATCCCACTTTTTCTGATCCATCTTCAATGTGGTTTATTATTCATAATAAACTATTGTAATCGCCGAAGAAAAAACATTTCTTCCCCCTCAAAAATTAATGTTGTGCTTTTCAAGGCATATGTAGAATGCCATCTTCAAATAAAAAAATTTCCGTCATCACTTTTCCGACGAAATTATAAAAGCTAAATTTCTAATATTTTTACCAAAAATCAATTCAATCAAATTCTACCTCAATTTTAAGGGTATTTTTGGGGGGTTTTGAGAAGAGAAAATTCATAAATTTTCCAGCGTGTTTCAGAAAATGGTGCGTTTGCACAAGCGTTTCTTGTCTTGGGAGGCATACTTTCTGCAGCAATGAAGGTCAACATTTTAGGCTATACAACGTTTCTAATAATGAACCTAGTTTCCATAAAGTTTTATGAGGCTGTAGTCTGCTTTTGGCAAAAAATAAATTGTTTCAGTAGATGAGTTCAAGTATCTACCTGAAACACCTTATTATCTGTGTACAGTAATAAAAAAAATGTTCAAAGAATGAACAAAACTTATGTACATTATTGTACATGGTTTATGTATGTGTTAATTATTGTACATTATATGTACTTATGTACAAAATTTCAATACATTCTCATTCCTTCAACTCCCCCGACTGAGAATTTTGATGGACTGAGAATTGAGGGACTGAGAATATTCGAGTAAAATACCAATAACTAAACTACATTTGGTCTGAGATAGAAAATCAAACTGTCCATCTGTTAAGCTCATCAAAGCAAATCAATTTTGGTGTAAGTGGAAATTCAGACTGGAATTAACGGCAACAAAAAATTCTGTTGAAGGACTGAGGTAGCGTTACGCCCAATACTAACAGCAGTTTTCAAAACACTCATTACTCTGACTGCCGAAACGAAAGCCGAATGCGTGCCATTATAATGGACCGCGCTCAACTACGATAGATTATCTTCGAACTATCGAATGCAAACCGAATCATATTTTCTCAAAAGCGTCCAATTTTATTCAAGCTGAAAAATAATTCGCTGTTGAGATTGAGGGGGAGAAAAACACGGCGATTTGTTCTCCTGTTTTTTACCAGCCTGCCAAGCACTTTCACACACGGCTCCCGTGGATACATTGTGCTACGAAGCCCTGATGATGCCCGAAGGGGCGAAAGTGCTTGGCAGGCTAGTAAAAATAAAATGTTATTCCTCCAAATTAAAAAATGGTTGCGCACAAGTCCGCAACACAATTAGACATTTTTATGTGCGTTTCTTTTTTTTTGCTATTAAGATAGAGATTAGATGAGACACAGATGAGAAAGAGTTTATAAACTCTTAGCTTAATCTAAATACCTACATATAAATTGATACCTACACCTAATCTCTATCTTAATAGCGACAAAAAAAATGCGAAGTTGATCACCGATTCGTTTATAATATTCATTTATGAATGACCTTAAATCCCAGTTTTCGGTATAGTTACTGGTGAGGTGAATGTATAAAAATTTGTAGTTAAATCAGGGCTTTCGAACGAGTGGTGAACGATTTTTGTGGGATGGCAAATGCGGAAGTTACTCTTCTTTAGCAACGACTGGTTGTAAGTGGAAATCATCACAAATTTTTCTAAAGCTTTATCAAAACGATTTTTCGTAACGCTTTTCAAGTTTGTGTGCCATATCAAAGACATAAAAATGTCAAAAACAGAAGCACAAGTGGCCGTGTTTTTCTCCCCCTCAATTTCAACAGCGAAGAATGATCGAATCGACAAAACAACGACGATGAAAAATAATTGAATTTTCAATGTCACGTTTGGGTGATTCTCCGAAAGTAAGGATATCTCAGTCCAGTCAGGATTTTGACTCTCCCCTTTGGGTTTTTGAATTTTTTTTTCATGAATATTGTTGGTAGGGATGAAAGAAAGGTATTCTTTCATTTACCATCATTCAAAAGCTGCATTTGGTATTTTTAAATTCGTTGTAAACCTGACAATTCTCAGTCCTTCACATGTCCCACTTTGTAGGATTTTGATTTCAAAAATCCAAAACTCGTTCCATTATGCTCCCTAAAAATTGGGAGAAAGCACTTTTTGATCCAAAAAGCTTTCGGGTATCAAATATCGTAGGAATATACGTCTGAAGTTCATTATACCAGACCTACGTTATATCAGAATGTATGTAAATAATGAATAAGTTAACCGAGAAATTCAGATCGAGTGTTATGAATATCATGTATTATTCTCAGCTTTTTTTCTCCTCGTCGGTTTTTTCTCCGCCCGATCTCAAGTGATAATTTTGCAAACAGTTGCGCTCAAGTCACGAAGTTTTATTGGTTTTCTGGCCTTGACATTGGTGCTTCCCTTTGCGAAGCTTTTTCAGCAACTCCGCGATTTCGGAATCGATTTCACTCTCCGGAAATCGTCGCCTTTTAGTTGTTCGAATCCCTCGTGCGGAGGAAATTGTCAATAGACAGCGTGAAATTCGTAATTAGCGAGCGATAAATTTATGTCGAAGAGAAAAGAATCCTTCACACTAACATTTTTCCTTGTTTCTTTTCACGAATGAATTTGAACTTATCTATTCTTATAAAATACATATTTTTTATGTTACCGAAGGCATTTTTTCCTTACACTTTGGAAATTTTTTAACGATCAATTTTTGTGCAGAATAATTTATTCTAAAAGTCGATCGATTGTCAAAAACGTTGGCCGTTTTCTATTTCCAGAGATGTTAGTGACATAATCCTGTGAAGCAATGCAGCGAAATGAAACGTGCGTCAAACGTGTGTACGATGAAATGTGTGAATGTTTTTTTTTTTGTTTTTTGGAAATCGCATTTATTTTCTCTCAGATCCGATTTTTTCCATTTACGCTCTTTTCCTGTGTGAATGCTCAAGAGCTGCTTCTGTTCAGAAGCCAAAAATATTGCCTTACTTTGCTTAACAATTTTTTTTTTGCGTGCTAATGAAAAATTGCAATAATTTACGGATTTTCCGGATCACAGAAATCGCTTTCGTCGATTTGTAATCGCTGAATTACGTCAGAATCTATTGTCATCGGTTATCAGCTTGATCCACATTTTTTCCGATAATCGCTCGCCCTAAACGTGCTCTTCATTCTTGATAAGATAGTAGCGATTTTTGAACCTTGTCTATACGCAATCGACCTTTCGTCCGAGAGTTCGGTGTTTTCTTGTATTCATTGAGCCTCCTTGCCTTTCGAGCTGTGTTTGCTATTAGATTTCGCGATAACCCTTCAGGTGTTGACTCGTCCTCTCCAATTTTCCGATGCAAATATTTGCTTATTGCGTCGATTATTGAATTTCCATGCATCGGTGGCTGGATATTGAAGAGTTTTTGCTTTTAGCGGCGTACGGCGGACAGACAGAATTTTTTGGTTTATTCAATAATAAACCATTGTAATCGCCCAAGAAAAAAATTTCGAACTCCCCTCAAAATTTGATGTTTTACGTTTCAAGGCATGTAGAATCCGAATATCCAATAAAAAAAATTCTGTCTGTCCGCCGTACGCCGTCAACACTTCTCCGGCCAAACTATAATAGCTACATTCTTGAAATTTTCACCAAAAATCAATCTCGGTCCTACGACGGCCCAATTCTTGAACCAACTTGCTAGCTCAATTTTAAGGTTTTTTTTGGAGGGGTTTTGAGGGAGAGAAAATTCATATTTTCCAGGGTGTTTCAGAAAAATGTGTACGTGGTATCAAAATATATAGATTTTTGGACGCTGAATCGAATGAGACCAATGCCGAATCGATAGCTTTATTGGTTCTCGAGTTATCGCAGCTTTTGTGTCGAATTTGGAAGATTTTCAGACATCTGTCATGAGGATATAATTCGAGAGTTCTTGAAGCTATAAAAATCGTTCTATACTCTTTGGAATGCTCGTCGAACACTCTCTTCAACCATACCGTAAGGCGAAAAAAATCAGATTTTAATTTGGAAATTAAGAAAAATAAAAATGATTTAAATTACAATTGTAGCTACGAAGTTTTCCCCTATAATTACCAATCTGTTTTCGGTTAACGTTCAAAATGTTCGGAATAATCACTTACCGTGTGATCATAAATGGATAATGTCTTCTTAAATCATTGAAGCGAAATAATACTAAACCACTGTACAATAATTTGCAGCGTTTTTTCATCCATTTAGTGCGAAAGATACAAAGAATGAACCATATATTATTGATGTACACATCATCAACTTTCATTATGCTGAATTTGAGCGAAATCTATCACAAAAAATTTTTCGCGAAAAATCCAAGGGGAACCCCTGCGATTTTTTTCAACCGAACAGTTAACGATTTTTTACTCGTCTCTCAATACAGATAAAAATCTGAAATTTTTAGGAAAGTTGTGTCTTACCAAGATGTATTTTTGGGATTTTTTTTTATTTCTCGGAAAAATCTGCAAATGGTCCAAAAAAATCAGTTTTTAAAAGCTCAAAAATTGGACTTTAACAGGGATTTTCGGGGTCAAAATAAATGCGAATCAATTGTTTTATTATGCAGGAGTCTTCATTTGAACGCCTTACACACGTATATAGCAAAAAAATTGGTGAAAAAAATTTAAACAGCCCCACAGAAATTATTTTCCGTAAATCGAGTTTTTCATCGGCCGAAATCTCGAGCTCCGCTGGCATAGGTTAGAGTAAACTATTAAATTTTCGTTTTGATAGCTTTTCTTATAGGAAATTAAACGCTGAATCCGAATTTGACGTCTATACTACGGAATTTTGTCGATAACAAATTGTTTTTCCCAGTTTTTGTACTACAGCGTTTTCATGTTTTTCAATTTTGAAAATTCGTTACAAATACAGTCCTGTTCAATTTTAATTAATTGATTATTCCTACAGGAAATTAAACGTAGAATTCGAATTTGAACTGAAAATAATCAAATATGTTTTTAGGGGGAGAAAATTCCTATTTTCGCATGTTTTTCGGCCTAAGGTGTCTTCGGAATCAATTTTCATAGATTTTTGGACGCTGAATCGCATGAGACCATCGCGGGATCGATAGCTTTATTGGTTCTCGAGTTATCACAGCATTTGTGTTTAATTGGGGTGATTTTCAGTAATTTGGCATGAGGATATAACCCGAAAGTTTTTGGGCTATAAAAATCGTTCTATACACGTAGGAATGCTCGTCGAACACTTTCTCCAGCTGTACCGTAAGGCAAAAAATTTAGTTTTTAATTAGTTAATTAAGAAAAATAAAAATGATTAAAATTAAAATAGCTGCCACTGAATGTTCCCCTTTTGTTATCAATCTGTTGTTCGGTGGGACATTTACGAATGTTCGGAATAATTACAATCACGAATGGATGGTCTTCTCTAATCATTATTGAAGCGAAGGAATAATAAACCACTGTACAATCATTTGACATTGAACACACAACATTGAAAACACAACATTTGAACAACATTTACTTCACATTGAACTTAGTGAAAAATGCATTATCTAAATGTGCAAATTGAAAATATAGGTCGCTTGCAATAATTCGCGAATCCTAGGACATTCCAATGTTTTTCTTCAGCCTTCATAGGTCAGTATCCTTGAATCTCCGGGTTCCCATTTCGCCGCTTTTCAAAGCCTCAAAACTGCGCGAAAAACAGAAAACCGCTGAAGAATGAACCGCGAGCAGCCAAGAATCATCAAGGACAATTTAGCTTAATATTGCCAAGCGTATAGCAGCATAATCATCGTAATTGTCAGCGATTTTCCTCCCAATTTGGAATTTCTAATTAGCTGATTGTTTAATTATACCCGTCGCTGTTTTTTTCACATTGTGCAATATTTACTATCTCTCAATCGCTGATGAGAAATAAGCATAATCCAGGGCAGATTGACGTAATTGAGATCCGATTTTCGAACTAATTGAAGCTTCAATTTCAACCGATCGTTCAATGATCGAAAATCGAAGATTGTTAACTCGTGAACACTGTTTAAAAACGTGTTTCATTCAAATATACATTTTTTATTAGAATTTCGTATGGAAAAATTGATTTACCGTGTGTTTTTCTTGGAAAATTTTCGTACAAATCGCCAAAAACTGTTTTTGTTTTCTCTCGTTTTTGGAAAAAAAACTACCCGAACATTGTCATAACAACTGAAACATACAAACTGAAAGTTTTTTCTTCTGCATTCTCGAAAAAGTTGTTTCATAGAAAATTATTTCTGAAAAAACTTTTCATCTGAAAAACTGGTACTTTTCTCGAAGTTGTCGTTTTCGAAAATCGCTTTGTAAAATAGTTTAAAAAAACTTTCTTTCCGAAATTTTTTTTTCCAAGTTTGTGAAGGAGAGATCGTTTTGGAAAAATTGTGTTGGTTATAGCTGTGTACGCGTTACTTGAATTGCATATTGAACAATTTTTGAAGAACATCCTTCGTCCAAAAAGTGTTTTCGAAAATATTTTCTCGGAATTTTTTCCCTATTACTGGAAAAAAAGTCTGAACGTAGACTTTGTCGAAAATGTCTGAACAAAACCTTTTTTTAAATCAGTTCTTAAAAGTGTTATCTCATAATATGAGAAAATGGATGATATTATTATGCTTAGGATATTCTCAAAAACCTGTCCATAGGTTACTGAATAGTGTAAAGTGCCAATTTCGGCGGCCGTACAATCAAATTCCCAACAAGTTCGTTTTTCGATTCTGTGAACAGTAAAAACCATAACGTGAAGACTTGCAATTTCGCTTGAAAAATTCCAGAAAATTGCATTCTTGGTTCGATTTTCATTGTTGAGCTATGCACTCGACGTAGAAAATTGTCCTTTTCCTTATCCTTTCAAGTTATGGCGCCAATACGGAAATCTGAGAATATTTTTCGGTTTTTGGCCGTTCTGATATCCCGGGCTATCGCTGCATTACCTGCGACCGATAGCATTGAAGGTGACGTGACTTTGGTGCGGGTAAATCTATTTTTAAACTCTCCCGCCTGGAATACTGTTCAAATTTAAACTGCCGTACCATACGGGTGGAAAGCGTTCGAAAGAAATTATTTTTACTTCCTTGTTTACATAGCAAATGAATACCATGATCTTTTAGATAAAAAACGCTCCGAATGATAGTGCAGTGGTTTATTATTCTTTCGCTTCAATATTGATTTAAGAAGACTATCAATGTGCGATAGTGATTATTCCGAACGTTTTGAAAGTTAACCGAAAACAGTTCGGCAATTATAGGGGAAATCTCCGTAGCAACTATTGTAATTTAAATCATTTTTATTTTTCTTAATTTCCAAATTAAAATCTGAATTTTTCGCCTTACTGTATAGTTGAAGAGAGTGTTCGACGAGCGTTCCAACGAGTATCGAACGATTTTTATAGCTCCAAGAACTCTCGAATGTCAAATGTCTGAAAATCTCCCAAATTCGACACAAAAGCTGCGATAACTCGAGAACCAATAAAGCTATCGACCCCGCGATGGTCTCATTCGATTCAGCGTCCAAAAATCTATATAATTTGATACAAAATACGCATTCCTCTGGAAAATCCTGGAAAATATAATTTTTCCCCCCTCAAAATCCCCCAAAAATACATTAAAAACCGAGCTGGAAATTTGGCTGAAGACTTGAGCCCTTGTCAGACCAAGATTTATTTTTGGTGAAAATGTCAAGAATGGCTGATATAGTTTGGCCGAAAAAGTGTTGACGGCGTGAGGCGGACAGACAGATTTTTTTCATTTGGATATTCGTAATACACCAAATTTTGAGGGGTGTTAGAAAATATTTTTCTCGGGCCATTACAGTGTTTTGTTATTGAATAATAAACAAAAAAAATTAATCAAAGGTTCAACTTTTTGAAGACAATGCGTTACATCATATTCTCTGGTTAATTCTATTTTCTTTTGCAGAGTTCGGGCGATGGTGAATGTCATGTCAATGAAAATCTACGAGGCCTACGAGGGCGGTTCTGCTAAGCAGAGTTCCTCTTCCCTTCATCACCAATTGACGCAGCTGCAGCTCAAAAAACGCGAACAATTGGCCGCCAGTAGAGATACGCACGTGGCCAAAGTAGAAGGCGCTCTTTTCGACACGAAAAATTCCCTTTGGTCGACAAACGGTCCCATCGTTCCCGAAGTTCGGCCCTCGACGGGGAAATCGTGTTCGAAATGCACTCCCACGTCTCCGGTAAGTCGCTTTTTTGGATATACTATTTTTCTAATTGAAATTCTAAACTTTGGAAGCGTCTCCGATTTTTCGTTGAATTTGATTAAATTGATACGTTGAGTTTTAATGAGTCTATTTTAGGCCGAATAACTTTTGAACCGATAGTATTTAGTTGGGTTACATTGAGGAGTTACAAAAAGAGGAAAAGAGCTATCAGAAAAATTTTGGTCGAGCTAATACGCTTGTTTGTGCCGTCGCCGAGTATTGTTTTCGAACGAATAAGAAACCACGTTTTCCTAATTTATTGAGCTCGAGATAACTCAGAACGAAGAAACCTCTATGCGGTTTTTAGTCGATTTCGTATTAATTTTTTCGCTTTTCACACCAGCTGATTTTTAAAGTGATTGCTCAGTTGGGTTGTGATTTTACAAAACTGTCTCTTGAAATATATTCAAAAATGTCGATTTAAAAATGTCGATTAGTAATTGGGAGGTTTCAGATTTTTCTGCATCAGTTTCGACATTTTTTTTCTCGACAGTTTCGACAATTTTTTTTCGACCGAAGGCAACAACAACTTCAACACAAATTCAACAGTTAATTTTTTCACCTAACGGTAGCAGAGCGAGAAGTCTCAACTTGCTGAAATTAATGTTCTGTTGCTGAACAAATTTTTTTTTTGTGGGGGGTTTTGGGTTGCCCCCAAAATTTTTTTTGCCACACTATTTACGTGATTATTTACGTTCAGAAAGCATTAGTAAAATAATCCTGATCTGTGTGGTTTCGTATTACAAAACGAACGTCTTATCCAGAACGATAATATACCTGAAGTTGTGCGAAGCCCCATTTGCTCCTCTCGAACATTAGAATTCTTCCGTAACTCGCAAATCATGCATAAGTTTAAAAGCCCAATTTCGACAAGGCAATATCACTCACAATATTCAAATTAGTTTACAATAGAACTCCATTTTTCCAACTTGTAAAATCACTTTTCTTCGCTTTATTTCTATCACACTCTGCCACCAGCTGACGGCGCGCGAATGAGCTATTTGGAGAATTCTGTCGAATAGGGGGGACTGTGCAAAAAGCAGATCTGCCGGACTGGTCTATTAATATTTCCGGTTGGAGTGTATATTGTTCAGTTTCGGTCCAAATGCCACGTCTCTGTGAAATTAATTGTGTTTTCTGTTTTTCGCTATCAAGTCCCTTATGGGACTAACCGTCAGAGGATGGTGCCTCTGCGAGGTAAGAGTTTCAAGTTGTCTTACGTAGAACAATTTCGAAGGCATCAAAAGTAGCCTTGCTAATTTCTAATATTGAATCGTGACAACATTTTTCGAAACTGCATCGAAGAAATTTGTGCAGATTCTGTTCATTATTTAAAAAACTTTTCTATGAGGTCAAAATAGAGGCGATGAGGTTTCAAATGCGCGTAAAAAACGCTGCAAATGATTGTACAGTGGTTTATTATTCCTTCGCTTCAATAATGATTTGAGAAGACTATCAATTTGGGATAGTGATTATTCCTAACATTTGTGAACGTTCCCACCGAAAAATAGATTGGTAACTGTATGAGATTTTTCCATAGCAACTTTAGTCATTTCAATCACTTTTAATAATTTAATAATCACTTATAATAATTTTAATCACTTTAATCACTTTTAGTCCTAATTTCCTAATTAAAAGAATAACGTATTGCCAAACGATACAGCTGGAGAGAGTGTTTGACGACCATTCCAATAAGTATAGAACGATTTTTATAGCTCCAAGAACTCTCGAATTATACCCTCATGACAAATTTCTGAAAATCTCCCAAATTCGGCACAAAAGCTGCGATAACTCGAGAACCAATAAAGCTATCGACCCGGCGATGGTTTCATTCGGTTCAGCGTCCAAAAATCTGTATAATTTGATACCAACTACACATTTTTCTGAAAAACCTTGGAAAATATGAATTTTCTCCCCCTCAAAACCCCCCCAAAAATCCCCTTAAAATTGAGCTAGCAAGTTGGTTCAAGAATTGGGCCGTCGTAGGACCAAGATTGATTTTTGGTGAAAATTTCAAATTTTTAGCTCTTACAGTTTGGCCGGAAAACTGCTAACGGCGTACGGCGGACGGACAGAATTTTTTTTATTGGATATTCGGATTCTACATGCCTTGAAACGTAAAAAAACAAATTTTGAGGGGGATTAGACATTTTTTTCTTGGGCGATTACAATGGTTTATTATTGAATAATAAACCAAAACTCGGGTTTTAACGGAATAAACAAATTTTAAGGGATAAAAAAAATGTTTGATATTATTTGTAGAACTCTGAAATTTGGATCTTTCTCTTGAATCTTTATTTTTGCGCCAATATATCTCCGTTTATCTCTATCGCTTACTTTTATTTATTCGATTGAATATACTATATAGCTTATATAAGCTAAAGTATATAGCTCAGAACTTCTAACAGTGGACTTGGATGCGAAAAGAGAAACCTCGCTACTCGTCATGTGAATGATAATGAGACCTTCCTATACGACGTTTAGAACATTCTAATTGCCGCGAGCCTCAATGAAATAATATTGTTCCAGTTAGAGCGTAACCTAAAACCCTGACTAGCGAAATGTTCACGTATCCCGACAAATAAAAATATCTTCAGTGTATGTTTAAGATTTATAGACGCAGAAATCTTGAAACCCATCATCAGTTACTATTAATCCGATCTAACGAGGTACAGTTTATTAGTTTGTGTTTACGAACGGCAAATGTTTACTCCGGAGTCGAGTGAGAGTTCTAATTAATTATTTTATTCTGTATGTCCCATTTTTGATAACAACGATAATATTATTTTTTGGAGGTTAAGGGCGAGTGAAAGATTGCGACGTTCTCTCTACTTATCAGCTGTGCGATATACCTTCTGGTTAAAATGTATTTTTAGCGAACTTTCGAAGAAAATGAATCGTGCTACGTGAATCGTTTGGAAAAAGTCGGCCATCGAATTTCGAATGAAATCATGTACAGAGTCATTTTCATCCATCAAAGACAAGTATCAAAATTTGGCGATTTATTCACCCGAAAGCCCGTTTTAACCGATAGAAATTTTTGAATTTTCAGAAATTTGACATGAGGGGTATAGCTCGAGAGTTCTTGTTGGAGCTATAAAAATCGTTCTATATTCCTTGGAATGGTCGTCGAACACTCTCTTTAACTATACCGTAAGGCGAAAATTTTAGCTTTTAATTTAGAAATTAAGAAAAATAAAAATGATTAAAAATACAATAGTTGCTACGGCGTTTTCCCCTATAGTTGCCAATCTGTTGTTCAGTAGCATTTTAGCACCGTACCTCGATGTATGGTAATTCATTTGTGACACAGTCCATTGATGTTTATAATAATCATGTAGACTTGTACAATCTCGAGGAATCTGTAAGGACATTTAAAAAGCATTTTAAGGAAGCACTTTTGCCAAGTCAGTTATTGTTGGCGAACTTATATATGCATTGTTTTTTTCTCTTTTTTGAAGGCAAACCCAATTTTTTTTTTCTATGTTTTTTTTGTAAATAATGTATTATCTGTGTAAAAAGTAAGAGAGGACCGTTCGATCCTATTTTTGCACAGATTGTGAAATAAATTTTCGCCAATCAATCAAACCTCCATCAGCCCCTGTTCACACACTTTATTTCACATATACAATTCACTCTAACAAAATCTTCCTAAAATTTGGATTTCCCATTTACAGAAGAGCGCAACACCTTCGAATCGAGTTTTCCCATCGGTGGACATCTTGAAATTGAGCACGTTCGCCAAACTGCCCAAAGGACTGATAGCTGGAGTCTTCCCCGCCATTTACCACTGCTCCACTTTCCCCGGCCATGATTTCCCCTACATCTACAGCAGCGTGAGCATATTTTGATATACTTTCATCAATCCGTTCCACACTTTTCCGCGCTGCTCGTGAATAGGCTCGAAATTCTTTTTATGATAGATAGAGAGAGCGGAAGTTTGTTCAAAGCGACGAAGCTTTTTAATCGCTCTGTCCTCATGATTGACAGTAATTTTAACGTTCATGTAATCACAATTACACGCACTACGAAAATTGTTTTTTATTGTGAATGTTCGCATTCTTTTTGCTCTATTGATCTTTCTATATCTAATTGAAGTTTATATGGTAGATAATATCTTTTTGCCATCAAAATTTAATGCAGTCCATTTAATAAAAAACCGTTAACAATAGAATAGAATAGGATAGAATTAATTTATTTCCATTTAAAAAAAAAGAAAGAAAAAAACAATATTTTTTAGAATCTAATTGGAAAGGTAATTTTTTCACCTCGATTTTTTTTGTATTTGAATTTTTGGAAAGATTACATCTGCTACTTAAATTAATTGCAATGCTCTCACATCATTTAGCGTTTTATTATTTTAATTTTCATTTTTCATTTCATTCCATCTCTTGTTCTAATTCATTTAACCTTCATCCGTTTGAATCCTGTTAATTATTATTATTATATATTTGCGTTGATTTCCTCCAGGTTCTCGCTGACGAGACAGTCAAAGATGCGATTAGAGAGACGGCCGAAGAGATGGCGGCCGAACTGAGCATTACCGACCAGAAAGGACTGCAGCTTCTTCTCTCAAACAATGCGAAACGAGCTGAAAAAATCCTCACTAGAATGCACTCCAAGTTGTCCAACTTCGTTATCAGGTGAGCAACTGATTTGACTTTAGTTCCATTTATTTTGCGTACGGTTTCTACGTGAAGATTCGTATTTTTTCCATAGGACAGTTTGTTTTGTTCATTAATGGTAAATCTCACCGAAACAATTGAGTTGGAGTTAGCATTAGAGTTAGCTGTGCAAGAACGCCAACAAGCAATGTTACTTGCGGAACAAAGGTTGTTGCTTGTTACATTATTTGTTGGCCTACGGCTAACTCTAAGGCTAACTCCGGCTCAATTTTTTTGTGGGAATCCACATAAAGTAATGCCAAATTGCCTGGAACTTTGTGTAAAAAACACTGTTAGTGTTTATGCAGGCTGAGCAACTTCCACTTGAATGGCACCTGAAATCCTAACAAGCTCCAAATTCTTAAGGTATTCTCGACAAGAGATTTGACCCTTCAGAACAATATCCGCACATCTTCAGCTCATGTCCACATAGTCCAGCAGTTTGGCCAAGTGCCTTTCTGGAAATCCCCCCACAATCCTCTGAATTGAAGAAAAAATCCCCTGAAAAACCCCGATATCTGTGAAAAGTAAATTTGACCCGATTTTGGGTTTTATAAGAAACATAAACTAACTCTAGTAAAAAAATAGCTTGGGAGCTGCAAGGCGCAAACTATAAGAATAAAATAATAACAGTTTGCGCCCGGCTAAAAAATAAACGAGGCTCGATATCTATTAAAATTTGAAGTGGAATCCAAATATAAAATGGAATCTCAGTTGAGAAAGAAGTATTATTGCTCACTTTCCCTCTCCATTGTTAGTTAGTGTTGACGTTTGGGATATGTATTAAAAGCACTTCGATGAAGTATAGATTTTAATGAAAAGAAATATCATACACGTAAAACGTACAGAAGGTTGCGATGCAACGATTTGGATGAGACTGAGCACTGCACATGGTTTTGTAACCTGACATGGTTATAACATAAATGTAATTATTATTCTTCAGATTTCACTGTCCAACAGTTAGTGTTTTTTAAAATCTAAGAGGAAAATGATAAATTACAGCGTTGAACAGCGGTTTCTGACCAATCGGGAAAATCCTTTATGTATCCATATTTCAGATCACCCAGCTTCGGAATTTCGGTCTTCTCGTTACTGTACAATGATTCCTGCGAGGTTCTATTTATTAACGCAATCTGTATTATATTGTTTGCTAATACACTATTTTCATATTGCGTTGTAGAATGGTCGCTTGGGTATTACTCAAGACTTTGCCACTCCTGCTCAAATGCATGGCAGTTCCTGCGCATCAGATTCAAATGCTGAAAGAAGCATCGACCAAAGGACTACCAATGATATACTTACCGCTTCACAGGTGAGCATTTTCATGTTCGTTCGCTTATGGATTGATTATTTACATCACATCAATTGTTTAAAAAAGGACCATAAAATTATCCCATTTTTAAGTGACTTCAAAAAGAGGAGGTTACTTACTGTGGTTGACTTTTTTTTTTGCATAACTTTTATTGTTGTTTTAGGCTCGCATACTGCACTTCTGTATTTTAACCTGATTGGTGCGTTGTTCTGTCTTTGGATTCCCATAGCTAGTTTTTCAATAACAGTTGTAGAATAAAAACGTTGAGTACGAGTTTCTTGATTTTATAATTGGTTATTCCTGTTACCCACTCAAACATGGAAGTACTGTGTGATCTATGCACACCTCTGGTTTGAGTAAATCTTTCAGTAAGCGACTAGCCGATTTTATATTCTGTCTGTTTTCGCAGGTCTCACGTCGACTACATTGCTGTGACGTTGATTTTGTGCAACAACGGGCTGCGATCGCCTCTCGTCGCTGCTGGAGCAAATCTCAACATCCCATTCTTCGGGTGAGCATTTGCTATATTCATTATAGTCCGTCTACTATGAAATACTCTTACCTGGCGAGGTGTACCTGCGAGTGAGAGAACTAAAAAGGGGAGATATTTATTTTACTTTTTTTTTATTTTTCAATGATGAATCATTGTAATCGCTCATCTATTCCCCCCCTCAATATTTGATATTTACGTATCATGGCAAGTAGAATCCAAATATGCATCTTGGTCCGACAATGGCGTCGCTTGCCAAACCGCTACCTCAGTTTAAAAGGTATTTTTTGGGGGATTCGCATTTTCCCAGGTTTTTGAAACTTAAGTGTTTTTATTTCAATTTATGTAGAGTTTTTGACGTTGAATCAAATAATACTATGGCGGAGTCTATTGCTTTAATGATTCTCGAAATGTCGCCGCTTTTGTGTCAAAAGAGAAATCTGACAAGATGGTATAACTCGATTGTATGTGAAGCTATAAAAATCGTTATATATTCGTTGGGAAGCTCGGTATTTCCAAATCATGATGGAACAATAAACCACTGTACATTCATTTGCAAAGTTTTGGGTTTATGATACCATAATGAACATTGTAATAGCTCGCGAAAAAAAATTTTCTAACCTCCCACGAAATTTGATGTTTTATGTTTCAAGGCACGTTGAATCTTAATATCAAATAGATCATTTCCGTCCGTCCGCCGTCAACACTTTTCTGACAGAAACCTGTAGAAGCTTCATAACTGAAATTTTCACCGAATCAATCTTGGTTTGAAAATGGCTTGTCAGATCCCTTCGGAGATTCGAATCGCAATCACGCTCCTATGTGACTCAAACATACATAATTTATTTGTCTACGATTCGATTCTTGTATACATGAAACAGATTTTGCTATTCTGCAAATTACAGGTTACAAAAAAAAAACAAAAAAAACTAGGATTAATTGTTATTTTTAATTTGATGTTGAAAGCAAATCTTGAGTAAGTTGGAGTCAACGTTGAATCGGAGAGCTAACACGCACTTTACCCCTCAGTTGGTGAAATCTACCATTACAATTGTAAATTATCTAGAAAATTCACCTTTTCTTCAATCGTGTGAAAATTTTTTATACAGGCGAGTTCTCCAAGGGTTAGGAGCGTTCTTCATCAAACGAAGGATCGATCCCGTGTCAGGAAAGAAGGACAAGATCTATAGAGCGATTCTGCACACATATATGACGCATTGTATCGAAGCCGGACATCATTTTGAGTTTTTCATCGAAGGAGGTAGAACGCGAACGGGAAAACCTTGCATGCCGAAAGGTAATATTGAAAATTATCTAATTTCAAAAATTGTTTTTCTTCTTTTTTTCTAATATTTTTTTCTAAATTTGTTCTCTTTTTTTCTATTTTTTTCTCTCTTTCATTCAGGTTACATTCAGCAATGTCTTTTTCCCTTGTAGAATGTCTATAATGATTGTCAATCCTAACCTGCATATTTCTTAACTTGCAGGCGGTCTCCTGTCGGTATTTGTGGACGCCTACCTTTCAGGAGTCCTAGAGGACGCTTTGCTCATCCCGGTGTCGGTGAATTACGAAAAAATCGTCGAAGGCTCCTTCGTTCGGGAGCTAACCGGCGAGCAAAAGCAGCCGGAGACGTTTCTTGGTGCTATCAAGGGCATCTGGAAAGCGCTGACCGATCGATATGGGATGGTTCGAGTCGATTTCAACGAGCCTTTCTCTCTTCATGTAAATAAAATATAACTATACCGCTTCACTTTGACCAACAGATTGGGGATCAACAGTTGAAATATTATGAAGAGCGTCTAGGGCAAATTTTATACAGGGCATCTCCGAAATCGTACCCCTCCTCTTTTAAAATTGTCAATTTAGGAGCATAAATGGATTTTTTCATTCTTCATGTTTTTGGTTTATTATTCAATAATGAACCATTGTAATCGCCCGAAAAAATATTACCCTCCTCCCATCGAAATTTGTTGTTTTACTTTCAAAGCAAGTAGAATCCGATTATCGAGTAAAAATAAAACCCTGTAAGCCGACAACTCTTTTCTGAGGAAACTATAATTGCTTGATTCTTTGAATTTACCACACAAAAAAATCTTTGTATCACAATGGCTCATTTTTTTATCCAAGTCGCTACCTCAATTTTAAGGGTGTGAGGGGTTAATGGGAGAAAATTGTGTTTTCCAAGGGTTTTCAGAAAAATGCGTGTTCGGTATCATTTTTCATAGATTTTTTGACACTGAACAGAGTCTATAGCTTTAACGGTTCTCTAGTTATCACAGCTTTTATGAAGAATTTTTGCGATTTTGAGAACTTCGGCCAAATGGTATAACTCGAGAATTTATGGAGCTAAACCGTCCTATTCTAAATTGAATGCTCATAAAACACTATTAAGCTGTTTCGTTGGGCGGATAACTCAAACTTTTAATGAGATAATCGAGCATGATAAAAATGATTAAAATTACGACAGTTTCGAACGAGTTTTCCCTTGAAACGTGATCATATTTGAGATCCTAGCAAATAAAGCTTGAAAAATAAAAAAAATCCATTTTTTTTTAAATATATAAAAAACAAACAACTGACGATCAGAAAAGGGAAAGGGGCGATTTTGGGGACACCCTGGCCTGTAGGGCTACGAGTTGTCACGAATCAAACTAAAAAATCAGTGGCACTAATGACGATGATAATTAATATTATTTTGCCAAATGCTAAGCCTGCCAGACCCGGTAACTCAAGATGTATTGTTATAAACCACTGGACAACCATTTGCAACGTTTTTCCAATATTTCTCATCATCATTAAAAGTTTTAAGTTCAGTCTTGACAACATAAACCTCACCCAGACTCTGTTTTTTTATTAACTGCAGGGGATTGATTACATCAGATTGTGACAGCAAATAGATTGATCATATCTTTCTCTTGCAGGAATTGGTGAAAAGTTTCCAATCCCGAAGGAGTTTGACGCCTGGATTCAATGGAGGTCTTCACGTTGTCCCGTCGAGCTCTTCATTGTACGGTACTGACATTGCTGTCGAAGAGCAACGACATCTCGTTGACAGTATCGCTCGACACATTATCTACGGTATTGTCTTTCCTATGGAACAGCTCAAATTTTGTTTTTTTTAGTTTTTTTCGAATATGTTCAATTTTTTATCTTATCATTGTAGATTGTTCCCGATCGACAGCAGTCATGTCGACCAACGCTTTGGCCTTCCTTCTTCTCCACGTCCATCGTGAAGGAGCGACGCTTGGCGAGCTCACCTTCTCGTTAGATGTTCTCCGGAACGAATTGAGCTGCTCCGATAAGGATGTCGGCTTCTGCGGCGAGTCCAAGGACGTCCTCGAGACTGCGGTATTTACAAATTATAGTAATATACTCAATATCATGGTTCTGCAGAATAGTTTAGTATTATAGGGGTATTCGTCGTCGGTGTGGAGAGATCGACTTGTCGAGAAATCAAGCTGTCCAGAACCATGCGTAACATGAAGATCCTCCCAGTCCTCGTGTTGAGATCGAGAAATCGACTAATCTATTAAGAGCTTCATTTTAGACATATCTAATCAGCTGATAACAAAACCATTGCCGCCATTTTCTGTCGTTTTGTTTGTCACCTCGAGCGTTCGTTTTCATATAGTGGCTCGTGTTTATCATTATTATTATTTTTTTTTTTTTTCATTATTTTACTTGGAAATTTCAAAAAGTTCCAAATCGAGCGTTACCATGCTAAAAAAGTCAGAAAGAGATCGCAAGTTTAAGTTTCATTTGTTTTTTACGGAGACGATTTCTATTCAACAACATAACATTCAATTAAATTCAAGCAACATTCTGCTCTCATATAGAAAATTTTTAAGTCTTCCTGCCTTCAAATATATTCATTTTGCAGTCAGTAAAAATCAAAATATAGTCAATATGCGAATATCGCGGCAGTACTCTATGTGACCACCACTTGATGAAAATCAGACATCATTCAATCGCCGTCCCAAACATGTTAAGACATTGATCGTTCAAATATATTGATTTTTCCAACCTGTAAAAATAAAAAAATGCACCAGCCAAAATCGGGAAAAAGTCTCATAACGAGAAAGTACATTGTGTGACCCAATATCCAAAAATCAAGCCTCATCTGCTTGCCATAGCAAATATTTACTGTGAAAATGTCATCCAAATTCACCCCTTTTCCGAATTCGACTTTTCGGACGATCACAATACTTCCATTTACTGCGTGAAGATTGAAGTAAAAAATTATTCTGACAGTTCCATTATGCAAACATGGGGAAACACGTATGCGCCATTGTTGTATATTTATAAGCAATGCAGGTTATATATGTACAGGTGTCTCACAGGAATGGAGTCGAAAACAAATTTATGTAACTTCAAATTCCATGTAAACCTGTGTGTTGAGTTTCCAAATTTTTCATCAACACTCGTCTTTTTTCATTTTGTAATCCATCTTTTTCTCCCACCCTCTACAATCGCTTTTCGTATTGTTTTACAGATCGAGCTCCTGGGGCCCGGTTTGGTTCAGAAAGAGAGAACACCTGAAGGTGATTGGTTCATCAAGCCAGTTACGATACTTCCAAATGTGATAGAGCTGTCTTACTATTCCAATACCGTCCTACCTCATTTCGCAATGGAAAGTGTTCTTGGTAAGTTGTACGAAATAAGACAGAATTCGAAGAGACTGAATATCAACATTAGCTTTTAAGCTTGATCACACTGATGAAAAATGAAGAACAGCAAGAGCAGATCGGTCATTGTCAAATGCAAGTATTCATCCGATTATATTCGACCAATCAGATTGCTGTCGCTCTTTCCTTTTCTACATTTTCCGTCGGCGTTTGAATCTAGCTATAATAATAATCTTCTATTTTATTTCACTGAGAGACGTTCAGGTGAGTCCAATAAGTTCTTATCTGGTCTCTCTCTCTTTTTTTTTTTAAATTTATTTTCTTCTTTTTTATTCGCAGCTCTGACTGCCTTGTCGCTGACGTCCAACAACAACGAAGCCGAGGTTGAAGCCAAAGTCAACGGCGACAGTTTGATCGACAGCTGCGCCCAGCTTTGCGAAATCCTTCAGTACGAGTTCATATTCACCAAAACGTGCCAAAACTTGACCGACGCCATTTACGACACAATCGACCATTTGACGATTTTGCAAATTCTAGTCAAGCAAGATGTAAGGGCAGATTTAGCGCATGATTCGAGTAACTGTAATATTTTGATTTATGAATCAATTTTGGTTCACCATTCGGTAATAAACCATTGTAACCTACAATTTAATGTTACACGTTTCAAGGCATGTAGAATCTGAATATCAAATGGAAAAAAAAATCTGTTCGTCCGCCGTCAACATTTTTCTGAGAAACTATGTTAGCTAAATTCTTGAAATTTTCTCCAAAAATCATTTATCATCTTACAACTTCTCAATTCTTTAGGCAAACCGCTAGCTCAATTTTAAAGATATTTTTGGCGTGTTTGAAGGGCTGAAAAATTAGTATTTTCCCCGGTTTTTTAAACGCGTGCTTCTTTGATATAAATTTGTATAGATTTTTTGACGCTGAACCGAATGAGACCATAATGGAGTCGATAGCTTTATTGATTCTCGAGCTATCTTAGTTCTTATGTGAAATTTTTGAGATATTTGGCATGATGGTATAACTCGACCATTTGTTGAGCTATAAAAATCGTTGGAAAGCTCGTCAAACACGCTGAAGCTGTATCGTTAAGAAATTATTTTTACTTTTAATTAATTAATTACGATATAATAAATAAGTGTTAAATAAAAAGTAACAATAAAAATATTTAGTCCAAGGACTTAAAATAGGACTTGGAAAAATAAATAGTGTTATTATATGAGTGAAAAATTTGTAAGGCATGTCCAAGGACTTCGTCCTTACTTACCTTTACGTTTATAAGTGGAAACGTTCGCAAGAGTTTGGATTAGGTTACAAGTGGATCGTATTTCCAAATCATGATAGAAGCAAGGAGTTATAAATCTCTGTACATTTACTCTGTCATTTGCTGCATATTTAATCAACTAAGGTCGTTTCAGATGCCAAAACGCGCGGAGCTCAAAAACTACGATATTGCGGATGATGACGAAGACGAAGTTTACATACCACCTCAGCGGTATACGGTGAGGGTTTTTTTAAATTAATTTTTTTCAAGGCTTTTTTCATTGCCTGAGGGCTTTTATTTGTTTTGAAGCCGATTTAGTGGACTGTAAGGCGATGGTTAATGATAATTGAATGGTGAAGGCTTTCTAATTTACGAGGTGAAGGTGAAGGAACGGATCATAATGAAGGAGATACGTTGATGCAAGGGGCCGGCAAGAGCCCTCGTGGTGGCATACGGTTGAAGGGGACAGATAGGTTTGGGAATGGGGAAATTAAAGGAACGACAATGGCAGGAATTGGGTGTAAAGGAGATAAGATAGAAATTTGGCGGAAACCAAAACGACAAAAATATTCAATCAAACCCGAAACTACACGCACTTCCGTCCGAAAAAAAAAACTAAAACCAAAAAACGACACCAAAAAACAAACTTATCTATGCGCAGGTACGTATCAGGCTGACCATAGTTTCCCCATTTTAAGGTTTCCATCAAAAATATTATTATTAAAAATGGATTAATGGGGGAAGATATAATGTTGTCTCCTTATTTATTATAATAATTCGTAAAATAAAAAATTACGTTACGAGACAAAAATACAATAATTTAATATATTTAGAATTAGCTAGGCATTTTAGAATTAGGTAGAATTTAGTATTGAACGAAACCAACGATGTGTGTTTATTATAAATAATAAACTTCAGAAGGGTTATCTTAGATTAGCAGACAGATCTTTGCTGAGCAAGACATATCACTTAATAGTCCATTCATTCTTTGTTTCAGGTGAAGAGGGAAAATTCAAAATTAGCCGTCTTTTCAAAAATGGTCAAACCCATTGTCGACGCGTACTACGTGACAATGTCGACTGTCAAATCGTCGGCAGGCCGACCGGTTGAAGAAAGTGCCCTCGTCAAGGAAGCGCTCGCCAAGACGACATCGCTGATCAAAGAAGGAATCATCCCGAACGGTAAGACTCGAAAAAAATTTTTTTTTTTGATAACGCAAAATACCTGGGTATTTGTGGGTTCTTGCTTGTCTCTGTATGTTCTCGCTCAATCCATCAAACTGCAACGTGGTGACTTACCATCGCTCTTTAGCCCCACCAACACGAGTACTTCATCTGCGGTTCTCATGTCCCTCGCTCTCCTACGGTGCGTGATCTTGGCGTTCTCCTGGATGGCCAACTCACGTTCAATGATCACATTAACACGATCTCCTCCCAGGCCATGAGGTCCCTAGGATTCCTAAAGCGCCATTCTTGTGAGTTTTCCCAGGTCGCTGCTCTCCTTACCGTCTACCGCAGCCTGGTCCAGCCGATACTCGAGTATGCATCTGTGCTCTGGAGCCCATACTACCAATGTCAAGTTGACCAGCTCGACCGAGTGCATCACCACTTTCTGCGATTCCTGGCCTTCAATATTGGGATTCCGCGTGATGCCGTCGACTATGAGGCGCTCGCTTCGTCCTGCCATGCCCTGCCGATCGTCGCCTCTCAGCTGACATGGTGTTCCTGCACGGTCTCCTTTCTGGTCGGATTGACTCGCCGCCGCTGTTGGAGCGGCTGGGCTTGCGCGTCCCTCTTCATGCTTCTCGACTCCAGAAAGTTTTATTTGTGCCCTTCTCCCTCACAGACTACCTCCTCCCACCGACCGCTCTGCCGTATCCCCCGTACCGCAAACCTGCTCAGCACCAAGCTCGAAATCGACTTCCATGAAGTTACTCTCCCGCATTTAAAAGCTTTGCTCCGAACTGTGTCATTGTTCCTGCGCGAACCTTGTGTGCTTTAATCTTTATGATTGTGAGGGGGAGAAAAACCAGGCGACTCATTCTCCAATTCTTTATTGGCTGGCCGAGCACTTTCGCCCATTCGGGCATCTTCAGGGTGACGTGGAGCCATATGGTCTGTAATTGGAGCTGAGGGCTTATAATTATTGTTTATTGTTATTGCCTGTTAATTGGGCTCGTCCCGTGCATGAAATACATACAAAATCTGAACGGTTTTTCACACTGATTCCCAGGTGAGACGCTGTCAACCGAATTCGTCCGCAATTGTTTGAGACTCCTGGACAAATGGGGTGCCGTGTCAGTGACGACCGTCGGCGGCAAGCGGATTTACACAGTCGACGAATCGAAGGCAGAGACAGCCCTCAATAGAATATCGGTTTTCAATTTGTGAAAATTTTATTTTGCGACGATTATTTTTTTACGAGGAAGCGAAGCAATTATATTTTTCTTTTGTACGAACGTGCTACTGTAAATCGATTTTGTACCAATTGTGTGATATCGATCAATTCGAAACGTAGTCTCGCCTAATTGTGATTTTATTCTCGGATAACCGTTTATGACCGTAACGGGTTTCTCGTGCCTTGCGCTCATTCTTGTTAGTCATGAACAGACAATGTGTTGAGGTTATTTTTACGCTATTGTTAAGTTTTACTTGAGTTGTTCAAGGGGACCAGGAATAGGCTCTCTTCTAGTTAACCGTTGTAAATAGTTCAAATGTTTAGAAGTTAATTCAATTGGCTGACGTTTTATAAAAAAAAAATCATATCGAGCACTGCGTTCTATTTGTAATCCTAATCCTCGCCCTTTAGAGTTTTTATGACAATGATAACAGCAAAGGGAAAGCCCCTAATGGTGAACATAATAAGGATTCTCGGAGCAATTCGAATTCCTACACTTCATAATGGACCATAAAAATGATTCTGTTTGCTCTTTTTTATTCATCCATTGTTCCTTTATTGTTTCAAATTTTTGAATAGCCACTAACAGTGTAAGGCCACGCTCCAAGCAGGATCTGCCCTGTCCAAAGCTGAAAAGACTGTTGTTTTACAGAGCTGGATAGGTAGTTGAGGACAAGGATAATCAAGGACACGAATATATCAGGTGTCAGAAAACGTAGGACGCTGTTCATACCAATAAGTAAAGTAAACAAGGAGTTTCACCTTGGATTTTCGTCCAACTGGAAATTCCTGTCGTGGACGTCGTCAGCCGTTCCCATAGGGGAATCAGAAGATTATCAATCGATCCTGCGCCTACTAATTCCGACGATTTCGCTTGTGGCTACTCATTGCCTCACCCCCCTGAGTGTAGAGAAGTGTTGGGCCAACCATGAGTTTGACCCCAGCCGGATTCGAACCCGGCTCCACCGTATAGAGAGCTAACGCTCCACCACGGGTGGCCCCCTGTCCATACCAATATGCGAGCGCTATGCAAGCCCATTTACCGTTTTTCATAATTTGCCAACGTTTCTTAAAATATTCGCGTCCAAAGGGAAGTTTTTGTTCTGACGAATGTGTCCTGCGCCTTAGGAAACAGATAACTGAGGACAAGAATATATTGCTAATTTGACAAATCTCTTAGGGAACGGATAATTGAAGGCAACAATGTACACACCCTTTGAAGGAAGGCTTAACAATAGAAGTTGCGTCAATTAAAGGAGACTAGCTGGAACATGTTTACTGCAACTTCTTGGACCGAATTTGGCACAAGCTACGAACAAGATGGGCGCTATTTGTCAGATGTTATCTTCGGACATTCATTTCCCTACCAACCCTATGTTAGGATCACATACTGCACTTCCGCACTATCAACTCAATTGGTGAGTTTTAGGTTCTCCTAGCTAGTTTTTTAATAACAGTTGTAGAGTAATAAAGTTGCATCCTTAGTACGAGCTCTCTCGATTTTATAATTGGTTATTCTCCAGTTACCGACTCAAACATGGAAGTATTGTGTGCTCTCTGCACGCCAATGTTTTTTCTTTCATTTTTTTAAATTCTATTTTGCATATCTACTTTATGTCAATTTCTTTCATAATTGATTCTACCTTGTGTAGTACCTCTATTGTTTCTTTTTTCAATCTGCACTTTTTTGCACGGATTTAAAACATTATGAGCCTTAGCTATTTTCAAACACGATGGTGATCTGCTTCCCATGGTTTTCACTCCCTCGCTATAATCAAACAGCAACAATTCTACGGTTTGAACCTTCCAATCGACACATTCTGAGCTTGTGTTGAGCAATTTTATTTTCATGGAGCCGATAGGCTCCGATGTTCTAATTCCCGAATCCGATTATGAAGAAGTCAGCGAAGCTAACCAGGAAGAAGCCAATTCGGGAACTGACGGTAGTAGTTCTTCAGCTCCATTAGACTGCCGTCGTTGGGAGCCCGCGCTTCGACTTGGAGAGCCTCGTTTGGGCACTGCTGATGGGAAAGATGAAAGGAAAAAGCAGCCGAACAAATATCGATTTCAAAAGCCTTACAAAGTGCCCAGGTGAAATTTGCGAGTTGAAATATTCTAGACTAGTGCGTAATGTGGAGCCAGGGGCCCATAGCAATAGATAGTTCACCCTGCACCTTGCAACTCTTCATTTCCGACTGGTCATTTGAGAAAAATAAAGAAAAAAGATAATAAAAAATAAATTAATAAATTTACAAAAATAAATAAAAATAAATAAATAAATAAAAATAAATTCCTATTCTGAGATCTAAGATTTTGGTTATTATTCAATAATAATTGTAATCGCCCAAGAAACAAAATTTTCTAACCCTTCTCAAAATTTGATCTTCTACGAAACAAATAAATCAAAAAGAATCATTTTTGTAAACAAACTATTTTCTATGGAAAATGTGTAACAACAATACTAATTTTCGCTTAGTATGTAACCTTTAAGTACTATTAAACTGCGCCGACTTGGCTGTGGACCTCATGGTTCCACGTGAGTAATAAGTAAAAAAGAGCTCTATAAATAATAGTAATACTGTACCTCCATGCTAACAACACTGATATGTACATAGGTCGCCCTGAAGATGCCCGAATGGGCGAAAGTGCTCGGCCAGCCATTAAAAACCTGGAGAATAAGCCGCCTAGTTTTTCTCCCCCTCACAACCCCTCTACAACAATACTAATCATATACATCTGAACTCAAAGAAAATATAAAAAGGAAAAAATCTATTAACAGAAAAAGAATCAGGGCCCCCAAAAGGAACAACTGGCATGAAACTAATTCATTTTAAGAAAAGGACATTATAATAATTAAACCTGATAAAACTATCAAGCCAAGGAGTCATAAAGAAAGAAGTAATAATGAAAAATTAATCAAATCCTGTCTTAAAAAGATGACAAACTTATTTAAAAAAAAATTTAATGGGGAAAAAGTAAAAAAAAAAAAAAAAAAAACCCCAAATAAAAGAACCAACTCTGCTAATATATAATAAGGAAATATTAATATAATAATTATCATAAACAAAATTATAAAAACGGATTCTATTATTTTTCAATACACAAAGTAGAAATTAAGTCATTCCCATGACAGCGAATTATACGAGCACTTTCGCCCATTTAGGCATCTTCAGGGCGACGTGTAGATGCCCGAATGGGCGAAAGTGCTCGGCCGGCGAATAAAGAATCGGAGAAAGAATCGCCTGGTTTTTTCCCCCTCACACCCCGTTGACATAAACATATTCACTAACCGCCTACTTTCGACAGATCTCGACTTCCGGAAGAACATGAAAAACGCAAGAGCAAGAAGAAACCGGTTCAGAGCGATTTCAAAGTACCGCTGAGGCAAATATTGAACGTGCCGTTTCTTCGGAAAAATCCCTACATCTACAGGATTATGAGTTTCGACGGTGCGTCTTCTGTCAAGGAAGCAGCCGCGATTACGACTTGGTCGACCATCGAAACTGCCCTTTTGATATTGAACTATTTAGAGGGGAAAAAACAAGAACTGGCTGCTCTCAGGGCGTACGCTTGCAAAGCCATTTACACCTGTCATAGCTCGAAGAATTCCCCCGACGACGAGAAAATCTGTTCGCCGGACATGTGCACGATTCCGAAAATGTTTGTACCGATGGAATATTCGATGTTCTACAATTACCAATACAGCAATCCGTTGTTCATCTGGCCGTGCGAAAAGGATTTCAACTTGTTCGTCGGCTTGAGAGCTATTGACGAGTATATTCAAGTAATTCAAAGTTTTTTTTTTTTTTTTTTTTTTTTTTTTCTTCTCTCTTTGAGTAGGTATTAATTAGTTAGAATATAATGTTGGTCACCAGCTGATGCTTTCGAAGTTGCGAGTGGGAGAATAGATAGCGCAATAAATAAATACTCCTATCCCTTTCTCGTCGCATTTCTTGATGTCCGGGGGTTGTGAGGGGGAGAAAAAGTAGGCGACGCATTTTCCAGTTCTTTATTGCCTGTCCGAGCACTTTCGCCGATTCGGGCATCCTCAGGGCGACGTGGAACCTTAGGGGTTCACAGTCAAGTCGGCTCAGTCACTAGGTTATTTAAATTAAACCACATCTTGTCTGCCTGGTTTCCCTATGTCATACGTTGGGGGGACAATAATTGGAGGAAAATTTATGACAGTTGCATTTAGCGGGTAATTTAAAAAATAGAAATAAAATTTTATATTATATTTCTATTTTTTGAATAAATATATAAAATTTTATATTATATTTCTATTTTTTAAATTTCCCGCTAAATGCAACTGTGATAAATTTTCCTCCACAAACCGATTCATTCCGTGATTCCGAAACAAATTTTTTAGAAATACGGCCTAAAAAGTATTTACTTTTAGTCCAATCAATATCAAATTTAAAACACGTAAACTAGACTTAAATTTGAACAATTTAAGTTTACAAACTATAAAAAAGCAGTTCTCCTTTAGAAATTATGAGGTCTCAAACATACGTCCATAAAAACATCGTTGCTCCCTTATTATGCCACCTAAATATGATTTTTTACCATCGTTGGAAAGCTCTTGCTAAGTGCTTCCAAGTGCAATAATGTTCATATTGTTTTTCTCGACGTGGTTGGGAACGGTGCTCGAAAAACCTCAAAAAAGTGAAAATCGGCATCACATTTTTTGTTACATTTTCTTCCCTACACGCCATATGAATGAATGCCGAACGAAAAATTGTTTCTAGTCAACCCATGTTTATAGCTTTTATCAGTAGATTCAGTTTCTAGGTAATTTTAAAAATATAAATATTAAAAAAAAAATTTTTTTAAATGAAAGCTATAAAGCTATGAATGTGGGTTGACTAGAAACTAGTTCCTAGTCAACCCACGTTCATAGCTTTTATTTAAAAAAATTTTGTACGTATTTATATTTTTTAAATTACCCTCTCAATGCAACTGTGATTACTTTTCCTTCAATTATCGTCCCCCCAACTTATGACGAAGGGAAACCAGGCAGACAAGATGTGATTTAATTTAAATACCTAGTGAGCTCGAAAAAGTCGAGTCCATTAAAAATTTCATTATGCAGGAAAACGGTCGTTGCCCTCTTGGCGAAAGGTGATTTCAATCATTTTCGGAGAACGGGATTTGTCGCTAACAAAAATAGAAGGGAACTGAGGATCACCGAAGGTATTTCCCAAGTTTTGAAAACAGGCCTATTCAATAAGCAGGCGTTCCCTTCCGAATTATCGTATTATTGTTAACCTTCTTCGAGCTATAGGAACTCTCGTTTGTCGACCTATGTACCCACGGTCAAAATAGCGGAGGATTATTGTTCTCGAAGGCTCGATACCTTTTGTTCTCAAAGACCTTTCTCTGAACGTTCATCAGTAAATAATCCAACACAATTCACACGTCCAATCTTCGAGGGGAATCCGTTTCAAAAAATTTTCCTTTCGATTTTTACAAATTCAAAACACTGAATGCAAAAAAATGACTACAGTGGTTTATTATTTTTTTGCTTCGATAATGATTAGAAAAAACCATCCATTTGTAATAGTGCCAAACACAATCACTTGTGAACGTTTCAACCTATAAACATATTGGTAATTGAGAGCGAAGTCTTTGGCAACTATCGTAATTTAGAAGATTTTAATTTTTCATAATTATTTATTTTAAAATAAAATTAATTGCCTAACGATACGAATAAAAAAATGTTTGACTGGCTTTCAATACAATACAATACTTTATTAACAATTACAATACTTTATTAGGTACCTATTGAATAATTTAAAAAAACAATTGAAACCTATTGAAAAAAAAAAAAAAAAACAATTAACACTCACGTTTATTGGATTGCAGTTGAGGTTGAACTGGATGAAAGGAATTAATTTCGGCATCAACTACAATCATTTTGAAAAGGACAAATCCTCGATAAACCACATTTATTCGGTCGTCGGCTGTAACATGAGGAGCGGTTATCCTATCGGTCAGACGACGATTAACATCATTTTCGTCATAGTCAGCAAACACACGGCGGCCGACCCTTCGCAGAGAGTGTCGGCGAGATTTTTCATCGAAGGTCAACCTCCTAGTTAACGTGCCCTTGCGGTTAAGGGCCTTGTCGTGGAATAGGGCACAAGAATCGGGTTCCCTTTTGACATTTTAATGTCTTTGCTATGGCACACAAACTCGAAAATCGTTATGAAAAATCGTTATTAAAAAAACGAAAAAATTTCTGATTATTTCCGCTTGCAACCTATTGTTGCTAAGGGAAAGTAACTTCCTCATTTTCCAAGCCACAATAATCGTTCACCACTCGTTCGAAAGCCCTGAACTAACTACATTTTTTTTTTAGTATTCACCTCACCAGTAACTCTCCCGATAACTGAGATTTAAGGTTGTTCATATATGTATATAAACAACTTAGTGATCAACTTCGCATTCGTGTTGCTATAAAGTTGAAACGAACGTTAGAAAAAAAAACATTAGATGTCATTCAAAACATTCAATTCAAACCATTAATGAATACAGAATCCACAAATGAATTAAGCGTTCAATCTTAATTATTTATATTAAAAGCGTTTTAATCTTAATCATTAAGCGTTTAATCTTAACATTTATCATTTTGTTAACCTCTTACTGACTTTAAAAAAAGATTTTGTACGTTACAGTCACATTATTTAATTTTTTCAATTTCATTTTCAATGTTAAGAGTTTGATTTTATTTGAAAAAAATATATATAATACTATAGTCACCGTTTCTCTTCGTAGGATGTCCGACCGAATTCGTCCCCATGTACAACGACCATCTTTTCTGCGAGCGTCTCGTCCGCATTATCACGAACAGGAAAATTCGCTACTACAGTAAATTCCATTTAACGGAGTCATCGCTTCGCCAAGAGAGGACGACAGAGGAGCAGATGCAGTTTAGAAAACGCCTCATGAAGGGCTACAGGAAGGCGATGGACACTAATATTGCTCTGTCGTCAAAAAACACCGTTTCCATTCCCGTTTATTCGACGCTTTGCGGTTTTTGCATTTCTTTCAACGACCAGTGCGCTCTTCACGGGAATAAGTGAGGACGGATTTATTTCTCAATTATGAGAAAACTGAAATAGGGCGCAGGAAATTTTTGAAAGAATTTTTGTATAATGATTCGTAGAATGATGCTATTTTTTTTTTATACCAACAGGTATTAAAACTACTTGACAGCTTCCTTCCCATTCGAATTAAAATCAATTGACCAAGCAATCCCTAAGCAACAAAAATGTAACGTTACTTTAAGAAATAATTTTTTTTTTCTGTTTTTTGTTCGATAAGATTTTGGTTTTTCAAGATTTATTATTTTTCATTTATTTATTTTTTTTTTTGGTAAAGAGTTCTAAAGCTATTTTTCGTGCTCAATTTTGTTGTTTTAATAATTCAGTCAATAAATACGATAGCAAAATCCTCAGCGTGAATATTTTTTAATTAAAAATAATCTCAATAATGTATGTGATAGACATACAGGATGTCAAAGTCTTTTTTGGGCCAATAATCGAGAAAAATATTCAACAACTCAATTCATTTCATTAATCCGCATACCAAGATTATTTTACTGGATTACTTGAGATTATTTTTAATTGGAAATCAAATTTAATTGGCATCAATCGAATGCTTTTTTCAAGTGTACATTGACTGAATTATTGCGAAAAATAGAGGTAGAAAAAATACTTTTGAAATCTTTTCAGAAAAAAATTTAATAAATACCTAATTGATTTTAAAAAGTTTGTTTTTGATAAACCAAAATTTCGCATCGCACCAAAAAAAAAAAAAAAATCTTAAATGTTGAAAAAAAGAAAAACACACGAAAAAAATTGAGCCCAGAATAACTTTTTTCAAGTGTACATACATTGACTGAATTATCACGAAAAATTGAGGTCGAAAAAATACTTTTGAAATCTTTTTTAAAAAATAATTAATTGATTTTAAGAAGTTTGTTTTTAATAAACCAAAATTTCGCATCACACCAAAAAAAAATCTTAAATGTTGAAAAAAAGAAAAACACGAAAAACAATTGAGCCCAGAATACGACTAAATATGTTGAAAATCGTTTTAAAAAGCGCTACATTTTCTGAGTATGGCCCTTCCAATATTCGAAACAGATGACGTATTCTTTGCAAATAGAAAATTCTACCCAAACCTATTAACATTAATTTTGTTGATTACCGGATTTCCATTAAATCTTGCCCGTCTGACCTCAGATGTCATTGGGACGAACTTTTCTCCGTCGAAGTCGCTGCCAAAGCGAGCCATCCGCCGAACATTGAGCTCGACAAGACGATAATAAGGGACTCGCGCGAAGTTTTCTGGCCGGACGTAAAAAAACCGATTAAAAATCTTTTCGAAAGACAGATTCTCTTGTGGTGAAGATCGAATAAAATTCAGTGTACGAAGAGATAATTCAATTCGAAAACGGTCTCATCTTTTTTGTTCTAGCAAATCTTCTTCTAGCAAATGTTGAATTAATACGACGTTCGAACAATTAAAATGCGAAAAATAGGCGGAAATTTATTCGAGATATTTTTTCTACCGTTAAGGGCGATAGAAATGAAGAATATCGCGTATATTTCTTTATACAGGGTGTTTCCGAATTTTCGGGTCGATAATCGAGAAAAATATATTACAAATCATTCATTCGCTGCAAATGATTGGCGAATAATTTGAATTCGATAATTAAGAAAAAAATAGTTATAAAAGAAAAATATAAAAAATAATAAATAGTCGAAGAAAATAAAAAGTATTCAACTATGAAAAAATTCTCCAAAAGATAACGGTTTACGCGGTTACGATTTTTTTTTTAAATTTTGAATCGTCATTTTGGACGCCGAATTTGACGTAAAGTTGTCGGCAAGCCGGCAGAAAAAAATATTTTCGAATTTCTCGCACTTGTTGGAATCCGCCGATGAATCGCTTAATTCCAGTTCATCTCCCGAGAGGAGAATTTACTATGAAACTGCCAATACCTATTTACCAATTATTACGAGGTTGCATTTTAAATCGCCCCTGGGAAAAGGAGGTGAAATTGGATTGAGCTGCTCAGGGGAGGAATCAGGCGAATTCGTGTAGGATCAGCTCCGCCCACTGGAAAATGTCAAGGACGCGATTCTGATCCTGTCCTGTGAAAAAGCATCCTTGCAAACTCCTGCTAATAACAGCGGGGGAAAAAAACGTTGCAAATGAGTGTAGAGTGGTTTATTATTATTTCGCTTCAATAATTATTTTATTAAGAAGACTATCAATTTTTGTGATTTTAATTATTCCGAACATTTGTGAACGTTTCCACCGTAAAAACAGATGGTAACTATAGCGAAAAACTCTAACTATAGCGAGCAACTATTGTAATTTTAATCATTTTTATTTTTCTTAATTTCCTAATTAAAAGCTAAACTTATTGCCTAACGATACAGCTGGAGAGAGTGTTTGACGAGCATTCCAATGAGGATAGAACGATTTTTATAGCTCCAAGAACTCTCGAGTTCACTCATGTCAGATTTCTGAAAATCTCCCAAATTCGGCACAAAAGCTGCGATAACTCGAGAACCAATAAAGCTATCGACCAGGCGATGGTCTCATTCGATTCAGCGTTCAAAAATCTATAAAATTTGATACACATTTTTCTGAAAAACCCTAGAAAATATGAATTTTCTCCCCCTCAAAACCCCCAAAAATACCCTTAAAATTAAGCTAGCAAGTTGGTTCAAGAATTGGGCCATTGTAGGACCGAGATTGATTTTTGGTGAAAATTTCAAGAATTTAGCTATTATAGTTTGGCCGGAAAACTGCTAACGGCGGACAGACAGAATTTTGGTTTATTATTTTTTATTGGATATTCGGATTCTACATGCCTTGAAACGTACTCTCAAAACGTTTAGCTGGCGAAAACCTCGAATGAAAATCAGTTTAGTTCAAAACTCCCTCGGAAAAATAAATTCAAGCAAAAATAGTTAGTTTCATACGTATATTACACTTAAGAGAGAGGCGATTTGTGTCAAGTTCAGGTCGTATCATAAGTTAGAACAGAAGAAATTTTTCAAAGCGAAGTTCTCTGTTTTCGGAGCGTTGACCTTGACTTGGAATCTGAAGCTTTAGGAATACAATATTATTCATATACCTGCTGGGCATTGTTCTATTAAAACCGACCATCGAGGTCCAACTGTTCACCCTGCCCAGATTAGGTAAATCCCTTCATCTAGGTATCGACCGTTCCTTCATTCGCCGGTTAACTTGTGGGCAAACACCTTTCACCGATATTGTTTCCGTCGATACATCCAAAGATTCCATGCAGTCTCTGCGAATGGAAGGGATATTTCCTTTGGAAGGTATAAAAAGACGAAGGCGCGTTTCAAAATTATTCAGTTCGTCTCGTCTCGTCATTCGAGTAAGACTTGGTGAAATAGGAATTCTAGCTATTGCTTATGTGGTGGAGTGAAAAGAGAGCGATTTTTCAGCTCTTTGGGCAGCGTCGTTCAGGTGAGTGCGTTTTACTAGTAATTTAGTAATAATTTATTACCGCTAGCATTGCGTTTCGAACAGAATTTTAATCAAAATGAAGTTGCAATTGAATTTGAAAAAATCAATTTTTGAGAAAAATTCCCCTTTGAGAAGCTGTAATCGGTTGTAAAGACCACGTTCTGAGCTCGAACTGCAGCGAATTTCATCTACTGCTAATCAAATTATCGATTAAATAATTCGTTGAAAAAAAAAACTAATTTAAAATGAAAAAAAAAAAATTTATTAGAATTTTGCCAATTTTCGAATGTTTCGAAACACTCAGCACAGTTTGTAGCTTCAAACTCGGATATACATCGTTGATAGTTATGGATATTAAATCAAAACTAGCAGCATTTTGCATAACTACTCTTTTTTTTTTCTTTTTTTTTCTTTTTTTTTTTTTTTTTTTGCGGCAATGTGTTTCCCGCCTTTGGAACGACCATCTACGGCAGCAAAATATTATTAAGGAATCGAAAGATGAGATTCACCAACGAGTGTCGATAATTTTCGATGGAAGAGAACCTTCTGCTCTGAGTGTGCCGTATTTCACTCGAGCAATAGCTGTCTCTTCTATTGTCATGTTTCTCAAATTGGCGCATGAAATTCGGCCGTTGAGCGAGTAGGGATGTGCTTCGTTTTAGCGCGAATCCTATGACAAGGCACTTCCCGATTCGTTCAGCGTCCTCCCATCATCTAAGGAAAAACTATCACCGTTTGAATATTCGGATCGAAATTTGGATAATATTCAACATTTTTAAGTCTTCTGATTTATTTACGATATTTATAATTTTGTTTATTTATTACCAATGTCGTGAGGGAAGAAAACAGGTAACTCATTCTCGGAGCTTTTATTTGCTGGCCTGGCGCTTTCGCCCTTTAGGGCATCCTTGGGGCGATATTTTCTTCTTTACTGTACTTCAACTGTAACTTCGCCTTTCAGTTGTCTCTTGGCTCTTCATCAGTAACGAAAATGAGCAAATACTTCCCAACACTTTCACTAAGATTCTTGCAGAGCACTTTCGCTTAACTTCCGTATTTATTCTTGAGCTTGTTCCGTTCGAAAGGAGCTCGATAATTCAAAAATTGGCAACGAGATTACTGGCTTAAATTAGGGTAATTTTATAATGATATCCTATTTTTAGGCTTTTTACACTTGATTTCTTAGAATTTACTCTTTTCGAGCTGTCGCAGAAGAAAGTGCCAAAATTAGCAGATTGATTAGCAGTTTGCCCTTAACGATTAGACTGCTGCTAAACAAGATATCACCTAGGTTTTGAGGTTATGAACTTGTTTTTATTGGTGCACATTTTCAGACAGGGATACTTTACGTTATTATAGCTCTAAGTGTGCCAATGAGCCTTGTGTTGCAAGATTTAGGATTATTTTATGCCCGCATACTAAATCGAGGCAGAAAAATTGCACAATGGGTTTCCTGTTCATGGGCTCCTCAAATGGCGCAATTTTAGCTTAGAAGCTTCATCGTTTGGATTTTGATTTCGAAAATATTTTCTTCTTGGAATAAATTTAAAATACGGAATAAGCAATAAATGGTACATAAGTGCAAAATATTGGAGCAGGCGAAAAGAGATAGGAAAACATGTCACCGTGTATTTCTTCCTCTCATTTTGAATACATCCATGTGAAAAAAAATATGCTGAACGGTAGGCGGAAAATTTTCGGCCGACTTCTTTCATTCAATTCATATTCAAGTTCAACAGTAGTAAAAAGAGGTCGATATTAGTAATAAAAAAATATACTATTATATTGCTCTTTATGACAGGTAAAATTGTAGAATAGAAATGTGAGAGGAGTCGAGTGGGATTCATTTGTATTTTGAGTTGCTCCTGAGATGTTTATTTTGTTCGGTTTTTTTTTTTTTAATCTTACAAATTATCTTTTAAATTATGAAAACTCACCTCACTTCATCCCCATATCTAGCGAAGGATATTTATCATAAAAAACTGTTCAATAATTTACAGCGTTGTCCTCTTATGTAAAAATTTTTTTCAACTAGCCTAATTTCGAGGGAGGACTCGATTAATTTCAATGGATGAGATCCCTTCATGCGCTAGTGTTTTAGTGCCATCACTGGTTCGTAATGGGTCTCTTCTATCGAAATAATCTCATCTCATCACTTGTCTATCTATTGTTATCTATTTTCTATTTAGCTCTTTATCTTATCTTTTATCTTTAGCTCTTTATCTTATCTTTTATCTTTAGCTTGTTATCTTATCTTTTATCTTTAGCTCGTTATCTTATCTTTTATCTTTAGCTCTTTATCTTATCTTTTATCTTTAGCTCTTTATCTTATCTTTTATCTTTATCTATTATTTTATCACTTATCTTATCTTTTATCTTTATCCCTTATCTCTTATCTTATGTTTTATCTTATCTCATCTCAATGTCTTACATTATTATCTCTAGTCCGGCCATTGGACGAGGAAGGATTTGCCCTGTTCAAGTAATATATATTACTCTTTGACAAAGTGGATTTTCTCTTGTTCAGTATACACGAGTTCGCTCCAGGGAAAATATTCATCATAGCTCAAAACTGAACGAAGATTATGCTAGTTTTTAATGATAATTTTGTAATAAAGCATATCATGTTTTAAAATTGTTGATGTTTGGCGATGCATTTTCAAATTTGTAGAGCTTCCGAGCTGCAGTTTCAAGTTTGGCGAGGTTTCTGAGTCTTTCCGCTCTAAGTGTCATATTGTCAGTCGAGTAAAAGCTGTCGCTCTATCAACATTTTGAAAGCGAAGAATTTGGGAGTTGAGCGAGCGGGGATCTGCTTCGTCTTAGTGTTAATCCTGTGACTAGGCAAGTCTCTCTTCGTTCAGTTTGCCCCTATCATCGAAAAAACCACCGTGATTATCAGTGGTACTTTTACAAAACCATAGAAGCCTACTTTGGCCATCTTTAAAGTTTTCAGGCGGACTTGGAATTGGTAAGGAATGAAAATAGTTCTCCGCTCAGCAACTGTATTTCTATGGATGAGATCCCTTTCTGAACTGCGTGTATTCACTATCCGAGGGCAGAAGCGGTCTCTTCTATCGGAATTGCCAACATCGGATAATCTGTTGATTGGAAGGGTGAGAATCTACTCTGTCGTAGAATTCTTCTCCTACGGCAAGATACGTTCCCGTCCGTGAAACCGGTTGAAGTCGCTTCGATATTTGGGAGTTCTTTTCGACCGATGAAATCGCCTTTTGCAATGGCTGTTTGAGCTGTTGCTGATGCAATTTCCTCGATCGCGTCGAACGACAACGTCGCATCAATATCCCGAAATTTCATCAGCTTTTGTATCTGTTGGTTGTTGAGATCACTTTTAGTAATAAAAGCGGTCCCTTAATCGTCTTCAATCATTTCAATCGATGAGATCATCTCATGTTGTGGATGTTTCCTTACGCCAGCACAGAGATTATCTCGTCCGCTGAAATGAACATTCCCCGCTTTCGTCACAATATTTACGCGAAAATGCTGACGTCTGAAATGATGTTGGAGATCGATCAAGAAACTGGCCATCGATGCTGATGATATTGTAAAGGTTTTGGCTGAATAGGCGAGCACCTCTTGTGTCGTATTGGGCATTTTATGACAAGGAGCGTCCTCACCTATTTATTCAAATACCAGTTCTACTCAAAATCGGAAGATTATCTGGCGTCAAAACCCATGGAAAGAAAGTAACGTTTTCACAACTATAATTTTTTTCTTATTACTAGGACATCCATTCTGAGTAATTATTGATCCAGACCTATCCTTTTTTTTCTTTATGAGGATTTTGTCGGGGTTAGGCTCCCCCTGCGCCACTCCGACCTCTGAAGACCTATCCTTGGTCTCACATCAATAGCTCCAGGGCTTTCAACGAAAATTCATAGCCTCTTTAGTTGTTTTCCCGCTCATTCTTCCATCCCACACCAGCACAAGACATCTCTGACGCTGGGATCTCTGCTGTAACAGATAAATCTGTTGCTGATAGTAGGAGTTGTGGAATAGAGAAGCATTTGTGACTGCTGAAGAGGCTAAAACGGATGCAGTTTTTGGTGCTGAATGAATTCTTAATCCAAGTCTTTAATTTTTAATTAAATTCCAATTTATTATTTTTTTAAATTTTAATTCTAATTTAATTACAAGTGTGTATCAATGTTTAGCAATAGAAAATAGATTGACTACGGCTTTCAGGAAAATTCGAGGCGTTGTCGAACAGGCGATGACCTGCTGTGTCGTATTCAAGTTCATATGACAAGGAGCGTACTCGCCTATTCTGCAATTCCAAAATCATCACAGCAGCAGCCTTCAACGACTCACGGATGGTTGGTACGGAATTTTGGTCGGATCGGTGAGAAACTCCTGTGCCATAGATACATTATTATGACAAGGAGAGGCCTCTCCAATTCACCAATGCCAAATCTACGCTTGAACACACCAGTGACCACGAGAACATTAACTGTCAACACGTTCATCATGAAAAATCGAGGATCTGTCGGATAGGAGATGACCTGCATTGTCATAGTTCAGAATAATTCGTATGACAAGTAGCGTCCTCGCCCGTTCAACACGTCTAAACTCGCCATCACAAGAATCTGGACTCCTCAGCACTACAAAAACTTCAACGTCACACTCATTTTTGAAACTATTGAAGATTTTGGCCGAACAGGCGAGCATCTCTTGTGTCATATTGTTAACTGTATGACAAGTAGCGTGCTTACCTAATCGTTCAATACCTAGACTCTATCGCTGATGGATCATCTGAACTCATGAAGAGATTGAATTTGGTAGCAGAGCGGTATCTCATTTCAGAATTTCGTCCAACGGTATTCGCTTTTCGATACTTGGACTGAAGGGAGAGACACCAGGCGACTCGTTCTTCTATTTGATTCCGTGCCCTTTCGCCCCTTCGGGCCTCGGGAAGCAAAGGATTATAAACCATTGTACTATCATTTGCAGCGTTTGGTAACGTGTTTCATGATTTTGAGAGATTAGAAATCATCAAAAGTGACATGGCTGGGAAACTTTTGAATTAGGACATTTTTTAAAAATATTCTCCAGTAATAAATTCCTTTCTGTAAAGATTCTGTTTTTACCATAGCTCTCAGCCAATAGGAGTCAAGCTTCTTTTTACCTAGAAGTATTCAAAACGGTTTTCGTTGTATAAGATTCAGTTATACACATTATACTATAGGATAAGATGAAATAATAAATAATTAATAGTAAGAATAAATAACGAACTCATTCAGTTAGTGGAATTCATATTCTCGTAAAGGTATTTAAATTCAAACCGACCCCCCAAATGTTTTAATTTTTTCTTCTATCTGTCAAAGTTTAAAAAAATTATGTACTTATAATACATTATCGCTTTCAGATTACGGGACGATTTTCATTCGAGGTATTGTCGAATAGGCGGTAACCTGCTGTGTCATAGTTCTTTTATTCATATGACAAGTAGCGTGCTCGCTTATTCGACGATTCCAAAATCAGCACTCTTCACACGTGACAGAAAAACAACAGATGGGAAACCTCTGACCTTAACCTGAGCGGTTAAAAAATCGAATCTCAAAATTGTATTGTAATTTACATAGACATTTATTTGAGTGAGATTAACTTCGTTAGCTCTTGATAATGGCGCATAATTTATTTACAACAAGAGTCGGCAACCTTTTCCTTTAAAAATTGTTCAGATCAAATGCCAATAACTTTACCGACGATTGCCTATCTACTTTTTGGTTTATTATTCAATAATACACCATTGTAATCGCCCAAGAAAAAATTTTTCTAATCACCCATCAAAATTTGATGTTTTACGTTTCAAGGCATGTAGAATCCGAATATTGAAAAAAAAAGAAAATCTGACCGACCGCCGTCAATAGCTACATTTTTTAAAATTCCACCAAAAATCAATCTCGGTGTCACAACGGCCCAATTTTCGAATCAGATTGCTAGCTCAATTTTAAGGGTACTTTTGAGGGGGAGAAAATTCGTATTTTCGAATGTTTTTGGGACAAAGGTGTATTTCTATGGATTTTCGAGCGCTGAATCGAATGAGACGATTGTGTGGTCGATAGCTTTTATGCTTCTCAAATTATCGCAGCTTTCGTGATGACTTTCAGAAATTTGGCATAACTCAAGAGTTCTTAGAGCTATAAAAATGCTTCTACACTCGTTGGAATGCTTGTCAAACACTCTCTTCAGCTGTAATGGTAGGCGAACAAATTAGCTTTCAATTTGAAAGCTGAGAAAAATAAAAATGATTAAAATTACAATAGTTGCTATGGAATTTACCGTTCTAGTTACCAATCTGTTGTATGGTGGGAAGAATTACAAAAATGTTCGGTATAATTCCTATCACGAATGGAAGGTCTTCTCACATCATTAATGAAACTAAGGAATAATAAACCACTTTACAATCATTTGCAGCGTTTTTTTTAAATATTATTTTTTATTTTTTTTTTTTGTCGATTTAGGTTTGTCAAAGACGTTCATCATTTCGCATACAATGTTCCGAGTTAATGAGCGATCGTTTGAGAGAAAAAGGTTTCACTAATTATAATATATATCGAGAAATAATAGTCATCTCTCTAATCCTCAAATCAGTAGTCGTACAGAAACGAAAAATCATAATTTACTTGTCAGATATTTGTGTTGAAATAACATTGTTTCTATTTATAAATATCATCGATCATTTATGGAAGTGTTCTCCAAATGGAGCAGTGCTGTTCGAAATTGTTATACAGATAGCCCAAGCAATGAAATGTTGATCTAGAATTAAATGTATTTCAGTTCGTTTATGAGAATATGAGAACGAAATTAGTACCTAAAAAAATTTGTGAATTTGATTACTGAAATAAATCTCTTTCGCCCGATATTGCTTTTTTTTACCATTCATAACTAACTGCTTCGGAATGAAACCGTTGCAGAGTAACAGTTTAGAACTATGATTATCAAAACTGCTAAAAAAGAATCAACATTGAATACGATGATTGAATTGTTAATGATCACTCAAGTGTTAGGATTCTTTTTCACCTCAAACATTTAAAAATGAACAGTTCAAAGCTAAGTTGAATGAGAAATAAATGCTAAAATAATGATTATCGTACGTTAATCACGGGATCGCTATTGTTTCTAAATCGCAGGCAAGAATATGTCATAAAAAATTGATAATTAATATGAAAAACAGATCTCTGGTGTAGAAAATAGAAGTGGAAATAATAGAATAATGAAAACGCCCATAGTAGAATTTCCTAGATTTTTACAAGACGTAAATAGGTAAAGTTTTTTAAGTAGGTAACTTAAAAGTTCATAATCATTACCATCTAGAGTAACAAGTTCACTTTAGAAAAAAATAAAAAGTATATTGTCTGCGAACAAAAACAAAAATAAAAAAATCCCCCCAAGAACAATGAGGTATTTTTATGTGGTTTGGAAGTTAGTGTACAACAACTTCCGTCATTCCGTCTTCCACTATGACATCATGAAAAAAGCGCTTAATTTTTTACTAATACCAACAATACGAAACATTCTATCAAAAAGCTTACCATTATGAAAATCTAACTCCGAATGTATTATTATTAGTTTATAAACTACTAAATAATAAATATATTTTTAATATTAAAATCCAATTAAAGATACTACGTCGAATGATCTGATGATACAAAATTGACAAATTTACTTTTGGCTATTATGTAGTTTATGTCATTGTGGAATAAACAAGCAAAAACAATGCGCACAGTTTTATACTTGGAAATTTCTTCACATTTATGGTGAGCCCTTAGCTAAAACGTTCCTTAACCCAAATTTCAAAGCTGCTGTCATTTTTTTTAATCAGTGACGAATTTTATACAACATTCTCTGCCTAAGTTTTTTTCGATTCAATATCCCGTTTTATAGACGTTTGAAATTAAGAAGAAAAAAAGCGATTTCCAATTATTAAAAATTTTTCTCCGAAGAAAAAATAACGAAAGAAGAATTATTGAAGATCCTGGAGGTAAACTATACGGCTTATGGTGTGACGAACGAAAACACGAAATTCACGCGCCGATGATATAAACTACTCAAAAACGACGATTTCACTCCATCGAGCTCGGTTGAGATATCGAGCTGAAATCGAATGGTCCTTCATCTCCGAGAAAAAAGCGAACGAGAAAAATGTGAAACGTCTCAAACAGGGTTAAAACTTGGCTCTAAAATTAATTTGCCTCACACCAATAATGTGTGACACCAATAATAAAAGCAAACGACATTCAGCAGACATAAAGAAACAAATCTAAGTCCCACAGCATTTAAATATGATCATTTTTGCGGACCGGAAATTTCAAAATATAGTCAATATGCAAATATCGCGGAAGTACTGTGTGACCACCACTTGATGAAAATCGGACACCATTCAATCGCTGTACCCAAAATTTTAACGTTGAAACACTGAGCGACGTTGAGCGTTCAAATAAATTGATTTTTCCGACCATTAAAAATCAGAAATGATCTAGCCAAATCGCGAAAAAGTCTCATAACGAGGAAGTACGGTGTGTGACCCAATATCCAAAAAATCATCATCTGCTCGCTATAACGGACATTTTAAGACCACAAACGTTTTAAAATAATGACTTATAGCAGAGGGGGTTAAAAATAGAAACAGAAAATTTTTTGAACGTTAATATCTCTGAAGTACTGGGTGTTATCCAAAATCCGGAAATGGCTAATTTTGCTCATTCAATAGGGAAACATTCTCTGAAAATATCATCGAGTTTCGTTCATTTTTCAAGGAGATATATATTTTCAGAGAATGTTTCCCTATTGAATGAGCAAAATTAGCCTATATTAATTGAATATTGATTTTTGCGGCCTAATAGCAAAAAATGGAATAGTGCTGTGTGTGATCAGAACTATACACAACAAGTTTTGTGAACGTGGTCAAAGTTGCTAATATTTAAAGCAAATAGGCCCGAAAATTACAAAAGCGTTCGAATAAAATTCCTGAAAATGCGTTTTATGAAAAATACTGTGTGTGACACCAATAATAAAAATCAAGCGATATTCAGTTGTCGTATAGAAAAATTTAAAGTCCCCCAGTGTTCAAATATATCAGTTTTGAGGTCTGTAAAAATCAAAATATCGTCTATATGCGAGTAACGCGGAAATACTGTATGTGGCCCGCTTGATAAAAATCAGGCATCATTCAATCGCCGAACTAAACATTTGAAAACCTCGAACGTTCAAATACATATAGGCCACGTATTGCCGCCTGTAAAAATCAAAATACAAAATACGCACTAGCGAATCGTGAAAAAGGCTGATAATAACTTATTGGAGGTTCGGTGTGTGACCCAATATAAAAAAACGCGAATCAATTCCAAATCAAATTTCTCGCTGTTAGGCAAAAGAATATCTTCGATAATATTCACTTTTTGGAGAGTTCGTCGAAACTAATCGGAACGAGATAATGCAAAACTGAATTTTCCGACGAAAACATTGCGCGAGCTTGAAGCAAAGCAATGGAAAAATTCTTAGATGATTTTTCAGATTAGTTTTTCGAGTAGTAACGGATAATGAGAGCTAGAACGGATTAACCTGCAGTGTTAACGCGGAAGATTTTTTTTCTTTGCGAGCAGTTACCTACTATTCAACCGGTCACTGAAAGGTTAACAGTTTTCGACGAAAGCGGCTCAACGGTACAATGAGTTTAGGAAATTCGGTACAATAGAACAAGCGAGAATATTCTAATGGAGACGGTATTGTTTGGCATTAGTGCGGAATTTTTGACCTGCCGTTAGCAAACTGGGATTCCCCACAACTCAGTCTTCAACTTTGAAATTCTCCTAGGTATAGTTAACAATAATTTGTCGTTAAATATGTTGCGGCCTGTAAGTGAGGAAATTTTATTATAGTTTCCATATTAGGTGGCCATTCACGCACTTATTTCTATTTTGAATTTTTATCGCGGAAATATTTTCCAAGCAAAAATCGTCGCATCAGTGAACGTTAGGATAAGTCATAAAATCGGCGAATGATTCAGAACAGGATTGACGGCAGACTGCTTTCGAACCGTGATATTCGACCTCGCTATTTATCACACGCAAGAAAGATGAAGAGTTTGCCAAAGGATAGGAAGATTTATTTATTAATGCTTATCCACAACTATCAGACGTAATTAAGGACGCTATAACTGGCCGAGAATCTCTTGGATTTCCCTCTTGGGAAGCAAAGAATGACAAAGCTCTGCTCTAAATTGCAGTTTTAATTAATGTTTTCGCGTACACGGAGTTTCGGCGAATTTTCGCAGGAAATAATGCTATTTGGAGAAAAAAAAAAGCTGCAAATGATTGTACAGTGGTTTATTATTCCTTCGCTTCAATATTGATTTAAGAAGACGATCCATTTGTGATAGTAACAATTCCGAACATTTCTGACGTTCCCACCGAAAAACAATAAATTTTATTTTTCTTAATTTCCTAATTAGAAGCTAAATTTTTTGCCTAACGGTACAGCTGGAGAGAGTGTTTGACGACCATTCCAATGAGTATAGAACGATTTTTATAGCTCCAAGAACTCTCGAGTTATACGCTCATGTCAAATTTCTGAAAATCTCCCAAATTCGACACAAAAGCTGTGATAACTCGAGAACCAATTAAGCTATCGACCCCGCGATGGTCTCATTCGATTCAGCGTCCAAAAATCTGTACAATTTGATACCAAATACATATTTTCTGAAAAAAAGGAAAATATGAATTTTCTCCCCCTCAAAACCTCCCAAAAATACCCTTAAAATTGAGCTAGCAAGTTGTTCAAGAATTGGGCCGTCGTAGGACCAAAATTGATTTTTGGAGAAAATTTCAAGAATTTAGCTATTATGGTTTGGCCGGAAAAGTGTTGACGGCGTACGGCGGACAGACAAAAAATTTTTTTATTGGATATTCGGATTGTACATGCCTTGAAACGTAAAACATCAAATTTTGAGGGGGGGTTATACATTTTTTTTTTTTTTTTTTGGGCGATTACAATGGTTTCTTATTGAATAATAAACCAAAAAGCTGCAAATGATTGTACAGTGGTTTATTATTCCTTCGCTTCAATATCGATTTAGGAAGACTATCCATTTGTGATAGAAATTATTCCAAACATTTGAAAATGTTCACAACGAACAACTAATTGTTAGTTATAAGGAAAAACACACCGTACTTCCGCCTTATGCGGTTAATTGAGTATTTAGATTTTTACAGGCCGTTCAAAAAATCAATATCTTCGACGCTGGAGGTTCATAAATATTATCCCAATTTACAAAAATTGGCTTGAGTCGTTATGTTTAATAATAATCGTTAATTTTGAGGGGGGTTAGAAATTTTTCGAGTTATCGCAGCTATTGTGTTGAATTTGGGAGATTTTCACAAAGTTGGCTTGAGTATATAACTTGAGAGTTTCTGGAGCCATAAAAATCGGTCTATACTCGTTGGAATGGTTGTCAAAATTCTTCAACTGCACCGATAGGCGGATAAATTAGCTTTTAATTTGGAAATTAAGAAAATCAAAATGACTAAAATTACAATAGTTGCTACGGACTTTTCCCTTACAGTTATCAATCTGTTTTCCGGTGTAAACGTTTTCAAATCTTCGGAATAACTACTATCACAAATGGATAATTTTCTTAAATAAATATTGAAACGAAGGAATAATAAACACTGCCCAATAATTTTCAACGTTTTTCTTGGGCGATTACAGCTGTCGATTATCTAATAATAATTAAATTGTTTAAATTATTTATTTTTAAATTAATTATTTAAATAAGCGACAATTCAGAATTTTCCCCTCAAATACGTATTTAGATTCTTCCTGAATGTTCCGGTCCAAGAGTTCCCTGGGATAATTTCCGCAATCCAAGTTCGTGCGATCGCATCAACGATTATCGGCCATTACTAGCGTGCAAGGTCGATTTTCTTAACGAAATAATTTTTAGAAAAAATGTCGAGACAAACTCGTCACAACGAGGAACATCGGTTAACGAACTCACGGAACTGCGCATTATTCCCAACTAGTTTCAAAACGCACAATGATCCCGAACCAATTCACATTGTAGGTCAGGTAGATTTCGACCGTCTTCTGATTTGAATATTTTTACCTTCACTTGGAACTACTCGAGTAACAGTTATTTCCCTGCAAAGGATAACCCGAACGAGCTTCGCACCTTTCGCCGCTCATTGTTTCTCCGTACTGCCTACGTCTAAAGGGATAAGTGGAAGGGATAGTTCACTGAGGGAGTCTATAAAAGCAAATTCGCACCCATGGTAAGCCAGTTCGTCTTCAGTTTAGTGAGTGTAATTGTCTTGGCAGTGATTTCCAGCGAGGAACGAATCAGCTCCAACAGCTCAAGGTGAGTGCCTAGTGCTAATATTTCCAAAGCCACGTCCTTCGATCGAACTTTTCACTTGAATGGAATAAGTTCACTAGAAATATTTCTATCGATGACTTTCGTTGGCTTAAAAATTGTTGAAAATATAGTAATAATATAGTAGTATTGACTCTTTGCTTCTCAATGAATACTAGAAACGTTTATCGCGAACTTTATTATTTTCTTTCCAAGAATACATTTACTCGAATTCGTGCCAAGTTAAAATCTTTCCATTCTCTATGCGTGCATTTTCTGAGAGCTTGTCATGTTAGAGAATTCGCAGAGCAAATACGAAGAGAAGATTATATAATTTTTTTTTTCTTTTCTTTTTTTTGTAGCTTTGTCGCTTTTTTCGTTCTTCGTTGTTGGGGTTGAGGGGGAGAAAACCACGGCGACCCGTTCTCCTGTTTTTTATTGTTGGCCTGCCAAGCACTTTCGCCCATTCGGGCATCATCAGGGCTTCGTAGCACCATTACAAGGTATCCACGGGGGCCATATGGGCGAAAGTGCTTGGCAGGCCAACAATAAAAAACAGGAGAACGGGTCGCCGTGGTTTTCTCCCCCTCAACCCCAACAACAAATAATAATATTTTTTTGAAAATCGATTGATTGAAAATTCGGTTTCTATAAATGATCCAGTGCTGATTAGAGTAACCTCATGTACTCAGAAAAGTACAATTAGAGTTGAATATACTATCGAAGATAGAGTCTAATTAGAGTAACAAGGAATTCCAGTCGGGCGTAGAATTCGCCTTTTTTGCCATGCAAATTTTGGATCCTTCAACGAAACGGGACATTCTCACTACGTTCGGTATGCTACTGCTTTCGAAACTAGTAGTACGTACCTAACGTAGTACGAATGTTACCTTAAACATTCGCCGTTTCATCGATCGACTTCGAAGAATTAACTTGCCCGTCCCTGCGCCGGTTGTGGCTTTCGAATAAACGATAGAAACAGCCAGCGCGGGTAGAGGAGAGTTATAATGGCAACCAACGAAATTGTATTTTTAATATAGAGCTGAGAGAAAATTAGCGTAGCGTAGAATTGTTTAAAAGTTCGGCTTATTATTTATAAAACTTGTAATTTATAGATGACCAGCCGATGTGCTATAAAACCGAATTCACATTTAATTTTTCTTGATTTATTCGGTATATTTTCTGTTTTCCGAGTGTATAATACGTTGCTTGTTCGTAATATTTTACCATAGGCGCTTATTATTTATATAAAAATTGTATTTTTTTTCTTCTCCAGGTGGTCGCATTACTTCTTTTTGTAGGTTGAGGGGGAGAAAAACGAGGCGACCTCTTCTCCATTTTTTATTATTCAGCCGAGTACTTTCGCCCGTTCGGGCTTCTTCAGGGCATTATAGGACCAATGGTACCTATGGCCCCCTATAATTGGTCCTATAATGCCCTGAAGAAGCCCGAACGGGCGAAAGTACTCGGCTGAATAATAAAAAATGGAGAAGAGGTCGCCTCGTTTTTCTCCCCCTCAACCTACAAAAAAAAAAAAAAATAATAATAATAAAAATTGTAATGTAGAAATGACTAGCCAATGTGCTAAAAAACCGAATTCAAAATTAATTTTTCTCGATTTATTCGGTATATTTTCCGTTTTCCGAGTGTACAATACGCTGCTTAATCGTAATATGTTACCAGCTCAGTTTTTGAGAGCATAGAGTGGATGGAAGATTAATATTTCTACCTTCAATATTTATTTGGAGTAAATGGCTGAATGAGGCGGAGACAAAAAAATTATAGTACACTGATTTATTATTCATTGCATCAAATACGATTTAAGAACATTAATTTGTAGAAAGTATTCCGAAAATATGTGCCGTTCTTACCTAAGAACAGATTGGTAAATATACGGAAAAATTCCTCAGCAACTAAGAACATTTTAATTGTTCAAACGATGAGGTTTATCGGGGGAAATTTTGCTGGAATAAAATTGACAGTTCTATGGCCCATTTTGGATTATTATTCAATAATAAACCATCGTAATCACCCATGGAAAAAATAATCTACCGCCGTCGACACTTTTCTGACGAAACTAAAATAGCTAAATTCTTGATTTTTTCTTACCAAAAACCCATGGCCTGACTATTGCTCATTTAACCGAACCGCTACCTAATTTTGAGGAGTTTTGAAGGGGAGAAATCTCGTATTTTCCAACGTTTTTCAGAAAAAAAGTGTTATATTTGATATAAATTTCTATAGACTTTTGGACGCTGAATCGAATCAGACCATCGTCAGCTTATAAGTTCTCGAGTTATTACAGCTATTGCGCTGAATTTGGGAGATTTTCAGAACTTTGGCTTTAGGGTACTTTGACATGAATTCGAGAGTCCTTGGAGCAATATAAATCGTTCTATACTCGTTGGAATGGTCGCTAAACACCCTCCTCTACGAAACCTAGAGCCAAAAACATAATGGCAAAAATTTAACTTTTAATTTGGAAATTTAAAAAAAAAAAGATTAAAATTACAATAGTTGCTACGGAGTTTTCCCATATAGTTAGCAATTTGTTTCTCGGTGGGAACGTTCACAAACGTCCGGAATAATTTCTATCACAAATGGATAATCTTCTTAAATAAATATTGAAGCGAAGAAATAAAAAAAAAACCCTTCACAGCGTTTTTTCTTCTATTTTCTATTGTTTTTTATTTTCTTTTTTCAACTACTTATAAACGTACATATTTGAGAAAATATTTTCTGTTTCTGCTGTCAACCAATAAAAGAAATAATCCAAAATAGAATTAATGTGCTCTAAGTGCGTTTCAATTCGCCCTTCGATCGCCTGGGAGATCTCACGAGTTCTGAACGAGCGAGAATGGCAATAGTCTTAGTTATCGAGTCTATGACTAGAGTCGTTCTCGTTCATTCCGGACTTGAATTCATCCACTGAAGACATCGGGACATGGAAGGAAAATTGGCGGTCGAATGGGCAGAGACCCGCTTTGTCATAATAATAGTGTTATGACAAGGTGCGTCTTCGCCCATTAGATCACCTCAACGTAAAGCGATTATACTTCCATAGATAACCTTCATTCCACGTAAGTATTGGCAATTTATAATTTTACCTCCTCGAAATTGAATGATTTTTTTTTCAAAATCATTTCTATCATTTAAATTTAAATTATTCATTTCTATTAATGAAATCATTTCATTTCAATAATTCAAAATCATTCCTGTCATCATTTCTATAATCAATTCATTTCTAAATTATGACATTTCTAGATTACGACATTTCTTGATTATATAGTTGAAGAAAATGTCTAAAAAGCATTCAAACTAATGTGCAACAATTTTTACCCATTCTCTTCTCAAAAAGTCCAAAAACCACCTGAAAAACGCGGCAATTGCTCGGAAATAGTCGAAGTTCGATATTACAGTGTTCTCATCCGATTCGACGATCGAAAACCTATTGGAATAAGAAAAAAAAAAATAGTACCAAAAGTATAATAAATTTTAATTATTAATAACTTTTTCGGCACTTGACGGGGGAAAATTAATTTTTCGAATTATTTATATTTTTCATATTTGTATATTATAAAAATATATAATTAGAATATAAATGATTAAAAATATTAATTATCCATTAAAATATAAATTGGATATAAATAATTCAAAATATTAATTTTACACCGACAAGAGCTGAAAAATTCTCTTATCCTAAAAATCCTCATAGCTTAAGAGAAACGGCGCGTAAAATTGGCGCGCTCCTCTAAATGAAACCGTTGGGCAGTCAATTTTCACGCTTGGTTAGAAAAGCCATAACTGCAATTTTGCGAAATTGAAATATTCTGAAAAATATTGAAATTGAAACATTGAAGCAGTTTCTTGTTGCCAACCGTCGGTCAATGTAAACAAATTTCCCACCAAACGCGTAAAATTTTAATTTTTTTTACGTTAAACATTTTACGTCTGGTTCCACTTCCTCGTGCTGCGACACGTAAAAATCGTTCAGCTACTAATCTGTTCAGCAATAACATGGCAGAGTGTCCGAGCGAGCGGGAACAGCTAGAGTAATAGTTATACTAGCTCTATGACTAGAGTTGCTCCTGTTCATTTCGATACTCGACCTTGGAAGGATTCGGAATTGGATTTTCGAAAAAGCGAGAACCTGCTTTGTCGTAGTTGAATTTTTATGACAAGGTGCGTTACGGCTATTTTGTTAATCCTACCTTTTTCAACGAGAAGACGACATAATATAGAGAAATATTGAAGAATTTTCTTCGACGGAAAAAATATCTGAATATTTCAGGCATCGATTTCATATCTAGTTAATTTAACCGTTGTAAGTGATGTAACCAAGAGAATTTAGTTTTTGTATACAACCGTTTTTTTCCATGCTGGAAATGTGATCGAATGAATACCATAATATGGTATAATAATTAATATCATTTTATACTACTATACTATACTACTATACTACTACTATATACTTTATACTACTATATATATAGTATAGTATAGTATATAGTATAGATATAGGTATAGTAGTTATTATTTGAGTATGGAGAGTGGGAATCTATAGTTGTTATTATAGTAGTAGTTGTAGTTGCTATAATTTGGTATGTAGTTGGTGGGGATTGTATTGTACTTAGTATCATAAAGTATTGTGTTTTTCAACAGGAGCAAAGTAGGAGCAATATTAGACATAACAACTTCAAGTTTTCCAAGCTTTGTAACTCGCACAGTGGATAACTCAGAGAAAAAGTCGTCAATTCAAATGTTTGAATATATCAAAAGATAGGTAATTTAATTGCCCGCATTTTCCTAATGTAATGTACCTATACAATTTTTCAACCGTTTTTGCGTTATTCAACAATATTAGTAGACTATACACGAAAAAATGACATTTTTCAACTTTAAACGTTCTTTTCATCTATTTAGTGCGAAAGAAACAAAGAATGAACCATATATTATTGATATACACATCATCAACTATCATTATGCTGAATTTGAGCAAAATCTATTTCAAAAAATTTTTCGCGAAAAATCCAAGGGGTACCCCTGCGATTTTTTTCAACCGATCAGTTAACGATTTTTTACTCCTCTCTCAATACAGATAAAAATCTGAAATTTTCAGGAAAGTTGTGTCTTACCAAGATGTATTTTTGTGATTTTTTTTATTTCTCGGAAAAATCTGCAAATGGTCCAAAAAAATCGGTTTTTAAAAGCTCAAAAATTGGACTTTAACCGTGATGTTCGGGGTCAAAATAAATGCGAATCAATTGTTTTATTATGCAGGAGTCTTCATTTGAACGCCTAACACAGGTACATAGCAAAAAATTTGGTGAAAAAAATTTAAACAGAGCCAGAGAAATTATTTTCCGTAAATCGAGTTTTTCGCCGAGCTCCGCTGGCATCGGTAATAGTGAAAAATTAAATCTTCGTTTTAAAGCGATTTTGAAAGCTATTCTTATAGGAAATTCAACGCTGAATCCGAATATGACGTCAAAACGGCGGAAATTTTACGACAACTATCAGTTTTTCCAGTTTTAGTACTACTCGGTTTCATGTTTTTCAACTTTGAAAATACGTTGCAAATACTCACAGTACTGTTAAAATTTGATTAGTTAATGATTCCTATAGGAAATTACACGTAGAATTCGAATTCAAAGTGAAAACAATAAAAATTGAACAATTGATAATATTTTTTGAATTTTTTTCGATTTTCATACTTTTGAAGTTTCAACTTTGGAATTTTTTTTCGTCACGTTCCCGAAATGAGAATGATTAGGTGCTGTGGAAGAAAATGAAGAAAATTTAACGTAGAATCGATTAAAAATAAGAAAATGGCTAGTAATGATATATATTTACATAATTTTATATGATATTTATTCATAATAATATAATGTTTTATAATGTATTCTCTATAAGAAAAAATTAGTATAGTTCAAAAAATATTAAAATATATATCAATATTAATAATCGGTTCAAAAAATTTTGAAATATATATTACTATTATTAATGAGTTCAAAAATTTTTAAATATATATTAATATATATTTTTTAAACGATGCTATATTTTATTTTTTCTTATAGAGAAATATTTTGTTTAAGAAAATTATAATATATATCTGGAGTATATTATCTTAAACCTTCCAGGATTCAGGTGATATTGAGGAGCGTTGTTGCCCCTGTAACGACGTACTCCTGTGTATTTGACTAGAAGTACGTAGTAACCACGGGTCAGGACGTTACCTATAATCGACAACCTGCGGAGGAAAATTTTGACGGAACGACGGCGATTCGACTCGCCATTTCCCACACGGTCTGAGCCTTTTGTAATTTCGACCAATAGGAACAGTCAGTGTGAGAAGTGACAGTCTTTTCTCTACAGTATTATGGAGCAAGGAAGAAATATGAGCTAAGGATAAATTTGGAGACGCGATCGGACCGAATTTCGGGGGGAGAATTCTCAGCTGAGATTTTTCTGCGACGTACGTGAATATCAGGATTTTTTTGTTTATTTGTTTATTTACGGGCAAGCCCAATTACATTTGAAAATATTAAAAAAAAAAAAAAAATAAATAAATAAATAAAAATAATACAACTCATTTTGACACAATTTTCAATAATAAATAAGTGGAGAACGTTTAGTAGTCCTTCTAAGTGACGACAAGGTTGATTGTCTCTAACTTGTGATTAAATTGATAGCGAGTGGTAGAGAAACAATTTGTTCGTTTGGTTGTCGTCGCATTTGTCGTAGAAGGGTTGTGAGGGGGAGAAAAACCAGGCGACTTATTCTCCAGATTTTTAATTGCTGGCCGAGCACTTTCGCCCATTCGGGCATCCTCAGGGCGACGTAGAACCATGATGTCCACAGCCATGGAATTTTTTTTATTGGATATTCGTATTCTACATGCCTTGAAACGTAAACTTCAAATTTTGAGGGGGGTTTAAAAAAAACTTTTTTCTTGGGCGATTACAATGGTTTATTATTGAAAAATAAACCAAAAAATAATCGTACACTCGCATCTTCTATCAATATTGAAAATATTGATTTCAGAAGTGTGGAAAATGATTGGACACCTGTTAGAAGTGTAGAATACGTACCAACAGTTCTTACAAAGTTCGTTGACCTGAGGAATATTCGTGTTAGTTATTGGAAGGGGATTTTCCTAGTTAACGAAACTCAGCTTTAGCTGATGCTAATCCCTAACGGTGGAACAGCTTTGCGTCCTAACCGAACCTTTTGATCCCATTCTTTTCCATTCCAGGAAGCGTCTGTTTCGATCGAGCCATTACTTCGAAGCGATATTTATAAACCTCGTTAGTACTAATAAACGCGTTCTAACCGCGACTGAATAATTCAACTAAGCGTAGGAATTGTTTTTCAATTATTCGTTGCAATTCTGAATACACAGCGAAGTTGATATTTATTTTGTGCATTGACCGTACGAAGGGATATTGGAATAGTGATGATTTTATTGACATTTAGCCTGTAAAATGGGAATTCGATTCGTCGAAAATGCGTTCCCCGATTGACATAAGCAGATAATTAATTAATGGGAATGTATAGTAGCTTAAAGAAACCGGTAACTAGCCTGATATTTAAAGCAAGAAAAAAATCATACTTCTAGCTAAAATAATAAACCAAAATTGTCTTAAATCCGACGATTAGAACAATTAGAGGGCAAAATTATGATACTTTTTGGTTAATTATGCTATTATTTTTTCTTTTTCTTTTTATTAATTTCCAAATTAAAAGCTAAATTTTTTGCCTTACAGTATAGTTGAAGAGGGTGTTCGCAGCAGAGCATTCCAACGAGTATAGAACGATTTTTATAGCTCCAAGAACTCTCGATTTATACCCTCATGCAAAATTTCTGAAAATATCCCAATTACATCACAAAAGCGGCGATAATTCGAGAACCGATTAAGCTATCGACCCCGCTGAATTCGATTCAGCGTCCAAAAATCTGTAACAATTGATACCAAATGCAACTTTTTCTGAAAAACCTTGGAAATGATTAATTTTCTCCCCTCAAAAATACCCTTAAAATCGAGCTAGCAATGTGATTCTACATGCCTTGAAACGTAGAACATCAAATTTTGAGGGGGTTAGAAAAAAGTTCTTGGAATCGTTCTATACTCGTTAGAATGCTCGTCGAACACTGTTCAACTATAACGTGCGGCAAAAAAAAATTCAAATTTTATTCAGAAAATCAAAAAAAAAAAAAGTTCAAAATTACAATAGTTGCTACGGAGTTTTCCCCTGGTGGGAACGTTCACAAATGTTCGGAATAAGCACTATCGCAAATTGATAGTCTTCTAGGTAACTAGGTCAAAGGGGCCCTGAAGATTCCTTCAGAGCGCTAGTACTCAACCATATACAGAAACTAGGCGGTGAACTAGGGGTCCCTCTTTCGACCTTGAATTACATGAGTATTGTACTTGGACTATCGCGCTAGAGCTAGAGCTCAGCGGATCTGGAGACGATCCCTTCGAGGAGCCGGTCCTGAGTGGAGGCGCGAAGGCGGGTGGTAAGTGCCTGATTGATCTGACGCCTGGCGCAGGCTCCCCCGCTCAAGCTCTCCCCATGGCGACGTTCACATGATGCGGCTCGATGCGGAAACGGAACCTGCCTCACTGAGTTTTGGCTCGACCGGGCTTTCGTAAAATGTAGTTGACAAGATGCCCTGTTATGATAATAATTGCCCACGGCAATTTTCGAAATAATCAGTGATGATAATTTGGGACGATAATGATGATAATGACCGATTAGAAGCAGGCAATATGATTATGACCTGCTCGTGATGATAAAAAACGCTGCGAATGATTTTGAAGCGGTTTAGTATTCCTTCGCTGCAACAATGATTTAAGAAAATTATATTTTTTTGATAGTAATAATTACTATCACAAAAGGATGATTTTCTTCGGAATAATTACTATTCCGAACATTTGTGAACGTTCCCGACGAAAAACTCCGTAGCAACAATTGTAATTTTAATCATTTTTATTTTCTTAATGTTCAAATTAAAAGCTAAATTTTTTGCCAGCGGTGCAGTTGAAGAGAGTGTTTGACGACCATTCCAACGAGTATTGAACGATTTTTTTAGCTCCAAGAGCTCTCGAGTTATACAATCATGCAAAATTTCTGAAGAGCTCCCAAATTTATTTATTTATTTATTCCGTAAAACGGGCATAACACCAAACATTACACAGAAATGAAACAATATAAGCGATCGCAGCGCCAAAAAGTTGAAAAAAATAATAGTTGAATCGGGATATTTCCACTTTTCCAAGTTCACCAACTAATTTCGATTCGACATAGAAATTTTCTTGTCTATCAACTGTTAAATGAACCATTTGGAAACGGTGTGCTAAGTCATTCACAGTAAATCCGGAGTTCAACTAGCGGCGTGCGTTAATTTTTCCGCGCGGAACCGCATCCGTGTAGCCGGAGGAACGTCGCCCCCTCGCGACCCCCGAATGAATCGACCCCCGGACAGCCGCCCCCCAGTATCGGGCGAACATTCTCAAAGGCCTCAGCTACTCTTGCAGGCCGCGTGGTGGTACGCGTTCATCTCTTCCGCCATCCGCTTCAAATACCGCGAGTCCCACCACCCGCAGCCGCCCACCCACCGCTACCGCATCCGCACAAGGTACAGATCCAGTGCCCATTCATTCGCGTCACATTGAAAATCAATTCCCCAACGAAAAATCGAATTAAAAAAAAAATTATGGAAAAAATGTACGTTGGCAATTTTTATTGGATTTATTGGTGGTCTTACATAAAGTGTAGAGGTATTGGGAGTGATTGTAAAGTTTTCTAAATCCAAAACAACGTGGTGATTATACAAGATGTGCAAACTGGTTCTTTTCACGGATACAGCGGCGTAAAAAAACCTTAATTTTTTGGAATAAATTTTAAGATTGTCACGGAATGGTAATCGTGATGATAACATGATTAAGTGTACGATCGTACTGCTATGTGTATGATGTAATCAAGACCATGTAATCATTGCGTAATACATGACACCTATTGGAGAGTTTTAGCGCACTCGCGTTTTTGGTTTAATATTCAATAAATAATCCATTGTAATAGCGCAACAGAAAATTTTCTAACCCCTCCTCATAATTTGATGTCTTACGTTTCAAAGCATGTAGAATCAGAATATCCAATAAAAAAAAAAATAATAATAATAATAATAATAAATAAAATGCTGCAAATGACTATACTTAGTGTGGTTTGTCATCCCTTCGCTTCAATAATGATTTAAGAAGATTTTCCAATTGGGGTAATAATTATTCCTAACATTTGTGAACGTTCCCAACGAAAAACAGATTGGTAACAATAGGGGAAAACTCCGTAGCAACTATTGTAATTTTAACTATTTTTATTTTCTTTAATTTCCCAATTAAAATCTATACTTATTGCCTAACGATACAGCTGGAGAGAAAGAGTTTAACAACCATTCCAATGAGTATAGAACGATGTTTATAGCTCCAAGAAATGACGAGTTATACCCTCAGGTCAAATTTCTGAAAATCTCCCAAATTTGACACAAAAGCTGCAATAACTCGAGAATCGATAAAGTTATCGACCCCGCGATGGTCTCATTCGATTCAGCGTCCAAAAATCTATAGAAATTGATACCAAATACACATATTTCTGAAAAACCTTGGGAAATATGAGTTTTCTCCCCCTCAAAACCCCCACAAATTCCCTTAAAATTGAGCTAACTCAAACATGGAAGTATTACGTGTTCTGTGATCACCATTGATTTAAAAAATATATATATATTCTATTGTTAGCATTTGATGATGCATTGAAGACCCACAAAAAGTTTTGTATTGAACATAATTATTTTGTTCAACAGCATTATATTACCTATAGGAATTACATTAAATTATTAACGTCCAGAAGTTAGCACTAAATTTTGTACTTACGATCTATAAGTTTTGGTTTATTATTCAATAATAGATCATTGTAATCGGCCAAGAAAACAAATTTTCTAACCCCTTCAAAATTTGATTTCAAGGCATGTAATATCCGAATATTCAATAAAAAAAAACTCTGTCCGTACGCCGTCAACATTTTTCTGACGAAACTAAAAAAGCTAAATTCTCGAAATTTTCACCAAAAATCAATCTCGGTCCTACGTCTGCCCAATTTTTAAGCCATATTGCTAGCTCAATTTTAAGGGTATTTTTGGGGGGTTTTGAGGGGGAGAAAATTCATATTTTCCAGGGTTTTTCAGAAAAATGTGTACGCAGCTTTTGTGTCGAATTTGGGAAATTTCCAGAAATTTGACATGAGGGTATAACTCGAGAGTTTTTGGCGCTATAAAAATCGTTGTATACTCATTGGAATGGTCGACAAACACTCTCTTCAGCTGCACTGTTAGGCAAAAAATTTAGCTTTTAATTTGGAAATTAATTATAAAAGAAAAAATGATTAAAATGACGTTAATTAAAATAATGTTTTCTTTCCTGGGCGATTAGAACGGTTTATTATTGAATAATAATCCAGACAACTCTCCGTCCGCCGTACGCCGTCAACACTTTCTGACGAACGTCTCAATTCTTCAACCAAATCGCTACCTCAATTTTAAGGGTATTTTTCAGGGGTTTTGAGGGGGAGAAAATCTGTATTTTTCAACGTTTTTCAGAAGATATATGTGGTATTAATTTCATTTGATTCCGTTATATTCACCAATCTTAGGTGGGAACGTTGACAAATGCTCCGACAAGTAATTATCGCAAATGGATGGACTTCCAAATCATTATTGATGCGAAGGAATAATAACCACTGTACAACCACTTGCAGCGTTTTTTTTTTTTTTTTTTTTTTTTTTTTTTGTTTTTTTCCCAGCTAATGTTTTATCCACATTCAACGTTCCAGTATGTAGCAGTTTCTGTATATACTTGAGTCATTATATCAGCCACCTTCAACTACGCCTGAATCGAAAAAGGATCGCTTAACATGGAAAATATCTATCGAAAAGTCGTCACCGTTTCGGAAATCATTGTCCGTACTCTCAGCACAGCTGCAATTGTTCGGCTCGCCAGCTGAAGGTTTTCCGCAACATATTGATCTGGCCGAAGCTCGAAGTTAATCCGACTGTGTTTTCCCTCGGCGAAAACGGTGATAAACCTTCGAGCCGGTCGCGTAGGAGGTTCAATCCCGCCCACTCCCTTTTCGCCCCTCGAATCTGCTTATTCGGGTTCTCCTTCATTGAAAACGCTACCCGGATGGTATAAATATTTTCAAGTTCAAAGCGAAAGTGAGATGATGAAAATTGAGCAAATTGGCAGAAGGGATGATCTTTTGATGAAAGTTCGACGAGAAAATTGACTTTACGAGGTGAAATGTAAATTACTAGCAAATAATTATTGCTCCTCAACATCAATAGAAATAATTCAACTTCTGAAAATTTCTTATGTTGTGAGAAACTAGTTTTACGAAATTCGTTTGTCACCTACCTTTTTCCCAGGCGGGACAGCATTTTTTCCGCGGTTCCACAATTTTGTCCAACTCTCGTCAAAATTTGATGTTCTACTATTCAAGGCATGTAGAATCCGAATCGAGTTACTGAAGCACTATTAATTTCCAACGTTTCAACTTCGATCATAATTATCCCGAATTCGTACGAATTATAATTTATTACGTTCTAAAACTTATTTTGAATCTGTTTACTATCAAGATTTTCAACAATATAATTTCTCCTTCTCCGAACAATTTGACCCAATTTCAACCCTTGGCTGCCGCAAGATGCACAAATGGGCGAAAGATCTCAAAAGATCCGTCTCAACCTCGTAGAATAAATAATCGCAAATATAATTAGTCGTATAATACGAATCGAGAGTTTCGGCTTCGAATTTCGCATAACATGAACGCTTTTACATGATCCGGACGTGTAATAAACTTAAGGGCTACGAGGTTGAAGCTTTAAAGAGCGTAGGATTAATAAACGGGCGGAGTTGAGATGGAAATGAGCTTCGCAAGAGCGGAGTAATTAACCGCCGCGTGGAATTATGGAATTTCTGGTACCTACGGAGCAATCCATTTTGGAAACGTTGTGACTAGTGCCTTTACATATTTTACCGGGTTATGAGAACCGTTAAAGACACTGGCCCCACTATTAAAAGAAATGAACTTTATTCTCCTTCATTATATACAAAAACTAGAAGAAAAAAAATTTATAGAAAAAATAAAAAAATATTCAAATTCATTATCGCTGAGTATTGGTAGACAAAGCTGCTAACTTCACGACAACGGATTGCTTTTATTTATTTATTTATTTGTATATTTACGGGCAAGCCCAATTTACATTTTTTACATAATAAATCATTTTAACCAGGGGAATAAAAAAAGAAGTAGTACAATTTTGATCTGATTTTAAGAAAATTCAATGAAATGAGGTGGATGAAGAGGAAGTTAAAGTCTTTAGTGTAGCAAGGGATGAATTGAAGAAATCGAACTGGGGGTATGAGATGAGGAAAAGGTTAGCAGTACGGACCAGACGATGGAGAGGTCTGTTTCTGTCGTAATTCGTCGAAGAGAAAGGGATGTAGAACAGCACAGACGAGCGAGCGAGATAGGAGCGCGGGGGGCAACGAGTTTGATATCCGATAGAAGTGGTGGGCAGTCTATCTCGTTGTTGAGCAGCTTGAAGAGCAGGACCAAGTCCTGCGAGCAACGTCTTCTTTCAAGGGTGTCGAGGTGGCATCTGCGCAGGAGTGAATCATAATTTATCTCCTCAGAAGGTATCCCCATCTTGTACGCCACATAACGAAGAAACCTCCTGTGGACACGCTCCAGCCGGTATTTGTGGATGGCGTAAACAGGGGACCATATCGTCGAGGCGTATTCCAGAATCGGCAATACAAGGGCTTTGTAGAGACAAATGATTGCATCGACATTTGTGAACTCCCTTGTATTCCTCTTAAGAAACCCCAACGAACGCATCGCCCTTCCGGCCAGCTCCTCGATGTGACCAGAGAAGGTCAGCCGTTCGTCGCATAGGACACCAAGGTCAACCATCCGGCTCGACCTCTGAAGAGGAGCACCACAGAGTTCGTAACTGAATGCGATTGGCTGCTGTATCCGATGGTAGGTCACGATGGAGCACTTTGAAGGATTCAAGTATAGATGATTTCTGCTGCACCAACTCTCCAAACGCGCGATAGCCGCCTGCAAAATCTCACAATCAGAGAAGGAAGCGGAGTGGTGAAGGAGCTTGAGATCGTCAGCAAAAAGCAAAACACGCACCCCATCCGCAGCAACACATTCAACAACACTGTTGATGAACAGCAGAAAACATAGCGGCCCGACGTGGCTCCCCTGTGGGATTCCCGAGGCATCCCAGGCATGCTTTATTGGATATTCGTATTCTACACGCCTTGAAATTTAAAATACCAATTTTTTTTGCGAGGAGGGGTTGCGATAAAATTCAACCGTTATTCACTCGCACTAACAAAATTTTTCAGAGCTTAAAATACATTAACTTCCGCGAATTGTCAACAAACCCTGACACTACAATAGAATTGACGTTGAAACTAAAAATAAATATCATCCCTCGCGAGGATTATTCTTCCATTATGAAGGAAGTTGGGAAAAGTGTAACCTCTGTGTATAACTGTACATTTCTTTTCCACGCCGGCCTTTCTGGTGCCGAGACGTCCAGACGCCGGTCGCCAACGTCTGAGCCTTTACGTTGTTCCCTAATACTCATACCCGTCTGTGACCTCAATCCACTCGTTTGAAGATCTTCCTTCGTCGAACGTGACAGTTGCAAAGCTAACTAACGTTTTTATTGCTCATTGATGTTTCGCCGATTTCGCCCAAAAGTCGGCGATAACAAGACGTAAAGAGTTGAGTTATTTACTGTTTCTGGCTTCGAGGGAGAGTGAATATTCTGATTGTAGTCAGTTGAATGGGGAAACTATTGAATATTACTTGGAAAAAAAATCTGAGAAACAAGTTGTGAAAAAAGCTGCAAAAGATTTAACAGCGGTATATATTATTATTACTTATATTATTATTACTTATATTATTATTACTTAGCTTCAAACGTGATTTAACAAGACACTTGTAAAAGTATCCTTACCATCTGATGACATTTTGGTAATAATAGGAGCGTACTCCTAAGCATGTAACTTAAATTTAATTATTTTTCGTAATTACTTATTTTAAAATCGAATTTATCGCCTATACAGCTTGAGAAAACATTTGATGAGCATATAACGACTTTTACAGCTTCACAAATGATCTATTTATAATGTCAGAAAAATCTAAAAAAAAAAAAAAAAAAAAAATAGTCGCTAGTAAGAAATAAAACTATGTACAGAGAATATTTCTCCGCACCTCAACCGCAAGGCGACGAAAGCAAACCGCAGCCCACATCAATGATTGTTTAATCAATAGGTAAATCGCGTGAAGCTTATAACTCGTGTGTCAACGAGACCGATAAAATGGCAGCGTTGTGAAAATAATATTATTCGCCCGTCAACGAAATTTCTATCTCGATGATATCATGGCGTAAAAAGCAATACATTTTTTCAAACCTTAAGGGAAGGTTTATTATTAATATTTGTAGTATTAGTCAGGAAAAGATTCGGCAGAGAGATACGAAAATATAGCTGAATGGAAATAATGATTTAGTAAATTCGATCGTTATACCGTAACCAATAATAGCTCAAGTTTGCCAATGCTTTATTTCGACGATCGGCGATATTTTTAGTATCTCTTCTCCGAATAAATTCTAGCTAAATTTCCCTTGGTGACAGATAGACAAGCTTTTCAACCTCGTTTTACTTGATTTTGGCAGCATATCAAGCCCACAGATCGATGCCCTTACATTCACCGAAATGTCAAGCTTTTGGGAGTTGGTGCTATCGGTTTATTATTCAATAATAAACCATTAAATAGCACAGAAAAAGTCGAAACCCTCCCCCAATCAAAATTTGATGCGTTCCTTGGTATGTAAAACCCAATAAAACGAAATACCGTCCGTCTGCCGCCAACGCATTTCTTAGGAAGGAAGAATTCAGCTACCGTGAGTTCTTGATAAATTTTCAGCAAAAATAGTTCTTGGTCTCACGATGGCCCAATTATTTATCTAAGCGCTACCTCAATTTCAAGGGGGAAAATTCGTACTTTCCAAGGTTTGATATAATTTATTTTTTATTTATATTTAAGGAGATTTTTTGAGGCTAAATCGAATGAGACCATAACGGTGTCCATAGTTAAAATGGTTCTCTGGTTCATGGCATGAAGGTATACCTCGAGCATTATTGGAGCTATTAAAATTATTCTCTACTCGTTGGAATGCTCGTCACTTTCTTAAGCTGTATCATTGGGCAAATAATTTGACTCTATACCTACTAGGTACTTAATCAAGAAAAATATTTTTTTTTAAACTCCAAATTGCGAGATTAAAGTTTTCTCTTATAGTTACCAATCTGTTGTTAGGTAAAAAAACATTCATTAATATTTGCGATGGTTACAAGTGGAGTGTATCCTTGAGTCATAATTGAAGCAAATGAATAATAAGCGCAGCACAATCATTTGCACTGTTTCCTTTTAAATATTTTTTTTTTCATTCCATTTTTTCAACTTTTTAAAATAATTCCATCGATACGTTGGAAAGGGCTGACGGGAAAATTGCATTTAATCGAAGGCAACGTACTGAATTTCCAAGCGAAATCGCAAAGCCGGGCATTTATTTGCGAAATCCAGCCTACGTAGGTTGGAAGAGACGGATAAAATAGACAATGAAGCTCCTCGAGCGTTAACCCGGCTCTAGAGCTTTTCAGTCTCCAGCTCTCACCATCTATACAGCCGATGACGACTACTACTACATCTGTGTAAGATCAGCAACACTACAACAACTCTCTTGTCGCTTCCTTTTTGCAAATCATCGCTTCATCCTTCATCCAGCTCTCCTGCAAACTTCGTCAGCCGTCTCCTTCCGCTTTCCCTCGCTAAGTGATCACCTTCTTCCCCTTTCTTCGATAAATAATACAGGTAATTCAATCTAAACGTGGATTAAGTCGTTGGACCCCGGTTACTTTTGTGGATTAAAAGTAAGCTATTGAAGGGTTTAATTAGTTTACGTCGAATGATAAAGGATTGGAACTCTTAATTTTTCTATTTTATTTATTTATATTTTTATTTATTTATTTATATTTATATTTTTTAATATTTTATTATTTTTTTATTATATTTAATTATTTTTGTTTTTGAGGAGAACGCGTAAGTGTAACAATTTAGCAGACAAGCCTTGGTATTTCCTGTTTTTTCATGTTTACGTAGTAAATGAAAGAATTGTGATCGTCCGAAAAGACGAATTCGGAAGAAATTTCATTTCTTCGCCGAAACACTTTCTAAACAAGCGTCAGTGTGTCCGTCTGTCCGTGGTCAAAAAGAAGAGACAAAAGTCGTCATAATTATCTCTATGAAAAATGAAGAAAATGATGAAGAAAATTGAAATTTTCAGTAAAATAATATGCTTTCCGAGTAAATTTGGTAAAATTTGATGATTTTGGATAGCACACTGTACTTTCAAAATGTACTCGTTCGACTATAGCTTGAAAAAAAGAAAACACCATTATGCCGCTCCGCCTTGAACAAAAATATTAAACATACGAACTTGAGTGTCTTCCATTATTCCCATAAGGGCGGCGTATATTGAATTTTCTATATCATTTTCTCGTCAAACTGCTTATACGGCTCAGGCCTTCATTCGTTGAACGCTGTTGCAATCAATCACATCATCTTTTCTCACTCGGAGAAGCCTTGCTCGCTTTTCTGCTCGCACAAAGCCCCTGTCGATTAGGCGCAATCACGTCCGCCATCGCTTTCCCTTCGACGTTGCTCGGTTTCCTTTTTCCATCTTCCCGACCATTATTGCTCGCTTGAGGAAAATGTATTCACCGGAGGAGTTTAATTTTCTCGCATTCAACAGAAAACGTCTTTTCCTATCAAAAACGTTCAACCGATGCCAACCTACGCAGATATTATGGTGAATGCGTTCTGATATGAAGAACGACTCGAGGAACTTGTAGCGCATCGTCTCAATAGGTAATACCAATTAGTTAGACTTTTCGAAAATAATGTCATAAATAACAACCGTACACGTAGCCTACAATGCATAATATTTTAGTCAACATTCTGTGACATTATTCATTCTAACCTTCGACATTCACTTCCTTCTTCATACCTTGACCTTCACCTTTGACCCTCATATCGACTTTCACCTTTGACCTTCACATCGACCTTCACCTTTGACCTTTACCTTCAACTTCAACCTTCAACTTCGACCATCACCTTTAACATTTACTTCCGACTTTCACATCTGACCTTCACCCCCAACCTTGACTTTTCACCTTTACCTTTGACCTTGACATCAGACCATATTGACCTAAAACAATGACTTTTGACCTTTACCTTTAACCTAGACCTCCGAACGTGACCTTCGATCAACATTGACTTTTCACCTTCACATTTGACCTTGACCTCCGACCTTGACCGTTGCCAATGACGTTTCACATTCACCTTTGATCTTGACCTCCGACCTTGACCTTTGGCATTGACTTTTCACGGCCATCTTTGACTTTGACCTCCGACCTTGACCTTTGGCATTGACTTTTCACCGTCACCTTTGACGTTGACCTCCGACCTTGACCGCCGACATTGACTTCTCACCTTCACCTTTGACCTTGACCTCTGACATTCACCTTCAACACCATTCACTCACTACCTTCACCTTCGACCTTAACATTATTTGATCTTCACATTAACCCTTACCTTCACCTTCACTTCCGACCTTGAGCTTTGCCCTTAACCTTCAACCTCCGCTTTTGACCTCACATTCGACCTTTAACTTTGACCTTCACTTTCCACCGTCGTCATACCTAACCTCGGCATTCCACTCCATCTGCAAACTTTACATCTACTTTAATGTAAAGACGTCGGAAAGTGAATGTCCTTTTGAGGGGCTATGTGGCTTTTCTGATCCTGATGAGCTGTTATTTCATTCTGCTACGAAATCGGATCGGTTTTGATCTCTGCCACTATTTCAACATTGAGAAAACCAATAGTAGACAGCTAAATTGAAGAAGATTCCTGTACCGCATGAAATTTTCCCAAATGCTGAAGGATATGTATTAAACAAATTGCTTCAAAGCACGGATAGTTAAGGCATGCATTTTTTCTAAGCATAATTGACTTCTTTCAGATTTAGGGCGTTGTCTTTTTAATTTTTTTTCCGTCACTTCGATAAAATGAAAACCTGCCAGTATTTTCGATCGTTACGTGACATTTATTCGGTTCCAATTATAACTCAAAATCGAAGAACTTTCCATTCGGCTGTCAATTACACTTGAGCCGACGGTTTGCCTCGAACGGTTTTCCCTTAGAGTTCGCCGCCTGTGAAGTTAATTAATTTGTTTTTCGCTTCGCCAGTTCGGAAAATCGGGCTCAAGAGAGTTCGGATCGGTTTTGCGCCCTTAGTTCTTGGAAGAAGTGAAGAAATGCACGTGTTTTTCTCACCGTCGGTCGATCCAGTTGATTTAATTGAGGAAAACTACTGGAATTTTATTTTTCTAGTAAAATAATTCACACAAAAATGAACCTATGAGAGAAAGGCTGCCTGGAAAAATAGATACCAGAAGATAACTTAATAAAGATGAATGATAGACCCTTCTTATATCTTTTTAATCAAGTTCAAGGGTCTAAAGAAATTTAAACCTCTCTTTTGCCGAGCTTTCGGATATTATATTTCCCACTTCAGGGCCAAAAAACAAAGACCGCAAGTGCAACAGATGACACCTAAACATTCTCAGGAACGATGAAAACTCACTTAAAAACTGTTTTATATTGCAATCCAATGGTCAATGTCCGAATTGGCTATATTGTCCATAAGCTATGAAATAAAATAAAACACATTTTAATTTATAGCTCATAAAAAATGGACAGTAATGCGAATTCCGACGGTGACCACTGAATTGCCATGTAAACCAGTTTCTGTTTTTTTTTTCATTATATAGTTCCTGAGATTGTTATGGTCCCAGAGAGGTTTAATTTCGTTAGGCTCTAACCCTAATTGTCAAAAAAAAAAAAAATAAAAATAAAAAAAAATAAAAATAAAAATAAATAAAACAGGAGATAAATTTAATTTTTTATGATTGACTCATTCGTGAAAATAAACACAACACCTTCATTCTTTTTTCCTCTCTTGCTCTTCTTCATTCGAAAGCGCCTAAAAATTTAAATAAAAGAAACTTCCTGTTCGACAGTAGCGAAGTCTGGGCCGTTATTGGTATCGATCGCTAGGAGGATGTCGACGTCCTTTCAAGGCTTTCTACGTTATCTGTGGCCTAGAGGTTATTTATTGCGGAGGAATAACGGCAACCTCGAGCAATCGACTAAACTGCAGTAGAAACTAAGTCACAATATTATCATCTTTCGTACCAACTGCTTCACAGGACAACAGAACGAGTACATGACGTACAAATCCTCACGATAAAGCTTTCTAAAAAACAAAAATTTCAGCAAGTTGAAAAATCGTCTTTGTTCTCGAAATAAATCGGTCCACGTAGATAATTATTACTACGTGAAAATGGAAGTAAAAATGATTTTCCTAGAGGCAAATAAGGCTGTTCGACGGTTTTCGTTCTTTACAATTGAAAATGGGGGAAATTGGTCATTTTTCAGACGAAATATGGAACTTTAGGGGTTTTTTTTTTTAGCTCAAATGACGCGCGATTCTAGCGCCATCAAAATAGAGGGGAACATTGTGCAAAAAATACTGTTCGATATTATGAGTAGCTTTGAAGAATTTCTGAGTACGATGAAGTTTTTGTACATAGTTTGATATTCGGAGCGAAAAGGAAGAGCCTGACAAATGGTTGACAAAGTGTAAAGAGACTGAGAGGAGCATGGAGACGTTGGAAATGCAGCGTTATAAAATTTCTCTGCTTAAAAAAAGAGTGAGAAAAGAAAATAGAGCTTATTTTCGCAATTTTTACTTTTTATAGAAAATAAGTTGAAAAAAAAGAACGCCAAAAATGAAAATGGGGGAGGATTAAACGAAAGGGCCGATCTGACAATCTAAATTTCCTTCATCAGCTATACCTTTCAAGGATGAGATCCAGAGGTCACGAGAGGTGAGATTCTTCTTCAATATTTGTCTGAGGGTAAGCTGATGATGCCAAATTAATATTAGGCAACAAGCCTAAAAACGCTTCAAATGATTGTACAGTGGTTTATTATTCCTTTGCTTCAATAATGATTTAAAAAGACTATCCATTTGTAATTAATATGAAACGCTCGTCAGCAGCTAGTTCTATTTTATTTATTTTTATTTTCTTAATTGTCTAATTAAAAGGTAAAGTATTCACCAAAACGAGACAGCTTAGGAGAGGGCTTTAGGAATATTTCAACGAATATAGAACGATTTTTATAGCTCTAGAAAGTCTCAAAATAAACAATCTTGACGATTTATGACAATTCGAGAACTATTGAGTCTATCTACTGGTTTCATTCGAATCAGTGTCAAAAATTTTAATGTAAATTGTTATCAAACACACTCTAATGTTTCAGAAACCTTGGAAAGTACGAATTCGCTCCCTCAAAATCTTCCAAAAATACCTTTAAAATTGAAATAACGGCTGGTCGAAAGAATCGAGCCATTTTCAGACCAAGAATGATTTTTATTGAAAATTTCAAGAATTTAACTGTTATTATTTTGTAAAAAAAGGTTAAAGGCGGATGGACACTTTTCTATAGAATATTCAGGTGCTACATGCCTTGAAGCGAAAAACATTGAATTTTAAGGGTGGTTGGAAAATTGCGATTAAGATGGTTTGTTTTTTAATAATAAACAAAAAGCTATTGTAATCGGTAGCTGTGTTCACCAACTGCAAAATTTGCAACTCGTAGCGACCAACTTCTGCCACCATTTTCTACTCACCTTCCCATAACGGAAACTGGAGTGGTCTATCCAGTTACATTACCATTCTTCGTTTTAAGGACGGGAGGAGAGGCTCTCAGCCAGGGCGAACAGTTCAATATAAAACTTTACGAGGATGGCGTTCTCTTCCCGTTCTATTTTCCAAAGTTGCACGCGGGAACTCCGACCTTTCTCAGCCGGGTCATTCACTGTTTTTATATTTCATTCTCAACATTTCCTATCTAAGCGAAAACCATCGCAGGTGAAATTACGGTAGGGAAAACGTAAAAAATTTTACGTTACAAATGAGTGTAGTTTTTCGAAATTTTTTCTCACGTGTTTTTGTTTATAATCTATAAGAACCTAGCTCAACTTGTTAACATTTCTAATATGGCTTGCAACGTTTGACATTGTAAGGAAACGCTGAAAATGATATGATTTATAAGAAGACCATCCAAGAGTCTTTCCCAAAGACATTTTCGTGAAAATTTCAAGATTTCGCTTTTAAAGTTTCCTCGGAAAAATGTGGCGTACGTCGGAAAAACAGAATTGATTGAAAAAAAAAACAAAACACTGTAATCGCCCAAGATAAAAAGTCTAACCTCCTTAAAATTGGATGTTTCACTTTTCAATAAATGAAAAAAAGCTGCAAATTATTATACATTGGTTTATTATTCCTTCGCTTCAATATTGATTCGAGATAATTATCCGTTTGTGGAAGTAATTATTCCGAACATTTCTGAACGTTTTTACCGAAAAACAGATTGGTAAGTATAGGAGAAAATAACTCCGTAGCAACTATTGTAATTTGAATCATTTTTATTATTCTTTAATCTACAAATCAAAAGCTAAATTTAGTGTAGTTGAAGAACGTGTTTGACGACCATCCCAAAGAGTAAAGAACGATTTTTATAGCTCCAAGAACTCTGGAGTTATGCCAAAATTCTGAAAATCTTCCAAATTTGACACCAAAGCTGCGATTACTCAAGAACCAATAAAGCTATCGACCCCGCATATGGTCTCCTGGCGCATATGGAAAACCGCGGCCATTTGAAATGGCTCGGAGCAACGCTCCGCGTCTGAACGTGCACCTCGAGACGCAGAATCGTGCGCGTATGGGAAACACGGTTTTGTGCGCTGTATTAACCGTGCAACGATTCGCCTAACTTAGCTCGTCAGTTTCAAAACGCGGTTCTCTCTGCGTCGCCTTCCCATTCCCCGCTTCGCTCCGTTTTTCGACTCGACGCAGGCCGCGGTCCAAAGGGCGGCCCTGGGATCGAAGGAAGTTTTCTCAAAGCGGAAATGGAAACTGTTTAACTGGTCCTCGTATAAATTTCCTCCCTTGACCGAAACTCTGATAAAGTTCATCTAACGACGGATGTGGCTAAGATGGAATATTGAATCCTAGCAATAGCAGTAGTATTTTTCGTCGAATTTGGATTCGAGCCGAGGAAAATCGCTGCCCATTAATTTCTGGTCCATTAATTCATTCTAGACTTGAGTTGCCATGTCTGTCGGAGAAAAACCGAGACTTATCCGGACATAATAACCTGAAAATCGGGACAAGCTATTTCGGACATCAAATATATTAAAATACTCAAAAATTACTCTTTTCTTTTTGTTTATAATTTTTTTTTCGAGTATAAAAGTAATATGGTTAAAAAAATAGGAAGAAATTGCTTCTTATTAATTATAGTTAAAGGTTGTGGTTAAAGTGTTTCGTGGCGACTTGGAACTATACAAATCGTTCTAAACTCGTTAAAATCCTCGTCGAACACTCTCTTCAACTATACAAAAAATTCAGATTTTAGTATGGAAATTAAGAAAAAGAAAAATGATTAAAATCACAATAGTTGCAGATTTTTATTGACCCAATCCCTGATATTTGTCAAATAAATAATTCTCTAGAATCTGTCATTTTTACAAATACGAGCCATTGACCATCTGTCGGATGCAACATGCAAAATTAAATTATTGAATCCAAATCACACGGCAAGATTTGTATTTTGAAACACATTACACTCAAGACCGAACTGTCTTGCGTTTTTAACATACGTCATCGCTTCATCGGTCACTCGCGGAAAGGAGAAAGACGAAGGTTAACTCTGGGACTGATTTATCGTACAAGAAAATCGTTGGAAATACAAGAAATCGCGTCTGCTTGGAAAATATCGAAGTCTAGCTAATGTTTTAAATGTTTAAAAGTGTATGACGCTTAGAGGTTCGTTACAGAGGTTGGGGCGCCGTTGCTTTAAAAACAATCCCATTTTACATAACTTGTGGCTTTTATCGTTAGGCTCACATACAGCAATTCCGCATTATTAAATAATTTTTTATATATTTTATTTTAAGTCTCCTGATGGCTAGTTTTTCAATAACACTTGTAAATTAAAGTTGCGGCCTATGTACGAGTTTTTTTATTTTTTATTGGTTATTCCTGTTAAAATTTTGTTTTCTTGAACGTTTCACGACGAAAGGAGCTCAAGATCAAATTTACCAGCGTAGTGAGATTTTATCGAGTCGGATAAGTTATTAAAGGAGGTTTCAATCATCAAAGCGTCAATTCCATAGGAGCTGGTTCCAAACGCAAACAGCGTTGCTACGTTAACGGCAGTCTTTTATAAATTGACGGCCACGATATTCGACGCTTGAACTCTCCGGGATCGGCTAATTGAAAAATCCAACCTGCGCCCTCGTCGATTTGTCGCCATCGTTCAGTTACAGATGACGCGTAACGTAACCGACCGAGGATCGCGTGACCCTTGTGCAGATCCCGAAGGATAGGTGGGATAAATCCCTTATAAATATTTATGAGCCCCGTTCAGAGTTATATTTTCCAGCGTGGGCGAACAGTGACAAATAGGTCGCAGAGCGTGACACGGTATTCACAGCTACGGTTATTCTAAAGGATTAACGTTTTTCACATCGAACGCCTACGTTGGCGAGAGAAATTGAAAAATGGCCGAGGAGATAATTGAATGAAACTATCGTCGACAAAATCAGTCGAAAAACGGTAAAATGCGGAATTGTGTAAATACGGATTATATCTGGCATCTTTAATAGTAACTATCTCGTATATTTTTAATGTTAGAAGCAAAGTCTCTGTTATTGTCTCAATCGATTCAGTGTAAAAAATCATATGAATCGTGTCAAACAGGCCTATTTTTTAGAAAAAAAAAGAAAAAAATGGACAGTACTAATCTTCCTTCCTTAGAACCCCCTAGGAATACTCAGTTAATAGTATTCATAACTATATTATTAATTAAATATCAATAGTAACAGCAAATTAATTCAAAGCTAATTATTCGCCTAACATTACAGCTGAAGATAATGTTTGGTGTGCATTCCATCGAGTAAAGAAGTATTATTATAGCTCTATAAATTCTCGTGCAATAGGTACGTGTGCCAAATTGTTGAAAATCGAACAATTTCAAAATTGGTTGATCGAAAAAACTAATAATGAGCGAATGACAACTTGAATGTGTTTTGGTTAATTTTTCAATAATTAACCAATGAATTCGCTCACAGAGAAAAAAACCTTTCCAATCCCCGCCCGACAGTATTTGATGTTTAACGTTTCAAGGCATATAGAATGCTGATATCAACATTAAAAAAAAATTATTTTAAATAAAAACCACCTAATTGTAATAGTAATTACCCTGAACAATGGTATATTATTTAATATTACGATAGTTGCCATGGACCTCGCCCTTATTTACCAATAGTTTGGATATGGTACTACAATGAGGGGATGTTCAAATCATGATTGGAGCAAAGGAATAATGATACGTACTGTTCTACCATTGTACCGCAATAATATACACTCCACTATCATTAGCAGCTTTATGTTCTCCAGCAGCTTTCATCTCGAATCGTTTCGACTTTCCAGCAATGCAGGGACGATTATTTTCACAAGTAACTCACATGCTATTTCCTCGAAACAGATCGGCCGCTAAGGCTTTCGCTTGATTTATTCCAGATGCCACGATGTTCGAAGTTACGAGCCAAGTATTCGATCCTGTGGGGCGCCCTGGTCATCCTGTACGCTTTCATTCAGTCTTCCACGGAACAGAGCACAACACCGCTGCATTCATCCACAATGACGGTACGATGTATCATAATTTAACAATGTTAGCACGATTGTCTCGAATTTCGCACGATTCCAAGGAATATATTAGTAGAGTAGTTGAAATAGCATTAAAAATAACGCTGCTTCGATGATATTTCCTGACTTTCCTGAGTTATATTTCTGCCGAGATCACTTTTTTCAATATTTTCAAGGTATTAGTTACTAAGTTGAGTCGTGATAGTTTCCACAAAACGAAATACTTAGAACAAGACACAGCGAATTTTCAATATAATACGAACGACAAATTTTTATTTAAATTTCGAATTTATTTATTTTTAATTATTAATTTTTATTTATTTTTCATTTGTTTATTATTATTACTTTTATTATTATTTATTTATTTGCAATTTCTATTTTATTATTACTTTATATTGTTATTAATTTTTATATCACTATTATATTATTATTACTATTATTAGTTTTTAATTATTTTTTATTATTTTTATTGGTTCTTACATATTTATTTTGATTTATATTTTATTATTTATCTATTGGTTCTTACCTATTTATTTTGATTTATTTATTATTATTTATTTATTTAAAATTTCTATTTTTTTTTTATATTACAGAAATGTTCTATTTTGAAGAGATATTTGTCAGTAAGACAGCAGGAGAAAGTGTTAGAAAAGACACGATATTGACCCCACTCAAATAATCTCAAAAAAATTACTTGCTAGTTTTTAACAGCAATTTCATCAAAGAATTTATTCTTTTCTCACTAAATCCTCAATATATACGCATCTGTCTTTCTTCGCGTTGGAAAGTAAAATATCAAATTTCAACTGCCATTTCTCGACGGTTACAAATGGAATAACGTTGAAAAATAAATAGAAACCGATCCTAAACTCCACGAATTCTCATATTTCTCGCAAAAATCATTACTACATTATCATTCTACCGAGTTATAGTTTCTTTAACTTGCACGGAAGAAACTTAAACGAGCGAGTTCATCTTCAGTTGAACACATTCGTGTTCGAATAGTAGCTATAGATTTTCTAGCCACGTTCTCGCCTCGAGCTTACATCTACAGTTTGCAAGCGAAACCGCCGAACGTGCGGAAAGAAATTCCGAAGACGTAGCTCGAATATATTTCGACCCTTTATAGCCGCTTCGATATTCTCCCCGGTCGGTGAAATTTATTGTCGAACGACTGCGCAGTTGAAAATGAATTCGTCGGCGGTTTTATCATCAAGGGGAAAAAATCGAATTTTTCTAAGATGAAAATGAAATGAAATGAAATGAAAAGAAGATTTATTCCATAAAATATACAAAAAAAAATTAAACACTTCAAATACAATGGAATTACCCCTGACCATAGTAATACAATTACTGTGCGGTCAGGGGGGTTGCTCTCGATGTAAAAATAAATTATGCCAAAAATAATCTCTAACTAATAATGAAGAAAAAAAATAAGGTACTACTGGGTGAGTGAAATTAAGTTGCAAGGAAAATAAACTAATAAACATAACAGCTTCTCAGCATGCCTGACACAGCGCTGGGGCCTTGCTTTATCAGCCATGAGAATATTTTTTTCTTATGGACATTCCTAGAAAAATTAGCCGGAGTTCGCATTTCCTCCGGTAATGCTCCAAGTAGGTGGGGCAGGCAGAAATATACATGCTTAGAGGTGCTCCAAAGTCTAGTTTGGGGGGCCGGGATCACAGCCTGGGAGGCTAGACGAAGCGCACGGGGGTAATTTCTATGGTAGGTGAAGAATTGAGGGTGTTTATAGAAAAAAAGAGCAGATTTTATGAAAAAAAAAAAAATCAGATAAGATCAGATAATAACTCGAATGGCTCGATGAGATTAGGATACGATGTTTCGATACTTTACACCGACTCGACAGCAAAGTCAAACAGGGCCAATAAATCGCTAAGAAACTTCGAGTCTCGAAAGGACGAGAAAACGATCGTTTTTCATTAGGCTTAAATCAATCTAAAAAATTCGGTGAGTAAACTGATTTCCGGGCGAAGTCCGATTAAAGAAAACTGTTTCTCGCGGAGAATAAGGAACAAAAGAAGACAGTTCTGAGTCTCCGAGGGACATAAAGAGGCGAGATAATAGCTCTTCCTCTTCTTCCCGCTGCTACCGAAATCTCCAAGGGCCAGAACGAAGTCTTCAGTTCGAATTTCTCTTCGAACTCATCGGATTTTTCTTTCGGTTAGTTAGCGCATTGGCACAAATAATCAACTTTGAACAAAAGGAGTTTGGTTTATTATTCAATAATAAACCGTTGTGATTGTCCAACAAAAACGTTTTTTTCAAACGCCCCAAATTTGATCTTATAAATTTCAAAGACGAAGCTTTTGTGAAAAAATTTGGAGATTTCCAGAAATTTCGGCATAACTCGAAAACTCTCGGAGCTATAAAAATCGCTCTATACTAGTTTGAATGCTGGTCAAACACGCTCTTCAACTAAACCTTTAGGCGAAAAATTCAGCTTTAAATTTGTTAAAAAAAGATAAATAAAATTATCATAGTTTCTACGGAATTTCCCCTTATCTATTTTCGGCGGGAACATTCACAAATGTTCGGTATAATTACTATCAAAAATTGGTTGGTCTTCTTAAATCAATATTGAAGCGAAGGAATAATAAGCCAATGTAAAATCAGCAGCGTTTTTTTTTATTATGAAGTACAACTTAAATATTGTTAGTTTTTCAGTTTTTTCCGGAGTTGACTATATATAACAATGTTAATTTGTTGTTAGTTTTTGTTCAGATTCAACGATTTCTATATTCGTTTTACTCAACTCCTTTTTAATGTGTTTTTTTTTTCTTTCAACGATTCTCTTCGTTTTAATTTTAGACGTTTTAATTTTAATTTAACGTTTTAATTTTCAACAGATTTTTCATGGCTAAATGACGTTTTTAACAATTTTTTAGAACGTTTTCAACCTTTTCAAAAATTTTCCCTCCTATGGAGTTTTTCGTTGTGAAAATCCACCGGTTTTACATCGCCCTAAAAAGGATTTCAGCGAGTCGATACAAATTCGAAGTATGTGTCACCTCGTTTTCCTTCACTTACGCACCGCTCAACACAATTTTTCCTTAATTATCCTCTTCTAAGGAATGAAGTTCTTTTGTTTTCGATTAGCTACGAATCATTTCGAATAATCAGCAAAAAAAAATCGACTACACGAATTCCCATCGCTTGGTCTTCGTCCACAATAAATCAGACACTTCGATGCTTCGTTTTCGATCATTTCTCCCCAGATTGTTCGTGGGATATTTCGACTTTGGGAAGCTAGAAGAGGGAATTCCTTTGAAGAGAAATATGGAAACTGGTGAGTGGTTTTGGAAAAAGGGAAGCAATCCGACAGGCACTTTCGGGCCGAACGACTCTGCCGGAGCGCTAACAACAATAAGAACGAGATCGCTGTTGGTTGAAGGTAAAATAGGAAAATTCTTTCGGCCCGGCGAAAATGTGCGAGTGGTTTCCTTCCACAAGGCGCTCAAGAGGCTGACAACAATCACATCTTTCGTTTTAAAAAGGAGAGGAAGTCAGTTTATTCTCGTTTTCCTCCCAAGACTTCTTCCCTCTCAGAGGAAATCTTGAGGGACTTATGATCTTCTCTCGGATATTGGATTCCTCCGTCAAGTGATCGAGAGGCCCTTTCCAACTTCAACATCCGACTTCTATTTGTCAAATTCGAAGAGCTCTTTACAAAACTCTTCTGACTGATTTTCATTTTAATTGGAACTTCGGATTGAAGGATTCGTTCGTCGTTTTGAAGCACCGCAACAATTGTCTTGGGGGACATGAAAATCGGCTGGAAAGTTAATGGCAAAATTAAAACGACTTCTAGAAAGAGGTGCTCCGAGTTTCAAGGACATGAAATCTATCTATCGATAGAATTATCATCGAATAGAAAGTATTCATATATTCTTAAGTATAGTAGAAATATTCATAAGTATTTCATATTGTTTTTACTGGTTTGGTGAGAACGGTTCATATACTCTACGGTTATCAACATTTGACTAAGAAATTTTTAATTCAGTCACGATTTTCCGACCAACTTTTCTGATCTGTTTGCACTTCCTGTGATATTTTATCGTACTAAATGTTGATTTGTTAAGTGAGCCAAGTAGAAATGTTCACAGTCTAATACAAACGATTCCACTTCTCATTCTACTCCCTACGTTACTCTACTCTCTACTATCTACTCTACTCGCTACTCTACCCTCTACTCTACCCTCTACTCTACCCTCTACTCTACCCTCTACTCTTCCCCTACTCTACCCTCTACTATTTCCCCTACTCTACCCTCTACTCTACCCTCTACTCTACCCTCTACTCTACCCTCTACTCTACCCTCTACTCTACCCTCTACTCTACCCTCTACTCTACCCTCTACTCTACCCTCTACTCTACCCTCTACTCTGCCCTCTACTCTACCCTCTACTCTACCCTCTACTCTACCCTCTACTCTACCCTCTACTCTATCCTCTACTCTTCCCCCTACTCTACCCTCTACTATTTTCCCTACTCTACCCTCTACTCTCTACTCTACTCGTTCAGAGTTCTTTCAAAGCGGAAAATGAACACATAATAGTCTAGTGTGCGACTCATGTACAAAACACATAATTTTCAAGATACGGATACTCTACTTTGCTCGAATTCCAGGTTGATCATCGTTTTTTTCTATTGATCGCTTAAATCGAATAGGTGATATATATGCTTTTCTTTTGTAGGAATTCGTAAGCGAGGAACTGATGGCTACGGAAAGTCCACTATTCCCGTCGACGACACCGGCTTACGGTAAGGCGCTTTCTCACCTGAAATCTATTCCGCTAAGCGTTGAATGTATGTCATATAATATTTTCCAGCTCAGATAAACCAGTTAAACATTATGCGACATATTCAAGAGGTTGTTTGCTTGTTTAAGGTTCGAATTTCTATTATACAGCTATTTTTCCCATCTCTCTCGTTCTCAGACCGAATCAACCGAGTTCGATCGGATCGAAAAAGGTGAATACCCCTTGCAAATGAACCTGCCCCGCCTAAGATAAAAGGAAACTGACTCCGAACACTGTCGACGGTCGTTTCACCCCATTTAGAAGCCTGGCACACGACAACGGGTCAACTGATTGTATGCCAGCTCCAACCCAACCTATTCGCTAGCCTTCCCACGTGAAATAACCGGATACTGTCACTCATCCAACCTTCCTCCTTTCCACCGTTTCCTCGAGCCATCATTGACGAGCCGTATAATGGGAAACGAAGCGAGAGCATCTTTGTCGCGAACGTTCTATTGTGATAGCAAGTCGTTTCGTGCTCATAAACATCGACCGTACTAATCGATATTACCTACGTTCTGTTACTGTTAAAATCCAAACGATTTGTCGAAAAGAAAGGGACAGTGCTGAAATCGCTACCGATTAAGAACAAAGGATGATCAAAGATTGGGAAAAGTCGGTGTGAGCAGATCGCTTAATTATAGGTATAAAATGAGCATAAAATCAAAACATCTTATTCTCACGCAAATTGGTTTGAAAAATCAAGTTTTGAAAATTTAAGCGCTCGCGGTTATATCGAAGATCGGATCAGGGTAATTTAATGTAAAATTAATCGCCTAACGATACAGCTAAAGTGTTTAACGAGCTTTCCAACGAATATAGAACCATTTTTATAACACCATAAATTATCGGGTATTGTATAACTCGAGACAAACATTTCAAAAGCTCGAAAATTTTGCATAAAAGCGTATCCAAGAAGAGTGAAAAAGTGGGTGAGGATCTCAGTTTTCCAAAAGTCATGATTCATGATTAAAGAAAAGTATCCTTTTGTGATAGCGTTCCCAACGAAAAACAGATTGGTAACTATAAGGAAAACTCCGTAGCAACTATTGTAATTTTAATCATTTTTATTTTTCTTAGTTTTCAAATTATAATCTGAATTTTTCGCCCTACGTTATATAGTTATAAGAGAGTGTTCGACGCGTTTTCCAACGAGTATAGAACAATTATTATTGAATAATAAACCAATAGCAATATAGTTAGTTATTAGCAATATTATAGTTGGTTTTCTGAGCATTTAATACAGTCAATTATTTATAATCTTAGAGCATCATCGACGAATAAACTTATCAATCAAATTTTGAGAAGCGTTTAGAGAATTTTTTTTTACTGGGGTGAATGCAATGGTCTATTATTGAATAATAAACCAAAATCGTGTTTCAAGCGAGAAACATTCGGCGAATCTGCCAAAATCTATTCGCACATTTGGCAATTTTTAGGACAGCCGAAGGTAGAGTTTGTGTGCAAATTATTAGGCGGTTAATTGTGATTATTTAACAAAGAACACGCACATAGGTCTAGTAAATACCAAAGACAATGTCTGAGTTTTATAGTAGTTAAAGTAATTTAATTTAATTTAATCAACAATCCCCTACCGCTCAAAGCTCCATTACGGTTCTCGCTGTCGCAATTCTATAATGGAGGATTTCCTCATTGTTTCCTTCCTTTACTACGACGACGTAAAAACACCGCAAAAGGAAACTTTCAAAGACGAAAATTTTCAAAGAATACCAACTCGCCCGTTACGTACTTTTTTCGCCTTTGAAAAATGCGAACTGCGAACTTTGTGATGTGATTTTGGGTTAGCAGGTGATGGCGGGGAAGCGGCGAACGGCGGAGAGGAAGGCGGAGGCGGAGGGGGCGAGAAAAGCCTCAGTGTTGAGGAGCAGGAGCGGGAGCGGAATTGCACGCCGCCGGCCATCGAACAGTTCCCGCGGCCATTGATAGGACCATCTGCTCGGAGACACGGAGCTCTCATCTTTCACGTCATCGTCTGCATTTATTCCTTCATCGGCCTTGCCATCGTCTGCGACGATTATTTCGTCACGTCGCTAGATAGAATTTGCGAAGGTAAGATGCGATATGAGGAGCTGTTTTTTCCACGGATAAAATAAAAAAAGTCGCGCAGCACGGCTTTACGAGCGAATTTTCGATGCGAATTTTAGAGGGACGTTTGATGAATATTATAACAAAAATATAGAACGAAATTTATAAGTATAGAGTTATATTAAGTATGTAAGTTATAGAGGCTTATTTTTCCAAAACTTGAAAATCTCCATGAAAACTGAAATAACTAGAGAACCGTTAAAGATACTGGCACGGCTATGGTCTCGTTCGATTGAAAGAATACGTGAATTTCAATACCCAAAAAAACCTTTTGATAAGGTACTGGTAATTTTAAATTTTAAACGGAAAAGGTGTTTTTCTTCCTCAACCCAAAAACGAAGTGCGACAACATGAGAACGAAAAATAATTGAATTACAAATAAAAATTTATTTCACCATGTGCGCCAGTTAAGAGAAGGCAGAGAATATGAAAATCCTAGAAAATGAAGAAATCTCTAATTAGAAAAGACTAAAATATGAATATTCTATAATACGAAAACTAGAATTCGGAAGATACTATAGAAATTAAAGCTTAACCAGCCGAGAGATAAGACTCCGGGAGAAATAAAACAAAATATAAAAATTACTCTTCTTTATTAACGATTTGATCGAAAATGTGAAGGAGCAAATTGAACTTATTTATGAACACTTATTTATTACACTTATATTTATTAACTTGAAATAAAATAAATAAAATAGAGACGATAATGCAATTATTAGAACCTAGCCTAGGGCATGCCAAGAGACAGTTAATGTCAATTTAAAATTCCTCACATCAATAGTATTTATCACACATAGGTTCAAAGAAAATTTTTTAATTAATGTATTTTTTTGAAGCAGTGCTCACACGCGATAGTTCATTCATTTATTGCTAGATGGCTTCGCATGTACACCAAGAGCTTTCTGCTTTGTAAAATAATGTATGTTTCTGCGAGAGACTGTTGTCAAAAGCAATGCCGTACGGTGAAATTGATTTCAGCTCAGGAATTATAGCGCATTTTACTGAACAATGAGCTGCGAGACAAATAAATTCTGCTCTTAGGAATATAAAACCTACTAGGCGACTCATTCTCCAATTCTATATTAGCTGGCCGAGCACTTTCGCCCATTCGGGCATCCTCAGCGGTGGAGGCTGTGGACCCTATGGCTCCACGTCGCCCTGAGGATGCCCGAATGGGCGAAAGTGCTCGACCAGCTAATAAAGAATTGGAGAATGCCTGGTTTTTCTCCCTCTCACAACCCCTGGACATCAAGAAATGCGACGAGAAGGAAAAGTAAAATCTACTGATAGTTTCAAGTTAAACTGAGCTTCATATGAAAAAAAGCTCTTCTCCCGTTTAATTCGGTTCGTCTATTGTGTTTTATAGTGCAGCACTTGGGTTTGAAATGACGACTCAGAGAGCTGCAGAAGATTCTCCCGAAAATCACTGTTATAAATTGTTTTTCCCAACTTTCCAGTTCTCAAACTCACGCCGGATGTAGCCGGTGCGACATTCATGGCAGCTGGCAGTTCAGCTCCAGAACTGGCCACTGTTGTGATAGCAGTTTTCTTCGCCAAAGACGACATCGGCGTATCCGGTGTTATAGGTGAGTCTATTGCTAAGCATATTTAAACTTCAATTGGACGGATCGTTTTGGTATTATTTTCGCGTAAATCAAAAATCTTCGCGGTTTCAGGATCCGCCGTTTTCAACATCATGTTCGTCATAGGAATATGCGCTGTGTTCGGCGGCACAGTTTCCTACCTCAACTGGTGGCCACTCTGCAGAGACTCGTTCTTCTACCTTCTCTCCATTCTCATCATGCTCGTTGTCATGTACGACAAGAAAATCACGTGGTAAGTCGACTTGAAAATTAATGATTCATGGAGTAATTCATCGATTCAGCATCGAAGTTACGAATGAAGAGGGAACGTTGAAAAATTGAGCATAATTTAATTTCGTAAGCAACGGTCGAGAATGAAGTGAATGTGAAAGCCGAAGTTGATGTTCGAATGTAAAAGTCGAATGTGACGATCGAAGGTGAAGGCTAAGATTGGAGCAAAAGGACGAGGATGAAGGCTGAAGACGAAGGTCAAATGTGAAGGTCGGAAGAGAAGGTCGAAGGTGAAGGTCGAAGTTATTGTTTATGACAGTATTTTCTTGTTGAAATATACATTATTTTTACAAAGAATTTTTTATACATTATTATCATTATACATTATTTTTACTATAAATATTATATTTATTAAAAAAAAAACACAATCGATTTTAACAGTGTATAATTAATGTGTATAGATAAGTCTCTTAAATAATTCACTCTATAAAACGCGAAATGCAATTCGATGCGGAATACTCGTTTGTATAGGGCAAATGGTTAAATTAAGACAGACAAAAAGGGACGAGGTTATCATAAGTACGCCTTGCTTTCTGCGATAGACCATAAAAGCTCAATCCTGAGAATAATTTTGACTTCAAGTTTAGGCCTATACGTCTCGATCCTTCATGGGTTTGAATACTATAAATAATCTAAATTTACAATTAGTGATTCAATTTATGGCTCCTGTTTTCATTTAGCAACAGGATTTCATGGTATTATTTATAAATAAATAAAAAAATCCATGTTATTATTGGAACAATTTTTATTATAATATGCCTTCTTCGTCAAATAAACTTCCATTTTAGAAGAGGACAACATTTTGGGTTTGAAGCAGCGGCATGATACTGACATTTTGTAGATGTAGTATGACTTTTTCTTTACCCTGAGGCGGCCAGTGAAGATGTGCTACAGGAGCGGAATGAATCAACGAGCCACCCACTCAAACTGATGAGATCTTTTGCCTGGTGAATTATTAAATCGAGCCTAGGAGAGGTTTATTCTCGACTTCCCTATGCGACCGCAAATCGATGTGGCGAGATGAGAATTTGAATCGAGCTAGGCCAGTATCCGAGCTTCATTTTTTAATCATAAGTTGATTCGCGGATCTTGCAGCAGTAGGATATTAAAGTGACCCAGTTTGTAACAGGAACTGGTATTTAGAAGATAAATTCAGAGCGGATCCGAAGTAGTTTTATCTAATGGAATTACTGCCATGTAATTTTATTTCTCGAAAAATAATTTATTTATTTAATTTCTTTCGTTACAGTATAATTAAGTTGCTCAATTAGTTGGGTGTCTATTGCGAGCGCTAACTTTCGATCGTATTAAGGGTAATATATCCCAATAATTGATGACAACAATGTACATCATATTTTTGAAAATTATTTTCCAGGGGAGAGAGCACTGTGATGCTGATCATGTACGTAATCTACTGCCTCGTACTATGGAAGAACACTGTGTTCGAAGCATGGGCCCACACGTTGCCTATACCTTGCCAAGTTATACACACTGAGCCACCTCCGCAGGTAAAATACAAATTGGATTTCTAAATCGAAAAATATCATTCTCCATTATCTTACTTTATATTAAACGCAGATCTTGAACGTTCAAATATATTGATTTTTCCGGCCTGTAAAAATCAAATTACAAAATACGCGAAATCGTGAAATAGGCTCATAACGTGGAGATACGGTGTGTGGCCCAACATCCAAAAAATCAAACGTCATAAGATCGCTACAACAAACATTTTAAGACGTCGAGCGCTTAAAAATATTGATTTTTATAGCCTGTAAAAATCGAAATAGAAAAAAACTTTGAACGCTTATATCTCCGAAGTACTGTGTGCTCTGCAAAATCTGGAAATGGCAAATTTTTCACAGTTACTGGGAGAACATTCTTTGAAAATTTTATTGAGTTTCATTCATTTTTCACGGAGGTTTGACGATTGATGTAATTTAGACTTGTTCAGAAACTGTTTCGGAGTATAGTAATATAACAATTTCTTCCAAATTCACCTCCGTTCCGAATTCGACTTTTCGGACGTCCATTTACTACGAAAAGATTGAAGAAAAAAAAATTTGGGATTTTAAAAAAGACAAAACAAAAAAATAAAATAAAAATATGAAAATGAGAAATCATTGATTTGAGTGAACAAGAGGACTTTTTTCGTTGTATTTTTCAAAATGAATATCACGAATAAGGGAGAAACTGATGAAAAATGGATAAATATGTAGAGAACTTTATTTGGAGTTTTTTGGTATAAGTCTTTGAATGGAAAAACTGATAGTTGTCGTAAAATTTCCGCCGTTTTGACGTCATATTCGGATTCAGCGTTAAATTTCCTATAAGAATAGCTTTCAAAATCGCTTTAAAACGAAGATTTAATTTTTCACTATTACCGATGCCAGCGGAGCTCGGAATTTCGGCCGGCGAAAAACTCGATTTACGGAAAATAATTTCTCTGGCTCTGTTTAAATTTTTTTCACCAAATTTTTTGCTATGTACGTATGTAAGGCGTTCAAATGAAGACTCCTGCATAATAAAACAATTGATTCGCATTTATTTTGACCCCGAACATCACGGTTAAAGTCCAATTTTTGAGCTTTTAAAAACCGATTTTTTTGGACCACTTGCAGATTTTTCCGAGAAATAAAAAAAATCACAAAAATACATCTTGGTAAGACACAACTTTCCTAAAAATTTCAGATTTTTATCTGTATTGAGAGACGAGTAAAAAATCGTTAACTGTTCGGTTGAGAAAAATCGCAGGGACCCCCCTTGGATTTTTCGCGAAAGATTTTTTGAAACAGATTTAGCTCAAATTCAGCATAATGATGGTTGATGATGTGCATATCAATAATATATGGTTCATTCTTTGTTTCTTTCGCACTAAATAGATGAAAAGAACGTTTGAAGATGAAAAATGTCATGTTTTTGCGTATAGTCTACTAATATTGTTGAATAACGCAAAAACGGTTGACAAATGGATAGGTACATTACATTAGGAAAATGTGGGCAATTAAATTACCTATCTTTTGATATATTCAAACATTTGAATTGACGACTTTTTCTCTGAGTTATCTACTGTGCGAGTTACAAATCTTGGAAAACTTAAAGTTGTTATGTCTAATTTTGCTCCTACTTTGCTCCAGTGGAAAAACCCAATACTTCATGATACAAAGTACATTCAAACACCACCACCTACATACCAAATTATAGCAACTACTACTACTATAATAACAACTATAGATTCCCACTCTCCATACACAAATAATCAACTACTAAACCCATACCAATACCTATACTATATACTATATTATATAGTAGTGAAAAGGACAACAACCCCACAAAATAATATGCGACCGGGCGCGATAGCTGAGGGGGCGAAGCCCCCTCTGAGGGGGTTGGGCGGCGAAGCCTCAGCCTCTAGTTACCTCAATAAAATCAAAACCAATCCAACGGTTCCCGGCATGATTTCGAACTCAAGCCATATTAGGATACCGTTTTCGTGCGCGTTCCTTTGAAAATATTACACTCATCGTTTTCGCACCTCGTACGAAAACCGAGTACGATTTTCCTCCTTGCCAAGTTAAAATCGCTCACTTTGAATCCCCGCTGGCGGGCGAGTTCAAACGAAACCTCATCAAGTATTGATTAAGCGTTTAAAGGTAATTTGACGTTCGTGCGTTCTGCAAACCGATCAACAGGTTTGCCGTGGAAAAAAGACTCAATTTATAGCTGCCCGACGTTTGCATCGCGGGGCATTTTACGGTCATAATTACCAACCGAAAGGAATAAATATCAGACGGTTTGAAAAAAAAAAGCTGCAAATGATTGTGAAGGTTTAGTATTTTTCTTTGCTTCTATTATGATAAGAAGACCATCCACTTGTGATAGTAACTATCTTTAACACTAGTGAATGTTTCCACTTAACAACACATTGGCATTTATTAGGGAAAAATCGTTAGAAACTATCGTAGTTCTAATTATTTTCAATTTTCTTAATTATCTAATTAAAAGTTATATTATTCTCTTAATAATACAGCTTAAGAGAACATTGATAAGATTTTCGTAAAGTATAAAACGATTTTTACAGCTCAAAAAACTCACACGTTTTACCATTATGGCAAATTTCTGAAAATCACGAAAATTCTGCACGATTGCTAAGAAACAAAAAAGACCTCTTCGTAGTCTCAACAACCAGGGGAAATACAAATTTTTCCCCTCTCAAAACTCCAAAATACTCTTAGAATCGAGATAACAATTTGGCTAAAGAATTGAACCATTGCTAACCCAAGAAAGATTTTTGGGAAAAGTATGACGAATTCAGCTATTGTAGTTTCGTCAGAAAACAGCAAACAGAAATTTTTTCGCTAAAAAAAAGTACTTTATTTTCTTCTCAAAATTTGATGTTTCTTGTTTCAAAACATGTAAAATCCGAATATATGGATTTTTTTTTGGAAAGCGTTTTTCTAAGGAAATTATAAATTGTCGACATTTTCACCAAATAGCTACCTCAGTTTTACTTTTACTCAAGAGACGATTTCATTTCCTTCAATTCTGCCGGGAAAAGTTCTCGTCCGAATAAATTCGGCTTTTTCTCTCAGTTGAGAAACTCAATAGCGTTATTTTCGACATTTTGTCGGTTATAAATTGGGTTACCAATTTTTCGTTTCCTTCCTCACAAATAATTGTCGCGATATTATTTTAAAAAGGCGAACGAAAAAATGTGCAGAAACTCTCACGTGAGCTATTGAGATGCTCGTTAGGTTTAGGAAAGGTCAAGTGTTGTATTTTTTGTATTTTTGTATTGTATTGTATTTGTATTTTGTGTTGTATTTTTTTTTGTATTTTTTATTTTTATTGGAGAAGCTGGGGAGTAACTATCTTATGATCAAAATCTTCAATAAACTGCATTGCAAATATTGTTTTCCGTCTCTCTCACAACGCGTTCGAGTCAGTACTTGATGATAAATTACGATTAATTAAATTTTACTGTGCAGGCAATGTCCCAGGCCACACCGCAGGCCACCGAGGGCCAGAGCCTCGTCTCGTATAAAAACGTGGAAGACGGAGGCTACGGAGCCGCTCAGGGAATGATGAACGGAGGCGAACCGGGGGTAGTTGAGATGCAAGAGCCGATACCGGCACCGAAACTCGATTATTACAAAGCCAAAGAACCTTCCACTATTCAGGTATCTAAATTATTCCATTTCGAGTGATGATATTACGAAATTGTTTCACGAGTCTAATCTACGAGATATATTTTGCCATTTTTGAACAGACAATTTTTTTAAGGTTTCACAATAAACAGAGAACGTTTGGAAAAAATCATCATGCCTTAGAGCAAACAACGTATATGATTTTGTAGTGGCAATGAACTGAAATTCCGAAAACAATTTATTATAATTTCCTTTGCCAAGGTCTCGCCGCTTCTGAGACCAGAGACCAGCGACATCATGACATTGCTCCAATGGCGTCTCTGCTACCCGATCCATTACTTGGCTCAAGCTACGATGCCCGATTGTCGCCTCGAAAAATATATGAACTGGTACCCGTTCACATTCTTCATTTCAATGGTCTGGATTTCATTCTACTCTTACATCATGGTCTGGATGATCACTATAATCGGTAAGCTATACAATTGTGAACACTGAATTTTTTATTAAAGCTGCGATAGTCGACCGAGTTAATCAATTTTTGGGCATTAATTTTAATACGTTCAAAGAGATGATGTCCGAAATTTATTGAACCTCGGAAGCCTCTAGAGAAGTAAATAAGAAAACATAATATGAAATATTTTCACAATCGGCCAATTTTGACTCTGAAGGACCTTGCAGGAAAACCAAGCATTTATTGAAGTAGTGCAGATTGGGAACAGATTGCATTAAAATCGAACATATGGTCACTCCATGGTCCATATGGTACTATGGTCAAAAATACGAAGATATGACGATTAACGTCATTTTTGGACCACAGACACTCGTTCATAAAGTGTTTCTGAGTATAGTAATATAAAAATTTCTTCCAAATTCACCTCCGTTCCGAATAAAATTTTTCGGAAGATCACAACACTTACATTTACTGCGTAAACATGGAAGTAAAACGCTGCAAATGATTGTACTGTGGTTTATTATTCCTTCGCTTCAATAATGATTTAAGAAGAATATCCATTTGTGAAATAATTATTCCGAACATAATATGTGAACGTTCGCACCGAAAAACAGATTGGTAAATATAGGGGAAAACTCCTTAGCGACGATTGTAATTTTAATAATTTTCATTCCTAATTTTCAAATAAAAGCAAAATTTTTTGCCTAACGGTACAGCTGGGGAGAGTGTTTGAGAAACATTCTATCGAGAATAGAACGATTTTTATAGCTCCAAGAACTCTCGAGTTATACCCTCATGCCAAATTCCTGAAAATCTCCCAAATTCGACACAAAAGCTGCGATAACTCGAGAACCAATAAAGCTATCGACTCCGCGATGGTCTCATTCGATTCAGCGTCCAAAAATCTATAGAAAATGGTTCCAAACACACCTTTTTCTTAAAAAAAAAAACCTTGGAAAATATGAATTTTCTCCCCCTCACCCCCCCCCCAACACCCTTAAAATTGAGCTAGCAATGTTGTTCAAGGACTGGGCCGTTGTGAGACCGAGATTGATTTTTGATAAATGGCCGGAAAAGTGTTGACGGCGTACGGCAAACAGACTGGATTTTTTTTAATTGGATATTCGGTTTCTTCACGCTTGGAAACGTATACATCAAATTTTGTGGTGGGGTTAGAAATTTATTTTTCTCTTGGGCGATTATAATGGTTGATCATTGAATAATAAACCAAAAGTATAAAATCTAACGATAATAATTTAAAAAAATGATAATATAAATTCCAATAAATTTAAAATGTTTCCTATATTCGTAAGAAAACTGTTGAAACGGTTGTCTCTATAATACACTTCGAAAATTCGCTCTTAAAGCTTCTCGACTGGAACTTCGCAATACCTACTCCTCATCGATCGACGATTCTATAGTGAATTTTCTGTTACAGGGAGCACTCTGGGTATACCGGACACAGTTATGGGCTTGACATTCGTAGCTGCCGGCGTCAGCGTTCCTGACGCACTTTCCAGCTTAGCCGTCGTCAAGGAAGGTGAGCTTTTCGATTCGTTTCCCAATAATTTTCATCGCCTATTCGAACTCAATTCGTATCCGCTGAAACCGAAATAAATCGAGAGTTTCTATTTAGCTTGAAGTTACGATTTGTTTTTAAAATGAACTAATAATTCGAAAATTGCGATAGGGCTCACATGGTTCAGTAAACAAGGTCAAAGTCCTACAGGTTCGTCAACTGAATAGTATTGCTTGCGACACAGTAGCTAACACCGAACACACTTATAGTTATCACTCGCATGTATTTAATTGTAAACGTTGGCAACAATTCAATGACAGCTTCGGTAAATCGGTTCAATTGATATAAATTATAAAAACCGCTTTGTGGAGAAATGGCATATTGATTCATTTAACCCAAAAGTCGATTAATATTTTTAACTTTTATAAGATGAACTGATCGTTTGAAAACGAACGAATTTAATTTTAGAAAAATTTATACAGATTCGATTTAATATCGAAAAATTTAATATGGAAAATAGGAAAGGGAGAAATGATTAGATTTATTTTGAACAGGACTTATCGAAAGTCAAAGGATTATTTAAATAGGCTCGCGGTTATGAATGCATTTTTGGAGGATAGTGCTACTTTTTGAGTTCTATTTGCAATTTCATAAAAAATTGTGTTTCAATATTGAAAATCGTCGGCCACTTTTCATTCGTTTGAATAAAAAAGTTTGTTACTTGGAAAAAAAATAAGTTTTCAAAAATATTCCCTCGAATCTGATATTCCGTTCTACTTCCGCTACTGATCCGATGACGCCCAAGAAAAAAATAGAAAACGTCGATAAACGAAAAAATAAATCCAATCAATGATCTACCTCTGAGATTCCTCATCGACTCACCCAAAACCAAGTTTCACCATTTTCACTCAGCGTAGACAATCTCACGAGGTGTATATTAATCATCATGCCAATTTTACCGAATTTCAGATTTACAAACTGTGGTGCTCGTATTTCTTGTTTAGGATACGGTGACATGGCTGTGTCGAACGCGGTTGGTAGCAACGTCTTCGACATTTTAGTCTGCCTCGGCCTTCCTTGGTTCATGAAGACGGCAATTATCAAACCGGGCTCTTACGTCAAAGTATTCAGCAAAGGTAAGGCTAAAAGATAGCCGAAGAGTGCGAACGAGAAGAATCGGTTTTCGTTTATTCTATAAAAAAAAAAATCCAAAAAAAACCCCAAAATTTGATGTTTTACGTTCCATGGAACATATCCGAATATCCAATAAAAAAATTTCTGTCCATCCGCCATTAATGCTTCTCTGAAGAAACTGTAAAAGCCAGATACCTGGAGTTTTCACCTAAAATCAACCTTGGCCTGACAATGGCTAAATTATTTAGCCAAATTGCTACCTTAATTTTACGGTTATTTTCGGGGGGTTTTGACGGGAGGGAAAAGTTAATTTTTTCAGAGCTTTTCATAATTTTTCACTAAAAGAAATTTTTTTTTTTCTTTTTTTTAGAATGTTTTTTTTTTGTTTTAAAATCTTTTTCTGGTTTCTCGATCAATTTTGATAGTTAAAGATTAGTCTCATAGAACATTTACCAAGTGCATAGCAAATATGTCTGAAAATGTACAAAGCTGAATGTAAACTCATGTTTGAAAGTTATGTTGAGATGGAGTAGCGTTATGTTAAAAAAAAAAAAAAATTATGATTTGGAAAGACCATCTACCTGTAAAAGTACCAAACCCAAACGCTTGCGAACATTTCCTCCTACAAATATATTGGTGAATAAGGGTGAAGTCCTTGGCAACTATAGTAAGTGTAAGTATTTATATTTTACAGAATTTCTTAATTGCCTAACGACACGACTAAAGAGTGTTTGACGACCATTTCAGCGAGTAAACAACGATTTTTATAGCTCCACAAATGATGTGGAATAGTATGTCTCGAGGCAAACATCTCAAAATCTCGAAAATTTCACATTAAAGCTACGATTACTCGAGAACCTTTTAAGCTATCGATCCCAATGTGGTCTCCATTCTATAAGGCGACAAAAATCTATACAAATTGATATCAAACACACCTTTGTTTCAAGAACTTTGGAAAATACGACTTCCTCTCTGAAACCCCTCAAAAATACCCTCGAAATTGAGTTAGCGGTTTGGATAAAGACTTGAGCCATTCTCAGAACAAGATTGACTTTCGATGAATATATATAAATTATGTTGGTCTTGTAGCTTCCTTGGAAAAATGTTTGTCGGTGGAAAGTCATCATTTTTCGGCTCGTTTACGAATTATTCACTTTTTTCCAATTAACAGGCAGTCTTAGGGCGAATAGAATTTTTTATTTGGATATTCGGATTCCACGTGCCATGAAACGTAATACATCGAATTTTTGAGGGTGGGTTAGAAAAATGTTTCTTGTGTGATTACAACTGTTTATTATTGGATCAAACTGTATATTACTTTTTCATCCCAATAAAAAGCCCAGTTGCAGAGGGTTATACATATTAGCTGTGAGCAAGAAGCGAAAATTTGAACTAATATATTTTTTAGAGCCGGTGATTTTTTCCTGATACATTTCATGACCGTCACCTGACGTCACTGTTGTGAAACTATCCCCACATATCACCACGATTTTTTTAATACAGAATTTTTAAAAATTACACCTCCATTTTAAGCTTCAGTTTTTTTTTTTTTTTTTTTTTTTTTTTTGTACCTGCTTTAACTTAACGCTTTTTGCAGGATTGACGTATTCGACACTGACTCTTCTTTCGACCGTCGTGTTCCTCATAGTCATCACGCACATGAACGGTTGGAAAATGGACCGCAAATACGGTATCACGCTGATGCTTTGGTACGTCTTCTTCATCTGTTTCGCCGCCCTCTACGAACTCAACGTCTTCGGAAACATGAACCCACCCGAATGCTCTTCTGAATACTAAAAATTCACTTCCTTTCAAAACTATTGCGTTTTTCTTCCAACACCCGAAAAACTATGTGTTCCAATATCAACTCGCAATAAACGTTCAAATTTGTCTTAGTCCGCTGTTTGAAATTTCAAATGATGTTTATTAATTCCGGAGCCAAAATAGCCATTTAACACGAGAGAGCGAATAGTGTAAATCGATAAAATTGCTTCCTTTCGTGCTTGCCATTATCCCTTCTAATACTATCGTATATTCTCTACACACAATCTATAATAGCAAACTGCATGTATATTTGTATAAATGAAACAAACGAACGTGATAATATCCGTACGCAAGAAAATATAAATGTTGGATGTACAATTATCAAAATATGTAAAGCCCGCACAGTTTCCAAATAGCGTGACAAATTTTTAACGATGTGCAACCGTTTTATTTTTCCGTAGAGAGAAGAAATTTTGTTTCAATCGTGAGATTTCATATCTTATACGTGTTAACTACGAGTAATTTTAAATAACTGAAATAATAACCTTATTAGTGTATGTGTACACTTTAGTGTTCTAAATTTCGAAGCACATTTATCAAGTGACATATACAAATAAAATGTCCAAACGGCGAGAAGCGATTAGAAAGTGCTATTGAAACAGTGAGAGTTCATATCCGGTCAGTATTTTGCAACTTTTGCAAATAATTCAGAATAAATATTTGAAAAATGCAACGTTCATTATACTAGCTTTGAATAAATGGCGCCACCGCTTGAGTGAATAGGTCGTTCGTATGAATAGTTCACTCTCGCCGGATGTATTTCATGTGACCCGCCGAAGCGGGCAGCTTGATTAGGTGAAGTAGAAACTGAGTTTGTTATATATGACCGTGTAGATATATTAAGAAACGAGCTAGGAGTGAATGTGTGTTAGAATTAAGAAGAATGTTGAACGCGCTCTGCTTTATTTGGACCGGAAAAATGAATTTATTCGAGTAGTTTTTTCCAAAAGGTTTAGCTCAAAAAATCACCAGATCAGTCCTGCGGTCAGATTTCCGAAAAGCATTGAGGATTAAACCAGAGCAGTATTATTGTAAATAATCCGCTTCGACATAATTATCAAGAACGCCTCTTGCGCATTACCTGATCGCAATTTTGAGCTTACTCGGTGAAACATTTTGTAGAGCGTGTAGCCTTTTATCGTCGCATAGCTCGAACACCGATCGCCCGATGCGTCCTATGTCCTGTAATCGGTCCAGGCTAAATGCATTTACTGGAAAAATTGACAACAACATCGACTATAACGTTAGAATTTGACATTTCTAAATTCCATCTGATTCGGCCGATGGAATTATTTCAGTATTATCGTAGTTCTAGAAAAGAATCCGCGTAACAACGAAAAATTTGCAGTTGGCGAAAAAAATGTTTTAGGGGAGGCTCGAAATTGTGTAAAAGCTACTGATGTAGATTTTTTTCAACAGAACATTTTCCGATGAAGGGTGAAAACAAAACTGTACCTAATATATGTACACTGAGCTTTGGCGAGCCATTTTTAATTAGACGAAGAACGACGGTCATCAAAGCGAACGGAAATTATGAAGAAATATAGAAATTTCGATTTGTCGTACACAGAAAAATATCGTCTCGATTTATACTGAAACAAATTTAGATTCTGAAAATAATTTCCAACCTTTATTGTCCCAAAAAAAATTATTTTGTAATCCACTAAAAATTTATTTGAAAAAAAAAAAAATTTCGCGTTTAATTTGAATTGCAAAGATTTATAGAGAAACTTTTTATTTTTTATACCGTTATAGCTGAGATTTTGAAAATTATTTCCCTGAAGAAAGCGCTGAATGTTCTTTGCAGGAAATTGGTCGAAATATCGTAAGAAATTCGTATCGAATAAAAAAACGGTAACACGTTTGATATAGACGAGAAGATCGCTGATGAAGTAGTTTTTTGTAAATGTGTTAGTTTGCTCACCTGATGGAGATTTAATGCTCTTTCCAACGGAGTCCTCAGGTTTTAAATTACGCTTAAGAAATGGTTAGACTCGCAGCAATCGGACTACGCTGTTTTTTGACTAAGATACTCGCGCTGATAGTCCCACTTTACAAAAATAGGAGACTAAGAGGTAGTTGAAAATTCTACGAATTCTTCTCTTTGCCTACTATTCTCGGTATCTTGTTTCTCACGCTCAGTGAGGGCTTTCTCGAGTATTTCGTTCTATTAACAATTGACTTTTCCAACGGGTTTCGAAGTAAAATTGAATTCTAATCAACTTTTATTCCATGGCGTTTTTCGATCGGAACGGCCACTTTTGAGTTACAGCGTCATTCAGAAAATTCGATTAATTCAATATTTTATTCAGCTGAGTTTTCTCTTAAGAAATATATATAGATAAAAGGTCTGGAAATCTCTTATTGACAGCGAATTAGTGACAGCCAGACTTCGAATCGAACTCTACGAAAATAATATAAGTTTAAATTTAATTTGATTTATTGGTCACAGAATTATGAGAATTCCTTTCATTGAGAACTCTTTTCATTTTGATCACTTAGAAACAATAATTCCACCAACTAATGGACAATTTGAGAGAAATCGTAGAACGGGACTTTTTCGCCGCTTGCAGCTCATTACATTCAGGAACTTTCTATAAAAAAAGGACAAGTCGATCGTTTTTAATCGAGCAAATAACGGGGCGTTATCAGATTTCAAAAAAGTTGAATTACCGACTATAATTTGCATTTAATAGTATTAAATCGAGCCTTCCTACTCGCCGTAACTTTTCAGGGATCGTCAATACAAAGCAAAAACACCAGTAGTTTCACAATGAACGAGCTTCGATATTTTTAAATTTCACCGACAGGTTCAAAAATTGATATTGCCGCTTTAAAACTGATAATAGACACAATGTCAATGAAGAAACTTTTTTTCTTCTTTTTTTTTAATATTTGTTGTACGAATATTTATCCTTTCGCGTGAAAATATGCTAAATGAAAATAATGCATTAAATCTACGATTTTTATTTTATTCGCAGTCGAAAATAATTTTTTAGATGTGCGTTCATTTTAATAAATACAGCGCAAGAGCTCTAAATTAACTCTTTAAAACTTAAAGAGTTTACAGTCTTCAGGCTGCAATTCTATTTTTAGCCTGCGACTCGACTTATTCGAAGCAGAATTGCATCTCGACGTAAAAAAATCATATTTATATCGTTAGCTAGAGCTTATTTATTTTACTTTTTTTTAGTTTTTGGCGAATTAAGGGGATTTATCATTATTATATAGAATCGGCAAACTAAAATATAATAAGACAAGTTTTTCCGAAAGAAAAAATAAAATTATGAAGCTTTTTTCTCTTTGATCGCTGACATTAGGTCAATGTGAAAAAAGGATTTTCCCCCTTGCGTTCGGCAAATTTTCCGAACACTATTCCAAAATTCCTAATCGCTAATTTTCCAAAAAAAAAATCCAAATTTTCCAATCACTGTTCAAAAAAAAAGGAAAAAGTTAATTGAAAACTCATAGAAGCAACCCCCCCCCCCCCGTGATAATTTCTCCAAGTTTATTTATAAAATAAATTCCCCCGGTCCTCCATTTCGATTGTAACCACCTTTTTCAATATCCATCAATTTTCGATATTAAATAATTAAAAGAAGAAAAAAAAATACTTTGCAAAAAATTACCCGCATGATGTGATATTGTTGATCCGAATGGATTATCTAGAGCTAGAGCTAGAGAGAACAACTAGTTAGCAGTATTATGAACGGCGTTGTTGATCGCAATAAAACCAATGACGTAACTGATTAGATAGGTACTGTTATAATTATATAAATTAGCAGATTCGAAAGAGTCGAATAAATGAGCGCCGAATAATCGGATATGTGCGAAATACTACACCCCACATCTCTGACGCACAAGAAAATTAATGTAAATAGGAATCCACTCGTTTGAATAGATGTTATTCTCATTGTTATTTAAAGGATCGCTGTGTTTTCAAATCCGTTCCCAATGTTTACCGATGTTGTCGTGAATCGTTTTAGAATTTGTTCTCGCGTGATTTACGAGAACCAACGATCAGCAGACTTGAAAGTTTAATATGATAAGAAATATATATAAATTTCACGGTGGATTTGTTTATATTGATTCTCCCTTTGTGCTCTGTGGATGCATTTGGTCTGGACTGATTTTCCTTGCTGTATCCGCCAAAGTTCGACTACCATAGCTAATAAAATTGTGTATTTTCTCTCTTTAATCAGTTATATTCTGAGACTTGGACCGTTCTTCGTCCCTAAACTACAAAGTTCAGAATGAAGAGTCCAATAGCGGAAAAACAAATGGTTTTAATTTCAACAGAATCCGATATTTATAGCAGATTTTTCTCTCGGTGTCTCGCACGTGGTCTGATAGGAAATGGCCTTTTTTCGAGTCATTGCTTCTTGTTTCTTCCTGACGTCTCATTTTGGAAACCCGCTGACTTGGACCCATTTAAACAGTGATGCCAAGTCATGGGATTTTCCTGTGGATATAGGGGTATATTTTTTCTGACTAGGGAAAATTTTGGGGGAAGAAACATCTAGAGATTGCGTTGGGGGCTTTAATTTTTACAACTGTCATTCTTTTTAGAGGTTTTTTGAAGAAATGTCTACTTGGATCGCTCTAGTCAGACTTGGAACTTTTAGATTTATATTGTTAGAAATCAACTGATCCACTGTCCTAAATAGCACTATGGCTACCATGGAAGATATCCAGGACAAATTAAGGAGGGAACAACTTCAACCAAGTTGGATCAAACTCAAAGCAGGGTTCTCGATTGTTATGATTGACCTACTCTTGAGGGTCAGATGATTCATGATCTGAGTTCTCAATTTCAAATTTCAATCATATTGCCAAGAGCTGATTTACATTTCTAAGAAAGCCCAAAATCGAGTCAAATTGCCGTTTTTCCAGATACTCTTTGTGGCTCAGAGGGATACGGGGATCATCAGGGGATTTTTGTTCAATTCAGGTGACGGAAGGGGGATTTTTTCGAATTGGTTTAGGAGGATTTTTGGAAACAAATTGCCAACACTGCATTCGACGAAGGAACCCAGGGGTTTATTCAGAAGGAACAAGGAAGGAATCCATTCAGGATCTTGAAAGTGCAGAGAAAACTAACAATGCTGGCCTTTGATAATTCTATCATTGAATACCGCTAGTATCACAATAATAAAATCATTAGAGGTAACAAATTGCAAAAGCCAATGTCTGAATTTGCACCTGAGAGAAGAGGCAAGGGCTGATCATAATTTACTTAGTCCCAAGCAGTGTTCTATATCACTACGCTCAAAAGACAGTGTCTCGATTTCATTACCTTTTATCAATCTCAATTTTATTGATGTTCTCGAAGAAGTCATCTCTGCTAGAACCTTTACCTATCATCAGAAATACTTAATTTAAAAAGGGAGGAAAAATATATCAAGTTCAGGTCCAACTCGAAAATCAAATCAGAAGTCAACCGGAAAACACGCCTGAGTCGAAATTGAGATGACTCCAACATTTTTAATCTTCAACTGTGGCCAAAATAATAGACAAAAAAGATGAAAAATAATTAAATAACTGTCCAACTCGATACGTAAATCAGTATATGACCAAATAACTCACCTATAAATACTCAATGAAAAAAGGAACAATAGCATAGCACTACTAGAAGCACACGAACACAAAAAATTGTGAGACCATGAAGAATATCGCTGACAGAAAGATCGTAGCGTCACGAAACCTAACCTCCTATAGTGTTGCTATCATTGTTATCCAAGTAGTGCTATAAAACACCGTTAGAGCGCTCTAGCTACGTACATGATGGTCAGGAACGAGCGTTTCCTTCATATGACAGCCTCAAGCGTGTATTTTCAAGATAATTCTTCAATGTCGCAATTGATTGCGAACTATGCTTAGTAATTCACACATTAGTTGGATACTCGTAAAGGTAGCTGGTAGGTAATTTTTCAAAAGCTCGACTCCAAAAGTGAAATGGTGTAAACCTCAAATGATTGAAAGAGGAATTGAACACGTAGTAGTTAGGTATTTTTCGGTAGGTGAAAGTAGCTGGGTTGCTAACATACAGGAACGTATGACAATAAGATACAGCCTTACTTGTTAATAGAATTACACTGTAATCAATATTATTTAGTAAAAATAATCGTCTTACCGTTCACCGAGCTATCATTCTTGACTTTTCCCACAGCGTATATTACAACACGAATCCTACCATACCTACAAGGAAGTCTACTCAAACATTGAACTCAATTTAAGTTGTGCTTGAAGTACATAATAAGAAATCTCGTTGATTATAAAGGACTCTATTTCTCGCTCGGTTCTAATTCAACTATAATGAGAAGAGACCCCAAAATAGAAAACGCTGCAATTAATTGTAAAGTGGTTTATTATTCCTTCGCTTCAATAATGATTTTGGAAAACTATCCATTTGTGATTAAAATTATTCTGAACATTTGAGAATATTCCCACCGAAAAACAGATTGGTAACCATAAGTGAAAATTCCGTAGCGAATATTTTAAATTTATTCATTTTAATTTTTTTAATTTTCAAATTAAAAGCTAAATGTTTTTCCAACATGAACAGCTTGAGAGAGTGTTCGACGAGCACTCCAAGGAGTATTTAAAACTATTATTATAGCTCCAAGAACTCTCGAGTTATGATAAATTTCTGAAAGTCTCCCAAGTTCATCACAAAAGCTGCGATAACTCGAGAACCAATGAAGCTATGGATCTCACGATGGTCTCATTCGATTCAGCGTCCAAAAATCTACAGAAATTGATACTGAATACAACTTTTTCTGAACAAGTTGGAAAATGCAAATTTTTGTAATTAGGCCTTCATAAAAATTTTCTTGCACTTTGAAATTTTATGACTTTTATTCCTGTTTTTTTTTTTTTTTTTGCAAATAACTTTTGAACCGACTACTTTTACTTAGGTAAATCACTCAGAGGCGAGAAAGAGCTATCAAAATCCTACAATTTGGTATATTGGATTATTTTTTTTTTTTATGCTATGTCAGCTATTCGCGCTCGAAGAGAACTCAAAACATGTTTTTTTTTTACATAAGAGAGTGGTATATAACTCACTGTCTTTATAACAAAAAACGCTGCAAATGATTGTACAGTGGTTTATTATTATTTCGCTTCAATATTGATTTAAGAAGACCATCCATTTGTCATTTTAAATATTCCGAAAATTTGTGAACGTCCCCACCGAAAAACAGATGGTAACTATAGGGAAAAAATCCGTAGCAACTATTGTAATTTTAATCATTTTTATTTTTCTTAATTTCCTAATTAAAAACTAAACCTGTTGCCTAACGATACAGCTGGAGAGAGTGTTTAACGACCATTCCAATGAGTATAGAACGATTTTTATAGCTCCAAGAACTCTCGAGTTATACCGTCGTGTCAAATTTCTGAAAATCTCCCAAATTTTTCACAAAAGCTGCGATAACTCGAGAACCAATAAAGCTATCGACCCGGCGATGGTCTCATTCGATTCAGCGTCCAAAAATCTATATAATTTGATACCACGTACACATTTCTCTGAAAAACCTTGGAAAATATGAATTTTCTCCCCCTCAAAACCCCCCAAAAATACCCTTAAAATTGAGCTAGCAAGTTGGTTCGAGAATTGGGCCGTCGTAGGACCGAGATTGATTTTTGGTGAAAATTTCAAATTTTTAGCTCTTACAGTTTGGCCGGAAAACTGCTAACGGCGTACGGCGTACGGCGGACGGCGTACGGCGTACGGCGGACGGCGTACGGCGGACGGACAGAAATTTTTTTATTGGATATTCGGATTCTACATGCCTTGAAACGTAAAACATCAAATTTTGAGGGGGGGTTATAAAATTTTTTTTCTTGGGCGATTACAATGGTTTATTATTGAATAATAAACCAAAATCACTGTCTTTTTAATTTGTAATTGATTTTAAATTAAAGTTTCTCAATTTGCTTACACAGAACCTATTTTTCGAAATTCGCGAACGTGACGACCAAAATTCCAACGTTGAAACTCCAAAAGTTTGAAAACCCGAAAAAACTCAAAAAATATTATTAATGGCTAGGATTTGGTGCTTTTCATTTGAAATTCAAATTCTACGTCTAATTTCCTGTAGGAATCATTAATTAATCAGAATTGAACAGTGCTGTAAGTATTCGCAAGTTGAAAAACATTATAGCGGCATAATACTAAAACTGGGAAAAAGTAATAATCGTCGTCAAATTTCCGTTGTTTTGAGTTCAAATTCGGATTCAGAGTTCAATTTCCCATAAAAATAGTTGTCAAAAACGCTTAAAAACAAAAGTTTAATTTTTAACTTCTTTCGATGCCAGCGGCCGGTGAAAAACTTTATTTACGGAAAATAATTTCTCTGGCGCCGTTTAAATTTTTTTAACCAATTTTTTTGCTATTTACGTGTGAAACGCGTTCAAATGAAGACTCATGCATAATAAAACAATTGATTCAAATTAATTTTGACCTCCAAAATCACGTCTAAAGTCCAATTTTCGAGCTTTCAAAAACGGATTTTTTTAAACCACTTGCAGATTTTTCCGAGAATTGAAAAAAATCACAAAAATACATCTTGGTAAGATACAACTTTCCTGAAATTTTCACATTTTTATCTGTATTTGAAGACGAGTAAAAAATCGTTAACTGATCGGATCAAAAAAATCGCAGGGGGTCCCCTGGGATTTTTTGTAAAAATTTTTTTGGTTTCGATTTCGCTCAAATTCAGCATAATGATAGTTGATGATGTGTATATCAATAATATATGCTCCATTATTTGTTTCTTTTGCACGAAATATATGAAAAAAAGGTTTAAAGTAGAAAACTTTGAGAATTTCGTGTATATTCCACCGATATAGTTGAAAACCTCACAAACGGTTGAAAAATGGATAGGTAGGTACCACATTACATTGGAAAAATGTTGACAGTTAAATTACTCATCTCTTGGTATATTTAAACATCTGAATTGAAGACTTTTTGTTTGAGTTATCCACTGTGTAAGTTAAAAATCTTGGAAAACATAAAAGTTGGACTGCCTATATCTGGGCCAACACTGCTTCAGTTAAAAAACCGTTGAATGTTCGGATCTTGGAAACTCTACAATCTAACTTGAAGGGCGATAAAAAGTTAGGTAACTATTTTTTCTCTTTCAATCCTCAGTAAAACTAAATAATTTAATAAATATAGATTTCCATTTTACTATAATTGTTTACTTACTATAATATTGTCGTGAAATGTGATCTTGACCATAAACTAGAATAAACTTGTAGGAGAATCACAACGACGATGGCATAAAAAATTAATCGGAAGGCACCGCGGATCATTTTTATTATTCCTGGACAAGGGCTTTTCTTCTGGTTTATTATTCTATCTAATTTATTACATTTGAAAAAATTCTGTTAAACATTTATCTGAAAAAAAAAAACTATAAGTATTAGTAAAATTGTTGAGATTTTCACCAAAAATCAATGTTGGCCTCACAACGGCTCAATTCTTTAATTGAATCATTACCTCAGTTTTAAGCGTATTTTTGGGGGGTTTTGACAGGGAGAAAACTCGTATTTTCGAACTTTTTCAGAAAGAGTAGTACTTGGTATCGATTTTTCGACGCTGAATCGAATACGACCATCGTGAGATTTAAGCAATTTGGCAAGAATTTTCGGAGTTATAAAAATCGTTCTATACTCGTTGGAATGGTCGTCAAACACACTTCAGATGTACCTATCGTAAAGCGAAAAATTTAGCTTTTAATTTGAAAATTAGGGGGAAAAACAATGATAAAATATACCATAGTTACTACCTACTGAGTTTTTCCCAATAGTTGCCAATCTGTGGAAACTTTCACAAATTTTTGGACAAGAGAATGACTAAACTCATTTCAAGGGTGAACATTTTCAGCATTATAAAATAATCAAGGTATATTATTCTTTCATTCATTGTCTCTAAGAAAATTGAATAATTATACGTAAAAGGTCTTTTACCTCGATAGTTTGTTCGTCCTATAGTCCGTCGCTTTAAAATAACGAAATGTTCGACATAGCTGTTTGCGAGGACAGGAAAGTTATGATTCCGTTTCACAGCTGTTACCGCATTAGCGTTACTTTCGTTCGCCTCGCGCACGCTTTGCTGTTGCTGATTGCAGTCACAGAGATTCTAAGAAGCTATGCCCACGTGTTGATCAGACAGGATAGTGTTTATTTAGGTTTTCCGGTTTTTCCACCGAAATGGGCCGAAAAGCTCTGTACGATGAGGCGGCCAAAAAGAAAAAGGGACCTGGGCGGAAAGCGAAGAAACAGAAAGATCCGACATTCGCCTTCAAATTGGGTAAGCATTTTTTAAAACGTTTATAACATTGTGAATAAATAGTAGTTGATTTTTCAGCTATACCGAGTAAGAATAGAATGATGCCGTCGTATACTGGTGAATAAATTTTGTTGTCAGATCAAGCAGTATTTTTATTTTTGTGGTGTTGTTTTTATTTATATACATAAACATGTACTATACATACGAATAAATTGGAAGGTTTCTTATTGATTTCAATAATTCATAGGAACTGAAGTTATTCGTAAATAGCTCTACTCGCTTATAGGCGAACGAGAAGTCATTCCGACTATTATTTAATTAAGAATCGTTCTACCCAACTTAGTTTTCACATGAAAGTTTCACTATATTTTTTAGCTTAGTTCAAATTCCTCCAGAACCAAGGAGTCTTCTCTCTAGGATCACTGAATATTGAGATTATACTTCCATTTATCAGCCAGTAAACCTAGAAGTGGAAAAACGCTCGAAAAAATGACATGTGTTGATTTCGAGGACGTACGATAAGAATCATGAAAAAGTACAATGCGAACCAGGAATCTTATAAATCCTCCTTAAAAAGACCTAGAGTGCACAAATTGACTTGAGAAGTCGATGGAATTAAAAATAACCGATGATCACCTGATCGTGGAATTTTCGTTTTTATTTCTGATTATTTATGATTTATAAAGCTGATTATTTCTATTTTCGCACATTCGCTCATTAATGATAGAACTCTGATAGTTCCTTATTCTTCTTTTCGTTTCAGATGATGAAGGCGTCAGCAAAAAGTTGTCCCATCGGCAGAAAAAAAGAGCAATAAAACGTTCGATTAAGAAAATAGAGAAACAAGAAAAGATGAGCGACAAGAAGAAGAAAGGGAAGGAATCGGCTTTGCTGACGTCGGATCTAGTCACAGTCAAAGGGAAGAAAAAGGACAAGAAGCTTCAAGAAGTTCCTGATGATGAAGAGGTGAAACCATTTTCTGACGATAACGGGGCTTGGCTCAAACCAAAGGCGAAAGATGATGCGTCAGATGAGGAAAGTGAAGCTGGCTCTGATATGAGTGATGAACAAGATGAATCCGAGGAAGAAATCGACGATTCTGATGGTGAAGATGAAGAGTCGAGCGAAGATGAAGACTGCGAAGTTGGCAAGTTGGACGACTTGATCGACGATGAAGCAGCCGTAGAAGAGGACGCAAGTAATGATTCTGAAAATGAAGCTGATGACAGCGAAGATTCCGAAGAGTCTGGTTCCGATGAAGAAGAATTGTTGCCGATTGAAAAGGCGGCTAAGAAACTGAACCGGCAACAAGCGAAAGAAAGGTAAATCTTTGAGCAATTTTTATTTTATTGTTAGCTCTGCTGCACAGGAATGATGATCAGTTTTAAATTTAACACAAGAGGAGTAATGCGATTCCAATAAATTGCATTCAGTAAGCCTTCACACGATCAGTTTACCTGACAGTTTATTAAGTGCGACGTCATATTTGAGCGATTGACTTAGGAAAGGGAGTTAACCTGAGCATGTGACTTGTTCGATTGTTGAAGGTTTTTCTACTTTTTTAACCTCATGACCTTAAAGAGCCACTAGAATAAGATAACTGGCCTATAGCTGAATTTTCAACAAGTTGGTGTCACTAAGAAAATGTATCTCATATATATTCAGTCGGTTGTTACTCCATAGTCTTCATAATAGGTGTTTCTTTTCATTCCAAAAATGATCTTCAACTCCTCCAAATGTGCCATGTTTCTTTTATTGTTGAAAAAAATTATATGTAAATTGTCATAATTATTCAGGGAAGAAGGCGAGGAAGAAATGCAACTGAACATCGCTGACCGGGAGATCTTTGCTTTTCCTAAAGAAGACGAAATTGAGAAGCCATTGGGAATTCCAGAGACGGAGCAGAGAATTAAAGACATTCTTATGGTGCTGTCAAATTTTAAAAAATTCCGCGACGAAGCGAGGCTAGTTTGATTTATTACTCATTTTTGTATCTCAAGAGAACAGTGTAGTTACACTTGAGACTATTATATTTTATTGAAATTATTGCATTTTGCAGTTACTTAACACTTTTATTTACATTTCTTTTGCCGTTCTTCAGATCGAGGCAGGATTACATAGAGCTACTGAAAAGCGACCTGTGCACATACTTCAGCTACAATCGTTTTCTGATCGATCGGCTCGTCGATTTATTCCCTTTGACGGAGTTGATGGATTTTCTCGAAGCGTCTGAAACCCAACGGCCGATGACTATACGGACAAACAGTCTCAAAACAAGACGTAAAGATCTAGCTCAGGTGAACACAAAAACTTCAGTAGAACATATTTGTTTCATTTTTTTGGGAAATTTAATTCTAATAACTTTGTCATATTTATGTATTTTATTACCAGGCGTTGATTGCGCGTGGAGTTAATTTGGATCCGGTTGGGAAGTGGTCTAAAGTTGGCCTTGTTGTGTACAATTCTTCTGTTCCTATCGGAGCCACGCCTGAATACCTTGCGGGACATTATATGATACAGGTATATTTTTTTCACCGTTGAAATTTTAAATTATTCCGTCAGAATTTCCATTAAGCTCATATTATTGATTGCAGGGGGCTGCTAGTATGCTTCCGGTCATGGCGTTGGCTCCTAAAGAGAATGAAAAAATTCTGGACATGTGCGCGGCTCCTGGCGGTAAAGCTACTCATATCGGTAAGTTAAGATTCTGCTTAAGTTGACTATGTAGCTACAGATTTTTGCAATCCACTTTATGGTGCGCTTAGCGTTTTGAATCAACTGCTTCTGTAGAAGCCTATTTTGTGATATCGCTTGACCGATAGTGAGTTTGCATTGTCTAACGGTTTATAGCAATTTCTCTCGGAAAAAATTGTTGAAAAACAATTGAAACAGCTTTATCGAAAAAATGCTAAATTGAGAACTAAGAAATTACTGTGGCATCCACAAATTGTATCTTATTTGTATAAAGTAGAGCTGAGTTTTTTCATTCTTATACTAATTAGCATAATGTTCTACATACCTGATTGTTGAGCTGATTTTCTAAAAGCTCACCATTTTCTTTTTTCAGCCGCCGTTATGAAAAACACGGGAGTTCTGTTCGCAAACGATGTTAACAGAGACAGAGCTAAAGCTCTTATCGGTAATTTTCACCGAATGGGAATCATCAATTCGGTTATTTCCTCGTACGACGGAAGAAAATTTACCGAGGTATTACCGAGTTATTATGATTATTATTTTCTTGTATGCTTATATCTCCAGTTCAACAAGTATCTAGCAGTTGAAAACGAGGTCATGGTCGCGTTGAATTTCTCCCAATTTTTATATTATGAACTACAATTTGTCAACTGTCACCATAGATGATAAAAATGCTTGCTCAATTTGCTCATATCTTTGGGGGAAAAACATTATTTAGCACCTGTCCAACTTAAAATGCAGTGATACGTTTTATGCACTAATAAAACTTGGAATTCTGTAACTGTTTATATCCAAATATGACTAGAAAAATCAATTTCGCAAAAGTAACGAAGTGACAAAGTTACAAAAAAAGCTCAAAATTGAACCGCTGGTATCATTGAAGGCGAGTATTGTATCTACTTCACTCCGCTGCTGTAGGTACTGATGAAAGAAAAGACAAAACATTAATTCACTATAAAAGTAGTCAACTAATATTCCGTCTACATGCTCTCATTATGGCGTGACCTAATTTCAGCCTACTGGACACTCCTTACAGTTCATAATCACAGATCTCTGATATTATTCCTGTATTCAGGTTATGGCATCTTTTGATCGAGTGCTTCTCGACGCCCCTTGCACCGGCACGGGAGTCATTTCGAAAGAACCGAGCGTCAAAACCAGCAAAGACGAAGTCGACGTGCAGAGATGCTGTACTCTACAAAAAGACCTCATCCTGGAGGCCATCGATGCCATCAATCCGAAATCATCCACTGGTGGATATTTGGTTTATTCTACCTGTTCCGTACTGGTATGTTAGATATTTTTAGTTTCGGTATTTTTACTTCTGTCCAATTGTTGTGAAATTCTTCTGTAGCAATTATCTGATTCACTTTTCTCGGTTTTCTGTAGCCTGAAGAAAACGAATGGGTAATTGATTACGCTTTGAAGAAGAGGGACGTTAAACTAGTTGAAACAGGATTGGACTTCGGTAACCCAGGGTTCGTCAGCTATCGCCAGTTCAGGTTAGTTTGATTTATTTGTCAACATCGGGATTCTAGGCGTCTGAAAAAATGAAGTGATTTGTGATGAATGAATTTAAATAAGACAATGTGAGAGTGTGTCTGCAGCTTGTGAATTTTTCAGTTGTCATCGCCATCGGCCAAGATGACACCATTCCAAAGACCATAGAACGTTTTCTTATAACTCTTTAAAATCCCAAGTTACATTTTGCCAAATTTCTCAAAATCTCGATTATGCTGCGCAAAAGCCGAGATAAATTGATAACCTTTAAAGCTATCTTCACCGCTAAAATCTCATTCAATTGAGCGTCCAACAATCCATATAAATTGATACCAAACACCTTTGTCTGAAAAACCTTGGAAAATACCATTCCGCCCCTTTTAAACCCCGCAAAATACCCTTGAAATTGAGGTAGCTATTAAACTCGCGTACATTGTTCACTCATGAGTATCGAAAAAAATAAATTATTGAAGTCATCGGTCGTTTTCAGGTTCCACACGTCTATGAAATTAGCTCGGCGATTCTACCCTCACACGCATAATATGGACGGTTTCTTTGTGGCTAAATTGAAGAAATTCTCCAACGCCAAGTATACGACTGTCAAAGATGCTGGTGGAAACGCTGAAGTTGAAGAGGTTTTCGAATCAGAGAATTTCAGCGATTTGAACGGCGTCGAAGAACCGGCTAAGCCAAAAGAACCCCAAGTGAAAGTGCCTAAGCACGGCAGAGGCAAAAACAGGTAAAGGATTGTAATCGATTGTAGTATGGTAGTTAATTCAGCGACGTTATTCTATTATGTATTAAATTGTCTCGCTCAGGGCTAAAGTTGACCTCAACGGTCACGATGATCCGCCCAAAGAAAAATTCCCCCGGAAAAGAGAGAAATTCTTCGCAAAAGCAAAACCCGCCCGGTTCAAAGTCGACGGCACCGAGTTCGCGCCTAAAGAGAACAAAACGAAACGACCGGGAGGCGACGACGATATTGAATCCAGGTCTCTTTCGAAGAAGAATAAACTGAAAAAGCAGAAATTGGAAGCGAAACTCGCAGGTGATTGATATTATAGTCTGCCTACAATGAAAACAGTGTTGATCGGCAAGAGAACTGTTAAACGGGAAATTTCCCCTATTCTGGTTCGATTTTCCCCGTAGTTTAATCAGGCCTGGAAAGCTCGATAGAAACATAGGTATGACGTTTTTTAAATTAATTTGCTAGCTTGAGGTGACAGTGTTGTCAACAGAATGAAGACCAATTCCCATTTTTTTAAAGAATTCCATTTTTGTTCACTTGCCTGCCAGGTAAGAGTGTTTTCAGTGTAGACGTACTATAACTAATGATCAATTCGTATCATCAATTGATTATTACTAGTTATTGCATCAAAAGATAGTATAAAATTAAAATGTAAATTAATTAATACAAAATCAAAATATAGTCATCAAAAGGACATTGACGTCTAAAATCCCTGCTCCACATGGATCCATCTTCTGACTCGATAATGTTTCCATTTCTTAGCCAAGAAAGAAGCTCAATCCGCGCAAGCCAACGCAGAAACTTCCAGTCCTGAGGCCAAAACGAACGGGCCAAGCGGAAAAACAATTAAAGCTGATAACGTAAAGGAATCAACGACAATTGCTACGTCTCAGAAATTGCTGAATCGCCTAAGTGAAATGGAGAACGAAGCTGAACCTAAAAAGAAGAAGAGGAAATCAGAGAAAAATATAGTCGTTGCTACTGCAATCAGCTCGAGCGAAGGTGCTACTTTGACGAATAAATCACTCATTCCAGGTAACGAACCTTCTCAGTTAATTCAGTCTCAACGGGAACATGCTTGTAAAAAAAATGTTTTCTAGCCCGGATTGCGTTTTTTGGGTTTTAAAAATGAGATCTTTCCCTTGTCAATTTGCCGCGTCATTTGTTTGAGTAGCATCTCTATTAATTAGTGGCCGTTGAAACGTGTTTGGGGTTTATTCTCAAATGCCATGTTTTCTTATAATTTTCAATGAATTGCTTGTTTTCCAGCCAAAACCGTTTCTGTTTTTCCAATTTATTTGTTCTTTAATAAATTAACGTTTGGTACCTGATAAAAGTAAATATCAAATAAAAAAAAATAGCACGTACCTACAGATAAAGTTGATTTTTTTTTTTTTTTTAATGGTAAAAACGTGTTATTAAAAAGACCCGTCTAAATTGTATTATATATTTTGATCCAAAATGTGGATCATGGGACCCTGTATAATAAAACGTAAACACTGCCAAACCAGCTTGTGTGGGAGAAAAATGGATTTAAGATTTGTGTTCTGCCCCAATGAAAACATGAAGGCACGAAAGTTGACCTTTCCACAATTTATGCTAGCCGTTCAAACCTAAGATGTTGGGGGGGGGGGGGCCTTTTTGTTCCAATGTACGTTGGTATGGGAATTTTGGACATTATTTCGATTTTCGTCATTTGTTCGACTTCGAAGTTTTGTTCAGAATTATGACTATTTCAATTAATTTCTCCTTCCTTTTAGACTTTCAATCCATAGGGCGAACGTACTTTGAATAATAATTGAGTTTATCTGTGCCAATTTATTTGCTTCCAATTTCGCCGCCGTTCAATTAGCACGACCTGGCGACGTTTCCAAAGCGCTGCATTCACAACGCGCACCTAGATTTCGCTATTGGAACACACTCAATTTGTGTTGTTTTCAAATTTCCGACAGTTCCTTTTCGATGTGGGTCGGTGTGGCCCATCCCTCATTATCGGACTTGACTTATCGGCCTTTTTGAAATGTTCAAACTTTGCAAGAACTGTTGCGCCACTGATAAAGATGGTAAGAAACGTCGAGGAGATGTAGAATATCGCTCTCTTGTACTCGATTTCGCTCTGTCAATTCGGCCTTTTCTCATACTGTCGGGCGGTTTTGGATTGTATCAGTATTGTCATCCCGAAGCTGAAATTAATCGAGACTAAACTACCAACAAAAAAATCTGATTTTTACTGGATCGACAGATTTTTGAATATATACGATAAGTTTAAATTTCCTTATAAAATGTAATATTGTACTACTGACTTAACGTCTGAACTTTTATTCATTTGTTTTCAGGTAAAAAAGGAAAAGGAAAAGACCCTCCTCCTCCTCCTCCTCCTCCTCCTCCTCCTCCAGAACCAGCCAAGAAGGATCCAAAGGCAAAACCTCCTCCGAAACCGAAATCCCCAGCCAAAAGTCCGGGGCCTTCCAAAAGCAGCTCCAAGGGCAAATCTTCGGGTAAATCGTCTGCAAAATCTGCTGGCAAGCCTGGTGCTAAACCTGGTGGACCTAAACCTGGCGGACCTCCTAAACCTGGCGGACCTCCTAAGCCTGGCGCACCTCCTAAAGCTGGCGCACCTCCTAAACCTGGTGGACCTCCTGCGCCTGGTGGACCTCCTACGCCTGGCGGACCTCCCAAGCCTGGGATGAAGAAATAAAAATCCGAGAAACCTCCGATGAAGAAAACGGAAGCTGCGAATCGTTGAAAGAGGGATGAGTAGTATTTGTAAAATACCTGCTCACTCTTGATGTAAACAGCGTGTATATATTTTTGACTCTTGTAATGGCCACGTTCCGTACAATATATCAGTGTTTGACTTTTGACTTTTTTTTGACGAATGCGACATTAGTTTTTTCCCATCATCAACGGACCATTGCAGTTAATAATTATAAAATGAATAACTGACCTCGGGGAATAACTGATTCAAGGGTCTTATATTTTTTATTAGTGACCTGTATCACAGCAACAGGATTCTATTGTATCCATTATCGATAGGTACATAATTATTTTATTCTTATGTAATGTTGGAGCAATTTATTACTTTCTTACTGCCGAATGAACCTGAGGAAGTTCAATGAATAAGATTTTAATCTTCACTGGGTTTCAATCAGCAAACTGTAAAATATCAGCGTTTTGTGATCATTCGTTTGATCATGAAATAGTAACCAACTGACAACAGAATCAATGTTTACCTACTACTTTTTTTTAGAATTTACAGTAAATTCTTCTGCTTTGAATTCTTAGTTGGCGGTTTACAAATGATTTGAAAAAAAAAAAACATTTTTTGTCTGTGAATTTCTATCTGATTTTTTTCTTTCTAAGTACGTTTACAAGTGGTTTGAATACATGGGGGTGTGTGAGGGAGAAATACCAGGGGACTCATTCTTTATTGGCCGGTGGAGTACTTTTGCCCGTTCGGGCATCCTCAGGGCTATGTGGGGGGGCCTCGAGAATGAGTCGCCTGGTTTTTCTCTCCCTCACACCCCCTGGACATAAAACGAGGCCACGATAAGGAAACGAACGAGTGAGTACTTAATTTTTCCATGTTCCTATTTTCACTCAAAACTGATGTAGATACCGAGTTGTCTACTGAATCGTTTTAAATAACAGAATTCTAAAAAATCTACGGAAATGTTTCCTTGTCTAAGGAAAAGCCCTAATTTTGATCTGGCAACACTGCGACTGCTTTGAAAACAAAGCGTTTCACCATTAGCTTCCGAGCGTTAGTTTCTTTCAAAAGGATTTTTGTGGCGTATTGTAATAACAATTATTTTTTTGACTAGTCTATTACCTTTCTCAGAACACTGCTGGGCGTTTACGAATTACAAATGACCCTTAAGTAGTTTTTCTGTACGCCATCATGATCATGTAAGCAAATCAGGAAGGCATATGGAAAAACCGGATTTGCTTGCATGATCATGATTTAGATGGAGTTCACGTCAATTTTGTGTCACTTTGTTAGGACAGAAAAAAATTGAAAGAAAATGCATTAGCGACGGGATATTGGTAACAATATTATATCGTTCTCTTTCTTGACGACGAATTTTTCGATCGTGGATTGTGAGTGGGAGAGAAACCAGGCGACTCATTCTCCAATTGTTTATTCTCTGGCCGAGTACTTTTGCCCGTTCGGGCCAAGGTAGATATAGATAGGTAGATAGATATCTATCAACCTTGCGTTCGGGCAACATCAGGGCGATGTGGAGCCATAGAGTCCACAGCCAACGGAATATTATATCGGCATAAGTTTTCGATAACTGTTGAAGGTCTGATATTGAAGATGAAAGGTAATGCAGAGTTTGAAGGTACTGTTTATTTTGATGTTGAATATTTGTTCGATTTTCTAAATTGCTCAATTTCTGTTCCAGCTCTAGAGTTCTTTTAAGCAAACTTATTAAAACTTAATCAATTTTCACCATATTTCATTGGTGTGATAGTAGATTTCAATTTTTACTATTACATGAAGCGAAAAAATATTGGAAGAGTTTGAAGTAAGAATGGTTGGTATTTTGGGTAGTCTTGAGCCAAGGTAGATAGATTGAGGAGGTACGCTGGTAACTAAGGGCGACCCCCTCTCCAAATCGGTTGCTAAGGACGCTAAAACGTCACATTGAATCCCTCTCACGGGCGATAGCCTATTGCTGAACCTATTATTCGTTATTTTTCTATTGTGTATTAATTTATATGTTTTATGTTGCTGAATAAATTTGTCTTAAATCCTTAATTCTTAAATCCTCTCACTGACAAGTACATTTTGAACCCCTAGAGCACAGACCCGAGGCCCCTACCCTTTACAAAATTAAACCCTTCTTCTACCTTTCTCTTTTATTTGGAGGGTTGAAATTCTACCTGTTGAAGGGAGAAGTCTTTCCTACCATAAAACACTCGTCAGTATTTCTTGAATTCCCCTCAAGCAAACTACGAAACTACTTATTAATTTACGAGTTTAAACTCTTTTTCATTGTTTGTGCGTGTTTTGTACTTTTTTCTCTTCATTTTCTGGTAAAAACAACTTTCCTGAAAACTGCAGGTTTTTATCTGTACTTATAGGAGAGTAAAAAATCAACAACTGATAAGTTTTAAAAAATTGCAGAGGTACCCCTTGGTTTTTTTGTGAAACATTTTTTGATTCCAATTTTGTTCAAATTTAGCATAATGATTGATTATGGTGTGTATTTCCATTCTTCTTTTGCTTCCATTTCTTCTGCTTCATTCTTTTGCCCTAGGTACATGAATGAAGAGAATGTGTGAAGTTGGAGAATGAGATTTTTTGGTGTACATTTTACCGATGTTGTTGAATACCACATAAAATTTTGAAAAATGGATAGGTACACTACTCGGAGAAAATCTTAAGTTAAATTACCGTTCGTTCGGTCTATTCAAAAATCTGAATTAACGACTTTTGGTGAAGTAATCCACGATGAAAGTTACAAATCTTGAAGAACAACGAATGTTGGAATGGTCATGTCGGCTATGACTTAGTCGAAAATTACAAACCTACTTTATAATACAAAAGATAAAATACCCACCAACTGCAAAAAAACAACGGAATACGTTACATCAAAAGTTGCATCTTCTCTTCAAATTGACAACAAGTTGATAGAATCTTTTTGCAAAATGCGCATACTGCTGAGGATAAAATATTTAAATGCACAAAGGGCACAACAAAAATCCCTTGAACGATCCACTAATTTTCCAGATAGGAAGTATGAAAAAAAAGAAAAATAATTACTGTTAAAAATAAAAGTTTATAATGAGTTTTCAAAAACAATTTTATTTATTTCCCACGTCACAATTATGTTTTGTTTCAATATTCCTAATATGTTTTAATAATAATGATTAATAATAATGTTCAAAAGTGAACTAGTTTAAACTGGCATTGTTGTTTCCCTAATTTTTTTTTTTTTTGAAATTCTGGTAAGTCTGACCATCTTGATTCATTTTTTGAAGGTTTATATCACCCTAACGTTATTTACCAATTATTATTTACGTAAATAACCAAAACGAGCATTAAAAGTTAAAATAAAATGCTCACAAAAATCAATAATCAGTTTTACTTGTGTATTAAGTAGGTGAAATCAATCCAATCTTCATTACCAAGTGGGACTTGGGATTCATTATGACGTCATACCCATTCGCACTTTTCATTGGCTACAGAGTTACCAGCGTACCTCCTCAATCTATCTACCTTGGTCTTGAGCAGATTAAGAGGGTATCGTCAACACTGCTGGGAAGGTTCAGTAGTATACAAGGTTTAGTAAAATTTCTGCAACAATTACTTCAAGTCGCATCGTTAAACTCGAAAATAACTATCGATATCTCGATAATAGTACCTGATTATCGATCTAAATGTATCGATTATTAGGGGAAAACGATATCGAACCCTATCCCTAGTTTTGATAAAGATATTTATTTTTACGATGCGTTGTTGACCGTTTTAGGATAAAAAGCTGCAAAATATTTTTGTAAATTTCTATTGTTACTCATTACTGACCGCAAACTTATCAAATAAGAACAATTCTCGATCCGACCAATCCGTATTACAGAATTATATCCGTATGGAGTTGAATATTATTTAACTTGTCGCTAGGAAAATACTTTGTCGCGATGTCCCTATTCCTGAAATCATTGGCCCGAAGGCTTTTCTCGCTAATACACCCATTTTCCCACGGTCGAGACTTCAAAGCGAACAATTCAGCATTGATCGGACTGAGGACTGCGTATCAAGGAAATCACGACTACTACAAACGACGAGCAATGTCTCTTTTCGGCTGTTCTACTATCGGGTTCGTAATTTTGGCAACGCAAGACGATTGGTTCCCTCGCGTTGCGGCCAAAACAAGCAAACGAGACTCGAACAATTTTATCGCCGACGTCGTCGAAAAAACGGCATCCGCAGTTGTCAATATTGAAATCCTCAGTCAGAGTAAGATGGATTTTTTCTCTGGAACTCCGATTCCTCATTCGAACGGCTCTGGCTTTATCGTAAGAGAAGACGGTCTCATTCTTACGAACGCGCACGTTATCATGGGCAAAAGTGTCATACTTCGGGTCAAATTGCACGATGGATCGGTCTTCCCTGGAGTTATCGAAGAAGTTGACATGAAAGGCTAGTAAACACAATGCAGCAATCTTTTGCTACTTCTCGAATAATTCGTACTCTATTTGGTTTATTAATAACAAACCGTTGTAATCGCCCAAGAAATTTTTTTTCTAACCCCTCTCGAAATTATTTGATGTTTCAAGTGTCAAAACATGTAGATTCAAAATATCAACAAAAAAATATCTGTCAATCCGCCGTCAACATTTTTTTTTTTTTTTTTTTTTTTTTTTGCGAAAACTAGAGGTAAAAAAAATGAAATGTTCACCAAAAATCAATTGCTCGATTCTTTAAACGAGTCGCTAACTTTATTTAAGTGTATTTTTGAGAGGGAGGAAATTAATGTTTTTCAGCCAGAGGTAGATTTGGTATCAATTTCTATAGATTTTTGGACGAATGAGATCATTGTGGGGTCGATAGCTTTAATTGTTTCTAAAGGCCTTTACACCCGGGACGATAACATTGTTGAAAACATTGTTATTAGCATTTTTCAGTAACTTTCCTTTCACATCGAACGCAACATTGTTGGCAACAATGTTGTCAACATCGGGCGAGGAATTGTCATAAAACATTGTTACGGCACTTGAAAAATGTTGATAACAGTTCCTCCCCCGAAATGTTACTGGAAACATTGTTGGCAACAATTTCTGTTACATAGTTATTTTTTCCGTCAACATTGTTGGCAACACTGAGTTTTGTTATCGAGCCATGAGCGATAACAAACCGGCATTTATGACTAACATTGTGGATAACATTGTTAGAGAACTAGACCCTAATAAAACAGACGGAAGAATTGTTGGCAACAAAAAAGTTGACGACATTGTTGCCAACATATTTTCTGGATCATCATTATTGTTATCAACATGTTATGTGAATAACAATTGTTTTCGCTAACATTTGGTCTGTAAGCACCTTAAGTTATCTTAGCTTTTGTGTAGAATTTTTGATTTTCAGAAATTTGACATGAGAGTGAACTCGAGAATTTTTATTGCTATTAAATCAAAATTTGCAATTCAAATTCTGCTATACACGTTGGAATGGTCGTTAAGCACTTCAGGCTTCAGGTGCACCAATAGGCGAATAATTTAGCTTTTAATTAATTTAATTTAATATGTTTCATTAGGTAAATGATTTTATTTTATGTTTTTATAATTTATATATTTTAAATTATTTTATTTTAATTTAATTAAAATGCTTACAATTATCTTAGTGGCTACAGAGTTTTCCCATTACAGTTACCAATACCCCTGATGAGTTATACTGTCATATCGATTTGGGTGTTCAGGCCATAATCAGTAACAGTAATTGTGAAATAGTTACTGACGATGGCCCAAACGCCTAATATAACGATATAACTAATTAAAAATCAGTGGAATTCGTGACATCTCTTTGTCTTCTATCCTTGTGAACGCCTGACCTCATAATAATGCAATTTATAGGGCACCATTATCGAAGTATAATCTGCACAATCCCTGAAAATGTTATGTTTAACAAGAAATTGTAGCGAATAATAATACATTCTGTCAATTTAATTGCGGTGACATTTTGTTTCAGGTGATTTAGCCACTGTGCGAATAAAAACTAATAAAAAACTGCCCGTGTTGCCATTGGGCAGTTCGTCCGACCTCCGTCCAGGTGAATGGGTTGTTGCTATGGGCAGCCCTCTGTCTCTCTCCAACACAATAACTGCTGGTGTGATATCCACCGTGCAAAGAAAAAGTGCCGAACTCAAACTGTTCGGCAAAGACATTGACTATATACAAACGGACGCTGCTATTACATTTGGAAATTCTGGCGGCCCCCTTGTCAATCTGGACGGAGAAGTGATCGGCATCAATGCAATGAAAGTTGCGGCGGGAATTTCCTTCGCTATACCTATCGACTACGCCAAGGAGTTCCTGAGAATATCTGAGAAGCGGCGAAGCAGCGGAAAAGTAGCAACTGCTGGCAACCCGAGGCGTTACATTGGCATCACAATGCTATCGCTCACTTCTCAGATCATGACAGAAATGAGAGCAAGAAATCGACCTATACCTTCAAATATTGACGGAGGTTTGTCATTTACTGCTCGTACAAGAAAGTATGCTAGTTAGACCATTATTTTTACATTTAATTAATCTCACCCTATTTTTGTTATTACGAACTATGAATTTTCAAAACTCTTACTATCATTACTATAATTATTATATATAAATTAATACTGACTAATATTGAATTAGTTAATACTTACTAATATTTAATTAATAATTACTAACATTTAATTATCATGAATATCAATTATTTAACTCTCATCTATTATTTAGGAAGGAATATTTTCAAAACAATGTTAACTTTACAGTGAAATTCAATACCTGTTTCAGGGGTTTTAGTCTGGAGAGTTGTTCTTGGCTCTCCTGCGCACGCCGCTGGCCTGGTTCCTGGAGATATTGTCACAGAGCTGAACGACGAAAAAGTAGAAGGTGCTAGTTCAATATACAAAGCGCTAGAAAGCAACAACGTTCTTCATTTGAAAGTATTCAGAAACGGTGTGTACACAATCGTCAAAGTGGTACCCGAAATCATATTATAACCATAGCCGACAATTGAGATGAACTCGTGTAAAAATTGTAAAAATAAATCCTGTTTTTCAACGCTGATCGCCTCAATTTCACTAGTGTTTCAAATAAGGCTGATGATGAAATATTCAAACGGTGGCCGGAAAAAAGTACTTTATTTACATTTTAGGAATAATTGACGCAAAGCTACAACTGCAATTCATATTGAGAGCAAGCGTATCAATGCGTTCTAGAGATGGGATCTTCATGTTGCTTAAGAGTCAGAGTCGATTTCTGTCCAGTTTGCCAAACTACACCCGTTTGGTCGACGACTAGCGCACCAACGGTGACAGTTGCTTGAACACTTCCCGGACCAAGAGAAACGAGAAACTGCGCTGAGAAGAAATCGCGGTGAGGTACGACTGTTTGAGTCAGGTTCAATGTTGTCTCTGCAATCTTGTCGAGCGCATTAACTTTGGCGGTCGGCTGAGCGTTGAGAGTGACAATGACTTTTTCAACACTACGAAACAGACCAGGTTTGGCTCCATGCTGAATCACTCCTTCAACTTTGACCGCCAGTTGCGAGCCACTTGTCACTGTGATCCATTCACCATTAACTCTTGGCTGCGGAGTAACCGCAAGTTTTACGCTGGTCGATTGGAGCACTTGAAAAAAATACCTCGGCAGGCAAAGCGGACTGCCGAGGAAAATTTTTACTTGCGCCAAGAGACAATCGATATGCTGATGAGAGACGATGTTCTTAAGAGATTTGTCCAGATTGTCAAGAAGAAAACTAGCAGATTTGCAAGCATCGAACATCAATTGAGACTCCAAACTTATTTCTTGGTTTGCCAAGTTCAAAGCCGGCTCATCTCCTTGATACTTCCATTGAGCGCAATAATCGATACTATGAGCCATCACCATACAAATATGCTGCATGATTTGTATGTTGGTCAGACTCGAGGGATCGGCATCGAACGCGTTCTGGTACAACTTCCAATACATGTCACCGCATTGGCGGAACTCTTTTGCGCATTTTCTGAGTTGGTTAGTGACATGACCGCACCGCTGTAGTTCATCTCGCGTCGTTGTGACAGTAGTGACGGCGATAGCTGGAGGGGGCGCAAAGCAGAGGCTATGACAGCTGGAAACTAGCTGGTGAAAACATTGAATCAGTTCGCATCGTAGAGAAGCGTATTCACATTGGAAACTCAGCGTATTAGACGGACTGCTGCCGGCTCTCAGGGCTGCGATACATTTGTGGTAAAACGTGAGCGACTCCCCTAAACAATCTAGCAGCGATGAAGATGATGACAATGCGCTTTCCGCTTTTGAAATATGCACCAAAGCAGTCAACCAAAAGTGCATATGTTCAGACGATACTTTGCAGGTCAACTCGTTCAAAATTTCAAAAGAGACTTTATAATTTCCGTATCGAGCTGCAGCTCTTCCAATCTTGTAGTGACCCCAGAAGTCAGTCCGTTCCAAGACAACATCAACAGCAGATTGATGGGCTGCTAACCACTTGGAGGGAGGCACCGTTTGAAACAAAAGTGTCAATAGCATTACCAATGCTGGCACTTCTTCTTCTGAAATTTCATCCGCTCCTTGGAATTGTGCGATTTTTGCCATGATTTCTGGCGTATACGCCTCAAGCGCAAGTGGTTCAAGCCCCGCGATACCACCTAATGCCTCGCAAAGAATGCGAAGATGTCTTCCCGACACATTAGTAATTTGCGTGGCTATAAGGTCCACATAGCGGTTAGCCAATGGACGATGAGCGCGGCACAAAGTGATGGCGCACTGGAGAACAATTTTCAAAACATAGTCGCCGATTTCATTGTCTTGGCAGCTAATTTGAAGAAGGAGCAACGATTCAACAGTACTAATATGTTCTTCGACATCAGACACAGGAAGGCCCTCTTCAAAACAATAGTTGACCATGTGAGTGATTATCTTAACAGATTTCGCCGAGACCATGGAATTACTAGAATTGCAGGTTTCTTGACAGAGCTGCATCAATTGGGAATCCGATTCGACGTATTCTTTACAAATTATAGATGACTGTGTGAGGACAATGAAGATGTCAAGAGTGTAGCTGACGACACCTTGATGAGTGGATGTGCGAGCCACCCTGATCGCTTCGGCTACGCAATGGCCAGGCCATAAATGAGGGCCAACCTTGGCCATTTGATGAAGGCCAAGAAGGGATGCCTTTTTAACCGACCATCGCTTGTCATGCACAAGGTAATGAAGAAGCAATTCGACTTGGCTCGGAATATCAACGAGTGTTGCTGCGGCGAGTTTAGTCAGTGTGTTCAACGTAGTCACGACAAAATCCTTGGCCGGATACTTGGCCAAAAGATCGGTGCAGACTTTCCTCACCATAGTGGCTGTTGATGTGTCATGGTGCATGTGCTGAAGTATCGGTATAAGGAGTAATTTCATATGGGCTGGAGTCGCTATTCCTCGAATCATGTCAGAGATTTTGTCGCACATGCCGAGAGCGAACGACTTCGACTGAGCAGCGAACTGCATGGCCGCATAAATCGCCGCTTCCACTTCGACACTGTCGTGCGAATCAAGGCTGCGACGGATGCTATGGTGCACTTGCTGCCTTTCCGGGATCACACCGGCTATACTTCCAAGCGTTTGGAGAGTCAATGATCTCGCGACCGGATCGTTCGCATGTATAACGCTGAATATCCTTCGAACGAATTCGTCGACGTTCAAAATTTTATCCAGATGTTTCTCGCTCTGTTGGCACACTCTGAGGACCCATAACCGTAGAAAATTATTGCCGACGCGAAAAACATCGGCTAGTTTGAGGAACGACGAGTTTATCAGAATTGGGAAAGGGTATTTTTCGAATAGGCGAGGGAATCTAACGATGGCTTCGCATTGCTCTCCAACTCGGCTCGATCTTAGTCCTTTATCGAGTTCGGTCAACGCCGAATTCGCATCTTGTTCGGGTTCTCCGAGCGCTTCATTGAAGGATGAAAAACGGAGTCCGCTCATGATTGAAAGTTGAAGAAAAAATCATTTACTTTCAGTACAACGGAGGAGACAGCATTACCTCGTAACTGAGAATCGAGCGAAATACACAAAGTAATACACAATAACACGCAAGAGATGCTCTAGAACGATCATCAACTCACCGCACTACACAATCGTCTATTTTGGCCAAGCGTTCGCGCGTTGTCACAGTTTAGAGAAACGATAACAGCGATTATCGATGATATGTGAGGTATGTAATATGCAGTCGATATTTGTAACCGGGGTGTATCGAATCAGTGTTGCCAGGTCTTAAGCGGAGATTTAGGAGAAACCTCTATCAAGAAGGGGAAAATTGTGTTGTTTTTTTATTTTAACAAAAAGGGGAGAAATATAATGTAGAGCCACTATTAAAAAATTCTCACTCGGGCGAATGCCGGTTGAGCAATTTTGTCTTATTTGAAATGCATGCAAGAAACTCGCTGATTTATAAAAAAAGTGAAAAACATTGTTTTAAAGAGGAGGAGGCGCACAGTATAATCAATTATGAAGAAATAAATTGAAATACATTAGGTGCTAAAATTGGAATAAAACCAGAATCTTGAAATATCGGATGACCAAAAAAAAAAAAATATATATTAACACGTAGAGGCTATATAAATATATTGTCGTGTCTATGGGCAAAGCAGGTACAGGTGACTTGACATACATTGTTTGAACACTTGACTATCAGAGAAGTTGGGGCCCTCATTATACTTAGCAAAAAAATAAAAGTTATCACTCCACTTGTCAGCATGTCAACTATAGAAAAACATTCATTTTCCAATCTTTTTTTTTTTTTAATTACATTTCACATTAAAAACTTGGAAAATATGAATTTTCTCTCCCTCAAAACCCCCGAAAATACCCTAAAATTGAACTGGCAAGTTGGTTCAAGGATTGGACAGTTGTGGGACCGAGGTTGATTTTTGGTGAAAATTTTGAGAATTTAGCTATTATAGTTTTGCCGGAAAACTGCTAACGGCGGGCGGACAGGATTTTTCTATTGGATATTCGGATTCTACACGCCTTGAAACGTAAAACATCAAATTTTGAGGGGGTTAGAAAACTTTTTTTTCTTGGGCGATTACAATGGTTTATTATTGAATAATAAAACAAAAGGGAAAACGAAAGCAAACACGAAAATGGCTGAGGGTTTATGGAAAGGGGGAAGGAATTATTTTGTCTTCGTTTTGAGGGAGTTTACCCCCGAAAAGGGGAGACTTGGCAACACTGTATCGAATACTACAGCATCTTGTAGACAGAACCAGGTACCCTGTAAATATCGCTCCTCCAGCGAGGCTCTTCGTATTAATATTCATAATCTATAGAATACATTTACTAATATATCACTATAAACGACTAATAAGGAAGATTTCGGAAGGGATTTTTCGCTATCAGCAATTTATTGCCGGTAACCGAGCGCAGATTCTGCAGAGCAGGAAAATATTTGAGAAAAGTAATCGAATTCGTTAGTATCTATGGCAAAAACAAAGTCTACCTCAAAATGTTCGCAGCCAATCAGAAAAATGAACGTATTGACGCAAAACACATAAAAAATTATAATGTCTGTGCAACAGACAAACGACTACGGTCAAAACAAAGAGAAGAAGAAGAAGAAGATAAATGTAATGTTGACATGTCAGATCGGCAGCCAAACAAGAGAATGTCAGATGATGTTTTCTTTCCTCTTTGAAATTATCAGTTCGCTTCCGATCTGAAAAGTGATTCTTCGGTAACTTTTACTACTTACTTGAACTGCTTAATTTTTGTTGTTTGTCGTATTGTTAGTTGTTCCATTGCTCTTACAAGACCTTTCAGGAAACCTTTCGAAGGATTGGGAGTTGAAATTTCCCATGAATTTGGGTATATTCAACAGAGTGAACCTGAAGGTATGTTGAAATAAATAAAAATATAAATCCACTTTTTTTCGATGCATTGCCTCTGTTTGCGGGTTGAAGAGGATTGTAAAATTGTTGCTGATCGCCTTAACGCTAAAATCGATATGATTTTATAATTCGTTGAAAATTAGCTGAATTCTTGACCATATTCGTTGACTAATACGTGACTCTTGATGACGTATTGTCAAATAGAAGAAAAACCACCTTGCTGAAACCTTTTTTCTCGCAAAACGGCGAAAAAACCAGGGCCAAATCGTTGGTTGAAACCAGGGCCAAACCGCGAGCGAGCTTCTGATCGTAATATGGAGTGACGCACGGTATGCGTCATCCGCCTAGTGAGGACGTTTTTGGTGTTGTAGCGAAACTTGTTCTATGAACGTGAAATTTATTCTTCTTTCCTTCTCGTCGCATTTCTTAATGTGCGGGGGTTGTGAGGTTGAGAAAAACCAGGCGACTCATTCTCCAATTATTTGTTAGCTGGCCGAGCACTTTCGCCCATTCGGGCATCCTCAGGGCGACCTAATTATATATAATTTAATATTTGTTATCATGGAGGCACTGGACAATCATTAAATTTATAGAATTCTCAAGCTACTTACGTGGAGCCATAGGGTCCACAGCCAAGTCGGCTCAGTCACTAGGTTATTTATAGAGGGGTTGTGAGGGGGAGAAAACCAGGCGACTTATTCTCCCCCTCACAACCCCTCCACAACAATAGCGACGACAACCAATCGCAGGTTATTTATATTATAGCCCGTGTCTCCATGATAATAAATATTAAATGATATATAATTAGGTCGCCCTGAGGATGCCCGAATGGGCAAAAGTGCTCGGCCAGCGAATAAAGAATTGGAGAATGAGTCGCCTGGTTTTTCTCCACCTCATAACCCCCAGACATAGTGAAAGTTATTGTGAATCAACAGGAGTGTAATTCAAACTGTAAATACAAATATCAAAATTGAGCTGCTGGCGAAGGGTTTTCGTGTATTTTAAGACACTTCAGAAAAAATGACCTTTTTAGGTAACGTGAACTTTTATTGAACGAAAGAACTTCGTAAATTTTGAGCGGTAACTTCTACTAATCATCACCAATTTTCACTCTCAAACGATGAAAAAAAATTCTCTTACCTTGCAACGAATTGTTGATCGTCGCAAACTAATAAAGAACCTGTGAAAAACACAAGCCAACGTTGAGATTCCACCTTTCTTGCACATTGGACCTGGACGTCAACATTACAGTCAAAATAAAATAGGAATAAACTTAAACTCCAAAATCGCATCTGCTCCCAATTGATGAAGGATCCTAGCTTCGCTAACTTTATTTCCATTACGATCTGAAGTTATTTGGCTGTCTGAGTTAGTTCGAATAACTTAATCCTATTGGCGTTTAATTGTGGCAAGTGGAGACCGCTGTTCAGAGACAAAGTACCATACCTTTCAAGCATCCATAAACACGTTGTAGCATGCTACATCTAGAAGAACATGTTTCCCCTATTTTGGTCGGACGTCAAATCCTCTTTGTCATCCATTGATTCATTTGCAGGAGGGTGAGGGTGGTGGGATGTATTCCGAATGGACATCTCTGGCGGGCCTTGTCCGCCATGAAACATCTGACCGGGAATCTGTTCTTTCAAAGTTTCCTGACGTCGGTAAAGACGTGGCTATGTCTATTGTAAAGGAGCTTGCTTCTAACATCAGCCTCACGCAGCAGCCAGCCCCGAGCAACCTGTTGACAGATCGGGATGTCTTATGGTGTATGGAAGTAAGAGAATATGAGTCAATTTTTTTCTGCGACCTAAAAAAAAGAAGCGATTTTTAACGGGTGACTGAATTGTCATACCAGGTCATATGTTACGGATTGAGCCTGCCGTTGAACGAGCATGATGCTATTCGGGACTGCGTTCACATCTACTGCGACTGGCTCTCAGTCCTTCATCCCGTGCCGAATGTCAGCGTTCCGAAACCAATTATAGACAGCCCTAACCTTTATGCGCGGAAAATGATCGGACACTTGCACAACCTGTTCATCCCTAGGAAAGGAGAAGGTAAATCGAGTTCATCTTGCTTTCTGTAATCAGTTTTACTGCTACTATCATTCTTTGAATTCAGTAATGAAGGTGTGGAAGCGAAAAATGGTACACTCTCTGTTTTGTAATTATCTCTTTATAATGAAATAAATTTATGCCTATACTTATTTGTTAGCGAGTTGGATACCAATCCATCAGCATGATTGCTTGTATTGACTTTTGGTATGATTATGCTCTCTGACGTTCAAATAATAATGAATGTGAGTTCAATATCCATGAAACTGCCTTGGTATAGTATTTATTAAGTATTATTATTCTTATTATTATTTATTCTATTTATTAATTCAATACCTACTTACCTAGTTATTACTCTGTATTAACTTTCTGTTTCTTGTCTAATTAAGTCTTGCTATTTGAGTCAAATAGCTGCTGAAAGGTGTAAAATTATTTTCGGTCGGCTGCATCAACCGCTCTATTGCGTAATTTACCTGCTAACCACTGATTTGCTTTTGTGGATTCTAATTTATAAATTATCGTATATTGGATTCAGCGGCTCAATAGCCTCATCCTAAGGCCAATCTGAGAATCGAGCCCACTATGAACTACTTATAATTCATGCCTGCGGTTTTTTTTATTTTCATTTTTTATTTATTTATTTTTTTGCCATCCCAAGTTTAATTTTTAAGGTTTTCTCTCATATTGATAGTAACGTCTCCATGAAATAGGTGTATTATTTCTCTCGAACTCAACTTGATCACATAGACCGGTGACAAGAACTGTTATGATTGTGTGCAAGGTGAAAGTATCTCCGGTTCAGAACGACTTCCTAGCACTGTCTTGCTTGTTCATAAATTTTCCAAATTTTCTTCTCGTAGTCAATATACTACAGCACAGATAATACAGTGCACCATACACATTCATGTAATGCAACTCTTTTGTTTTGCAGTCTGGCCATTCCTGTATTCGGATTATGGTTTGTATACTATTATTGAAACCTTTACTTTGACGGGTATGCTTTCATAGTCTTGGTGTCTGTGGTGTGGTCAAATATTCGTCCCTGAGTTCTCGTATGTTAACACATTCACTGCGGATCACTGTTCAGAAAACTTCGGTGCAACGTGCGTTGAATACCGGTTAATTTTAGAATCAATTATCTCCCAACATTTATTTTTTAACATTATTTTCATTAGTGAAAAAGGACATTGAAGTAATACACTTTAAGAGACGCTCCTGCCCCTTTGAAGCTGAAAACAGAGTTGGTAATCATTGTGTGACATGCCTGTAGCGAGAATCGTAAGCGGATCAGATCCAGAACGGCTGCTCTGAATGTGCTAATGGAAAGGTCTACTCGAATGCTTAATTTGGAATTTTGGTATATGTATTACCATCCTGGAACTATTCTTATAACCCTGACTGGGTATGAATTGTATTTCACGGTTGTTGTTCAATGTTGTGTTACAAGCTGTAGGGGTTGGTTGTCTTCTAAATTATCTGAAACTCCCTTCTGCTGCTATTCAACCGATTCGCTTATGCTAGTATTCCTGTTGCGAAGTTCGCATATAAGCGTGACAGCATCGCTTATTTGTGCCAGTTATTGCGGGTTTTCCTCGTGTAGAATTTTGAGGTTAGAATCATCACTTGGGTCGAAAGTTCTCTTTTTCAAAGGAAAAGTGGACACCTGGAAACACCTTCAACACTGAAAAATTACAAAATTTTTATAAGCGCAGCCTTTTTCAGCTTATCATCCACGAATCCCTCTGTTCATTATCCACAATGTTCTTGACCAATGTTTGAAGGCATGGGAGTGGTAGCCAAACCGACCCAACCGAAAATAGTACTGTGCGATGGGAGCCCTAGGCCATAGATTTAGCTTCCCGGGGCAAAGTATCGACAGCCTGCCCATAGATTGAGGTTGCTTGTGGATCAGCACCCCAGCTGGACAGCTAAGGCCAGAAAGTGGTTGGGGAAAAGCCCTGGTTTCTGATGTAAGACGTGTCTTTACAATAATTCGGGCACCGGCCTATACAGTCGGTAGTGCAAACTGAAGCGCACGACTCCTCATAGCGCTTCGGCGAATGGTTAGTTCTATGGAAGTGTCTCTAGAAACGGAGGTGGATCCACAGCAAGCTGCGGAGGGAAGTTAAGAACACGAGGTTCAGGCACTCCTTAACCAGCCATGATTCCCCATTGCTAATTTTACATCCACTGCCATCATCACGCTCTGATCACCATCATGTCATACATCCCAAAATTATCACTCAACTATAAATCTAGTTCCCTCCTTTCATTATTATTATGAAGTGCGTTCTTTATCCTACCTTCTGTATAAAAATTAACGAGCAAATGTAGATGCAAGATAGAACAAAGCAACTAAATCTTCAAAGAACTTTTTTATTTTTATTTTTTTACAATATATATTGTACATTATTATCAATCTGTAACATTGGTATCAAGGGTGGTAAAAGACTTCTGAAAATGTTGATCGCAGTACGCTCAAATCCCTCCATGGTTTGAGTGAGCCCCACTCATTTGTTACTTGACAGTATCTCGGTCCATGGCCTCTGTTTTGTTCGCTTTCAGGAGTACGGGGAACTATGCAATCATGCTGGGAACTTTAGCTTATTATGTAATTAATTATCGATTTGCCTAGAACGGAATTATTATCTAAGTGGCTTGGTCTTAGAATTTCAATTGACTCTAATGGTGGTATGCATATTTTTGTCCGTTTGTGCTGTTATCTTTTGCAAAGTTTTTTTTTCTTTTTCAATCGAATTAAGCCATAAATTGATCATCCTAGGTACTGACACAATCAAGAGACAAGCCGTACTTTGTCATCGTGTTTTGAGAACTCTCCAACAGGCAGCGCAGTGTTCAACTATCATGTCTCATGAAACATGGGAATCGCTATTGGTATTCATGCTGGCCATCAATGAAACCCTTCTGGCGGCTCCAACAATCAGAGGTGTAAAATTTTAAAAAATATAACAAAACATATTTAAATGGCAACCGGATGATATGTGTGAGATTCCTATTCACTGAGTTGACTGAATTGAGAGACTGCTTTAGTAGTAGCTTCTTATAAATTTGAATTCCAGATGACGTCGGAGACCAATTGTGTGAACGTGTCCTCTCTGTGCTGTTTGAAGTTTGGTTGGTAGCTTGTGGCAAATGTTTTCCGGGACCGCCTCTTTGGAAAACCCTTCGTGAAATGGCTATCACATGGAGACACCGAGGAGCCCTCATTTCCACCTGGTCAAGAGTCTGCTTGGCGTTAACCCATCGATTGTTAGGAGTGATGTATCCTCCTTCGTTTCCCAAACACCAATCTTCTGAGTGTAACAAATTTTGCAAGTTTTTGTGATAAATATCCCTTTAAATAATCCTGCGGATTTTTGAAAAAATCTTGGAAGCGTCTAAATTTGTCTGATAACTTTCAGATGACTCTGACCATTGGAATATTCCAAACGAGGTGACGGACGAGACGGTGGTGCAATCATGGTTCAGATTTCTACACACAATTGGATCGCCCGTTGATTTAAGCAGGCCGCAGATCATTTCGCAGACCCCAAAATTCTTACAGTATGCGATGATTTCGGACGCTGATCCTAGTTCTCATCCTTGCCTTCGCGTTCTTCCTCTCAACTTCCTCATCGCCATCAAAGGCGTTTCGAATTTGGTCGATGCGTTTTTGGGTTTGTTAATTTTATTTCTTCTTCATCATTTTCCCCAAAATTGTTGGGCTGAGGGGGCTTTTTTCTTTTTTTCTTTTTTTTTTTTTGCGGAGATCTTTTGGGCAGCTTCACGGCTACATAGGTGTATCAGGTACCACCTATGTTATAGACGGTCCAGGTAGTCGTGAAGATACCCGAATGTTCGAAATAATTTGGCAAAAAAAGAAACAATGAACTAACGCTGCGTCTCACGTGGAAAACTTACGCAAGCAGTACGATCGATCAAGTTTAGAAATCCGTGTCTCACGTAGTTTATTGATCGCTTTGCTTGTTTTGTTTCAAAATGCGTCATTTTGAAGTCAGGTTTTCGAGCTTCGTCAGTTTAAAAATAGTTTAAATAAAGTTTTGATATAAATAATAAGCTTACTTGAAAATCCTGTCTCGGCCGCCACTTCATCCCATGCACGATCAACCAGTCTCCGATTTTTGTAATCCTCGGAACGCTTGTTCCATATAATTTCTCATTTTTGAACTCCACTTATTACAATCTCCATTTTCAATGAAAATGAGAGAGAGAAACGAGAAATCAATCAAAATACGACGAGAAAATGTAAACAAACGCAGTGCGCGACCTAACAATAACTGAGCGACAAAAAACAAACATTCTTTTGGGTGTCGCTCTTTTTCTGATATTGTCAGGATGAGGGGGAGATTCATATTGCGAATTTTTCTCCATATTTTTATTTCTCGGCCAGATGGACCTATGCAGCCCTGAAGATGCCCGAATAGCGAAAGATCTCGGCCGAGAAATAAAAATATGGAGAAAAGTCGCAATATGAATCTCCCCCTCATCCTGACAATATAAAAAACAAACATGTTTGAAAATCAATCCCTGATGACCGACCGACAATAGCGACCAATGCAACATCCGCTACTAGCGACTCTCACGTGAGACAGATGCATACTATTGAACTGTTGGATCGCCCCAAGAGATCGCTTAGATTGCTAGCTCGCTCGTGTCGCTCGCTTTTGTTTTCCACATGAGAACGCAGGGTAAGAGTCGCCGTGTTTATCTCTCCCTCATATTCGTTCAACCTGATTTTGTTTCTAAAAAATTCAAAATTGTAAAATAATAACAATGTGAGGGAGCTTATGGTAGACTTTCTGTTCGTAACGTGGATTTTTGTATAAACTGTGTTGTTTTTTGTATTGGTTATTAATTTCTCGATTGCAGGAGTGATGAGTGAGCCGCTGGTGTTGCCGGAGGAAGACACTAAAAAAGAAGTACCTACGCCAACTTCTACTAGACGCACGACCAAAAGTTTTAGCGTATCATCTGTCTCTCAGAAAGGTTTGCTTTTCCTTTTTACCATTGGGTTCTGCATCCATAGCAATAACAGAAAAAAAAAAAAATGTTTGGATAGAACGCCAAGATGTTGATTTTTAACCAACTTCTGAAGAAGAAAGTTTTTCAAGTTGACTTGCAGAGGTTTAAGACATTTCCGATTATTTTTCTTTTTCCAGGATTACCTAAAAGTGCCCTGATCAGCCTTGGAAGAACTATGAGCTCTACGACCTCTTCAAGCGCTACCTCGTCTGTTAGCAGTATGAGTGAGTTCGACCATGTCTTGTTATCTACATCGCTTTCTCTACTAACGGAACGAAGACAAAGTGTACAATATTTATGGTTGGCATGTGTTTCAGCATCTGTAAGCGGGTCTTGGGAAGTATCGTCAGCCTCTGGACAGCAGCCGACAGTTCTACGCCCTAAATGTAACAGCCTTCTTCATCTCTTTGGTGAATGGCTTTTTGAAGCGGCTCAAGTCGGTACTGGGCTGTATAATAACCCCAACCTGACCAGTAAGTCGAATTCACCCTTTATTTAAAAAAGCGGTTGGCTATCGAGTGCTTGCGTTTCATTTTTGCATTGCTTTGTTTCAAGCTAACCTATGGCCCTTTCTGTGTAAGTATTGTGCTCTGAAGTCTACAGGTTGCGCCAGAGAAACTTACTTATTTGAGCGGTTGATAAACAAAACACTTCTGTAAATTGTTTTTGTTATTTTTTCAATTGTTAAAACAATTTTTTTTATAGTCTTGAAAATGAATTTGGTGATCTCGATTGATCCCGATGAATTTGGTGATCGATTTTTGATGTTTGTGATGTCTGTGCATATCAGTGAGCATGGCCCGTGGTCAATCGACATAAACCAGGGATTTCAAATAACCCCAGTAAAATAAATTGCGTGGAACCATCGATCCGTAGTTACTGTACTATACAATACCGCCAACTATTCACAGAGTAAACTATACGAAAGCCAAAAATACCATCCCATAAAGGCCTAGCCCCTCTGATTGTTCGCATCAAAGAGTGCTGGGGCAAAGCTCCCAACAGTGGTTGGGCTACGCCGCCAGGAGTACAGCTAGCTCTAGCTGAATACAAAACTGACACGCTTCATTGTGCTTCTCGCTGATTTGAATGGTTTTGGTTTCAGGGGAAGGTAGTGGAAGAAGAAGTGGAAGCCTGAGTTCAGCACAGGATAGTCTTGAATTTGAGACCACTACGGCAACCAATCGTTATCAAGCAGGCAAAGCCACAGCTTTAGCTTCTCTCTGTCGAATTTTTTGCTCTAAGAAAACTGGAGAGCAAATTCTTCCTGTATATTACGCCCGGTTTTATCTGGTCCTGATGCAGGGGCTGAAAATGAATGAAGTTAGTAACATTCTCGTGTAACTAAGTTAAATGTGATATAAATGGGAGTGTATAGTACTCGGTTGATTTTGCTGATCTAGGTTAAGCCGATGTGAAGACCTGCTGGCCGCAGGGAAGTTTTTATTTTTTCTATTTTACTAAATCACTCGCGCTGAGATTGTGGAACCTCATTTCACCAGGATAGAAGACAAAGGGATTGTCATGAAATCCACTGATTGTAACTCGAGTTTTAAGATTGTTACTGATGATGGCCTAATCGCCGAAATCGATACAACAATATAACTCATTTAAAATCAGTGGAATTCGTGACCATCTCTTTGTCTTCTATCCTGGCACAGAGGTGCTCTGCGGCCACCCAAATCACTGTTGCTGGTCTCACACGCTGGCAGGAAAATAAGACAGTGGCCATTGGTGTCAATTTGGTCAACTTGAGCGCATACTCGGTTCCAGCTTGGGAATGATTTCCTTGTTTTTTACTGTCACATGTGACCTCAATCAGCAAACAATTTTGGCAGTGCCGTATCGCTGCCGAGGCGCTTCCTATGGGTCGTTCGCAGGGCTTCTTCGTTGGCTAGCCCATTACTACAAGTTATGCCCAACCACCGTGTATGTCTTTGAGATCAAATTCAAATATCAAATTTTTCCCCACTATTTCAGAAACGAGAAGTTGAAGAACCGCTTATCAGTATTCTAATGAACTGTGCTGACTTACTTCGCTTAGACCTCGACGGAATTCAAATTATGATTCCCTTTATTTTGGAAGCTTTGGAAAGAGTTCTCCCTGAAAAAGACCTGAACGTTAAGTGAGTTGTTGCACTTATTTGGCTGTTCCATTTAATACTTCAATCAGTACATTCACTAAGTCGCTGTTGGGTTGCAGGATCAATGTGAATCAGTCAGAATTGAGACGAGCTTCTATCCACATTCTCCTCTCAATGCTTTGTCTTCCCCTTCATTTCCAAGTATGTAATCTAGCTTGCTCGCCAATATTTAATCAACTTTATTGTTTCGTCTGAACTCGTATATTAACTTTTGTGCTTTTGAAAAGACCTTGCCGATCAAAGAACTCACTGGTGGGAACAGTGACCGCCCTCTGACAACTATGGGACAGCTTCGAACACGAATGATCAGCCTCTTGATCAATGCACTTCAAGTGGAAAGCGACCCTCACAATACTCACTTGCTTCTAGGTTAGTAAGGTGCTCATTTAATTTTCCCACTCTAGTAATGTCTTTACTTTTATGTGGGTTTTATGATTGGTTATTCCTAGATGTTTGCTGACATGTAGATACTGGGTGACGTATAAATACCAATTTTTTCCAAATAATTCATTCTATTCCCTTTTATTTCAGGAGGTCTTTTAGTTTTGGTTCAAGAAACAGCCGGCGCAGAGCAACAAAGTCAGGAAAAAAACTCAGTTCAACCAGGATCCCTTCCAAGTGGTTTCTCTTCAAACTCGAATGGTACGCACTAACAATTTGTGATCATTTATCCCAGTTTTTACTATTTTTTTTTAAATGATCTATTGAGGGAGGAGAGGATAAATGAACCCGATTGAGGCGTGTTTCACTCAAGAAACAATAGAGACTCTGGATGTGAGCTTTGATCCTTTACCTTTCACCTTTTGAGAAGCTCGGCCTCCTAGCGAGAGATTTCTAAAATCCTCTATCCCGTTCCTGTTCACACTGTCCTTCTTGCGCTAGGTTCACCATGAAGAGGTAATGTTGATGAAATACTTCTTGACGGATGTATGAGAGACTAATTTGGTGACTTTTTGTCCATTTGGTTTTGGTTTGTTATTCAATATTAATCCGTTGTAATCCTAAGACCTCTGTAATCGGTCTCAGAAAAAAAAAACATCGGTTGCATAGATCACACAGTACTTCCTTGTTTGAGTTGGTAAAAGGTTTAACCAATCATACTCAAGAAACTCGCAACGTTAGTACTCTACAACTGTTGATATAAAACTAGCTAGGACACCCAAAAACAGAAAACGCACGAATTAAGTTAATAATGCAGCAGTGTAGTATGTTAGCCTAACGATACAAGTTTTGTGAAATGTGATAATTTTTCTTAGCAAGGACACCCAAAAATGTGTAACCAGCCCTGAAGGGGGAATCGAGCACTATTCACTTGTCATTAGAAACATTTAAAAACCTTGAGCATTCAAAAATATTGATTTCCGCAGCCAGTAGAAGATATTTTTGGAAAAAGCTCATACCATGGGCGTACGGTGTGTGAGCCAAAGACAAAATATTTTAATCCTTGGAAGTACTGCACAATTCAATCGTGTCTTCTTATTTTTCACTGGGCAAGGATCTTCTGAAAATCTTGAATTGAATTTGGATGATTTTTCCTGGAGATATGATGATAATTGTCACTTTTTTACCGTAAACATAGAGATGGACGGACGGACGAGAGAACAAACAAACAGACGCGCAGACTTTAGTTCAGAAAGTGAGCAGAGCGCTCTAGGTGCAGGTGCGCGAACCGTTCAAGTAAAGCAGACAGAGGATTTCATTAGAATATCTCCTTTACTCAGGCAGTTTCGTCTTATTTAGAGATATCTTGTGAGCCTTGAAATTTTATCCGCTTTGTAAACGTTCCAAATTGGACGAATAATTACCAACAGACAAAATCATTTCATATGTTCTGCGGGCGGTGGATTAATTAAAATTGAATCCACCTTCATTGCCAACAATATTTTTTTATCACGTAGTCCTTGTTTATTATGTCGGATCAGTTGAAATCGAGATGGTAACTCATCATGATGATAATAAATTTATTGATATCAATTCAGCAAGTCAAATTTCCAGTTGTTAGATTGTTACTGCCTTAATGGTGACATTTATATAATTCACGTAAAATTAGTGAATTTCCTGACAATCTCTCCTGACTCGTCTCCTTTCTTGTGAAATGGGTTTCTGTAAACTGAAAAATTGACTGTGGGTGATTAAAAAAATATATATAATAAGTAATTATTATTAAACTTTTATTTTTATTTCAGATAGTGCAAGCGGGTTGTTTGTAAAAGCAACTTACTTGGTCTGTCACCGGTTGATATCATCATGGAAAGGAGATCTTAGTGTATCTTTGGCTGCATTAGAACTCCTTTGTGGCCTTGCCAACTCGGGCATCAATGATATTGGTAATTTTGACATTTACGACTACCTGCTAGCCTGCTCTAATTTATTAAGTCATCATTTCATGAAGACAAAGCTGCACAGAAAATTGAGATGAATGATATTTTTTTGGTAGAAATGAATTTTCATCAGCTGAAATGTTTATATATCGAATTTCAATCATCATCATCCAATTTTTCTCAATCTCAGAGAGGGTCGAATGGGAACGTGGTATGAAATGGGTTTGTGACTACATAATGTACCAGTGCTGGCGCCCTCCACAAGCCCACAGCAAAGATCTCCATTCTTCAGTTGTGGCAGCATTCACCGCAGTTTCCTCGTGGATTTTGGCCCGGCCTGATCTTTTGATGAACAAACATTGCCTCCATAATCTGTTGGAAGTAGTTGAACTCGGAATATCGGGATCTAAATCGCAAGTAAATGCAGCAGTTATATTTAACTCGTGTAAATGTTTCTGAATAATTGTTTGGTTATCTGCCAAATTGAAAAGTAAGAGTTGCAGTGTTGTGGAGCGAAGCAATTGTTTTCATACCTTTTGCTGGGTACAAAATGTACAAAATTCAAGCATTTTTTTCTTTTTCTCAACACATAGGGGAAAAGGCGTGACGAGCCTGTTAAGATGAAAGACCAGAAGGAATTGAAACCGGTGTCTATGAGGGTTAGAGATGCTGCTGAATCTTTGTTAACAGTTGTTATGGAACATGTGAGTTAATTTTTTTCAAATGATTTTTTTTTCAATCTTCTTTTTAGAAGATATTGGGACACACTTTTTTCTTCAAACACTCTTTTCTTTTTGAAAATGTTACCTCAGGCTAACTACTTCCCTTCGCCCTGTGGACCCCAATCTGTATCTTCGCTTATTGATGAAAATGTACTCTTGGGATACGCCTCTGTCAACAGTGTTGAAGATTTCAAATACTTCGTTCTCTACAACAATATTCTTCTGGCTTTGTTGGAAGATCCGTTAGGAAATCATCAAGGTAATTAAATCACCAACTTTACGTGAGCATAAGTATTAAATGTTGCACTAATAAGGTATTGTAAACTTCTGTTTAGAGCCTCAGCCTGTCGTTAATGTGATCATTAGAGGAGGTTTCGGTCGCCATTGTTGGAGCTTTCAGCTTAGGCAGCTACCTCGTTACAGGTAAGAAGTCTTAGTAGTAAAGTAAGGGCGGCTTCACCAATTTAATGGTCCAAGTTCGAACCGCCATTCAACTGATAAACAGAGATCTTGGCTCAATGTGTGTTTCGCGTTCATTACTCGATCTAGGTCTGTTACGGGAGATGAAAAGTAAGAAGTGAAGACACCAGGAGCACAGCCCCTGATAATAAGAATATTATTATTATTGTCTTCATTGTTGTTTTGTCGCATTGATCATTCTTCGTTGTTGAGATTGAGGGGAAGGGGCCGTGGATACTTTGCAATGGTACCACGAAACCCTGATGATGCCCGAATGGGCGAAAGTGCTTGGCAAGCTGACAATAAAAAACAGGAGAACAAGTCGCCATGTTTTTCTCCCCCTCAATCTCAACAACGAAGTATTATTGTTATCATCTTTTTAAATGATCTTCGTTAAGTATCATCTTTTTATTTATTAATTTTTTTGTGATGACCGCTCCAAGTAGTTTAAGTGTATTTCCCTTAGGTTTTTCCCCTTAATTGTATCTTCTTATTCTACAGGTCAAGTACTACAATCGGTCGTGCTCATCAGTCTAGTCCTGGAAGACCAGTTAGCTTGAGCACGGGCTCGACTCCCCATCACGTTAAACATTCATTTTTTCCTGACAACATCAGCCGGATTCCACAATGTGCAGCGTACGTTCTCTTCTCTCAATTCGAAGGCTTTCTTGATTGAACCATATTCAGATGACTTTGAAGTACTATAGTTTTTTGGTTTATTATTCAATAACAAACCGCTGTAATCACACAAGAAAAAATTTTCTAACCTCCCTCACAATGTGATGTTTTACGTTTTAAAACATTTAGATTCCGAATATCCAATTAAAAAAATTCTACTATTCTCGGGCAAAACTATTAAACCTAAATTCTTGAAATTTTCACCAAAAATCAGTTTGGCCTGACAATGGCTCACTTCTTTAACCAAATCGCTGCCTCAATTTTGATGGTATTTTGGGGGTTTTTGAGGGGGAGAAAATTCATATTATATCCATCGCTCTTCTGAATCGAATGATACCATTGCGGGGACGATAGTTTTAATGGTTCTATAAATCGAGCTAAACAAATCATCAGAGGTCGGTAGTGGTCTTTCAAAGGAAATAAGTCCAAGATATTTCTACTTTCAGTGAGAGGAGCATACCTGATTTAGACGGCGATCTGTCCGAAATTGATCAATTACTAAGGCAGCAAAGAAATGCTGAAGTGGCTGCATTGGCTGTTACTGAAACTGAAGCTGATGAGTGCCCTGAGTGTGTTCCGCCTGGTCTCTGTGGCGAATTTCAAACCGCGCGTCTATTTCTGTCTCATTTTGGCTTCCTCCAGAAACTGGTGAGGGAAACTCACGGATGAGACGTTGTCACAATTGTATAAATTTTGAGTCCATTTTCTCTCCCTCTTGTATTTGAGAACAAACTAAAAATTCCTTTTTTTTCCTGATGATAAAAATTCCTTTGTTAAGTTATCAACTTTATTTTGAATTTGACTCCAGGACACAGGAAAACCGTCTGTCGTTCCTCTGAACTCCAAAAAAGACGGCTTCTTCCGCGATTTGGAACTGCTCGACAAATTGGAACCCCGAACTAGCGATACTGTTCACGTTTTTTATGTAAAAACTGGCCAAACCCATTACCAAGAGATTTTAACAAACGTAGTACGTTTCCTTTGTAAAATTCCTCCAGTAAAATCCTGATGATAAAATACTCGCCCTAATGTTGCTTTTACATTTGCAGGAAAACAGCAACAACGTTTCACCACATTTCATGCAAGTTCTGAAGTCTTTGGGCTGGCCGGTAAATTCTCCGTCCAACTGTGGTAATAATGGTTTGTTGATTCTTTTCTGATTTTTCTATGAGTTAGTTGAATATTCTGTCAGTTCATACAAAGTGTGTATAGAACCTTTGAGCCCATGAATGGAACTCATTGGTGATCCTCTATCGCTTTATTAACAAGCTTCAGTTCTCTATTGATATTCTGAGAGACCAATTTTTGTATACTTAACCATTGAGGAATATAATGTTGTCATTTTTAATATAATATTGCGTTTATTATAATGTTATAAGTTTTATCGTAACTTTTCGTTCTCTACAGGGGAAAACGAGAATGCAAGCAACGGAAGCGGAGGTGGATGGTTTTCTGGACACAAGCGAATGCTGTATTGGGCCGATGCAATGTCAGAAATAACTTTTCTAGTTCCTACATTGCAACCGCTTCCAAGAATTCGACATCAAAGATCAGGTTATTTCATTCTCTTATTTAATTTTTCGGCCGAGGAGTTAATACGGTTCGTAAATATTTAAAATCTGTATTGATCTATGTGTTGTAGAGAAAGATGACAAAGCCAAGAGACAGCTGACAACCTACCCAGTTTTCGCCGTTTGGTTGGAAAGCTTTGAAGATCTCCACAATTTTCCTCTCGGTTGGTGCATTATCGTAATTTTGTTTCGCACCGAATTTCAATTTCCCTGTAATTTCCAGGAACACCTATAATTCAGCCTTGCTTAGAATTGAGTATGGCTTAGCGATGGTAGATTTTACCTCCTTGGATAAGTTTCGAGTTACTGTTAATCCAAAGAATAGGCAAACAGTTTCGCCCATGATTTTCTCCTTTTTGGTTTATTATTCAATTCATAATGGATATTATTCAATAATAAACCATTGTAATCGCCCAAGAAAAAAAATTTCTAACCCCCTCAAAATTTTATGTTTGACTTTTCAAGTCATGTAGAATCCGAATATCCAATAAAAAAAATTCTGACTGTCCGCCTAACGCCGTCAACACTTTTCCGGTCAGACTGTAATACGAGGCTCGTAGCTAAATTCTTGAAATTTTCACCAAAAATCAATCTCGGTTCTACGACGGCCCAATTCTTGAACCACATTGCTAGCTCAATTTTAAGGGTATTTTTGGGGGGTTTTGAGGGAGAGAAAATTCATATTTTCCAAGGTTTTTCGGAAAAATGTGTATTTGGTATCAATTTCGAAATTCGAAATGAGGGAGAACTTGAGAGTTCTTTGAGCTATAAAAATCGTTCTATACATCGTTCATATTCATATCGTTCTGTACAATCATTTGCAGCGTATTTTAATTTGGTCTTAATCCTTCTCGTATTACGGGAGAAGCCAACCGGCAGATTTTAACCCTTGTTCGATCGAGTTAAGCGCTAAATCTATGAGTTAACGCTTGAGCTGTTGTTTTGGGTGAATTCCAATGTCAAATCCTTCCACATCATGGCGTTCGTTTTTCGGTTATTATTCGAGAATAAGCCGTTATAAGCGCCCGAGAATGAAAATCAAAATCAAGATAATCATCCTGGTTTGCAACCTACTTCGTGGTGAAATCAACCATAATTTGTTTACGGCTCAAAGTTCCATCTGGAAATTTTCTTGCAGACGAAATGATCGCCCATACGGGCTGCGGTCAGGAAGGATGGCATTCTCAAAATTGCACCATAATTTTCCTTCACGCTCTTCAGAACGGTCTGTTCAGAGTAAAACTTCAGCCTTCCTTGCACAGGTAATTAGTGCACATAATTTGAACATCTCTAAAGTCGTTTCAGGGTGTTTTCCACCAGTTTCTAATTCATTTCCACATTTGATCAAATGTTGGGCGCTTTGGAAATGAGTTCTTCTACCTACAAAGTCGTTTCAGAATGTTACCGTCTCTTAATCAGCTATATTGACAAACAAAAGCATGACTGTGTACTTGTGTTTTTGGTCGGCTCTAAACAATTAACTGCACTTTTCTTAAATCGTTTTCCCTTTACAGGCCAAGTATTGCAACTCCTTTGGTAGATGGGATTGTTGTGAGTCGCAACAAAGTTGGAACGTTTGTCAGACAAACAGCTCTAAATCTGTGCCGTCGTAAAAGACTCGACAATGAAAGGTGAATTATTATTTTAGAATTCATAGTAACACTATTAATTTTTTTTCCAATTAATCTATTTTTTAAACTGGAAAGGTGAAACTGAAACCAGTGTTGCCAAAGCTTTACACTCGCTACACACTTAGAAAATGAATAAAAAACTACCACAATTTTCTTACGAATTGTTTTAATAACGCCACGATGGTTTTATTCACAAGAAAAAAAAAACCAGAGCTTCTACTTAAAAAAATTAAAATAAAAATAAAAAAGGGCATTAACACGTCAATGTCTAAAAATCGTCAAAGCATAGACATCGATGTTTTTAGTTCGATACATCGATGTCGATGTCCCAACTCTCTATTGATCATGTAGAACGATTATACGCGTTTAAATAAATATTTTTTATAAAATTAATACTTTAATATAAATACTTTCCAGTTACCAACCTCCGCATACTCGGCGACGATTGAAAATCCAAGAGCTCGTGTCGAAGTACGAGATTGTCTGTTCTAGAGCTGACCTTTTGACGAGTCTTTTCCATTAGCTTGTTTCGGATGTATACCGTCGCGTTTTAACATCTATGAGGTTGAGGAAAAATTGTATTATTCTTCTATTATTCTTTTAACATCTATGAGGTTGAGGAAAAATCGTATTATTCTTCTTTCTAGTGATTCTCATCCTCAACCACATAGAAGTCCTATTTAAAGAAAACTTGTCTGTGATACTATTCATTTATTACTCTTATTGTGCTTTATTGCTGTCAGTATTGATTATAAATTCTACCATTTCAATTATCCAGAAGATAGATATTTTACTTAATTGTCCATAGTTTTATAATATTTTTAATGTACCTACTTATTATGAAAATAAAATGCACACTTGATTCAATAATTCAATTGTCGATCCTTGTATATGACAAGCCCCTGATGGGGAAAAAATGCAATTTTGTCCATTTTGTCTTTGTATTCTTCGGGCATCTTGAGGGTAGCATAGGTCAGTTTGAGGAGGAGGTACGTACCACATAGACCAATACTGCCAGGAGGATGCTACCTTGATGATGGGCAAAGATCTTGGCCAAATACAAACGATGGTAATGGAAAAACTCGAGAACCAATAAAGCTATCGACCCTGCGATGGCGTAAAACATCAAATTTTGAGGGGGTGTTACAAAATTTTTTTTTGGGCGATTACAATGGTTTATTTTTGAATAATAAACCAAAATGAAGCGAAATTCGTCTTCTCCTATTAGACTGAAAGCGGATCACATGCAGTACTTCCTTGTTATACGCATATTGACTAGGAATTGGAGGAATTTAACAAGGAAGTACTGTGTGATCTATGCACACCACTGGTTTTACTTGGTGAGGATTGCAATTAAAGTGATTTATTATTATTGAATAATAAACCAAAAATCAAGGAGCTATATTCCTACACTAACGTGAGTACCAAAGGCAAGTTCTTGGGCGTCCGCTACACGTTGCAACGATAATGTAAATAGTGAATTGTCAGCAAAAATGAATGAAGGATGTATTAAATAAAACATGTATATGAAGAAAATTGATTTATTTCAGCAAAAAAATTTTTTGTTTAAGGTTAGTTGGCGTAGGAGTACGCGATAGAATATTTTAACAAAATTCAAGAGTAGAAAACATTCAAAGAAACTGCAAGGGGCACACTGCTTTACAAGCAACTTTTCCAACAGAAACTTGCTACAGCGCATCTATGAGGCAGTCTTTTTCTTAAGAATGACAAAGCCTTCCATAACCGGTGTAAGGGGGATGTAATCGTCGGTTGCAAGTTCGGCACGTTCGCCAACAGATAGGAGAACAGGTGTGGTGTGCGTATGAACGCCTGCGATAGTCTTTGGAGTTCCTGCCTTACCGATGACATCAACTGCTTGGCCGACGCGAACTGTTACAGAAAGGGGTTCTTGCTGTTCGTCCAGTGTTACCAACCATCTAGGGTACATGGCAGTTGCCAATGTATACAGAAGATAGTGCGATTTGCCCAACATTATCGTTTTGGAGCCAAGGAAAGAGACGAGGGTAATCAGAAGGCCAGCAACCGCAGGGTAGTTCATGACTTGGCGATCAGTATGGAACGGTGACAGAGTAAGAGTACCTTTTCCAAGATGGGTAAGACCTTGAGCGATCCTCACCATGAAAAGGTGGCCGGTATTCTTGGCATGATATTGGGCCAACTGGCGGAGCATTGTTGCAAGCCTAGCGTTGTTCGTGCCAGCTCCGACAAGACCCATTGAGAAAATCGCATTATGCGCAACTTCCTCGTCCAGATCGTGCGAATATTTGTTGAGAACGTCAATTACCGACAGTTGAGGGTTGGAGATCGACAGAAGGGCTATCGCTAAGGGAACAGCCCGGCGAACAGCTGGCTCACCGTAGCGTCCAAGCTGAGCAAAAATCCTTGTGGCCATTTCGCTTCCAACTTCCTCCCCCATGGCAATGACAGCAACGGAAAGTGCAGCAACGGCTTGCATGCAGGTCATATCCTTCACTTTGGATTTATCCTCCTTTTCCTTGTCTTTGTCCTTATCTTTCTTGCTTTCGCTTTCTTTCTTTTCTTCAGGAGTAGGGAAATGCTCACTGCAAACTTGCAGCTGTTCTTGAACAACAAGAACATCACCCGTTCCAGCATAGACGCACATTTTCAACATATGGTGAGACAACGAACGCATCGGTTCAGGCAACGCTTCCAAGGCTGCTTTTGTAGCTTCAGTTCCTTCACGTACTCCCAAATAACATAAACCAAGAGCGAGAGGTAAAAATTTCGAATAATGACCTTCATTCATCTCCGTGGCAGGCATGTCCAAGAGAGTTTGAAGAATTGTTGAGACGACTTCAGAATGGGGAGTGCCCAAGGTAATCAGAGCACAGGCTAAAGCGGCCATGGCGACCACTTCTGGCGTTGATTTTGAATCTGATAAAACGGGGAGCAACAAGGTGATCGCGTCTTCTCGCTTCGTCCCGACGTAGGCTAATCCGAGGCCTAAAACTGCTCCGATCCTCAATGTGACACTTTCGTGGAGGATATAATCAGAAAGCAAAGCAAGAGCTGGATCACAGTCGTTGCGAACGCCACAGTTGACAATTCCAAGAGCAAGAAGAGCACCACTTTTAATGTAATCTTCCGATGTGTACAGATATTTATCAATAGGAGTCAAGCCTCCGTCAACATCCCACAAATGTATGAGGCCAAGGGATGCTGCTGCGCTTAACATACCATGCTGTTTGTTCTTGTACATCCATTTGTTACCATCTTCGACCGATACAAGTTTATCCTTGGAAAAACCGGCATTTACGAACGCGTTGACAAATGTAGACGCTAAATTATGGCGAGCAGAATCAACTGGCACATCCAGATTGTAAGAAGGACGCAGGACAAGACCTTCGAGCCATGTTTTGTAGACTTCTTCAGGTGTTTTTGGTTCCATGATGTCCAGTTCCCTAGCCAAACTGTGGAAATGGTCGTTGACATGAGCGTTAGACATGATTATAGTAAGATCGCCTTTGTCTGGGAGATCATCGCTCAACTCAAGCGACAACTGTTGTCTTCCAACCATATATGCGAGCTGCTTTCTAATCAGCGGATCCTCGCACTTCATAAAGATTTCAGCCATAAGGTCAGTTTTGTTCAACTGCATTGCCAAAGTCAGGGCTCGCGGATACTCTTTGAAACGCAAATAATGGCTGAGAACTCCTGATATGATGTGACTCCGTTCAGGTTCTTCCACATACACGGCGCAACTGATCAAGTACAAACATACTCGAGAGTAGTTGCTCTGGTCCATGAGAGACGTCACCATATCCAGTTTGTCGACTTCCATCAATAGATCGCAAGCTTGAATTTCAGCATTGTGCTCCATGTCGAATTTTACAACGCTCTCAATGAGAGGCAACAGATCTTCTTTGTTCTCAGTAGCAGACCATTCGTCAGCTATTTCACCTTCCAATTGGCGAACGTATTCGTGCCCCCAATCGCCGACATCTTTCTGTTTAGCCAGAAGGCAATACTTGAGACAATCACGGGGAGTTGCTGAACTTTCCTGGCCCATCGCAAGGACGCTTATGACGGCCGCGCATAGTTGACGAGCCTTGGAGTCTTTCATTCTATCGTAGGCTTCTTTCAAGCTGCCATAATGCGCGCGCAGGAATTTCAATGGCATCGGAACGGACGTCATTGATGTTGTACTGCTGCGGATTAAATCCCTCATCGATTCCAGGGCTGGAATGTACAGATGAGCATCAGGACCCTGAAAATAGAATGACAAGATGATGAATGCCTAGGACGATAGAGAAAAAAATATGAAAGCCAAATGCTAAACCTCCCAAGCAACTAAATTCATTTCTAAGGGTACGATTAACAATCTCTGATAATTCCAGGGTATACGAAAGTTAGAGTTACTAGCAGTTTTTCGTATACTCGCTAAAGAGAAAATTGCAAGGTGATAGCAAGTGAAACCAGCAGGGTTCGCAGACCTACGACAAAAGCGTTGATGCTTCTGCCTTCTGATCGGCAGCAAACATTTGGTGGTGAGCATGATTTTTGCTGCAGATGCAAACGCAGCTGATTGCTTTCATTAAATACAGGATGAATGACGGGAACTGACATGTTGTACCCAATAGCCGAAAACACCCAATGGCCGAAAAATTTACTCATTCCTAGGACTGAGCAAATGAAAATGCTCAATCCGGATAGGTTAATCATCGAATTGATAGAAAAAATTGGAGTGGCAAGCGTGTTTCAGGATCGAGCATTGGCCGAAATGATTCTCAGTGGCGTAAATTTCCCTATCAAACTCTCAAAAAACAGCAGTCCCTCTATAATCCGGCCCTGCGTAAGTCCGGCGATTTTTCAAAAGGGTGGGGTCCTGCATGTTCTGCCGCTAGACGTGAACAAAAACAATAACCTGTCTCAACTCAGTCTTATTTCACGCTTCCTTCGAAGTTCAGTCGTTGTGTTTTGTTTCTGGCGTAGTGTTGTTATCACTGTTTTCTTAGAAGCTATTTTGAATTCCTAAATAGCCTGTAAAAGCTATTTTTTCTGCTAAATGTAGTTTTTTTTTCTTCAAAAATCCACTAATCCGGCATATTCGCTAATTTTCTGCTCTATGAAACTAGCAATCGTATAAAGAACTTTCTTATCAGTCGCTTAGCATTTCTCATGCTGTGATAAAACATTTGAAACCTACTTTAGCCCCGTAAACTCAACAAAATCATGGAAAAGAATTTTCCATTCTCCGAATTTTTATTTATTGATTCTTTTTTCAGAGAGGGGGACCTTAAAGTGATTTCCCTCATTTCTCCTTAATAAGGGCATGGACTTTCACCCATTCAGGCATCATAAATCCATAACACAGTCTATGGAATTGCTCGGGGAAATAAGATTCACAAATGGCTATCGAGTTCGACGGCAATGTTATTTCGACATGGGGTTGAGGTTGAGACATTATTGGCGACGTTATCTCATCTTGCATTTCTATAATTCTAGCGCTTTCGCCACGCTGGGCCTCTTCATGAAACATCTGTCAATTCAGTATTATCGATATTTTTACTGAGACAGCACAGCATGATCACATTCGCCGATAGGAAACAATAAATAATGTGTATAATATATGTTGAATACATTCTATATAAAAGTTTTTTAAAAATATTATGTCCTGTAATAGCTCCACGAGTCTGGGAATGTCATGTCTAAAACGTTAAAAAAGTTAATAGTTAAGTATTTAGGTCTTATTTATAACAGAGAAATGGTAACTTATCGGGTACTTACTGGGAATTTTCTATAACACGTCCGCTTTTTGAACTTAAGTCTAATAAAGTAAAATAAATAGGTGACTCGATTCAAATGCAGAGGTGACTAGAACGGGGTGAATTCAACATTAATAATATAATGTAGAAATGCAAGATGAAATAACGTCACCAATAATGTCTCATCCTCAACCTCATGTCGAATCAAATGGATATGCGACAAGTCACAACGCAATGTAATTTGGTCGCTGCACAAATATGAAAATAATTCGAAATTAATTCTTGTAATACAATAAAAATCTTACCGTTATTTTCTCAACCAACATGTCGAGCTCCTCCTGCAATTTCTTGTCCTCTTCGGACATCTCATCTTGTTCTGGTTCCGCTGGCGGTTTCTTCTTCTCTTCTTCTTTCTTATCGACGACAGTCATTTTGAAAAGTTTTCACCAATATGAACGTAAACGAAGTAACAAAAATATAATACTTGTAAACAAAAGATCCGCGATCTCGCTTACTCTTTTCTCAGCGATTCGATCTAAAATGATATTTCAATTACACTGTGGCCAGCAAGAACGAAAACCTAGTCTAGATCTAGCAGCAGCAGGTAACACAAGCGAAGTATGACCAAGCTTTTCTGCATAGTGAACTGAGCGAATCCTAACCTGCTTTAAAAGAAACAGTAATTCAGCTTTCCAGAACTGTTATGTCGGACATCTTTCTCACCGCGGATAAGACTTAATTTCGAAACAAGTGAGAACTCACCAAAACCTGTCTTTTGATCTACAAAAAGTATTACAACAGTGAATTTGCACTGAAAAAAATTCGACTTTTCAGACAATCTCAATATTTTCTTTTACTACATAAATATGAAAGTAAAGAACTATGATGGGAAAAAGGGGTGTTAACGTCATATTGGGCTCTGTATGTTTATCCCTTTTTTGTTTGTTCAAAAACACTCATTTTCCCCATTTCTAGTCGAGTTTTCCCCCAAATCTCCACTCGAGACCTGGCAACACTGATTGAAGTGCTAGCTGTTTTGCGATGGTCTCGTGCCTCGTTTGTTTTCGTTATCACTTATCACTTTAGCGTCAATTTTTCTGACGAGAGGAAACAATCTGCCGATTGTTTTTGAATCAATTAAGTTAGAATGCTCCTGGTTATTTGTATTGACAGTCGTCTCTGTGATTATCGGTTGTCATCATGTTGAGCCGTTAAATGTCCCAGCTATCATAGTTATTAAGTATCAATAATTCGCAAAGAAAGGAGCTCCGCCGAGAATTTCGTTTATTTGCTATTATTTTTTCTCCACATTTGTGGTAGGTAAGTACCTATTTGATCCCGTCTCATAGTAAATTATTTTCGGTACTAATACCTTAGACGTAGGCAAGGACTTCCAAAAATTAATTTGGAAAAACAATGTTCGAAAGTGGAATATTAGCCAAACCACGAATTTTCGCCATCTCATAGCTCGAATACCCTTGGACGTACAAAAAAACCCATCCCCATGATATTGTTCGAAAATTAGTAACCTATATTTTCTTAGATAGGCATATTCTCGAACAAATGAACTGGGAATGAGCTAGAGGCCAAAAAGTGCCGATTTTTGACAGTTTTTCAAGATGGCGGACGAAGTATGGGGTGGGGATGACGGAAACTTGAATTAATTACTACCTTAACCTTTTTTTTTTTTTTTTTTTTTTTTGTTGTTGCTTTGTCGCTTTTATCGTTCTTCGTTGTTGGGGTTGAGGGGGAGAAAACCACAGCGTCCTGTTCTGGGGCCGTGGATACCTTATTATAATGGTGCTACGAAGCCCTGATGATGCCCGAATGGGCGAAAGTGCTTGCAAGGAAGTGGCAGGCCAACAATAAAAAACAGGAGAACATGTCGCCGTGGTTTTCTCCCCCTCAACCCCAACCTTAGTACCTTAACCTTTTCTCCCCAAAACGCGCCCGACCTCCACAGTGAGTACACCCTCCCGAAGGATTTTTCAGTCTGCCGGCCGCTCGCTCTCTTTGTCTTCCTCTCTTATTTTCGCCCACTTTCACTCAACATTATTTCTCAGCTGAATTATTTTTGAGTTTGTCACATGTTACGCTATTTGTACAAAAAAAAAAAAAAAAATAATAATAATAATAAATAAATAATAAAAATACTTTCATAGGCTCAAATTGTCAAACTGAAGGGGAAAAGAGCCGCTGAAGTGACAGAGAAGATATTAAGATAACGGCTGAGGTGACAGTTCGCCCTCCTCGATATTGTTACTGCCGCGAAATCTGTTGGAAGAGGGTGAAAATGAAAGGTGTACTTCTCCCCTACACGATGGTAACCGAATGGAAAGATTAGTACAGAAATACGGCCGCAGATCGCATCAGAAGGTCGAAAAACTACAAAACGCCAAAAGGCGCCCGCCGGGACTGAGAAAACAAGAGGCAGACGCCTAAAGCCGTCTGTAGGGCTCACAGCACGTTACTCTTCACACGCCTTTAGACGTTTGTTGGGGAGAAAGGGTTAATGGTCCTAAAAAACGATCCCACATCTGGTGCAAGGTGAACCCCCTTTTTGAGCCTCTGTAGACAGGACTACTGAGGGCCATTGCAGAAACGTTGGTCTCTTGGGTTTTTAACATGTTCGCTGCTTAGGTTGTGTTGGAACCGCTGTGCGAGGGCCATCTAGTCTCCCGAATGTACTGGTGCATCGGCCACGTTAGCCGTACAGGGGTTGAAATTGGAGCTCTAAGGCTTCTCGCACACTGGAGCCGACTACGTGCAACTGCTTATACGGACGACTGAGTCGTCTGACTTCCCTCGCACACTGGAGCCGAATAGTCAGACGAAAATTCAGTCACCATTCACCATCGCTCAAGTCAACACAATGAATCGTTTGTTTCATCTCTCCGAGAGTAGTGCTTTAATTAGGAGGCGGAGGAACCGTGGTCGTCGAGAAGAACAGGTCCATGAGATTCTCCAGATACGAGAAGCACTTGGAAAGTTTCATAATTTTTTCAGATTTACGCAACGATCCGAACAAATTTTCCCACCATTCCCGGGTGAAACTGGAAACATTTCAATACGTTTTGGAAAATGCTGAGGGAGATTTGAAGAAATAGTCGAATTTTTGATGAGTTATTTCGCCTGAAGAGCGCACGGCAGTGACGTTGAGGTGTGAAAAACTCTCGAGATTTCATATGAAAGACGAAATCCCATCAAAATGGGATCGAACCACTTGTCGGACCTGTATATGCGCGTTCAAGGACGACTGAGTCGGCTGCAGTGTGCGGGGTTCAATTCATTTCTTGCTGTCGGGATCCTTTGTGCGAAGTCGTACGACGACACACGACTGAAAGTCGCACGTGGTCGGCTCCAGTGTGGGAGAGGCCTAATTCAAACTCATTGCGGCTCACCAAGTGAGTGCGCGATGTCTCTGATTATAGTATTATATACTATAATTCATTATAACATAATACAGTATATTATAAATTCTAATACAATATGATCGTAATATATAATATTATTATTAATGAAAATTACCTGTAGAAATATTCTGTTTTTACCAAAATTTGTAGAAAAATGAATAAAAATTTAGAAACTGAATATTATATTCAATAGGAAAACGATAGGTAGGAAAACTGCATGAAATAGAAAATGAGTCCAGTTCAATGAAAATAAAGCATAAAGAGCGCGTGCAACGCAAGATGATTGACTTTGCCAGTACTCATGACTAAGCTTAAGTCGCGTGATCCGCAGCGAACGTGTTATGTGTGATTTATCTTTGATTTATAATTTATCTCTTTTGAGACACTAGTATCCGACTTGCCATGTATCAACAATCAGATTCGACTCAAATCTTACCGCATGATACCACTTTTACGGTTATATCAATATAGTTATTAGTTTGTCACAGTTAAACCGGCCCTGGAATCCCTAGGGTAATGTTCTGTTTTGTTTAAAGGTAGTCTGCGATGAGCAGCATGCGTTTAGAAGTTCTTTGGTCTCCCGTCCACCAGGACAAGTTCATAACTTGGGGTACAGAGATTTCTCTGTACCAAACGTTCGAGAAATGCGAGAACAAGCTGAAACCCGACGGTACATTCATACGTTCAACAGCTTCATTTAGTTTTCAAAATTATAACAAGACCAATTGTGTACCCTGAATCCTTACAAATTCAATTTATCTTAATCATTTGCAGAGTTCGATCTATCTGAAAGTTCATCAGCTCGACTGCTCGCTACTAATTCGAATTATCATTATGTCAAGTCGATTGACATTCATCCTATGAAAGGTAGCGAAATCCTATTGGCAATTGGCCAAGCCAATGGGAAAGTATCGCTCACAACGTTCGGACCATCGAGTTTTGACTCCTTGGGAATCAATGGCCTGGATTTAGGTGAGCCGTGAAGGTTACCCGATACTGTCCATGCTTTTCAAGTTCCAAAACCTTAAGACTGCAGATGATAGAGATTTGTTGCTTTTACTGGCCGTGGGGAGGATTGGTTGCTTAGTAAAATCATAGGCTTCTAATGGTTACTGTCATATGGACGTGAACTGTGGTTTCTAGTAGAAACGTATGATTTAACCAAAACTCCCCGCGGCCCTGTGGAAAAACACCACTTAAAGCAAAAACTCCTTAATTACACAATGACGGTCTCCAAACAGTCATAAAACTTGCCTAATATCCTGATTTTGAAATCTAAACGATTTTCTGTTGCTTAGCTAATTAATTGGACTGAATAAAATTTTCAGGAAGTGTTCTCCCAGTGAATAATTAGCTTTTGCTAAATTTTTTATAACACACTGCACTTTCGAAATACCTCTCGTTCTTTAGATTTTTTGACGCTGAATTGAATGAGACCGTAACGGAGTCGATAGTTTGAATGTTTCTAGAGTTATTGCAGGTTTTATGTGAAATTTGCGAGATTTAGAGATAATTGGCAAGATGGTATAACTCGATAATTTTTTGTGATGCTATTAAAATCTTTCTACACTCGTTGGAAAGCTCGTCAAACACTCTTTATTGGTATCGTTAGACAATTAATTTTACTTTAAATTAAGTAATTGAGAAAAATAAAGTAAAGTAAAGTAAACAAGGAGTTTCACCTTGGATTTTCGTCCAACTGGGATACTTTTAAGAGAAAAATAAAAATATTTAAAATTACAATAGTTACCAAGGACTTCGCCTATAGTTACCAATATGTTTTTTGGTGGAAATGTTCACAAGAGTTTGGGTTGGATATTATAACGAGCAGATGGTCTAACTACTAATATAACTAGTAGATCATGATTGAAGCAAGATAATAATGAACTGTACTTTTTTTATGGTTGGTTTGTCTTTTGCGGCTCTGCCCGAATATGAAATGGAGCTGATGACAGTTAAAATTGCTCTCCTTCTGAAATTATGCTTTTGTAAATTGATGTTTTATTGTCATTGTTCCACTCATTTATACCCAATGCAATACATTGTATAGGTGATTCGTGTCCATAAAAGAGTTTACATTGCCAAGTACTAGAAAAAATATTTTACGCTTCAGTTCCAAAACATGCGAGGCAATGCAACGTGGTATCATGGTGTCAGAACGATCCTCAGCTAGTTGCTGCCGGCCTTGATCGCTACCGTAGCGATCATTGCGTTCTCGTGTGGGACATCAGGTCAAGAGCAGCGGCAAGTCCCGTTGCTGACTTGGGGCTCAGTGACATGGCCCACTCGCTTGCGTGGTTGCCTGATCATCACAAAACGCTAGTCGTCGGGTTGAACAATAAACTTCTAAAAATGATCGACTTGAGAGGTGAGTACCATGTTATTTTCCTGAAACTGAAACTAACTTACTCTATTGTCGAAAAATTATGTGTAAGTTCATCATTTAACTCCCATCATTGGAATCTTTGGTTTAGAATACCTATCAATATCGTGGAATAATAACCCATTATGCGCCGTGTTGAAATTTATTATTTCTTACAGATCCGTCAAAAGCTGCCAACTCTTCTCAAACGAAGGCTGTTTATGGCGTCACTGCTGCTCCGTTTTCCAATTTCATGCTAGCAAGCTACATCGAATCGCAAGTAGCCATTTGGGACATCCGCGCATTCGATAAACCTGTGCTCACATTACAACAGACAAAGCCTATCACGAAACTTCTTTGGTGCCCTACGAGGTAAAACAATTTAACCGTTTTGAGCGTTCTTTGTGATTAATCAGGTTTCAAAAATCTATTTTCTTTTCTCTGAATAGAAATAACCTACTTGGCTCTCTGCAACGTGATACGAAATCGATTTATCTACACTACGTGCAACAGATGGAAGAATTAGATCATTCGGTTGTCGAAAGAAGTATCAAACTAGGCGTATCCAACCAGATCACGTCTTTTTCATGGCATCCGTTCGATGAAAACAGACTCCTAGCCATCACATTATCAGGTGCGTTGAAATTCTCAAAAAGAGCGAAACAAAAAATGCATCAAGCCAACGCCCAACTTCCAACTTTGTCGTGGAATAATTCCCCTTCCCGACAGATGCAATCATTGTTGGCTCTCAAATTCCGGGGAGAATATCTGTGTATGAAGTTCAATTATAATTATGTTCGTTGTAGTTTTGTCGCATCGATCATTCTTCGTTGTTGAGATTGAGGGGAGGTATCCACGGATATCTTGTAATGGTACTACGAAGCCCTGATGATGCATGAAGGGGCGAAAGTGCTTGGCAGGCTGATAATAAAAAACAGGAGAACAAGTCGCCATAGTTTTCTCCCCCTCAATCTCAACAACGAAGTATAATTATGTTGGTTCGTTTAGGAATTTTTCAAAAATTGGTTGGCATGGAATATTGATCCACGCACTTTTGATTTTTCACAAATACGAGGGTGTATTTACTAGAGATCCGTGACTCGAATAATCAGCTACTTTACCAGTTGTTTTATACTCAGCTGTGATTATTTAGATGATAAAAAATTATCTAGGGTTTTTAAACGATCTATTTTGTTGTTTTTGAAGGTAATTAATTGCACAATTTCACACGGTTTTTCCACGATCGTCTCTAAATAATAAGGAAACTGGAAAGTCAACGTGCTTTCATTTCTATTAATCAAATCCTCATCTCAGATTTTAGTTTCCCTAGATTCTACCACTTTGGACTATGCAATACTAGAGGAGGTGTTATTCGAGTAATTGAGGATTGAAGGTGGAGGTATAAACTTGAATGTTTTTCACCCTATTTGGAATGTTCTCCAACGTATCATGAGAATAGTTCATTGTAGAAAGAAGAATGTTCAAAATACTATAATAGAGCGACGGTCGCAAAGCGTACTATAGCGGCTAGTTATTTTGTATAATAGTTTCTTCATTTTTTTAATTATTTGAATAGGTTCTCTGATGGACTCGTGTGTGTCTGAGCGGATCACATTGAATTGGGCTCAGAGCACGAGCATCGTTTGGACTCATGGTCAAAGAACGCTCCGGTCGGTTTCTTGCACGGATTCCATTTATGAAGTGTTAGGAGACATATCTGCCATAATGAAACGGCGCGCACTGGGTAACTATGGTCTTCAAGTGAGTTTCTTCTTCGTTCAGCATTTCAATAATCCTTTAGTGATAGAATAAGATAGTGGATAAGACTACTGCCTTCCGAGAAATTCGGCAAGATGGCAACTAGAGATTTTCGAGAGCTATAAAAAACGTTCTTTGCTCGTTGGAATGCTCGTCTAACAATCTCTTAAGCTATATTATTAGGTGAATAATTTAACTTTTAATTAGATAAATAAGAAAAATAAAACTTATCAAAATTAAGATAGTTGCTTTGGAATTCCTCCTTATAGTTACCTATCTCTCGTTAAGTGGAAACGTTCACAAATATTTGGAATAGTTACAAATATTTGGAATAGTCACAAATAGATGGCCTTCTAAAATCGTAATTGAAACAGTAACAAACCACTGTACAATCATTTGTAGCGTTATTTAAAGCGAATCGATCAGATTGATGCCCAAGTGATCGGTTTGAGCTGAAAAATAGCTACTACTTTCTGGCAGCCTTGTTAAGGATAAGGATATATTTATTGAATGAGGGTTTTTGTACTAGAACCTCAGCGTTATGAGCTTTTTTGCCATTTATTATTTTATTTTGTATTATTGCTTTGTATTACCGGAAGGTGTCTACACCGCAAAAATTTCATTTCATTTCATTTCAAAATGCAATCTCTCTCAATACTGTTCTGGGATTTGATTAATGGAGTTACCGCTCATAATTATTCCCAAAACTAACTGTTTATCATTTCTCGCCTAGCATGAATTTGAGGATAATGGAAATCTTGTTGACGAAGAGAACGTTAAGTTCATTTGGAATTGGTTGGGTGCTACGAAACGGTTGTCTGATGAAGGAGAAATCAACTCTTCCGCTAAGCATCCTGGAATAAGGTAAATTAATTCTTCTTTGCTGCTGCCTTTGCTTTTTTTTTATTGATCAGGGCTCATATTATTTAATTTTTGTGCAGGAGTTTGCTGGGTATGGATAAGACAACCCCCAATTCATTGTTGGTCAAATCCGATACAATATTCATGCCATTCAGTGGGACTTCTTGCAACGCAAGCGCTAAAGTGTATCGGTGAGTTGCTTGTTTTCATTTGATATTTTCAAGTTCACTTAGGCAAAAAAGTTTATCGAGCTATATAGTTCGTATGTAATTCCTTATGACTAGAGGTAAATTATTCTATCGATTGTCTTATAAGCAACCAAAATACTTTCATGGAATTATTCCTTCATCATTTGTAAGAAAAATCTATTCAGGGGGATAAAAAAGCGATCAGTTGCTGGGGATAGAGAACTTTCCAGCAACCTTTCATCTCAGTGTTTGGGGGAAGCTTTTCAGTGCAATATTAAAAGCCTGTTGATTAGCATAACTTCTGCCTCTAGAATATAAGACCAAGTTCAATTTTACCTCGGCAGCCGTATTGATTTTATCGCGATTGCTGATATCGGGATAATGAATTTCTTGAAAATGTTATTTGCAGAAGTGAAATAAGGGATAAAGCCCTCAAATTGTGCGATTGGAATTTCATACATAACTCGTCTCAACTACTGAAAACTGTGGAATCTCTTCAGAAACGCGGTACGTTCGAATTGCTATCAAGACCGTCGATCTTAATTTTATAAATTTGGCATACATTTATTCATAACTTGCGATTGCAGGTGAAGTGACTAAAGCGGTCGCTGTTGCTGTTTTTGGTCTCCAACTGAACACTGCGATTGAGCTGTTATCCTCATCGGAGCACAACACTGTTTCTATGGCACTTTCCGGTGAGTACATATTTAAATATTTGTCGAGGTTTCCCTCGTTTGGTTTATTATTCAATAATAAACCACTGTAATCGCTCACAAAAAAACATTCCTAAACTAAAAGATAGTTACGCTGGCTGGATATTACTTTATCTGAATTTTGATGGACCAGCTATGGTCTGATGCTGCCAAACGACGTCAACAGGTGAAAAAATACGATCCACGTAGGACGGTGTTTATTGCCGAAGCATTTCAAGCCATAAACCTAGCTCTTTTTCGGGGCAACAATGGTGACTGGCCTATGGAACAAACAGAATGTCAGACTATGGTTCATCACCGAGTAAATTAAAAGACATGACCGGCACCAATTGCTCTGTCGGGACCCCGACACGCTTCCATGAAATTGATTAATTTCACATGGCGTTTAATGGTTTTGTTGTGTATTTGTATTTTTTCTCTTTTGTGCATTTCGTTATAAGCTACTGGTCAGTGCAGTATTGTTAGTAGGTTCCCATGACATGTGGTGGAAATGCCTACCCAAGACCTTAGTATGACATCCTGTTTGTTCCATAGGCCCATCACAATTGTTGACCTGAAGAAGAGCTAGGTTTATGGCTCGAAATACATCGGCAATAAAAACCGTCCTACGTGGAGCGTATTTTCACCTGTTGGCCGTCATCTGGCGGCATCAGACCATAGCTGGTCCATCAAAATTCACATTCTTAACTCCTCAAAATTTGGTGTTTTACGTTTCAACGCTTGTAGAATTTGAATATTTAATGAAGTAAATTCTGTCCGTTAGCCGTCAACACTTTTCTGCGGGAACTATAAAAGCTAAATTCTTGACGTTTTCAAAGAAAATCATTCTTGGTCTGTCAATGGCTCAATTCTTTAGCCAAACCGCTACCTCAATTTTAAGGTTATTTTGGGAGGTTTCAAAGGGGATTCGCATTTTCAAAGGTTTCTGTAACATAGGTGTGTTCGATATCAATTTATTTATTTTTTCTGACGTCTAATCGAATTGGACCATAACGGAGTCGATATATTCAATGGTACTCGAGTTATCACAGGTTTTATGTGAAATTTTCAAAATTTTGAGGTATTTGGCAAGATGGTATAACTCAGTCATTTGTGGAGCTATAAAAATTGTCCGGGGGTTGTGAGGTGGAGAAAAACCAGGCGACTCATTCTCCAATTCTTTATTAGCTGGCCGAGCACTTTCGCCCATTCGGGCATCCTCAGGGCGACGTGGAGCCATAGGGTCCACAGCCCCTAGCTGTGGACCCTATGGCTCCACGGACATCAAGTAACCCCCGGACATCAAGAGACGCGACGAGAAGGAAAAGAAGTATAACCAGTGGTGTGCATAGATCACACAGTACTTCCATGTTTGAGTCGGTAACTGGTATAACCAATTATAAAATCGAGAAAATCGTACAAAGGCCGAAACGTGACCCTAGCGGTAAAGATCAGGCGTCATTCACTCGCCATTACAAATATTTAATACCTCTAGCGTCAAATGTATTGATTTTTGCACCCTGTAAAAAGCTCAACAGCGATAAACGGCGTAGGGCGGAAGTACGGTATGTGATCAAAACAAAACATGATCGTTGTTGGTCACATTTAAAGCAGAGACCCGAAATTTACAAGAGCGCTAGAATAAAATAACTGAAATCGCGTTTAACGAGGAAGTACTGCATGTGACCCCGATAATAAAAATCAAGCAAAATTCAACTGTTATAAAGAAAAATTTAAAGTCTAAAGTATATTCACTCTTGTCGTCTATAAAAATCTCTAATGCAAAAAAAACGGCATAAGGCGGAAGTACTGTGTGTTATCCAAACTATACAAAACAAGTTCTGTGAACGTGGTCAGAGTTGGTCAAATATATAGCAAAGAGCCCCAAAAAGTACAGTAACTGAAAATGCGTTTTGCGAGGAAGTACTGCAGGTGACCCCAATAATAAAAAACAAGCAATATTCAGCTGTCATATAGAAAATTTAAAGTCTAATGTATATTCACTCTTGCGGTCTATTAAAATCTCAAAAGTTGAAAAATGGCATAAAGCGGAAGTACTGTGTGTTACCCAAACCATACAAAACAAGTTTTATGAACGACGTCAAAGTTGGTCATATTTATAGCAAAGAGACCCTAAAAGTACAATAACGCTTACTAAAATAACTGAAAATGGTTTTACGAGGAAGTACTGCAGGTGACCCCAATAATAAAAGTCAAGCAATATTAGGCTGTCATATAGGAAATTCAAAGTCTAATGTATATTCACTCTTGCAGTCTATTAAATCTCAAAAGTTAAAGAAAGGCATAATGCGGAAGTACTGTGTGTTATCCAAACTATGCAAAACAAGTTTTGTGAACGAGGTCAAAGTTGGTCATATTTAAAGCAAAGAAACCCAAAAAATACAAATTAAACAACTGAAAATGCGTTTTACGAGGAGGTACTGCATGTGACCCCAATAATAAAAATCAAGCGATATTCAACTGTCATATAGAAAAATTTTAAGTCCTCCAGCGTTCAAATATATTCATTTTTGTGGTCTATAAAAATCAAAATGTAGCAAATGTGCAAATAACGCGGATGTACTGCATGTGACCCATTTGATAAAAATCAGGCATCATTCAATCGCCAACCCCAACATTTTAAGACCTCAAACATTCAAATACATTGAGTTTTGCGGCCTGTAAAAATCAAAATACAAAACATGCACTTGTGAAATCGTGAAAAACGCTCATAACGTGGAGGCATTGTATGTGACCCACTATACAAAAAATCTAGTTTTTTCTGCTTGCCATAACCGACATTTCAAGCCCTCAAACGTAGAAAAATATTGACTCTCATAGCCTGTAAAAATCGAAACAGAAAAAACTTTGAACGCTTATATCTCGGAAGTACTGTGTGTAATTCAAAATCCGGAAAAAACTAATTTTGCATAATCACTGGGAAAACATTCCCTGAAAATTTCATGGGGTTTCATCCATTTTTCAGGGAGATATGGCGATTTATGTCAGTTTGTGACCACAGACAGACGGACAGACGGACAGACGGACAGACGGACAGACAGACACACAGACACACAGACACACAGACACACAGACACTTGTTCAGAAAGTGTTTCTGAGTATACTACTATGAAAATTTCTTCCATCAGGACCTCGGTTCCGAATTCGACTTTTCAGACGATCTCAATACTTCCATTTACTACGTAAACATGGAAGTAAAAATTGTTCTATACTCGTTGGAAAGCTCGACCAACACTCTCTTGAGCTGTATCGTTAGACGAAGAATTTTATTTAAAATTAACTCATAGGGAAAATAAAAATATCTTAAATTACAATAGTTGTCAATGATTTCGCCCTTAGTTACTTATATTTTTGTTGGAGGAAACGCTCATAAGAGTTTTGATTAGGCACTATTACAAGTGGACGGTTTTTCCAAAACATGATGGAAGCAAAAGAATAATAAACCACTGTACAATCATTTCAGCGTTTTCCTTCTGCGCTCGGCGTAAAACATGAATTTTTCAGGCTTTACGAACGACAAGGAAAGCATCTGGAAGCAAGCCTGTGTCGCTTCTAGACTCAAATTGACCGACCCCTATCTTCGAGCTGTGTTCGCTTTTCTCACCGCCGACTCTGACAATTATGATTCTGTTCTGGTATGTATCACCATTTCAGAGCATAGTAAATTTTCTGAGTTAATTGTATTTTTACATTGATTGTATTATGACCAAGTTGTAAGGTCATATTCTATTATTCATAACTCATTTTTCTCCTTTTCTTCTAGGATGAAGAAGAAATGGCTGTAACTGACCGTATAGCGTTCGCCCTTTTGTTTTTACCCGACTTCAAACTGATTGACTATTTAGTACAAATAACTGATCAATTGACTGCTGAAGGAAATCTTTCTGGCCTCATATTAACTGGTAACGTTATTAATATCTTCATCTGATTTTGACGGAATTAAAATTGAATTTCTTACTATTGACGTTAATAATTATTGTTTCTTAAAAGAAATTTGTCCCTTTTTGGTATGACTTGTTCTTTAAACTGATGAACATTACACGTTATTATTCGTTTTCTCAATTTTAGGAATGACCTCTTCAGCCCTACCTCTTCTTCAGCAATACCTAGACAACACTGGTGATGTCCAAACTGTCAGTATACTTGCAATGCGAGCATTCCCGCCATCTCTCCTTGAAAGCAATCGGGCTCAATACTGGATCAGTTCGTGAGAAGATTCACATTTATTCGCCTATTTTCAAAATCTATCAGTTTTGCGTATTAAATTCAAAGTGAGGACAGACGCTACTAGTCCTCGACTCGCTCAGCTATAGCTAGGGCGTAGCATTATGGCTAGCATATATGACTAGTGTGAGAGCAAGGGTCAATGGGCAACATGCAGCCTAAAAAAATGATTAATTTTTTCCCAATAGCCTTTTTGAGTTTTGGAACGGCTGCTCTAAAGGGCTCTTAGGGGGTTCTTTGGCTTTTGACTGTCACTCAGTCAAAAATCATCGCGGAGTTCGAATTTTCAACCTTAATTCATCTGTTTCACCGACAACTATCCATATTCCCTGATTTTTTGGGCTTTCTGGTTATTACTGTTGAAAATCGGAAAATTGGCACTCTAGCAAATCCTCAAGGGAATGGTTTCAATTCGAAAATCTCATGGAAATACACCCTTGAATCTGTTAGCAATTTCAAATCATAAGGATTCACTCGTTTTCAAAATATTTCGAACCTATCGTCGAAAAACTGGTTTTTCTTTTCTTTTTTTGATTTGAGAATTATTCGTAAACTAACCAAAATAATTATCGTTTTGCCTCCATCAATAGATAGGTTTTCTATTGATCTATATTTTTCACGGGTAGTACCCTACCGAATTCCTAACTGTTCAAAAGTTAACGAAAACCGTCAGAATAGTTTTCAAAAATGGCTTAAAAAATCATCATATTCGAATTTTTCTCTTGATTACTTTTGATTTTTCCGATTTTTTTTTTTTTTTTTTTTTTTTTTTTTTTTTTGCCCAGAGACTAGTTCTTGGGAGGATTTTAACGATAACATTCTGAAGAAGGGTTAATTTTTTCTCGTCAAGTTCCTTCAGCGAATTGATTTTCGCTGGTTTTATTTGGATATATTTATTATTTGGATATAGTGTTCTTTGAAGTTCAATTCCGATCGTGTTAGGTCTAAAAATGAAAATTAGAAAATTTTGCAACATAAATGTGACCTCATTTTCGCTCGTGAGAAGCTGTTAAATGAACTTTTTTTCATCCTCTGGCACTGTGATTTGTGTTTCTTTTCAGGTATCGAGAATTTCTGGACATGTGGCGAATGTGGGAACATCGGGCACAATTTGATATTCAGCACAATGCAAGAACATCGACCAAGCCTGAACAGCAAATTTATGTCACATGCAGTTTCTGTCTGAAGACGCTCTCCTCTAATATGTTATCCCGAAATAAGGGCCCCTTTCCAAGAGCCAAGGTAACCTCCTTTAATGGTTGATTAACTATTGAGCGGTCGCAGAAAATATTTATTATAACCGAGCTAGTTAATTCCTTATAGCTGTCGAATTTAATTGAATTAACCTCCGTTCAGTATGGCTTTTTATAATACAATAATTCAAGAAATCTTGCTCAATTAAGATGTACCATGCTGCGGTCGTATTCGTAATTTTGCTTTACTATTCAATAATAGACTATTATATAGGTCGCAAAACAAATGTCTAACTCCTCTTAAATTTTTCTTTTTACATTTCAAAGCGTGTAGAATTGAAATAAATTCAACAAAAAAGATACTGTCTGTCCGGTGTCAACACTGCGAATAGGTATGGGCTGACACTTCCATGGGTGACACAGTTGGAACTTTAATATACTAATGTGTGACTGGGGTGGCACCTATAGGGTTTTTTCTACGTATCAGTCTTTCGTTTTTATGCGCCTCATTCCAGCTAACAATTACTATAATATCATGTTGGTTTGTAGTAAAAATTGAGCCGTGTTTATCAATTAGATTGTAAATGTACTTTTGTTGATCAGCTTCCAGTGTGCTGATTTTATTTCTAATTTCTCGATAGAAATGTGCCCTTTCCTGTTTATTTTGATTTCAACATAATTGTGTTGGGCGCAACTTGTACTCTTTTAAAATTTGTTTTTCGTACTTTTATTCCTTGTTATCAATATTTAAAAAACACATATTTATTTATTTATTTTTTTTTTTTTTAATTACTTGTAAGTATTTGTTCTATTTTTTCTCCTTTTTTTCTTACTACCTACTTTCTCTGTCTTGTCCCCTACCACCCTAAGTTGGAGTGCTACACCTGATGTTACTGTATGGACAATCATACGTTTTAGGTATCATGCTGCCCCAACTGTCGAAAGCCACAACCAAGATGTTCTATCTGTCTGATAAATATGGGAACGCCGTCACAGTCAGACTCTGCCAGCTCAAATACTACCAATGGCTTGAAGGTAATTTTATCTCTGCTTTCTGAATTCATCTTGTTATTGTAGATTTTTTGTAAAGGTTGTAAAATGTGGAATGAATTACTTTGATTGGGCTTGATCGATCTGTGCTTTTATTTATTACTACAGAGGGAAAAATGTTTTTTCTTCCAGATCAACCCTTTTAGCAACTGGTATACCTGGTGCCAAACGTGCCGACATGGGGGCCATTCGGAACATATCGTTCAGTGGTTTGAGTGAGTAATTTCTTTCAACAATCTTCTGCTTATTATGGAACAAGTCGAATAATTTTCAACACAGTCATTTGGTCGGGCGTTTGAAGAATTCCATCTTTATTTCTATTTGAACTCGATACATCAAAAAAATTCTTTCAACATAATCACTGTTAAGAACTACGAAAGAAAATTGTTCCTCCATGGGTTGAACTTATTTCCTTCTTGCTCAGTTGAAACACGGAAAAATAATGGATTTATAAAATGCACAAGGGTAGGTACATAATTTCGTACTAAATGTTTATTCCTCCTAGAGAAAAGATAAGAAAGGAGCTCCTTGAAGAAAATTATGGAAAATAATCAATTTGCAACTTCGAATATGATACAAAATTAAACGGTCTAACCTCGTGTCAAAGGAATGAAGGAGATAGGCGGCAAAATTGTTCGTCTCTCCATATGAAAATATGGGACGATATCCACTAGTTTTGCCTCTGCAGACGTGTCGAAGTCTGGACGTCTGTCAGCGATGGCAACTGCCGATTTAAATTTTGCCAAGCGATTCCAAGTCGATAGCAATCGCAAAGAATTGGCAGGATGGCGAATTGAGCTGCACAAAACAAGTCGTTCTCTGGCAAGCTTCAGAGCGGTACCGCTCGAGCTACACGCTGTAGATACATTGCGATTTGGAAAGCATCATCTCGGAAGATTTCGAGCAGGAATCACAATTGTGGACAATTGTAGAGCTGGCCTGGTTTTGGGTAGAGACGTCAACGCGACAGGTCGTTGTCTGTCTATTCTTCCAACCTGACTACTCACCTTACCTACCTACTGCTCTCCACTGGTTAGAAAAACGATAAACACAGAAATAAATACGCCTAAACAATCACAATAATGTGACAGATTTGCTTGTTTTTTGCATAATGAGAGGAAAAAAAATTAGGGATATTTGTTGAGCTTCATCATGCTGGGAATTGAATAAGCGATTGTTTGCGATTAGCTCCATTCTCCGCTTGTCTATTCATAATTTTGATTGAATCTAGTTTCATCTATTTTCAGAGGGCATCAAGAATGTCCCGTTACTGGATGCTCGTGCCGATGCCTCTCTTTGGACGCTGCAAGTTCGACCAGTGCGTCCATGTAAGACCATAATATTCCGCTGTGACTTCAAGACTTTGTAAATTATTAATTCGTATCCTTAGTTAGGTTAATAATATTGCAGTTTGCGGTCAAAATTAGCTTAAGGGATAGAACGGCACATCCGTCCATGATGGCTGTGATGTCAGTAAGGACTCCACAGTTATTCCTTTAAAAATAAGAAAAGGTAGAATTCGTTTTCACACCCCGAATTTCTCAATAGGTTTGGTTGACATTTTCAGGTCACCTCACTGCTAGGTCGGTGCAGTTGCATTATGCTGCTTCTGAGTTCGGCCTAGCTCATTATCATTATGCAAAGTGATCCCTCCGTGGAGATCTCAATAAAATATTTTGATTATAATACGTTTGGTAGTTTGTTAGGTTATCCCGTTTGATACTGGGTCAACCAATAGCTGCCAAACACGGTCAGTTGTGTTGTTATCTCTGTTAAGTTGATTTAGGACTCTCTTCAAATAACTAACTGTTTTGAAGAGGAGTTGATTTTTTTTTTAACTTTTAAGTTACGTTAAAAAAGCTTCCTACTCTTCAAGACCTATCAATACACTAAACAGTCAATACAATACAGTCAATACACTAAACAGCCACGTGGTTATTAAATTAGGTTTCAGAAAAAGCATTTTCCAATAGCTAGGAATAAGCTACAAACCAAATTAGTTCAACCATATTTACAAGAGCCAAAGGAGATTTATTCCCTCTATATTGTAAAAAAAAAAAATATATGGTTCTGAGATGGGACAAGAACTGCTGCGGAGATCTTATGAAATGGTCCGAGTAAAAAATTAGCAATTTGTTGAATACTTTCTTCTCTCAAAGACATTCTCGATTTCATACATCTCTCTCGGGGATTTGGTACAGCTCTCTCATCTCGGGAATTAGAGTTTTCAAAATTTTGGTTCAATATTTTGTCTTAGTTCTTTGATTATTACCTATTTAACATCTGTGATCCTTAGGTGTAGCTTTGGATTCTGTATCTTAATTTATTTTGTGTACCTCTTATCTCCTGTTAGGGTATTTATTTATTCAATGATGTGATACGATTTTGTTTAGTGTAGAAGCAGGTTTAATCTTGAGGGTGATAATTTTTGTTAAAAATTAGAAAATTAGAGTATTCAGTGAGGATAGGGAAAAATTAGAGTATTAAGTTTTATGTAAGGTCCATTTCCTCCTAGTTCTGCGCTTGCGCTCACGGTTAAACTAAATTCGTGAAAAAAAAATTCATGAACATTTTGATCTGATTTGGTATTGTAACCACATGAATTTTATGTTGCTTTCTACTTTGATATGAATCTGTTTATAAATTATAGCGATTGGGAATTTTTTGTTGCTCTACCTACATCTTTGATACTTGTGTACCTCGTTGATATTCTTCGCTGTATGATTCATCTCCTTTATTCGGCCGTACCTTCACTTCGCCCAGTGTTGCAAGACAACTTCATAGCAGCTGTGCGGGCTACTGAGGATGAGTCATTGTTAGGAGCTTTTTTAGAAGTTTGCTTTTGGTTTAGGGATGCAATTATCAAAGAAAATTAGCGATTGTGTAAAAAAGTTCAAAATAATAATTCGATACATCGATGAAAAATATCGATATTTTGATATATTGGTCTTCAATTGTTATTAGTCAACAACAACTTGGCACGACGATGTGTCAACAATTCAAATTCAAAAATAATACTCAAAGAAAATAATAATACTCATCAAATACAGCAACTCTGTCTAAATAATAAATGTTATCATATCTACAGTGTTGCCATAGGTCCAGAATCTCCAAATTAGGAGTAAAGTCCCTAAACCAATGGTGGCTTGGAAACTAAAGGTAAAAGCCACTAGAAAAGGTGGTTTGGAGACTACAAACTTCTGGTTTAGCAGAAAAGTTTCCATTGAGTTGCGAAAAAGTTTCATTCCTTAGCCAAAATCACCCTAGATTGATTGTAATTTTAATAAGTTGAAAAAAGTCAGACCCCATAGTGACATTATCGATATTCCGATATATAGAGATAAAAATATTGGTGTATGGCAAGAAATATATTGATAATTCAATATATTTTATATGATGTTATATTTATTTGATATTTTCTTTACGGTTGGTTTTCTAGTATTGATCGATTGAACTGGAGAAAGGCAATTATTATTTTTCGTGAACTTTTAATTTTTAATAGTTGTTGGCATTTAGAAGTGAATGACTATTAAAGGGGTCACGTAATTTTTTGCTTAGGCGATGATATAGAACCGATGATCGTGTGACCTGGTGTTTAACATAATTTTAGGTACCTAATGTTAGAACAATAATGTCAATGAAATGTATGATTGGGCTGTCAACCATTCAATTCACTCTTCTTTGATGATGGTAGGAAAAATGAATTGCTATTTCTTTACCCTTTTGGGTAACAGTTTTTTAGCCGAACAACTAATTGGTATTCATGAATCCTTGGCTGAATAATGTTTATTCTTATAGTTGACTTGGCTCAACTATTTTTGGACATAGTTCTAATGTATACAGATTTAAGCTCAGAAAATTCTAGTGCTCCTTGTTCCCCGCTTTCACGTCCAATTCCTGACATTTTATAGCCGCCGAACTCGACTTGTCCATCGAACTTCAGGTAGCAATTGACCCTGGAATATCAAGAAATTTTTGTTTTCGATTCAGCAAGTTTTTGCTACTGTATGCTACATTTTGAGCGTGGAAAACGGTAGTGGAAAAAATTCTCACTTCTATATACACAACACTTACCAACATAACCCGGCTCGAATCCCATTAATCAGAGTATAGATCTCATCGATATTCTTTCCGAATACTGACGATGCCAAGCCATACTTCGTGCTGTTTGCTCTGTCGATTACTTCATCAATATCCTTGTACGATAAAATTTGCATTACCGGGCCAAAAATCTGCAACAATAATAACAGTCCCTTTCATTCGGGCATCATATTGGCCTGCAGCGTTCGTGAACCAGTAGTGCAACCGTATGGGAGTGAAAAATGTCTGTGGGCGATTACAACAACCTCAGTCAGCCTGCCCAGATTTTAAAGATGTCTGACCTGCTGCGATAATGGGGAATTTCTTTCTTCTCCGAATATAATCATCAATAATTATTCTACATCTCTAAAAAACACGATTTTCAAGTGATACGGAAATCCCAATATAACAGGAATTAAGAGAAGAGAAGCTTGATCGAAAGAGAGAATTTCTGAAGTCGACCAGCCCAGTCTCACCGCAGAGAATTCTATTCCACCTACCACCACTTTGCTGCCCTATCCCCAAGGCTGGAAAACTGCACCCCTTAGTGAGAGCCATTCTTCAAACTCGGCAAGTTCATCTGTAATTTTCACAATCGCTCTTTCAGGCCTTCCTGCCATTATTCGGTTATCCCGTGGTAATTTCGAAAAATGTTCGATCCAAATGCCCATCGCTCTGTGATCTGCTTATCGTCCTCTTAAAATTCAAAAATTACAGCTGCAAATCCAACACTCCCAAAGTCGCTCTGACTGTTGCTTGAGTCTGACTAAATTGTCTCTTAGGTTGTTGCAGCTGTTTGTTATGCATGGACGTTTCTGTCCTTTATCACTACTAATTATGGCTAGCAGTATTACTCACCTCCTCTTTGGCTATAGTCATTTCATCTTTCACGTTGCTGAATACCGTCGGCTCCAAATAATATCCACGTCGGTCCAGCCGCTTGCCACCTGCTTCTAGAATGGCTCCCTCTTCTATTCCCGTGTCAATGTACCGCATCACAATTTCAGTCTGATCTTTAGTAGTCTGCCGATCAAATTCAAGTTTGACGAGAAAATTGTATTTGTGTCGCTAAGCGTATGAAAATTGGCTGTATTTTACGGCTTTGCTATTTACCTGGGGTCCGTGGTCTACATTCAAGTCGAACGGATCTCCTATTATCTTCTTTGCCACCCTCGATTTCATTTTTTCAACAAATTTCTCGTACATTGATTCATGAACAAACGTTCGTGAACCAGCAGCACAGCACTGACCCTGAGATGGCAAGAAAATATCTTCGTTGTTGTTTTGTCGCATCGATCATTCTTCGCTGTTGAGATTGAGGGGGAGAAAAACATGGCGACTGGTTCTCCTGTTTTTTATTAGCTTGCCAAGCACTTTCGCCCCTTCTGATTCACTTGAACTTTTAAAGCTGAAGTATTCATATAGGAAGCCCTGATGATGCCCAAAGGGGCGAAAGTGCTTGGCAAGCTAATAAAAAACAGGAGAACAAGTCGCCATTTTTTTCTCCCCTCAATCTCAGCGGCGAAGAAGAAAATATCTGATAATATCTTTCAGACGATATTAACGTTTATTGAAAGTGTGGTAAATTATTTGGTGTGGGTATAGAAATTTGTGTTGCAGTACTTGAAATTTTCCAGTGATCCCCCTCTTGAAAAGGAGGTAATGTCACTCGAGGGTTTCTCTGGGCTATAGACCTAAGGAAGAATACCTGATTATGAAAGGACGCTAAATGTGCATGCTCCACTGCTCCGTCCAAATCTGCATCTTTCAAAATAATGTTCGGCGATTTTCCTCCAAGATTTAGCAATAGTCTCTTCATGGTGTCAGCGCCTTTTCGGAATAATTCCTTTCCCACCTAACCGCATATTGTTAGTGAAGTTAACTTCAAGCACAATTTGTCTATTTGATTTTTCTGAAAATAATTTCACTAACGTGTGTTGAACCAGTAAAAGATAGAGCATCGACGTCGGGGCTTTCTATGAGGCACGATGCTACACTTCCAGGGCCTGTGACGATGTTGACAACTCCAGGAGGAAAGCCAACTTCATTTACTAAATTTCCAAGGTGCAACACAGCCAGGCTGCTATGTTGTGACGGCTTTAGTACGATAGTGCAACCTGTCTCAAAAAACCTCGTTAGCCATTCATTTTTATGGATTGATCTCAATTAGTGACCATTTCATAAGTCAGCTTTCGAGTACAGCAGGAACCGTTTATAAGCTGCAAGCTGGAAATTATTTGATGTATCGAATATAATTAGATGCTGTTGAATTATGAGGCCTATGGACCATGATATGTATTTGTTGTGACACCAAGGGTGTAGGAGACCTGACCTGGCGATCAGAAATAGAATAACTTAATTATAGAGTAGACGAGTATGAGCTTCTTCAGAATTCAACTTTATGACATTTCTTTTCCTTCTTGTCGCATTTCTTGATGTCCGGGGGATGTGAGGTGGAGAAAAACCAGGCGGCTCATTCTCCGATTCTTCGTTGGCTGGCCGAGCGCTTTCGCCTCTTCAGGCATCGTCAGGGCAACGTTGAGCCGTAGGGTCCACGGGCAGTGGCCCCTTAATCTTCTCTATTTTTATTCAAGTTGATTCGTTTATGTCACCGTTGTTATAAAAATTACCCTACTCTCAACTTGACTCGCATCAGTCGGCTCACACACTGTACTTCCATGTTATTAACCTATTTCGTGCGTTTTTAGGTCTCCGCAGGTTTCGAAATATTTTAGGATGTCAGTTTCATTCTTTATAAAAGTTATTTATCAAAATATGAGCATAGTTTTTAAAAATAATTTTTATAATTTGCCATAAGACGACAATAGTTTTTTGTAGCAGTCGTTTATCATAAGGTTGTGAAATCTGTAAGAATCCTCTTTGCAAATTTAACATGTTCAGTTGAGTGTTGAAAATGTGCAAACATTTTTACCTGCGGCGAGAGCTGCTGCTAATTTGAACATGTTGATCATCAAGGAGAAATTCCAGGCTGAGATGGCAGCGACGACTCCGACTGGCTCGTATTTACTGTACGTGAAGAATTTTCCGTTTGGCTTGACTATTTTCCCGCCAAGTCTGTCAGCGTTGCCCGCGTTAAATCTTGGCACAGAAAAAATTATTCCTACCAACCCTTGGTTCAAAATGCTATTGCAGTTTTGTAAGTACGAAAAAAAATTGATATGTAATTGTTCTTCTTAGTTGTCTCTACAAGGAGGTAAGAGGAATGCCAAGTTTTGCCTATGTGTAATTATTATTCGTTACACTAGCAGTCTATTTCGAGTTGAGTAAAAGTCCGCTTACCTCAGTATGCTAATGGTTTTTTGTACATCCCCTTTGAGTGTATGGGAGTATACTTTTCCACATTCAAGGGTCTCCAAGCTCTTGAAACATAATAAGATGTTTTAACGGATTGTACGTTCGCAAGAAATATTATACATTGGAATATTTTACCTGATTGACAGTTTTTCTTTCCCATGTTCACATAGCAATCAATATTGAAAATATAAATTTCCTCCACCTCAGAACCCTCCAAAAATACCCTTGAAATTGAGGTGGCGATTTGGTTAAAGAATTGAGCCATCGTCAGACCAAACTTGATTTTTGGTGGAAATTTCATGAATTTAAGTTTGGTCACAAAAGTCTAAACAGTGTACGTTTGTAATTTTGTTGATTTATTATTCAATAATAAACCATTGTAATCGCAATAAAGTTATACCCCCCTCAAAATTTGATGTTTTTCAACGCATGTAAAATCTGATTATCCGTAAAACCGCTGCAAATGATTGCACACTGGTTTATTATTCCTTTGCTTCCATCACTGTTCAATCGTTTGCTGCGATTTTATTGGAATATTCTAATTTTACATGCTTTGAAACTAATTAGATAAAATTTTAAGGGGAGGGTGTTAGAAAACATTTTTCTTGGGCGATTGCATTTTTTTTTCTTCTTAATTGAATAATAAAACAGAAGTAAGGAGGCATGGCGAAAAAAAAACGGATCATGTTGACCCCATTTCGATGGAAGTATTGCAATCGTCCTGAAAACGGTATCGGGAACGGAGATTAATTGGTGGCGATTATTTAAACAATTCATGGTATACTTACTGCTAATAGAACTGAGTCTCTTTCTATCAGATCAGCCAGTCTGTTCATCAATATTCCCCGTCGAGCTGCATCCATAGTCCGCCATTCAGAATTTCGCTTGAATGCTGTTTTAGCTGCAGTTACAGCAGATTCCATGTCTCTCTATTTGAAATGAGTTTCTTTACAACTTTCAGACTGCTAAGTTAGATAACGTATTTTTTTCTCCAGAAATTTGAAATTTTTAGAAAACCATACCCTTCCGGCGAGTGCACATTCTGCGACCACTTGTTCATTCGCTGGATTTATCACTTCGAACTTTTCCCCGCCTATCGAATCGACCCATTTGTTGTTAATGAATAACTGAAAAAAAATTAAAATATTCTCTTACAATATTGAAATTTTTTATTTCACGTATAATAAGGGATATCCACTGAATTCACTTTTGGCGGAGGCAGCTTAGGTTTCCGGTATGGTGGAGGGATCGTCGCATGATTTCGCATTTGCAATCGTAAACTCGGACATTGCGCGAGCGTGTTGAATATTTTGTACATCTTAATCCGTTCTACAGACCTGTTAACTGAAAAAATAAATGCATTCTATTCGTTTCTTAAATACGAACTTCACTTTTTCGTCTGCTCGATTGAAAAATTAGCGTAAAAGTGCCCTAAGGTATGGTACCTTGCTTTAATGTCGCAGCTCGTCTTCCAATACCAATTGGTGCTTTTCCTCGCCTATTCACGTATCAGCCTTTATCTTCGAGTTTTTCGAAAACCTAAAAAAACTAAGAGTAATTTACCGCTGCTAGATAGGTCGCTTATCGACATATTCGTTCAACGATTTATTATGGCCTCTCTGGGATTGTACCATGGGCTAAAAATGCATCGCCTTGAAAACGAAATGCCTACGTCAATTTCTTGTATCTGAAAATATTTATGAGATATATATATTTTATTCTTTCATCTCTCTAGGTACGCTTATTTAAAGGCCACTTTCGCCAAATGTTAAAACGAATTTCACTTCGATCCAAGTTCATTTTTATCATTACTATAATGTAACCATCGCATTCAACTGTTCATTTTCTTACACCTCAGTAATGTTACAAAATACAAAACCCTTATAATATATTGTTAAATAAGAGGAAACCGCCTGAGTGGAGATGATATTTTTTAGAAATCCTCCGCCTTTTCTAGAGCTCTCTGCGCCCCTCCTCTCGTGCCTTACATATCGGGGGGGGGGGGGGTTGTCCTTTTCATTACTAAAAATATAACATATGGTATAGGCATTGTAGTTAATTATTTGTGTATGGAGAGTGGGAATCTATAGCAGTTATTATAGTAGTTTCTATAATTTGGTATGTAGTTGGAGGTGTTGTCATGTACTTTGTATTATAAAGTATTGGGTTTTCAACTGGAGCAAAGTTGTAGCAGAATAAGACATAACAACTTTGAGTTTTCCAAGATTTGTAACTTGCACAGTGGATAACTCGAACAAAAAGTCGTCAATTCAGAAGTTTAAATATACCAAAAGATAGGTAATTTAATAGTCCACATTTTCCCCACGTAATGTACCTATCCATTTTTCAACCGTTTTTGCGTTATCAACAATATTAGTAGACTATGCACGAAAAACATCACATTTTTCAACTTTAAACGTTCTTTTCGTCTATTTAGTGCAAAAGAAACAAAGAATGAACCATATATTATTGATATACACAGCATCAACTATCATTATGCTGAATTTGAGCGAAATCGATTTCAAAAAATATTTCGCGAAACATCCAAGGGGTAGCCCTGCGATTTTTTGCCACCGGACAGTTAACGAATTTTTACTCCTCTCTCAATACAGATAAAAATCTGAAATTTTCAGGAAAGTTGTATCTTACCAAGATGTATTTTTGTGATTTTTTTTATTTCTCGGAAAAATCTGCAAATGGTCCAAAAAAATCGGGTTTTGAACTCTCAAAAATCGACCTTTTATCGTGCTTTTCGGGGTCAAAATTTATGCGAATCAATTGTTTTATTATGCGGGAGCCTTCATTTGAACGCCTTACACACGTGTATAGCAAAAAATTTGGCGAAAAAAATTTAAACAGAGCCAGAGAAATTATTTTCCGTAAATCGAGTTTTTCACTGGCCGAAATCTCGAGCTAAGCTAGCATCGGTTTGAGTGGATAATTAGATTTTTGTATTTAAGCTATTCTTATAGGAAATTGAACGCTGAATCCGAATTCAACGTCATAACAGCGGAAATTGGACGACCACATTAGTTATCCCCAGTTCTGGTACTACGCCACTCCTACGTTTTCAACTTTGAAATTCCTTAACAAATACTTACAGTACAGTTCAAATTTGATTAATTAATGATTCCTACAGGAAATTAGACGTAGAATTCGAATTTAAAGTGAAAACAATCAAATTCTAACGATTAATTAATATGTTTTGAATTTTTTTCAATTTTCATACTTTTGAAGTTTCAACTTTGCAATTTTTTTTCGTCACGTTTGCGAATTTTGAAAAAAATAGTTTTTATGGAAGGAAATCGAGAAATTTTAATTAAAAATAAAAAAAGCTATTATTTTATTTTTTGAGATATATTCCACTTTATTGTAAAAAACGTGTTTAGAGGTTCCTTTGAGCGCTAATAGCTCCGCGGGGACATAACATAAGACCATAATTAAATACATCAAATTGTAGAATTTTGATAGCTCTTTTTCGCCTTTGAGTAATATACCTATGTAAAAGTGGTAAGTTCAAAAGTTATTCACGAAAAACTGGCAAAAAAACGCAAAATCCGGGTCATAAAATTTTATAGCGCAATAAAACACGAACGAAGGCCTAATAAAAAAATACGATTTTTTCACACGATGAGTTTGTCTCTATATGACGACTCTATGGCCAAAATTTGATTACCTATTCCCAGTTGCTCAATCAATTGGATACCCAAGATTATTTGAAACTACGGTGGCGCTGTCCTTTATCAAGGAATATCACTACGTAATTTGTCGTCGAACCACTTGATGGGTCGAAATTTCAAAGTGGAATTTGGCGGTTTTTTTGGTACGGAATATAAAGAAGGCCGTGAGAAACTGTTCAAGCGTTGAGATATATTTTTCTGACGCCTACAGCTCAAGAAATATACAGAAAACCTCCCAAAAACACACATTTTTCCGTCCCTTTCGCTCAAAAGATGATATTAAAAAAACAAAATTGTTAGGGGTTGTAGCCACATCTATAACGGTCGTTTTAAGCTTTAAAACACGAAAATCGGTCCACTGGTGTGGCCGAAATTAGTGGAAAACCTAAAAAAAAAACTATTTCTTCTCCAGGTGGTCGCATTAATTCTTTTTGTAGGTTGAGGGGGAGAAAAACGAGGCGACCTCTTCTCCATTTTTTTTTTATTATCAGCCGAGTACTTTCGCCCGTTCGGGCTTCTTCAGGGCATTATAGGACCAAGAGTACCTATGGCCGATAGGTAAAAAAAATGGAGAAGAGGTCACCTCGTTTTTCTCCCCCTCAACCTACAAAAAAAAAAAAAAAAAAAAAAACTAAAAAAAAAACGCGAGCCGAACGCCCGTAATTTGTTTCTCTTGATAGCCCGGTCGTTTCGCTTCCGGCCGCCAGGAGCGCTAGTGAGGTCTCAACACCGTCCGTGTTCCAGACGCTCCTCGCGTACATTGCTGTCAAGTTCTCTCTTTCTCTGTGAGTCCGAGCGTTCTGTTCCTGAAATTTCACTGTAGATGTGCGAAAAGTTGGGTCGATTCCAATGTAACATCAACCGGACGCCATTTTTCGCGTCTTACGAGTATTCATTGCACTCAGTGATTCGCCGATAGCGGTTTGAGCTGCCCGTTTCGCGCGATCCAATTGAGGTACCGTATTTTTCTATTAATACTCTCGTAAAATAATTTTCCATCAATCGGTTATCTGCATTTGAGCGTAGTCGTATTCCGTATTCGAATTACCTGCTCGTTCGCCGACAATTTTGTATATCGGTCGATTTTTTCCTCAGTTGGCGCTGCTGAGATCGACGGTAGTCTGCGGCGAGTTATGCTGAGTTTGAAAGAGATGAGCGAGACGGTGAATAATGTGAACAACGTCGGTAACATCGGAGCACCGGTCGGGCTACCGGGCGTTGGCGGCTTTCCGCTTCCTAGAGGAGGATCCAGAGGCGATCACAGACGGGGCCGTGGCGGTCAGCAAAGTCGACCGCAGCCTCCGGACTCGTTGCCGCTCGAAGAAGCGGTCAAACTTGTGAGTATTTCGTCAGTCGTTTGTTGAGTGTTCGCAGCAGGTATGCCGCTAGATTGGTAATGGATTAGTCGTCCGCTCAGATGATTGTTGAATGCGATAGTCGGGATAAAATAAATATTTCATTAAGTCGTATATTTTTTTTATTCGACGTTTTGGAAAAGAACGGTTCCAACGGATCTACACGCTAAGCGAACACGCTAATGTAAATATCTTCGCCAGTTGTAATCGTTCAACTAGAGCTAAAACTAGGAATGAAAGAAAATCTGATGCTTTGGCAGTAGCACATTATAGCTATCCAACAAGGGAAATTGTCAAAACAGTTTGCTGAAAACATGAGTAGTAAAATAAATTAATAAATTTGTATATAACGGGGAAGACGCCTATTTTTTATTTTCGTTCATAATGGCCTGAATTCTGCTATTTGGTGTCAGCCGAAGAGGGAATGGCCAATTTTTCATGAAAATTGTGAGTTTCCGCGGAGAAAATCGCTAAGGAAAATCAGCGGTTTGAATAAACCCGGTGATGTAACTCCAACCGATTGAAGTAACTCCCTAGAGCGCTCTGCAGTCGGCTGAAAGACAGACAACAACAACAAGACGGTCTTTAAAGGTGCTTACAGACCAAATGTTAGTGAAAACAAATGTTATTAACATAAGATGTTGATAACAATAATGTTTGTAACAAAATGAGATGATCTAGAAAATATGTTACCAACATTGTTGGCAACAATGTCGTCAACTTTTTTGTTGCCAACAATTCTTCCGTCTGTTTTATTTGGGTCTAGTTCTCTGACAATGTTAGTCACAAATGCCGGTTTGTTATCGCTCATGGCGCGATAACAAAACTTGTTGTCGCCAACAATGTTACTAACAATGTTAACGGAAAAAATAACAATGTTACAGAAAATGTTGCCAACAATGTTTCCAATAACATTTCGGGGGAGGAATTGTTATCAACATTTTTCAAGTGCCGTAACAATGTTATTAACAATTCCTCGCCCGATGTTGACAACAATGTTGCGTTCGATGTGAAAGGAAAGTTACTGAAAAATGCTAATAACAATATTTTCAACAATGTTATCGCGTGGTCTGTAAAGGCCTTAAGACTGGAGTCATGCTAAATCAAGTAAGTGACGCTAACTTCACTGCTACTTGTTATGTTTTTTTAATCGTCGAGTTAGTACCGCCCGAAATGCCTCGTAAAACAAATAAATTGCTGAGGGGGGATTGTTAATCTCACAGCAACCTCAAATCATTGCTCCCAATGTTGGTTTATTCTTCCGAAGATACAATCGCTAGTATCGATGTTCACGTTCAACGGACTAGTTGTGACGTAATAACTATTCATTTTTCGTTCAAAATCATCGGTTCTCATCAGCGATTTTCTCCGTGGAAACTCACAATTTTCAGGCCATTAGGAACGAAAATATAAAATAGGGGTCTTTCCCATTGTCAAAACAGTTAGCTGAAAACATGAGTAGTAAAATATATTAATAAATTTGTATATAATTATCATAATTATAGGAAGTGTAGTTGGTGATTGAATTGCTGTGAAGTTGGAACATTTTTGTTAATTTCTCCATTTCATTATTTTTTTGGGCAATAAAGTCGGTTTTATTATTATTTTTAAAGTTTCCTATTGATCGCAAATCCACGTAATTCGCATTTTAATCAGTTATTATTATTTTTTTCTTCTTTTGTTCGTGTGACGCAACTCTTATACGTATAAATTTACAATTTACTCACTGGCCCTAACGGACATCGCAGACAAAATGCAGATGAACAATGGAAAGATTAGGATGAAGAGTTTATTGCAAAGAACAGGAGCAGAATAATATTCTCAGTACAATATTTCACAGTCAAGAGCTCTTTGCACACTGCTGCTGGCTTACTCTCTTGCCCAGCTGGCCAGAGTGCTCTTAGTCCTCACTGAGGCAAGTCAGTACAGGCTGTTGATCACATGCCACTATTGATTCCGTTTTACAAAGGCTATCGCTTAGTGAAACTCTCACACTGTACTTCCACAATATCAACACTGTGTTCGTGAATTTTTCCCTTTTTTTTCTCCTGGCTAGTATTCAATGACGAGGTTGTAGTCTACAAACGTTGTATGAGTCTCTTGATTTTATAATTGGTTAAACTGACTCAAAAATGGAACTACTGTGTGATCTATTCACACTGTATCTCTTTTATTTCAGGAACTGGAGTCAATGCCTACCAAAACGCCAGTGTCAGTACTTCAAGAGCTGTTGAGCAGACGAGGTTCAACTCCCAAATATGAATTAGTGCAGGTTGAAGGGGCTATTCATGAGCCAACATTTCGCTACAGAGTTGCAGTTGGAGACGTGCTTGGTGAGTGAAGCGTTAGCTGAGCGATAAATTAAATAATGGCAGTGGAGCGTATTTTTTTCCATCTACAGGGTTGGGCAACGTAACTCCTGGATTTTGAAACGCAATAAAACAAAGAAGTACTGACGATATCTATTTATTTTGGTTTATTATCCGATAATAAACCAAACTGGTTTATTATCCGATAATAAACCATTGTAATTGCCAAAGAATTTTTTATTCTAACCCCCTCAAAATTTGATACGTTTCAAGTCTTGTAGAATCCGAATATAAGCCCAAGGGTTGAAAGTGTTTCTGAGAATAGTACCATGAAAGTTTCTTCCAAATTCACCTTTTCAGGCGATCACAATAGTTCCATAACGTAAACATGAAAGTAAAAAGAATGAGATTTAACAATATTTCATGTAGATATCCTAAGCAATCTCTGTTCTCAATCCGACCAGCAAGTTCCCTTGTTCCCAAAAGTTACTTTCCGAAATCGGACCGATTTCCATTCTTTGTTGTAAACGTTTGTAATTACAATTTGACAATTTCGAATTTTGCTTTAGCTTCCTTCGCATTAAAGCTAATCATTAATATTATAAAAGCGACTCGATCCAATTGAAACAATTTCTATTTCAGCCTTGGGGACTGGTCGATCAAAAAAAGAAGCCAAACACGCAGCTGCCAAAGCGATCCTTGACAAGCTGACTGGAAACACTGAAAATAATGGGCACAACGCAGCCAACAACAATATGAATGAATTGTAACTAAAAAATCTTATTTCATCAACTTCGCTAAAGTATAAGTTGTACATATTTTTTAAATATCGCGGCATGGTTTCCCTTTTTTTTTGACAATCCTCGTCTGTCCTGTTATTGAGTCTTATCATCTGGAATTTTTCTTATTCAAGTTTTCAACAGCATTTTTTTATTGCAGTACTTCGAATGACTTGGTGCATTTGAAGGTAGTAAACTGCGTAAATACGTACTGAGTAAATAAAATTTAATGTGCGCTCTAAAAAGTATTGTTTGTAGTAATTATGTTGAGGAAGAAAAGTATGCATTGCTTGTTGGTGCCGGTATTACTTGATCACAGAGGCATTGGGCACAAAGAATCTGGGGATTTGGGGTCTTTAGAAATCAAAGATGGCAATCCTCAACATGCCTTGCAGATCAGTTTTATACTAAGCAAGAAGCCCGTTTGTCAACTCTTGTTGAGAAGCAGTTCACTCGTTATCGAGTTTATTACCTTCCATAAAATGATTGAAGTTTGATTGAGCGCCTTTACACTGGCCGTACGTAAATTTTTTTGTCGTCTTATTTGAAAATGTGCAATGTTATTTCATAATGCAGCTCTTAGTTTCTGTAGATTCTCATAAAAATTTGATACCAAATGTCTCCAAATTTTTCCCCAAGAGTGGCAGCTGTTGGAAATCAGGATGAACGATCAATGGTCGCTAATCCAATTGGAGTCCTTCAGGAACTCTGCATGTCAAGACGGTGGCCACCTCCAGCTTACGAAACTGAATTCGAAGAGGGGCTACCGCACGAAAGACTATTTACAATATCTTGCGTTGTCTTTCGTCATAAGGAGACAGGTAATAATTTTTTCTCTTGCGATTTTAAATTCATGGAATTTTTCTGAACATGAACACGAGTGTTGATCGACTATCATGTGTATAACCAGTTTTGTATTTCAATATTATTGTTTATTATTTTTATTCGTGGGCTTTTTACTGATTTCATAGTTGTCGCTTATTATTTCAGGAACTGGAAAATCCAAGAAGATAGCAAAACGTCTTGCTGCCCACAACATGTGGATGCGTTTGAAAAACCTTCCTGTGGACAATGACCCAGCCAAGTGGAACGACAACGACGAGGACGATATGGTAAGGCGTATGATAAAATCGCAAACTATTTTTCAGAATAAGAACTAGCTTCCCAAACGGTAGGAAGACATTCAAAACTTACTTCATCTAGTTAACAGTTCAGTCTGAAATCGTCAGCTACAAAAAAGTGTTTTGGCAGAAAGCAAGAGAAATTACTCTCGCTAACGTTTGCTGTTTGAAGTATCGAACAAATTTCTGTTTATTCGGATTGTAGCTCTCAAGAAATATTAATGATGCATTGAAAATATCGTCCGAATGGGAAGAACTGCGACGAGCTAAAATCTCAACGGTCACTCGCGAAAACTCAGCCCCGATAGCTGACTTCCACCTGAACCTCAAATCCGCTGAAGGCCCTAAAATAGATGAACTTAAGGTAATTGGCTCGTTTCTTTGTTGTGTGTTCTGTAAAAATGCAGTCTCTTTCATTACTTCCTCTATTCAATTTATTCATTCGTTAACGAGGTTTGTCTTGAATATTTTATAAGCCTCTGGAAAATCACCCATTGGAATATGTTTTTAAAAAAATCGTGGTTCATTAACCTAAACCAGCGTGATGCGTTTTCTCAAAAACTAGCTAATTTTGGCTTGGTTTTTTTTTTAAGTTGTTAATTTTGTACGTGTTATTCATGTTTTTCCTGAAGGTCCAGATGGTTGAAATGAGTTATTCCTGTACCTATATATTTGGCACAATTGTAACCTTTCAGGAAATATGCATGCCAAATGAGCACTTGAATTAATTGAATTAATTCACTGCGCCCTTGAATTAATCTTGTGGATTGGTCATAACCCCCTGATCGCTTTTGAGGTAGGCATTTTTGGAAATTTGCGCAATGGTGATAACACCAACATTGTGTGTCGAAATGGAGTACAATTTCGACTAAATTTCCTTGGAATGGGGCAGGGGGAAAGTTGGAACTGAAGCCTTCTGATTCATAGTTACAATTTAACTGTTTTTCGTTTTCCGTCATGAATCTCGAGCTTACAATTTATGAAATTGGGAGTTTTGAACTCGGTACAAAAGAGCCACTCCTAAAACTGATTTGCACAATCTTGTGAATTGAGGTTCCACTGCATTGTATGTACAGTGCAGTAATGCAGTTGTAATGTTTGTTTTTTTAATTAATTTTTTTTTAATTATCAATTTTTCACTTGTCCATTGTAAAACCATTGTCAAAACTTTGTTACAGGCGGTGGCTTTGAAAAATTCCGACATCAATTTTGTTCAATTCCTCGAGGAAATTGCAGAAGAGCAGCATTTCGACGTAACTTATGTTGATATAGAGGAAAAAACGGAGACAGGTAATTCTAGTGTTTGTTCTGTATAATTTGTCTTGCAGTAACTCTCACCATCTCGCCGATTTCTTGGATAATTATCTATTTTTCCTATTTTTTGCCGATTTCAGCTTACTCGCATTATCTTATTTCAGGTAAGTTTCAATGTCTGGTCCAGTTATCGACTCTGCCTGTAGCGGTCGTACATGGCAGTGGTGTTACGTCAAAGGATGCGCAGACATCGGGCGCTCTAAACGCTCTGCAGTATCTCAAGTTGATGACAAAGAGGACAAAATAAGTCTAGTAAACTACCATGGATTGACTTTCGTGATGCTGGACGACGCTTCCTTTCCTTTTTCTTCTAAGTATGGGACGCATATTATTTTCGTAACATTTACAACCCTTCGCTCGAGACAACACTCATCACACATATTTTACGTCATCGGTTCGCTATTGGCGTGCAAAATATTCCAACGAGCAAAAGCAAAATTTTGTTGTTGTGACTTGGAATGCGTGTGAGGTTAATCTTTTGTAAAATAATATGCTCCACTGTTCACTCTTCAGGATCGGACGATCTTCGACCACCTGCGGGTTCAGGCCAATTTGTTCAGGCGTCTCGGTTAGCCGATTTATTTAGAAAATTGACATTGTTCTATTTATTCGTTCATCACAAGGATTGAACTTCCATTGACCGATTTGTTTCGATTTTTTTATTTGTTTGCCGGATAATTTGTTTTCATGCGTTTCGACGAACTTGAAGCGGTTCCAATTTTTATTTTTATTCCTGATGCTTATGAAATTGAAATTCCTGGACACGTTGGCCCTATTCTAGCTAAAGAAGAGACAAAAGGAAATTTTTATAGAAATTCCGGTCAGTTCGGGTTTCTCTAAGTCTACTATTTACAAGCTATACTTTGCATAGAATTAGTGGAATTTTCCCCATGTGTAAGGGGACGTTTTCTCCTCCGAGTTGGAGCATCCTTTTTTTTCACTTTTCCCCCTCATTGTAGCCACAAGTTTTAATTTGTCGTCCCTTGGGAGCTTTTGTCAATTGTGTAGGAAAATGGGCATTATTTTAATGCAAAGTATAGAAGTTGTACCCAATGGAACTTTTCCTTAATTTTTTTCTTTTGTTTTTAATTTTTCTTTTTATTTTAATAACAATTTTCTTGCCTATTAGTTGCATTAAACTTGATGATAAATACATTAAAGTTATGCAAATTAGAACTATTACTTTTTTATAGAGTTTTTACTTCCATGTTAACTTTGTAAATGGAAGTATCTCAAAAGTGGACGTGTGGAGTTTGGTTACTTTGCAAAATCATAAGTGTCTAATGGTTAACGACTGATGGGCGCCGATTGTCCTTGCCATCGAAGATATATAATTTTACCAAATAACACTCCTTGCGTTCACGTTTGAAAAACTGGCAAAAACAATAAGCCTCTATAAAAAAGCCTCAATTTGGCACGATTACACAGTGAGAGTAGTACGTTTGAGTAGCAGGCTAGTTACTCGCAAAAAATTTTACTCACCTAAAGATACGTAGCTTGGTTCACATATGTCCACATACATCACACTCCAATGAGCAACTTGCACCATGTTGGAGCGCTTTTACCCTAACTCTACATCCTTGGGCGGAATTGGCGAGGCGGGCGATATCTGCGTTCGAACTGCAGAACCTAATAACCCTAGTGAAATGTTCTGTACGAAAACTCGCACCTCGCTGCAAGAAATACAACTTATTATATTGCCTCACTGAAATCGCAGCTATATCACTAAAATAGCGATATATGTGTTGTAGTTAATAGGCGAAAACGCCCAATGGCCGAATAAATTTACTCATTCCTAGGACTGAGCAAATGGAAATGCTCGAACCTAGGACTAGGCAAACTGAAAGTGCTCAATCTTAGAAATGATCATTATTGAAATGCACGACAGCGACCCCTCTTCGGTTTCAAATTAAGTTGGCACCCCTGCATGTTATAGCTTTCGTTATCGTGTCGTTCCATAATTCCATCGTCGCATTTGTTTACTGTTTTATGAACGGCTAAATGAACTTGATTCCAAGTTCCTTGACACTTGATGTGGGGGAGAAGGTGCTTCCTCTTAGATCACTCTCATCCGTTGTAAATAACTCAAAACAAGGATTCTTCAGATGCAATTGTGCTACCCACTGCGCCAGTAACGAATAACTGTGGTTCCAAAAGCAAGTCAATTGCAATTCCAAGTGCCACAACTCAAACGCTAGCAAGAACAAATAAATAGATCGGTAAACACCTCACAAACGGTGCATTTTTTCTATAGTTGCTCTTCTCTGATATTTAATTCTTTGTTTATATTTCCTGATAAAGAAACTTTGATCTCAAACATCATGTCTCCTGCCAATTGTCGTTCTGGATATTATCCATGGTAATTTAAATTAACATCAAACTACTTTCATTAGTCTGCTCCAATCTTTGGGATTCCTAGCTGGAGGAAAGTAGCTTCTCAGGTTGAAATTCGTTGGGTATTAGAAAAATTATTTCCCACTAGGTACAGCTTCGATGAACTTTGATTTTCATTCCGACGTCACACAGTTACCCAGACATCCGACAAAGCTGTATTTAACATCCAATTCCCTGTTTTGAAGTGCAATAACCAACCTATTTCGGGCAATGGGCAATATCTTCGGCCATTGGACGTTTTCAAAATTATCAATCCCGAAATAGGCTTACCACTCCCATTTTTTCGATCAATTCGATGATTGCACTATCCGGATTGAGCATTTCTATTTGCTCAGTCCTAGGAATGAGTAAATTTTCGGCCATTGGGTACAACAAATACATTTTTGTTTACATTTCAACGTCAACAACTTCCGTGTTTCCCCTTCGCTGATGAAACTATGAACTAGATACGCGTTCAAAATTTTCATCATTGTTGAAGATTTTCCAATATTTTTGCGGCGTAATAATTCATGATTCTGCGTTATTGATAAATTGTGCAACGTGTAGATAATTAAATATCGCGGCGCTAGAAGGTATGAGAGCAGCGGTACCGTTGAAATCACCTGGCTGTTGCCAAAATCGCCCGCCTCGCCAAACCTGCTTAAACATGACGTAGAGTATTGCAAGGTTACACTGGAAGCTGCATCAACTTATCGTAAAAATATGTTATATCAATTTTATTCATCTAGTTAACATTGCCATGATCGCTTTTGCGAATTTTGGTGACTGCATGTGAAGCATTTTTTTTTTTGGCCAGATTCCAGCTACGCTGCTGATTTTATGCCATAAAATAAGATACTGTAAAATGATCGGTAGTTTTAAGAAGTGTTTAAAAATTAAATTATCGAAGCCCTTATACTCAACCGTTTTTGGTTCTTGCCTTGAACATTGTTTCCTTTGATTTCTACCAAAGTTTCAATTAATTGTAGCTGTGACTTTATTTCACAGTCGGATGTGTCCTCATCGATATATTGGGGCAATAAAATGACCGCGATTGAGAAATCGCAATGATATACCGTAACATCTAAATCAGGCTTAAGTAGTTGAGTGTTTTGATGTTTAGAGATTATTTCCTGTTGCTTACAATACTTGGATGTTGTGATTACTTCCATTTTTGCCACTTGTGTGTGAAATATAGATACTTAGTAATAAAAGGAAAAATCTCTCGCTCCTGTACAGCACTAAACTAAAGATGTGCTGTCACATATAGCGCTCTAGCAACTTTAGCTTACCTCTTTTAGCACCAGCTTGAAATTTTTCAAAATCTTTGAAATCGGGGCTCAAAAAGCCCAGATTTTTGAGTATTCGAATTATACATTAACTCAGTGGGGAAAATCGATCGGTTTTTAGGTGAGCTTGTCGCGCAAGATTCCTCAAAATCACACCGGCCCCCGCAAATCGTTAGAGACGCTGGAAAAATACAGTGAGCTAACTACACTACGCACCTAATGGGAGTAAGTGTCAACCGAAGCCAGTGATTAGCTGAAACAGAGTGTGAGATCGTTCCTTTCGAGTTGTGCGAAATAACTGACGATAAATAGTAAGGTGTACCTGTGCTTACCACTGCGTGAACTAGTTTTGTCTTATTGTTATTCAAACGAGGCGCAGCACGTTATCTATAAGTTTAGCTTATGTTATAGCTGGTGAATTACTTATGTGAATACTTTAGTGTTGGACCAGCATTTGATGTTGTTGCCATAGTGGTCAGCGACTGAGCGATGTTGAAGGATAAAAAATCCGTTCCACACGTCGACATTTTATTCGTAAACAATGCATTTCGAACCTGGGTTCTAGGTTCTTCATCAGGGTTTGTCTTGTTTTATAATGTGTGAGTAACTCCAGGATTGGGTCATTTGGGGAACACCACCTTCATGCCTTCGATGTTATTATAAGTCCAGTGTTTGCAGTTTTACTTGAAGTTGTAACTGTTGGTGATGTTGAATGGGACTTTTTGATGCATTTTCGAGACAAAAAAAAAAAGATTTTAAATATATTTTTAATGAAACTGGCAGAACCTAGTACCCAGGTTCGAAATGCATTGGTTTACGAATAAAATGTCAACGTGAGGAACGGCTATTTTATTCTCCAACATCGCCCAGTCACTGACCACATGGCAACGACACCAAATGCTGGTCCATCAACACTTAACTATCTACAAGTATTCAATGAGAAATTAATGTAATTCAAGAATTTCCCTTTAATAATATTATAAAAGTTTTTCTTGCTGTTTCAATAGAAAAAAATAGAGAAAAGAACGCTAAAAATTATAATAATGTGGTTTATTATTTTTTATCACCTTTGCTTCAATTATGTTAAAAGAAGGTTTCTGCTGAAAGGGTCTAGTCAGAACCAAGGTACCCGTCTACCTGTCTTGAAGAAGAAGTACAACTAAGTTTAGACGAGTATAGTTTTTCTGTATTGCTGATTATATTTCAGCGTGGCTCAATAAGTACGATCCTAGGGAGGCAACTGGTCCAATTTCCAGTAGAAAGTGCTCTATTTTCTATTCTTCATCTGGAACGCAGCAGTTGTTATTTTCTATTTGCAACTTTTTGCCTTGTTTTTATCTGAATTGAGGCATGTTTTTCAGTTGACCCGGTGCTTGATTTTCCTAGCACTATTATTTTCTATTCCTAATGACAGGTTTTAGGAAATAAATTCTATTAGGACAACCACCCATATTATGAGCTAGAAAAATGCAATTCTAATTTAACCTCCTGTCTTTCTCCCATAACTCTGCTACCAGTTTTTTACCTCAATCTACAAAAAAATCAGGTCTGGCATCTTTTAGGAGTCTATAGGCCAATAAGTCCGTTTCCCTGTAGAGTAAATTTCACACTGTCCAATACTGCCTTATTGAAAAATTCATAGATCTGGCAACACTGTCTTGTAAGCACCGATCGCTGCTATGAACGATCGCATGCTTTGAATAATTGGAAAATTGTAATGATCACTCATGTAGATGTGCATCAAGCTAAATTTATGTTGCTACCCAAGAAAAATCACCCGTATGCTTTAAAATAATAAATGAACTGCTTATCGCAGTTTCCCTTTTCCTGTTAGATTTTCGTTCCAGGTGAGTCGCTATCAACTCGGCCAAAAATCGTCATGCTTGGTACTGGTGCTGTAGCAAAGGATGAGCGATTGTCAGGTGCTCTTGAGGCGTTGAAATACATCACTATAAGCTGATAAAACTTCGGAAAACAATAGCAGTCTTGAGTCGGCGCTTTCTTTCAAAAGAGAACAGAGTATTGTGACTCTGACGAATATCCCGAGGCTGAAGATATTTGAATTTTTCCTCCAAAGATTCATTAACTCAAGTGCGTTTACATAGTATTTAGAAGTGAGGCGATTGGCGCTTAAAATACAAACAAGATGTTCAATTATTGAAGACTTCTGACTGACCGATCTAAACATGGAAAGAGTAATTGATTTAATTTTTTTAAAGCCAGCTTGAAAAAGCAACCCATGATTATGCTATAAGAATGCGACGAAACGGTTTCGATAAAAACGTGATCTTTTATTGGCAATCATGTACTGGATTGACACTTGGTACTCAGGATCATCTATTAACTGCACATGATTTGTCGCTTTCCTTTCGTTAAATTTATTCCTCTGCAATTCCCTTTATTCTCAGCTGCCTTACTCTGGTTTCCCACGTCCACCGAGAACGTGAGTTTTATGTTAAGCCCGTTAGCCTGCAACAAATTTTTGCTCATCAAGAAAAATGCAATAAACGTGTACTCGTTCAATCTGTTTCAGGCATCAATTACAACTGGATGCAGGCTGATGTAGGAATTGTAAAGAGAATGGTGACAATTGCCATTGGGAGCCTTAGAAAAATAATAAAAATAAATAATGAAAACTGAATTATTAGGAGGATGTATGTAAGAAATTGTTGAATTATAGTTTTGATATTAGATGGCAGAGGGCTGTCATTGTTTTTATAATCGGTTATTCCAGTTACTGACTCGAAAATGGAAGTACAGCGTGATCTATGCACACCACTGGTTTATCAAGTCTTCAACTCAAACTTCTACCAACGTCTGGAGTTTAGGTTTAGTTTTTTGGATTTTTATCTCATTTCATACCTGAATGATCTTTTGATCAAGGTTCACATTTTTTTGATTTTCTGCCCTCGCCGGTGTCTTCCTTTCTGAACACCTATGATTGTCTTCATGCCTTGTGTCGTCTAACGATCGTACTTTAGCAATACTTATCGGCTCTTGAACCTCGTTCGCGTCAATTTTGGCGGCTTGCAGTTTAATTAGGTCAATTGGCCGGATCAGAATGATGTCCGGATAGTCTTCACGATCCGTTCTCTCCCATCGTCTTCGATTCGCTCTTTGGCTGTTCACGTCGACGACATTTTGCAACTTGGTCCGAACGGGAATGATGCGTGGATCGTTCGATGGCCGCCGCAGATATTTGGATAGTTGGCGAAACGGTAGAAAAGCTGTGATGAGAGTGATGAGGAGTCATTTGAGGTTAGGATTATCAATTTCTTTTATTTGCAACTTAGACTGCGATTAACGAGTGATCACCTCTTTTAACGCCAATCAGGTAAGAATCTGCTTTGGGAAGAGCCGGAGTTTCACTGTCGTCGATTTCGGATTTTTTCTCATGGTTTTCAATCTGGAAAAACCTGAGGGAATTGTATGATTAACAAGTTCTATTGCTTAAAGCGTTAGAGAGTTCAAACGCGAAGCTAAGCTATACTTCCAACGTTTCCTAAAATTGTGCAAAGTTCTAGTTTCCCCTAAATTGCAACGTTTCTCTGACAACGGTAAAGATTTTACTCGACGTTGCACAAAGTATAACCTCCATAATAAACCGACTGGGAGGAATCGTTCTAGAATTACCGTGGAAAATCGGTCGCGCACAGAACTGCAGAAATAATAGCCATTGCAAGTAAAAATTCCCTCGCGCCAAGTGAGACCATTCTTTTGAATCCCGCAAGGAATCACTCGAACTACATGATTCTAAAACCGGCTTAGTGCAGTTTCTCTTAGTCTCCCAATCGTCATTCGAATTCAGATATTTACAATAATCTCGGATACAGTAATATTTTCTAGGCGGCCGCTCAACTAAAGAGTTTCCACAGTTTTTCGTCAACACCTGACAAATTGGAGTGTTCCTTTATGAAGAGAAAAAAATCAACGACAATGCCACCTAATTGACGTTATCAATGGATTCGAAACATTCCCAGTCAATAATAGATAAAATAAGGAAGAGCAAAACCACTTGAAAACCCCACACCGAATAAACAATGGCGAATAATTGAAATTCATTTAGTGGTACTTATCACAAAAGTTGTAAAAAAAGGAATTATTATCTTGTTAAATTTTTGAAATAATGAAGAGAAAATTACTTAAAAACCCCTCACCAAATAAAAAACGGCGAGTTATTAAAAATTCATTTTATGGTACTTATTGAAAGCGTTAAAAAATATTTTCTTATTAAATTTTATAAGAATTCATTTAATTAAATAATGTTTAAATTATTAATTCAATTCTCTAAAATTATCTTAATTTATTTTCTAAAATTAGCTATTTAAATATTATTATTTTTAAAATAAAACTAAATTATACTTTATCCTTTGTAATATAATATACTATATATTTTTTAAGAAAAAATAAAGAAGAGAAAATCACTAGAAACCCCTAGGTACTCAAAAATTAATGTAATATTACAACTAATAATATTGTAAAAATAATATTTTCAAAATACATTTTTAAACAAAAAATTCAATTTATTGAATAAATTTCATAAAACTAATTTAATTTTAAAATGATTTTTCTGATTAAATTATTCTCTTGTTAAAAACAAATTATTTTCTTTTTACGATTTACTTGAATTTTTTCAGTAACAATAGGTATATTATTATTAAATTATAATATCTGCAATATTATAAAAAACTTTTTAAAGAAAGAAAATGGAGGAGAAAATCACTTGAAAACGCCTCACCAAATAAACAACGGCAAGTAATTAAAAATTCATTTAATGGTACTTATCACAAAAGTTGTAAAAAATATATTATTTTCAACATCGCTAGTATTTACAAGACAAAATCTATTGATCGATTTCAACAGTTCCATAATTTAATTCACACCCCAGAAATACTCTTCACCTAAAGCGATTTTATAATAATTATATTATAATAAGATTAAAAGCAAAAATCAAGGACTGCTCCCTTGGAATGACGATCCTTCACCCGAATCACCTTTCCTCTTCCTCTTTTCTTTCCTCCAGTTGCTCAAGTAGCGCTCCCAATTACGATGGTCCAAGTTGACGAAACTTTCAAGGTTCGCGATCGAATCCAAATATCTGTAATATAATTTCATCTAAATCATTGGAAATTACGGTTTGTGAGTGGACGAAGTTCGTAATTCTAGCCAATATTCAAATAATAATGAAAATACGGAGAATCCGCCTTGATACCGATGACCTATTTTTTTTTTTCAAAAGTACTAATCAATCATCACGGTCTGACGAAAAAAACCCTGAATTTAAGGCTGTTTATGACTGTATATTGGCTTTGTAAATTTTTCAAACGATAAAGCAACTATGAATTCATATAAAAGCGCATCGAGGAAATTTATTACGGTTCATTACAAAGTGTAGACATTTCGATCGCTCTAAGAGTCCTTAAAATGTCCGCAATTGGGGTTTTCCCCTGATTATGACGATTTTATTACGACGTAATTATAAATAATTTTGCAGGAGTTAATTTGATATTTTCGAATTAGGCATGCGTGCTAGTATTTACGCTTACTTGGCCAACTTCAGCAATTCTCTGTCCGTCTGCCGGTGAGTGTGGGCTTGTCTGAATGCCCGAATTCGAAGACCGTTCTGAGGGTTCATTAAGAAGTTCCTTCGGATATCATCGAACATAATTGTATTCTCTGGTGTGTACATGGGGAATTTACCCCAAATAACTCCAAGCGGTTTTACCTGCGAAGTTTCAACAATGAATAAGTTGATAAAATAATTCGAGAAATCGAACAGTAAGCGATAGAAGACAAACCTGGATCACGCCGTATTTTGGAGTGTGCACTGAGATCATGGCTAGATAATCGAGGTAAAATGCAATTTTGTAATCGCAATGATTGGAGACGCCGAGGAGCTTCATTTTTTCTTCAATCCATTTCATAGAAGTGGCCGACCATATAACAATATCGTAATTCTGAAAAAAAGAGGCAAATTTTTCGCAACACGTAGCCAAATTATTGCCGCAGGAATATAGCACCGGTAAAAGTTCATACTTTGTAAGCAGATTTGAGGAACTCGTGTAAAAAAGGTCGCATCAATTCGTAACCGGTTTCAGCGGCCGATTTATGGTCGAAAAGTGTATAATCTATATCCAAAACCAACAATTTCATCCCAGGCCGAGACTGGTTCAACATCTTCACCTGAAAATTAGATATCAAGTATAAATTACGTAAAGGTACCACTCGGTTAAATGTTCAATGAACTTGAGTGAAAACTGTTACAGTAGAAAATCAGTCGAACCGAAACAATCGGTTCATCCGAAAAATAGTTCAATACAGGAAAAATCCAAAATAGACTAGGGTAAACGGCCCAGTGAAGTACATTCCCAACGAATGAACGGTTGACCATGTATTTTCGAATTATAAAGAGCCAGGTCGCTACAGAGGTCTCTACTAAAATTCAGTGTTGCAGAATGATCTCTTAAGGGGCCATACACTATACGATTCCCTGCAGGCCGTCGCCTCAACAGGCGATCGTAAGACCAATATCGCCAACTTCCATACACCAGCAGTCAACCGCCTGCAGGCGGCTGTACTGATCTGCAGATGATAGCCTGAAGATAGCACACACTTTAGTCCGGTACCTGCAGGCGGACTGTCGGTTAATGAGGTTTCCCGTCCATCTTTCCCCGTCAGTCCAATCTCGGCAGTTGAATGATCTGACGAAAATGATCTTACGCAAAACTGATAGAAACGGTGACAACAGATCGATTGCCTGCAGGCTAACTGACAGTGTGTGGTGGGGGCGACATGAGATCATTATCCGACAGGTCGTTGCCTGTCGTGAATCTCTCATCCGATCCCCGCCTGCCTGGCGACCACACACCTTCAGTTCGGGCGATCTGCAGTCATTATCTTCAGATTAACTGATAAATGTGTGGGCAATCCCGATCTACAGCCTTACAATTATCTTCAGTTAAACTGACAGTGTATGGGGCGCTTTGCGGGTCGAAAAAAATTGTCAAGAAGCCTAACCATCCATTTTTTTGTAACTGTGAAAAATCGTTCTCCTATTTACAGCTTCTCTTGGTTGATTATTAAGATTTAGCATACAATTTCTTGGTTTTATGTATTTTTTTTACTTGAAAAATGTGCAAATTGAGTTCCTTTCGTTACTGTCAGTCACTAATGAGCATTTGCCGGGTAAAACAGGCGAGAGAACGCTAAAATTTGATAGATGACAGTTCGCTCACTGAGAAAGAAAACGTTAATTTCCTTATGAATGAAGGCCCGCTCATTTTTTACGATGTTAGACCTAGAAATGGAGGATCTACACAATCACCTATGCCATTTCTACTCTCGTTTTGTTCTTTCTATCTCAGTAAATTAAGTTACCTTTCTACATAATTGAACAAAAATCTGTCCATTAAAAAAATGAAACGTTTAACACAATTTTAAGTACCTGCATGAAGTTTCTGCTTTTCTCTTACCAATTATTCATAGATGTACCCTTTAATCTCTTAACTCCTTCCATATATATACATACAATTATTTTTCAACTGTTCGTTCAAAAAAAAAAAAAAAAAAAAAAAAAACCAGTGTTTATTCACGGAGAAAACTTTGTTTCTTTACAGATGAAACAGCAATTTAAAAAAAAATGAAAGTAGTCGGAAGTCAATAACTCTATTCGTACTGGCAGTGTTTTGCCGTAACGGGGATAGAATTCTCCAAATAAATCGTCCCAATTTTGAAAATTCGGTCGAAGTTCCAAAAATTTGCAAGTAAAAAAAAAAAAAAAAAACATGAAACCAAGAAATTGTATGCTAAACCTTAATAATCAACCAAGAGAAGCTGTAAACAGGAGGACGATTTTTCACAGTTACAAAAAAATAGACGGTTAGGCTTCTTGAAAATTTTTTCGACCCGTAAGAGATCATTCTGCAACACTGAATTTTACTAGAGACCTCTATAGCGACCTGGCGCTTTATAATTCGAAAAACATGGTCAACCGTTCATTCGTTGGGAATGTTTACCCTAGTCGATTTTGGATTTTTCCTGTATTGAACTATTTTTTGGATGAACCAACTGTTTCCAATTTTCGTAGTTAAAACCCTGACGCTAAGTGTTCATTCAATCGACAGTTCACTCTATTTTATTTAGGACAGTGTTGAGTATTTTCATGAAATTTCAAACAGACTGCTTCCCTAACCTCGTAATCAGAGACTCTCTTCTGTATTTTGGCCAAGTATACTTCTTTATTCTCAATAGGCACTTCTTCTCCTTCGTCGATGTCAAAATCGTTTACGACCGAAGGTAGATCGTCAGGTATCGTATTCGCATCAGCGATAGCAGTCTCCAAGCTGCCCATCATTAAAATCTTGAAACCTGGTTTGAGTTTTAGTTCAGAAATTTCGCATTCGTCTGGAGGCATTTTTCCTGTTGGATCACAAAAGTAAGATTAGAAAGCTAAAACAGCGAAAAGGTGCAGTTCTTTAACTTCCGCCACGTAATAAAACGATTCCATCCCTTTCGTACAAATTTTTTCAACTTCTTTTCCTTGTCGTAGCATTTTTTAATGTCCGAGAGGTGTGAGGGGGAGAAAGACCAAGCGACTCATTCTCCGATACTTTATTGGCTGCCCGAGCACTTTCGCCCGTTCGGGCATCCTCAGGGCGACCTAAGTATATAGTGTTTGTTATCATGGAGGTACAAGATCGTTTTAAATTATTTTGGAAAGCTTAAGCTAAAGCCCTAAGGGTCCACAGCCGAGTCGGCTCCTTCACTAGGTTTTATTTATTTTACATCTTGTCTGCCAGGTTTCCCTAGGTTCTGAAATGTTTTATTATGATTAAGCGTAATATAAAAAGTGAACAAAAGTTTCTTTTTAAAGGTAATGTACTATATCTACATGAGTTAAGACGTCAGTGGGTATAATAATTTAGTCAAGATCTAAGGTTTAAAAAAAAGAATTTATAATAATTATATAAGAGTAAAATTTGAGGTTTAGAAACATGGTTTGACTAGAAATGATTAGAAAAGATAACAGATAGGTACACTTAGTCATGTAGGTTCTATATTCCAGGCAGACATGAACATAGTTAATTATAATTATAGTTTATAGCTGCCTGGAATATAGAACCGACATAAAGTTGTTATCTGTTATCTTTTCTAATCAGTTCTTGCCAACCCATGTAAACTCAAATCTATTTATTATTCTTATATATGTCTTAAAACCTTAGATCTTGACTTAATTATTATACCCACTGACGTCTAGACTCTTGTAGATAATATACTTAGAGCTTTAAGAAAAAAAAATTTATCCACTTTTTATTTTACCTTTAATTATAATAAAACCTTTCAGAAAATGAGGAAACCAGGCAGACAAGATGTAAAATAAATAAATCCTAGTGACTGAGCCGACTCCGCTGAGGACTCTTTGGCTCCAAGAAAGTGGCTTAAGCTTTCCGAAACAATTTAAAATAATCCTGTACCTCCATGATAACTAACACTATATACTTAGATCGCCCAGATAATAAAATATTGGAGAATGAGTCCCAAGTTTTTCTCCTCTTCACATCTCTCGGCTATCAAAAAATGCGACGACAAAGAAAAAAAATTTATGTAAATGCTCGAATAATTTATCGAGATTATCAAAGTCTCAATCACTTAGAATTTGAATATTCAATCAATAAAATTCCGTCCTTCCGCCGCCAAATGCTAAATTCTTGAAATTGTCACCAAAAATCAATTTTGGTTTGACATTGCTAATTGGCAATTCTTTAACTAAAAAGCTATCTAAATTTTGAGGGTGTTTTAAAGAGTTTTTAGGAGAAGATAATTCGTATTTTCCAATGCTTTTCAGGTTCTAACCCTCTCAAAATTTGATGTTTTACATTTCAAGGCAAGTATTCAATAAAAAAAAAATTCTGTCCGTCTACCGTCAACACTTTTACGAGCTAAATTCTGAAAATTTCACCAAAAATCAATCACGGTCTGACAATGGCTCAATTCCTTAGCCAAATCGCTAGCTCAATTACAAGGGTATTTTTGGAGGGCTTTGAGCGGGAGAAAATTCGTATTTTCCAACGTTTTTTCAGAAAAAGATAGGTATCAATTTCTATAGAATATTGGACGCTTAATCGAATGAGACTATCGCGGGGTCGATAGCTTAGTTAGTTTTCGAGTTATCACAGCTTTGATGAATGTGGGAGATTTTCAGAAATTTCGCATGAGGTTATAATAGAGAGTTCTTGGAGCTATAAAAATCGTTCTATACTCGTTGGAATGGGACACTCTCCAGCTGTACCGTTAGGCGAAAAATTCAGCTTTTCATTTGGAAATTGAGAAAAATTGAAATAATTGAAATTACAATAGTTTTTAGGAGTTTTCTTCTATAGTTAGCAATCTGTTTTTCGGTGGGAACGTTTACAAATGTTCGGGTTAATTACTATCACAATCGGATAGTATATTTAAATCATTATTGACGCCAAGGAATAATAATCCGCTGTACAATCATTAGCAGCGGTTTTTTGTTTACAAATTACCTACCTTTGAACTTCACGTTCAACAACTTCTGCCTCTCCGGGCGGACGCCGGTTTTTTTGCAGATCGAATGTTTCAGCGTTTCGACATTATCGTTCAGCAACAGTTCGTCGAGTTCGTACTCGGCGCCGTTCCATTTGACTGTGAGTTTCAATTGGTCCTCCATCACATGACACTAAACAAACTTACGGTCGAAGACTCAATTGTGTACTTCGGTGAAACGAACTTTTAACGACTAAATCGGCAGCAGTAGATTAAATTGGGAAAAATACTCCTGGCGGATCCTGGTTCTGCTAGCTCAGGCGGGGCCGAACCGAAGTAAAAAATACGAATAACACAGAGAAGACGAAGCGACGAGAGTCTGGAGATGGTACGAGGTACCATACCACCGCTTCTCGATTAATAATTCGAATTGTGTGTGCGTGTCTTCCATATTTTCTGCCCTAGTCGCTTGTTTATGTCGGACATAGACATTGTTTTTATTTTTATTTATAATATTATCATATTTATATTTTTATGATATATATTTTATTTTTACATATTTTTTTTACATATTTTTACATTTTTATATTTACATGCTACGAGGTACCATACCACCACTTCTCGATTAATAATTCGAATTTGTGTGTGTCTTCCATTGTCCTTGCCCTGGCCGCTTGTGACCATGTCGGGCATAGGCATTGTTTTTGGTTTATTATTCAATAATAATCGCCCAAGAAAAAAAATTTTCTAAACCCCCTCCAAATTTGATGTTCTACGTTTCAAGGCATGTAGAATCCGAATATCCAATAAAATAAACCAAAAAATTCTGTCCGTCCGCCATACGCCGTTAGCAGTTTTCCGGCCAAACTGTAAGAGCTAAAAATTTGAAATTTTCACCAAAAATCAATCTTGGTCCTACGACGGCCCAATTCTTGAACAAACTTGCTAGCTCAATTTTAAGGGTATTTTTGGGGGGTTTTGAGGGGGAGATAATTCATATTTTCCAAGGTTTTTCAGAAAAATGTGTACGCGGTATCATCTATATCATTATATAGATTTTTGGACGCTGAATCGAATGAGACCATCGCGGGATCGATAGCTTTATTGGTTCTCGAGTTATCGCAGCTTTTGTGCCGAATTTGGGAGATTTTCAGAAATTTGACATGAGGGTATAACTCGAGAGTTCTTGGAGCTATGAAAATCGTTCTATACTCAATGGAATGGTCGTCAAACACTCTCTCCAGCTGTATCGTTAGGCAATAAGTTTAGCTTTTAATTAGGAACTTAAGAAAAATAAAAATGATTAAAATTACAATACTTGCTACGGAGTTTTCCCCTATAGTTACCATCTGTTTTTCGGTGGGAACGTTCACAAATATTCGGAATATTGAAAATGACAAATGGATAGTCTTCTTAAATCAATATTGAAGCGAAATAATAATAAACCACTGTACAATCATTTGCAGCGTTTTTAGGGTGATTCTCCGAAAATAAGGATATTCCAGGAGCGAATTTCCTGAAGAAAAAAAAACGCTCTTTCCTTTATTTTGACGATGGGTCTGTGAAATTATTGCTCTTAACATGAAAAGCACGCAGAGAACCTACGTAAAATTTTCATAGTTTTCCAGAAAAATCGAATTTTGTTAAATTTTGTAGTTGATGGACTGAGACGTGTTGAAGGACTGTGAATTAGTGCGATGGACTGATCCCATTTTGCACAACATACAATCATTTGCAGCGTTTTTTATTGGATATTCGGATTCTACATGCCTTGAAACGTAAAACATCAAATTTTGAGGGGGGGTTAGAAAATTTTTTTTCTTGGGCGATTACAATGGTTTATTATCGAATAATAAACCAAAAACCTATCATAATAGCAATTTATCTACTCTGTTCAAACTTCACCATAATAATATCGAAACTCTTGAGAAGAATAATTCCGCAATATTCCTTGAAAATACCGAGTAAAAATGCTCTATTTATATTTGAGCCTGAGGAAGTATCGATCGCGATACCGTACAAGCGGAAAATCCTATCCGGCGTCCGCTCGACTCCTTAATCATCGGAATAGGCAACGCCTGCAACTGCAGCTATGTATTGCGGGTACTGCCGTATTTCGTATGAAGGCGCACGTAACGATTTATTTCCCTCCGCTGACCGAGCGTTTCGGTCGAATTTAATTTATTGGACAACGTGGATCCTCTTGAATATTTTTAAGGCTTTTAGAAATTTGTAATCGTCGGTTTTTATTAATTACTTGGTGGCTAGAGAAAAAAAAAAAAAATATCATAATAGCAATTTTTCTACAATTAGTTGCCATCTGCGGTTTAAAGAGTGCACTGTAACTTGATGGTTCTTGATCTCTGGCAACACTGTACATAATAACGTTTACTGTATAAACAGATTAAATTTGCTGCCTGTGCGTTTTATTTTATCTTTTACTTTTTACAAATTTAAAGATAGAAATATCGAATTATTATTTCGATTTTTCTACTGTACAATCATTTGCAGCGTTTTTATTGGCTATTCAGATTGTACATGAAACGTAAAACTTCAAATATAGAGGGGGGGATAGAAAGTTGTTTTTCTTGAGCGATTACAATGGTCTATTATTGATAATGAACAAAAAGACAACCTCATCCTTTTGAAGTCAATTAAAAATAAAAAAATTTTTTTAAAAAAATGGAAGCCGGAAGTAGAATACACAATTTTTGACCTTGCAAACCCCGCTTAATTTATTGTTTACCGAGTTTGCATTTATCCATTCCTTCTTTTTTACAAACCCGTGTAATTTTCAGAGTGAGAATTCGGAAGCGTCGATGATATACAATACTTTAAAAAAAGTTATATTTCATAGAATTGTCTACTACGTAAAATTTGTGAATTATAAATATATGAAACATTAATTTACATCTTCTCGCGGTGTTCGCACTATTTCTGATGCAGTGATGAGAGGGCTTTAGGAACGAATGGTCCTATAAAAATAAAAATCAGGAGATTCAGTCGCCTTGTTAATCCCCTCAACATCGCATCATTAATTTACATTTTTACGATAAAATATTATAATTGCAGCGAGTCAAATCTTCATCCAAATAAAAATGGGCAACGGACAGATAATTATGTTGCCTCATAAGTAGTACCAATTAAAATTTGGATCTTTTGTACTTCCAGTTTTGAAGAATATTCGAAAAAGCTTAACTGTTTAATATTACTAGTAACATAGTTGTATGAAATAATAACGTATGTATTAAAAGACATGGGCACTCTTTGCAGCCTCAAAAAAATCCCTTCGAATGCGCAGAGTCCTGAGCAATCTGTAGCAGTAGTGTTTAGTTTTATGTTTTGTACCGTAGTGTTTATTTTTGCTTATTTAAAATAAGCAATAATAATCTACCCTCGTCGGTAGTCTGCTAAAAACGAATGAGATTTAATTGAGTCAAGTTATTAAAGCCGATCATCTCATATCGGACTCACAAAAAGTATTCGGCCTTTGAACCGATTTAGACGTCATGATTTTGAAAACTTTGTTCCTTTATTTTCACCGTCATTTGCCGAAATGGCGGTTTAATGTTTGAGATAAGCTCTAGTGAGTAGGCCGAGGAAAGCGAAGATGCGGAAGCCGATCATGAGTGCGCTCAAAGCGAGTAAATCAATGTACCAGTGGCTCTGAAAAAATAAATCGACGGACGAGTGAAACGAATTCAAAATGGACGGATTTCATAAATCGAGAGCGAACTAAATATTTTTTTACCTCGTCGAAATTGAAAGTTTCCAAAATAATATGTCCATCAGATGGGCACGTGGTATTGACTCGCGAGCATGTAATGTTTACTACTCCTTCCCACTGATTGATGAGAAGTGCTTCGTTGCCGTACTTGAACCAGGAAAGCTCGCTTAGCCAAGTTAGATACGGAGGTACCGATCTGTGGAAAGCGCGAAACCAATTTATTGAATATCGGAATTTGCATATTTGAATTTGTCGTTAATTTGTGTAAATCTTATATGTAAATGTTATGTAAATTCGAAACTTATAAACGACGTGAACTATGGGTGACTATGTGTGTGAATACTGGTGCTTGATATTTTTTTAGTCTTCTCCTATTTCCTATTATTTCTGATGATAATCGAAATATTAGGTATAGAATATATATAAAGAATTCATTCGATCAAGCCGTTCCGTGACAAGCTCTCAAAACTCGTCCCAGGTGGCGCTGCGGCTCGACAATAGTATTGTCCTTCATCATAGACTCTCCTTAGCAAAAATTGTAATTTATGTTTATTGGTTTATTATCAATAATTTTACAGATCTGCCAAAAAGCCTTCATGCCTTTATGCCTCCTCTATGCGAGTTCGAATCAACGTTTATAGCTGATCTAATTTCTATAATAGCAAAAAACTCTTACCCGGCGTTTAAAAAGAACCCGCCAAATAGAAGGAACGGAATTACAATCGGAGGGCCGACCGACAAAGCGACGGAAATGTTGGAACTGATGCAAGAGATGAAATATCCTGCAATAACCAAAACATCGTGAGCCTACAAATATAGAGTTTCTGTAATTTTATCGAGGGGGAGAAATATCGAGCGCCTTCTTCTCTATTGCTTTTCTCGCGTGCCGAGCACTTTCGCTCTTTTGGGCCTAATGGGGAAGACGCCTAATTTTTATTTTCGTTCCTAATGGCCTGAATTCTGCTATTTGGTGTCAGCCAAAGAGGGAATGACCAATTTTTCATGAAAATTGTGAGTTTCCGCGGAGAAAATCGCTAAGGAAAATCAGCGGTTTGAATAAACCCGGAGATGTAACTCCAACCGATTGAAGTAACTCCCTAGAGCGCTCTGCAGTCGGCTGAAAGACAGACAACAACAACAAGACGGTCTTTAAGACTGGAGTCATGCTAAATCGAGTAAGTGACGCTAACTTCACTGCCACTTGTTATGTTTTTTTAATCATCGAGTTAGTACCGCCCGAAATGCCTCGTAAAGCAAATAAATTGCTGAGGGGGGTTTGGTAATCTCACAGCAACCTCAAATCATTGCTCCCAATGTTAGTTTATTCTTCCGAAGATACAAGCGCTAGTATCGATATTCACGTTCAACGGACTAGTTATGACGTAATAACTATTCATTTTTCGTTCAAAATCATCGGTTTTCATTAGCGATTTTCTCCGCGGAAACTCACAATTTTCATGAAAAATTGGTCATTCCGTCTTCAGCTGACACCAAATAACAGAGTTCAGGCCATTAGGAACGAAAATATAAAATAGGCGTCTTCCCCATTAGGGAATTGTTGAACCAATTAAAAACGGAGGAGGCCTAGAATTTCTCCTCCTCGACCAAATGCGACTAAAGGAAAACAAAAAATTTATATTTTAATTGGGGAACGGAATTTCAAAATGACGGAGAAAAGAAAAATTATTTTACCAAATGAAGCTGCTACATTGCTAACAAGCGTGATGACGACGAGGGCGCCGAAAAATCTCGTCACTGGCGCGTTTAAGCCAACCATGTAGTAAATGACCGAAGTGAATATCAGAGGGACAGCTATAAAAATTGGCACTTCGGCCATAGTTTTTGTCAAGAAATACACATCAGTTCGATACATTCCGTTTAAGTGTTCTCTAAGAAAAACTGGTAGCTCCCCGCAGAACACCTGCAAGTAGAAGAGAAACAATTAGAACTGCGTAATCGATTATTCGATTCGGGTCCTATGCGATTATTATGAATATTCCGATACATAGGACATCATATTTTATTCATGAAATTTTCGAAAGCCGAATATATATTGTATTACTGGAAGACACCGTCTATCGACTGTAGTGGTCTTTATTAGAAGCGTAAATACCAACAAATAAATAAATAAACTAAATAGTAGGTATAATAAGTAAATCACTGGTTGATGCAAAATTCCTTAACATGTTTATAAAAATCTCACATGTACAACGGCAAACATGTTCTGGAACGTCATGTTAGTGAGGCATACAAAGAGAGCTCCGTTGATATTCATCACTCCGTCTTGGTCTATCGTTTGACCAAAATACAGGATCCCTATGAGCATGGCGACCATCTGAAAACGGTAAGAATATTTATTCTAGGGAGAGGGGGATTAAAGCTATAATAATTGTAAAAATGGTTGAAGTATTGTAATTGCGAATTTTTGTCAAGAGACCAATTTTTGTCGCTAATCTCACCAAAGTCAATTAGTGACTGTTCATTATTGTTTTGCCATCTTCTGGCCTTGGTTAGGCAAACTTCGATCATACTCAATGAAGGAATTGTTTATTAGTTTCACCTTTAATCTCTCTTTTAAGTTTTTTTCTTTTTTTCTTTTTTTATAAAATTTTTTTTTTATAAAATGTTTAAATTTTAATATGTTTCACCATTTCAATTTTTTACTGTTCAATACCTTTAAGGTCCAGAAATGTAATGTGCTTTCATGTGACTCTACGATGATGTATATTGTATTATTTTCATTTATTTCCAACCATTGTGAAATCTTATGATAAACACAATAAAACCTTAAAAAAAAAAAGAAAGTAAAATACAACTCACAAAAGTCTGAAGCATTTTCACTTTGACAAGATTGGGTTCTTTTATGACGCTCAACCACGATCTCCATATCAGAGCTTTGAACTGAGCCCACCAGGTTGCTTTGTATGGGGATAACCGACGTTTGGAGGAAAACCAGGGCGACGGTACGCCTGTCGTCTGGATCTGGAAAGAAATAGAAACCAGCGGTGTGCATAGATCATACAGTACTTCCTTGTTCGAGTCGGTAACAGGTGTAATTAATTATAAAATCAAGGAACTCAAACAAACGCCGCAACGCTGAACAACTGTTAACGATGTTACGTTGGAAATCGATCGTTATTCACCAGCCTAAAACATTTAACAACTTTAAACGTTCAAATATATTGCATTTAGGGGACTGTTTGGATGACTAAATACAAAAAATAAGCGAACAGTTGAATGTATGTCCCAAGCAATGAAAATCAGGCGTTAAGTATTTTAAACTAATTGCTATTTTACTAATCGCTATTTAAACATTTCAAGAGCGTTCAAATATGTCAACTTCAGCAGCCTGTAAAATCTGGAATGGTCAAAAAGTGCAAGTACGGTGTGTCAGCCAACGATACAAAACAAGTTTTGTGAAAGGGGATCATTTTTATAGCAAGGAGACCCAAATATACAGAGTGCGGCATAAAGGACGGACGCTTTTGAAATGGCTAGTACTCCTCCCCTACTACGCTGATATATGGGAGGAGGGCGCCTCTCGATTCGTGAGGTCCTGGTATTTTTTTAGTTGAAACCATGGAGCTGTAGACTGTTGAGCACCGCGTTTTCAGTTATGACAGTTTTGTCAGAAATAACGAATTGTCGTTATTGGGCTACTGAAAACCCGCAACAATTACACGAAAGACCTCTGCACAGCCCAAAAGTGACAGTTTGGGGCGCTGTATTCCAAACTTGCCCATCGGACCTTATTTCTTTGAAAACGTTAATGGAAATGCTGTTACCATCAACCGGTATTATTGTATTAAACCGGCATAACTTCAATTTCAGCTTCACCATGAATGAATTTGATCTGTAGGCGAAAACCTATGCGGTGTCTGTAAGTACAAAACACCATTACCTACGGAAAGTGTTGCAGTGGTCTCTCCTCTTTTTTTTATTTGTCTGATTATTTATCAATTTTGTATACTTTCGACCTAATAATGTTATCCTCACCTCGGTGTTTCTTTCTGCCTGCAGCAACATTTTTGCACCGGAAGAAGAAGTTTTGTAAGATTCACAAACCATTGTGATCATGTTTCGGCAGGCGACTTCCCTCGTGGGAACCACTGCGAGTAACTGGATGAAGTAATCAGCCGGATTGTGGTTGGCAGGACAAGGCGCACCAAGTCTGCAATCGAATTCGACAGTGTTTAGAGTATAAAACAATAAAAAACGCTGCAAATATTGTACAGTGGTTTATTATTCCATCGCTTCAATGATGATTTAAGAAGATAATCCATTTTTGCGATAGTAGTTATTCCGACCATTTGTGAACGTTCCCATCGAAAAACAGAAATTTGAAATGGATATCCCTCAATCTCATTTTTCACTCAGCTTCTAAAGTAAAGTAAAAACTCTGGTAATTTATTATTTTTTTTTAATATTTATTACGTCTTTATTAGTGTTTTTTGTATTTATCAGTTATTAATTTTTTTTTTCATTAATGCAACATGAAAAGTAGTTTTAATTCCCATATTCAGCCGCCTGTTATAAATTGTTTACTTAAGAAATATTATGCTACAATTTGTCAGGCTCCTCATTTCACTTCTAATATCGAACATTATAATATCCCATCACCAACAATATTGCGATGGCTACAGGACAACATGTGATATGGAAAAAATGGGTTTTGAGGTTTTGGATGATTTTTATTCAGAATTTCAAGTCGAATCTTGTGGTGGCCTCAGTTGTCACATAATAATATGCTATCCATGTCAAAGGGACTGGACAGGAAAATGACTACACGACACTATCAGACGACACTATCACAGATAATAAACGAATGATACAAAAATATAAGCTGGTGGATGTTTTATAACCTGAGCCCCTTGCGAATTAATTTCGAAGTTAAAGAACCCTTGAATAACTTTACATCAGTTTTTTTGTTGGTAGCGGTAGGAATGAGTTATTCCCGCTTAAACAACATGCGTTATACCATTCTTGTCGGCAACAAGTGCTATCAAGGTGTTTTCCTGAATTGAGCTACTATCTAGATTCCATAGCATGTAGCATGATATCACAGGTTGCCCCACTTCTGCACTCTTCATAACACTGATTGCCCCATTATTTTTAAAACGTTTTTTCTCTCCTGAAAACCAGCCAAATTTTTATAACACATGTTGTCCTGTAGCCATCGATGATGAGGCGAGTCTATTTTGCTGTCGCAAGAATCACGCTTCACCTGAGCTAAAAATCCCCAAAGCTCCCTTCTTTCCGTTTGAAAAAGGCACTCATTTTCCCATTTCTCTTGTCGAGGGTTCCCTCAAACCACCGGTTGGGACCTGGCAACACTGGTGTCATACCAACGCCCACTGGTGTCATACCCTCATCAGACCAAACGATGATCCGACCTCTACTTCGCCGATTGCAGCAACAATTCATGGGCGTTATGTGAACATTAAAGTTCTAAGTTATAAACGACTAAATAGCAAAACTGTTAAAAATACTATCGTTCGTTATCTATTTAAGGGAGAGTTTCTGGGGGCACCAACTCCTGCCCACGTGCCTTATCAATCATTACTTCTTAAGTTTCTATTAGACTAACCATAATGCATTGTAATTATTATAATGTGAGGTTTATCAAAAAAGAAAAAAAAAACAAAACAGGAGAAGGTTCTGATATCTCCTATTCAGTAAACTTACCCTCTGAAGAACTCGTTAGCCTGGGCTGGCGTCCCGAGGAAAGCCAGTTTTCCTTCGGCCATGAGGCAAATTTTGTCAAACATCGCATAAACTTCCGAACTTGGTTGATGGATTGTCACAATTAAAGTTTTCCCTTTGCTCGCCAACGACTTCAGCACTGTGACAACGTTTTGAGCCATGAAAGAATCGAGGCCGGACGTCGGCTCATCGCAGAACATGAGAGGAGGGTTTGTCAGAACCTGTGAAGTGCAAGCACCAATTTATTCAGTCGGTGGCTGAAGGGGAATGTAGATTAAAAATATCAGCCCCATTCCATGCTGAAGAATGCAATTCAAGCGTGCTTCAAGACACGTGTAGACTTGTGGGTGAAATACTGAAGTGCATTCCTTCACGCTGCTCGTGTGGAAAGCAGAATGTGAGTTTTCAGAACTGATTCAGACGCTCAGAGAATTTTGTTTGAATTTAATACGCTGTTTGCCTGTTAGAACGCACCTCTGACGCAAAAGATAGCCTTTTCATTTCACCGCCGGAAATACCCTTCATTTTTCCTGGGACTCCAATAATCGTGTTTTGACACCTTGTCAAAGTGAGCTGAAACAACGCCATAGAAAACTGTCAAAAACTAAATGCCCCCATGTATTCAACGAGTCATAACCTGTAATCAGCTTACCTCGGCCATCACCTCTTCTACCCGTTGCATTCGATTAATGTAAGGGATTCGCCTGTCCATCCTTACCAGAGCCTGAAAGCAATAGTGATAATGATGTTAGAAATTGAAACAGATTGTGGTACTGTTTTTTCCTTGTCGTCGCATTTTTTTGATGTGAGGGGGAGAAAAACCTGGCGCAAAAACGTGCGAAAGTGCTTGGCCAGCCAATAAAGTCTTGTGATACGAGTCGCCTTTTTTTCTCCCCTTCACACCTCTCAGATCGTGGTGGATTAATGTTGAGTTTATTCATTGTATATTTTGTTTTCATAGCGGGTTGAGGGCAAAAGAAAAACAGACGATTGGACAGGTTTCCTGAAGAAACAAACTGCAAAAGCTCCTGGTTTGATGTTGTGCGGCAGTAATTACTTATTTAAATTATTAATTATTTAATTATTTAAGAATTGGAAATTGTATAAAAACCTTTGTAATACCTTACGGTGGTACAATAAACGATATTTCATTTCATTTCAAACTGCAAAAGCGCTCTGAATGAAGCAGAGTTTGAGACTCTGTGATTCTGCTCGCCAATAATAATAATTTTGAATTTATTCTCTCTTTCTTTTTCTCTCTCTCTTGCGAGACACGCGCAATAAAGATGGGGTCTTGCGGATTCCAGGCCACAGGACGGTTATGCTTGCAAGATCGTTCTTCGTCCAGGGAGCCAAGATATTCAACGAATATTCAGGCATTTTCGATTTCTCAAAGCCAATTTGGCTCTTCAAAAAGACTTTCAAAGATGAGTTATTAAGGAAATACAGTTTGACGAGTGAAGACTGTCGGTTTTTAATTTTTTCAGGAAGAATGTATTATTATTTTATTATTTCGTGTTTCTTTTATGTGATTGGATGTAAGAGGATTGTACTGTAAGTTGAAATTTTCAGCGGTGGTGGAAGAGAGGGCTCTCTAGCCCTAACCACCCCTGGCTTAATAAATCATTCATTCATTCTCTCCCCCTCCCTATATACTATATTGTTAATTTGTTTTTACCTAAGAAGAATTGTACTAATTCATTTGTACGTACTGACATGTAATTGAAGTAATTTTTTTATTTGCATTTTTATATTATATATTTTAATTTTTTTTAATGTTAATTTTATGTATACTTTATATTTGTATTATTTTTAAAAAGCCTTATTATTGAATTGATTGTTGGAGGATGTATTAATTTTTGTAAATATGTATCAAGGGAAGGTGGAAGAGAGGGCCACTTGGCCCTAACCTTCCCCTGGTCAATAAATAAAATAAACAATCAATCAATCAATTAATCCCTCTCTCTCCTGATGACTCATGATCGTTCAGCAAACCTGGAATATAAGGTGCTCCTTGACGGTCAGCGTGCCGATGAACAGATCTTCTTGTTGAACGTAGGCGGATACTGACGTGAGAGACCTCTCGTCCACTGGGACTCCATTAATCGAACGATGCCCTGTCAGTTTCATTTTTGAACTCGTTCGACCCGTAAGAGCATTCAAGAGGGTAGTTTTGCCTGCACCACTCGCTCCCATTAATGCCAAGAGCTCCCCGTGCTTCGCTATACCAGTAACTGTCAACGAATGAAAAAAAATGAAAAAAAAAGAAAAATGAAAAAATAAATGTTTTAAAATGTTAAATGTGTGATTAAATTTTTTAGATTAGTATTGCTCCTAATTTAGGAGCATTTAGCCATATTAGGAGTATTATCCATATTTTAGGAGTATAGGAGTATTTAGCCTTGGAAAAAAGAACTTGGAAAAAAGAACTTCTCCGAAGAACTTAGAACGGGCTTAAAAACAATCATAAATCGGTCGGCTAAATTCTTTTCGCCTTAGTTCCTGACGCCTGCGCGTATATTTCACTTGAAGAGTTATTTTATTCTTTAACAAACCTCCTTTGAGGATGTGTTTCGGTGGAGTTTGATACGATGCCTTGCCAGGACATAGAAATTGCTTGATGTACCCTGTAAAGCCAATCTTGTCCTCGGCGTAGACGTCTATGTCCCTCCACGTGTAGGTGATTTTTTCCAACGGCTGAACTCCAATAGGAACGCCTCCCTCGTCTCCGGGCCCTCCATCGCCACCTCCGCCGACTCCGCTTCCGTAGAATTTAACCGAATCCGCATCGACCGAATCGATGTCGAAGGGTTTCTTTGCAACCATTTGTATCGAAACGGAGCCATCGTTCTGGAAGTTAGAAATTTATTAATACTGTCTCCGAATGAATTTATTTTAATGCAATCCAAAAGAATTTATTTTTTAAACAATCCAACTCGAGCTCAGATTTCTGAGTCAAAAACCGTTGGACAAAAAAAAAAAAAAAATAAAAAATAAAATAAATAAATATATGCATATATTTTAAAACAATATTTGCATTAAAAAAAAGAAACGAAAAAATCACAAAGACATCCCACAATTCCAGCAAATCTCCTCAACTTACTAGAATATGTACGTTTAAAAAACACTGAAATGGAAAAAATAGCAAGACTTCCCACAATTCCAGCAAAACTCATCAAATTTTCAGAAGAACATTTTACGTAAAAAAAAAAAAAAAAAAAAAAAAAAAAATTGAAAAGGAAAAAATAACAAAAGCATCCCAAAGTATCAGCTACTCAATCACTAATTACTCATTATAACGACACTCGAATATAATAATATGTGTGAGACGTTGTCATTATAATTATATATATAGTTCAATGCCACCACCTGATTTGTTTGACCAACTCCATTAATATCATGAATTAAAAAAAATAAAACCGAGTTCAAAATTATTTGCCAGAAAAAGGAAAAATAACAAACGTTTGCTAACATTTTAAGGGCTTCCTTTTACCATAATAATTTGAGAGTTGATTAATTAATTTCATCACTCGTATTGACCTGACCACTTACTGATTGATTTGACCATCTCCCCTAATAATATAAAAACGCTGCAAATGATTGTACAGTGGTTTATTATTCCTTCGCTTCAATAATGATTTGAGAAGACCATCCATTTGTGGTTTTAATTATTCCGAACATTTGTGATCGTTCCCACCGAAAAACAGATTGGTAACTATCGGGGAAAACTCCGTAGCAACTATTGTAATTTTAATCATTTTTATTTTTCTTAATTTCCTAATTAAAAGCTAAATTTTTTGCCTGACGGTACAGCTGGAGAGAGTGTTTGACAACCATTCCAATGAGTATAGGAGGATTTTTATAGCTCCAAGAACTCTCGAGTTATACCATCATGTCAAATTTCTGAAAATCTCCCAAATTCGGCACAAAAGCTGCGATAACTCGAGAACCAATAAAGCTATCGAGTTGCAATTGAGTCACACACCGTACCTCTACGTTATGAGCCTTTTTCACGATTTGTCTAGTGCGTATTTTGTATTTTGATTTTTACAGGCCGAAAAATTAATATATTTGAACGTTTATGATCTTGAAATTTTCGGGCCAGCGTTTGTATGAAGTTTGATTATTATCACGCGGTTCACATGCAGTACTTCCGCGTTATACGCCTATTGACTATCTATTTTTTCAGACTGCAGAAATGATTATATCTCAACGCTGGGGTCTCTTATGTCAGCTGAATGTCGTTTGATTATTATTGCTGTCACACACCGTACTTCCTCGTCAATTTCATGCGTTTTTCTATTTTTACTCTCTTGAATAGAAAACGGTCTAATTTTCATAAGAATCAAGTTGAGATCAATGATAGTGAAGAACTCGTGTATTTCAAATAGCCTCGAGTCGTTAACCTTCGCATAGTTCCCTCGAGGTATGGAAGCCAGCGTAGCTAGAAGGAAGAAAGCTTCGCCAGCCACGCAGCTAAGTCTTAGATGTTACGTAATGAGAATCGTTCCTCTGGTCAATCCGTGGGAAATGTTCGATGCAATTTGAATAGCAGAGCAATGACTCTCAATTATAAAATATTTCCCCGTCCAGGGTCAACAGTCCCGAATTGCAATTAGGCTTCATTCTAAGCAAAATTTGACGCTCCTTTATTTCGAATAAAATACAATTTACGGAGAGAAGTCCTTGTTGGAAGGTTGTGAGTGACAAATTAACGGGTCGTATTCAATGGCCATCTTTCCTTTTTATTGAGAAAATTTTTTTTCCTAACCCCTTCAAAATTTTGTTTTACGTTTCAAGGCATGTACAATCCGAATATCCAAAAAAAATATTCTGTCAACACTTTTCCGGCCAAACTATAATAGCTAAATTTTTGAAATTATCACCAAAAATCAATCTCGGTCCTACGACGGCCCAATTCTTGAACCAAATTGCTAGCTCAATTTTAAGGGTATTTTTAGGGGTTTTGAGGAGGAGAAAATTCATATTTTCTGGCGTTTTTCAGAAAAACTTGTGTTTGGTATCAAATTGTATAGATTTTTGGACGCTAAATCGAATGAGACCATCGCCGGGTCGATAGCTTTATTGGTTCTCGAGTTATCGCAGCTTTTGTGCCGAATTTGGGAGATTTTCAGAAATTTGACATGATGGTATAATTCGAGAGTTCTTGGAGCTATAAAAATCGTTCTATACTCATTGGAATGGTCGTCAGACACTCTCTCCAGCTGTAGGGTAAGGCAATAAGTTTAGATTTTAATTAGGAAATTAAAAAAAATAAAAATGACTAAAATCACAATAGTTGCTACGGAATTTTAAAAAAATCTCTAAAAATTAATTGAAAATTAATTAAAAATCTCTAAATTTTATTAAATCTATTTTCAATTCAAATCGCAAATGGATAGTCTTCTTAAATCATTATTGAAGCGAAGGAATAAAAAACCACTGTACAATCATTAGCAGCGTTTATCTAACAAACTCTTACAACCGACTTTCGATTGAAATTTAATTGAAATTCACCTTGAACGAACTAATTTAATTTACAACCGACTTTCGATTGAAATACTTCCGTTTTACCTTGAACGAACTAATTTAAATTTCACTAGACTTCTTGGACGATTCACAATGAGGCTTAGTTTTAGAAATGTCGTCTTACTGAGCTATCGAATGTTGCGAATCTGTAACCGAAACCCATCTCACGTTTAACGATACTCCGACGCAATGTTCGTTATATCGCCACATCGAAGGTCGCGAGAGGTGACCACTTCGATCGACACAATAGTGCGTCCTGGTTATTCGTGAGAAACACGTGTTGGATTATTATTCAACGAATAAAATTAAGAACACTGACACGCGGTAGTATCAATATTTCTACAAATTCTGTCCCCGAATGTGCTTCGTAACAGTTTTTACTTCCACACCTACGTTTTCCATATCGTCGGCCCAGAGGTAAAAGTTAACGAGGGTGATTTTTGTGATTTGAAGTTCTTTTGCTTCGCAAGGGCATCAGAACGTTATCATGGCATCAGAACATGCTAAATTGTTGGAGTTTCAATATTTGAGGACTTATTTGACGAAATAATTTTTACTTTTGAATTATGACTTTGAAGTACCTACAGCTTGATTTATTTTTAAAAAAATTACTTGAAAGTTCTTTTGGTCGAAATTTACGACTGTCATTTTTATCATCCGAGTAGAAAAACTTGTTTGGCATTTTTTAGTTTGCTAAAAATTCGGTATTTGTGAGACCGAAATGCGAAATCCAACTGAAAATTCAGCACGGTCAACATCCTAATAAAAACAAGCTGAACATTATTTCCACCGTTTCTCTTCCAAATTTATGTACCGAAGAACCTTTGGAAACCATCGAGGAAAAGATGGGCGAATAAATTTCGATAAATTCCTTCGAACAAGTCTCTACACCTGAATCCTGTTTAGGCGAGACAAAAACAAGACCTCGTTCCATAATTCGAGTTTTTCGCTCCAAATCTGCTGACATTCGGTCGCGCATCATAAAAATGATTGTGCATATCATTCCAGTTGGAATACAATAAAGAAAAACGGCCTGGCAGGAATCGAAGGAACTTGTTACGTAATCTGAAGTTCCGATCTTCCACAAAATTCAAGTCATTTCTTGAACCGTTAATTTTAGCAATATCACAGTGAAATTGGCGCGTAATTATTTGGCCCCATTTTGATTGTCAGGACTGCATTTCTTGCCAAATTGTATATTTGACCTGAAAATTGCGAACGGTTATAATGTACAGTGATGGTCGGCTGTGAAACTCAGACAAAAACGCGACGATCGGTTTGAAAAATATTACTCATGCTTTCTCTTAGAGCTAATTGAGATTAAAGTGAGAGAGCGACTTGTTCGAAGGAATTTATCAAAATTTATTCACCCATCTTTTCCTCGATGGTTTCCAAAGGTTCTTCGATACATAAAAATGGAAGAGAAACGGTGGAAATAATGTAGAGCTTGGTTTTATTAGGATGTTGATCGTACTAAATTTTTTTCGCATTTCGGTCTCACAAATACTGAATTTTTAGCACAATGAAAAATTCCGAACAAGTTTTTCCTCTCGGATGATAAAAATGACAGTCGTAAATTTCAACCAAAATAACTTTCAAGTAACTTTAAAAAACAAATCAAGCTGTAGGTACTTCAAAGCCATAAAGGAGTAAGTCATTAAATAGACGAACCATATTATTATTCTTATTTTTTTAATGATCTAATTAAAAGCTAAATTTTTCCCCTAACGATACAGCTGAAGAGAGTGTTTAACGGCCATTCCATCGAGCATAGAACGATTTTTCAAGATCCGGAAATTCTTGAGTTACCAAAAATACCCAAATCCAAACAAAAATCCAAATCTCCCAAATTCTACACAACAGATATGATAACTCGAGAACCATAAAGCTACTGACCCCGCGTCTCATTCGATTCTACGTTCAAAAATCTATAGAATTTGATATAAAAATACGTTTGTCTAAAAACCTTTCAACATTTCGTTTTCCCCCTTAAAACGCCACAAAAATAACCTAATATTGAGGTCTCGATTTGGTGAAAGAATTGAGCAATTTTCAGACCACGATCGATTTTCGGTGAAAATTTCAAGAATTCATGGTTACCTTAGAAGTGTTGACTAGGTCTCATTGCATAATGAACAAACGTTATTTTTCAATTTCGCTGGATTTTTACATGCCCCTCGTTCTGATACGAAAAGAGCGCTGCATCCGGTATTTTTTCCTCGTATCTCAATGAACGTATCTCTCATATATTTTTCTCATATCTATATTTTTTCTATCTCGTTTTTCGCAAGTTGTATGAACCGATGCATCATTTTTTTTTTTTTTTGGTTTATAATTCAATATCTAACTATTGTAATCGCTCAAGAAAATAATTTCGAACACCCTCAAAATTTGATGGTTTACGTTTCAAAATACCAAATATCGAATAAAAAAAATTAAAAAAATTCCATCTGTACGCACACTTTCTGATGAATCTACAATAGCTAAGTTCTTGAAAGATTCACAAAAAATTAATCTTGATCTGAGAATGGTCCAAATGTTTGTCCAAATCGCTACCTCAATTTTGAGGGTTTTGAGAGGATGTTCGTATTTTCCAGCGTTTTGCAGTAATAAGTGTATTCGATATCAATTTCCATAGGACGCTGAATCAATGCTGCTCTCGTGTACAATTTGCAAGATTTTCAGAAACTTGGTATGAGGGTATAACTCAAAAATGTTAGCAGCTCCAAAAATCGTTTAATTTAAAAAAAAAAGAATAATTTAGCTATAATTTAATAATTAAGAAAAAAAAAAAGAGTTTACAATGGAGTTCCCCCCATAGTTATCAACCAGTTAGGTGGAAACGGTCACAAATGTTCAGACAATTTATTATACAAATGGATGGCCTTTTTACATCATTATTGAAGCAAAAAATAAACCACTGTTCAATTTTATTTATTTATTTTTTATTTATATATATATTTTTTAGCTATTTGATTGAAGGATTTTATTGTCAGACCAAGATTGATTTTCGGTGAAAATTTCAAGATTTTAGCTGTTTTAGTGGACGGTGGATTCACTTACCTTGAAAATATTAAAACATCAAATTTTGAGGTGTGGTTAGGAATTTTTTTTTTCTTGGGTGGTTTCTTTAATGGTTTATTTTTTAATAATAAACCGCAATAAGAGACCCACCTGGAATGTTACCCTGTCAAACAACACGATAGGGTTAACAGGGACTGAATGCCGACAGACGACAAAATCATGCGAAAAAAAAGCCGTAAGTCAACATGAGCAACTATTCTTTTTGAAGAAGGTTAAAAATGAAGAGAATTCTAGCAATATCTTTTGGTGTATTTAATAATTCGAATTATTGATGAGGTTTTGTTGAAGTTATCGGTTCATTGAAGATACATAAAAGGCTGAATATTAGATTTTAGGTAGAAATTCTGTAGTATTTACTATTTCAGCTAGTATATTATTTATTCTACATTCTACTCTCGGCCTGAGGTCTTGCAAATAGTATTATTACAGTGTCAAAAAATGTCCAACGAAATAGGTTCGCCGGAACTTTTTAAAACTATCCATCAAAATTTGTAGAATTGTCTTATTGGTTGACATATTATCGTTCACTCACGGATACTGATTTATACGATGATTTTCCAGATCCGTTGGCTTTCGCTGTCACGAGAAGAGGCTCGGTTTCCTCTTTGATTGCCATTTATCACTCGGTAATGCCAATTTGCGCACTAATTAGCACCTATAACTGACGAAAATATTCGGGACTGTCCTGTCAGTCCATGCACCGATCTTGAACTTGCACAGTTTGCTAAACCGACCGAAAAAATACGAAATAAACACCTTGTTACGTAATTCAGACGGGATTCAAATTGTTCCTCAGGTCTCCAATTGGAATCTACCTTTACAGTGTCTGGCTCACATTCTGAGCCGAGGGACCGTGTGGACGCTAAGTCCGAATGTTATATAACCACCCTTCCACCGAAACCGGCAGCCCAAGGGACCTTCGAGAGACCGTGCTCTGCTCGGCATTGCCTATACTGCTGGCCATAGTTTTGGTATATTCAATAATAAACCATTGTAATCGCAAAAGAAAAAAAAAAATTCTAACCCCCTCAAAATTTGATGTTTTAAGTTTCAAGGCATGTAGAATCCGAATATCCAATAAAAAATCGCTGCAAATGATTGTACAGTGGTTTATTATTATTTCGCTTCAATAATGATTTAGGAAGACTATCCATTTGTGATAGTAATTATTTCGAACATTTCTGAACAATCCCACAGAAAAACAGATGGTAACTATAGGGGAAAACTCCGTAGCAACTATTGTAATTTTAATCATTTTTATTTTTCTCAATTTCTTAATTTCTTAATTAAAAGCTAAACTTATTGCCTAACGATACAGCTGGAGAGAGTGTTCGACGACGATTCCAATGAGTAAAGAACGATTTTTATAGCTCCAAGAACTCTCGAGTTATACCATCATGTCAAATTTCTGAAAATCTCCCAAATTCGACACAAAAGCTGCGATAACTCGAGAACCAATAAAGCTATCGACCCGGCGATGGTCTCATTCGATTCAGCGTCCAAAAATCTATATAATTTGATACCAAATATACATTTTTATGAAAAAACCCTGGAAAATATGAATTTTCTCCCCCTCAAACCCCTAAAAAATACCATTAAAATTGAGCTAGCAAGTGGGTACAAGAATTGGGCCGTCGTAGGACCGAGATTGATTTTTGGTGAAAATTTCAAGAATTTAACTGTTATAGTTTGGCCGGAAAACTGCCGTACGCCGTTAGTAGTTATCCGGCCCAACTATAATAGCTAAATTCTTGAAATTTTCACCAAAAATCAATCTCGGTCCGTTGACGCCCTAATTCATGAACCCCATCGCTAGCTCAATTTTAAGGGTATTTTTGGGGGGTTTTGAGCGGGAGAAAATTCATATTTTTCAGGGTTTAAAAAAAAGTGTATTTGGTATTAAATTATAGAGATCAATAGTTGCTAAGGAGTTTTCCCCTATAGTTACCATCTGTTTTTCGGTTGGATAGTCTTCTTAAATCATTATTGAAGCGAGGGCATAGTGAACCACTGTACTATCATTTGCAGCGTTTTTTGTTTGCTAGTGACCAGGTCCGCTGTTCTAATTAGATCAGTACTAGGAATTTCCGTCACTCGGAATCCAGGTTTGGCTTCCGAACTTCGTTCCCACAGCAGGTCGTTAGGAGTTACACAATGTTCGCCGGTTCTATAAATATTTCGAACCATATCGTCATTACCGATTTATTTAGGAGTTAATGGAGATATTTACATTTAGTAAAAAATTATTAGAAACCAGTGGTGTGCATAGATTACACACTAGTAGTTCAATGTTTGAGTCGGTAACGGGTATAACCAATTATCAAATCGAGAAATTCATTCAAAGGCCGCAGCGTTAGAATAATATAATATTATAGCCAGGAGATGCAAAAAACCGAAAACAATCACGTTTTAGATTAATAATGCGAAGTTATACTGTGAAGAGCCTAACGATACAATAAAGTTTCTGCGAAATGGATAATTGATTTTTGAAAATTGATTTTTACCACAAGGGAACCCAAAAAGGGAAAAATACGCGAATAGAATACACAATTAACATAAATCGTGTGGAAGTACGGTGTGTGGCAGGAAAGATAAAAGTCAAGCGTACTAGAGAGTCGTTCACTCGCCGTAAATAAGATTAAAATTCTTTAAACGTTCAAATATATTATTTTCGCGGCCTGTGCAAATTTATAATGCATAACATATTGATTAATACATATTGCTTTACCTAATATCAGTGTTCAAAATATTTTTTATTCTATTTGTTGGATAAATTTATTATTACAGCAGCACTAAAAATGTTTTGAATAGACAGCACTATAATTATCACTTCGTAAAACTGTTGAACTTTAAAACTTTTCAACCATGGAAAATAGATTCCGTCAGTGACGTTAGGTTGAAGAAAAAACATTTTTAAATTTTTGCGTTTTTATTGAAACGTTCAAGTGTTTTTTAAAAAGTTGTTTAAAGTGCCGTCTTGTCAAAAAAAATTTTTTTAGTGCTGCTGTAATTATAATTTTTTTAAACAAATCGGAAATTTTGCTTTTTTGAAAACTGCGATATAAGGTCAAGCAATAATGAAAATGTTCCTTTGGAGTTTATGATACAACAAGAGGAGACTGATGCTTTGTTTTTGGCAAAACGCCCCAGTGAAATAATTTTTTGAAGACGACTGGATCTTTCTTCGCCGGATCAAAAAGAAAATAATGACAAAATGAAGATCGTGGATACCGAAAAGATAATTTTTGAAGTCGGTTTCATGTTTTTAAGGTTTTTTTGTTCAAACACCATCAATTCCTAAATTGATTTTAGATGAGATAGAAAGAAATCGATGAAATATTTTGTGAATTACTTAATTGTGAAAAAATAATTGCAAAGTTCAGTTATAGTTCTATTTTTCGATGCAGTACGTCATACTTATGAGTTATTTGTTCAACTTTTTTACAACAGCATTTTCCTAGCTGCCTCTATTGTAGTTTTATAACGTCAGATATTTTTAATTCGAAATGTTGGTATGCGTTTACTTTCCTTTTGAAAATTCGGTAGCGAGGCCAGACGGAATCTTCACTCAAACTGGGCCAGAATTCTATTCATTAGGTAAGTCCTTCACAGTGCTGCCCTCCAATAACGAAATCTTCCTTCAGTACGAGTAATTTCACTAGCAGATAATAAAGTTAAGGTTTTAATGAGTCAATTTTGGGGGAAATAATTCTCCAAAATATGGTAACGTCATATTGCGTAGAAGATATGGGTTGATAATTTTACTCAATTCACAACAAAGTAGTATATATATGTATAATATTCATTAATAAAATAGACAGCTTGATTTATAGTTCCTCGACTAGAATAGACAACCTTCATTATAAAATTTGGTACATCGAAAAATTCATCCACTGGTAAATTCATTACAGTTGCTCGTACACAATATAAACGTCATTATTCTGGATTTGAACGAAAACTTTTTTGCGAGGAATCGCTATCCAATCGATACTGATATTTCCATTGAAACTTGAGGTAGCTTGATTGCGTTTATTATCGTCTATATCTAGATGAATTATCCAGAAACGAAAAAGGCAGAGCGGCTGAACCGCACGACAAATAAACACGATTTTATCACAATTAGATCATTTGTGACGAATTTCGTGAAGTCAGATTATATTTCGGAATATGTTTAACTCAGTTTTGAAACTAGCGTTTGTTTTTCACAAAGTAAATGCCACCTTAAGTTTTTTTCCGCGCTCCGTTAAATTATTACTGAAAGAGTGGACATTTCGATAGGGCTCACCAATATGCAAAAGCTGTTTTGATGACATAATGATGGTACAATACAGACCGTATGTACGGACAATTTTCGATTTGCTTTAATACTAACGTATAAAAAAAAATGAAAAGTAATTCCATTCTCATGTTGTTCCTGTTACTCAACTGAATCAACGGTCCATTATTTTTTTGCAAGGCTGGAATCGCCGAAGAAAACATTATCTAACCTCCATTCAAAAATTTATTGTAAAATGCGAATATACAATAAACGAATTCTGTACGTCCGCCGTCGTCGAAACCAGTAGTGTACATACAATACTTCCACGTTTGAGTCGGTGGACAGGTAAAACCAATTATAAAATCGAGAAACTCATTCAAAAACCGCAACGTTAGTACAATCCGATATTGTAACTGCCCTAAATCGTACAGAAAAATGAACGCAATCATTCATTCAAATGATAAACCAGCCAGGAGACCCAATGTTCGAAAAATGCAAGAATTAGGTTAATAACGATGTTATAGCCTAACGATACGATGATTCAGTGGAACGGACCATTTCTACAACAAGCGAACCGAAAAGAAGGAACAAAAAGAAACACTGCTCTTTTTACACTTTTACTGCTTTTTTTACACTGCTCTTTCGGGTTAAAATGGGGATTTTTATTGGTTTTTGAATACGTCCTAGTCGATTTTTGCACATTTTTGCTACAGAGCTTCTAAACGCGAAGGAAATCCGTTGCAACGTTAACACAAAAAAGAAAAAGAAAAAAAATCGTTACTTAACCTTTATATAATTTTGGTGCAATAAAAAAATATGATTATGAACTATTCTCTTTTTTCCATTTAACTGGCAGTAGGTAGCCAGGGAATAAGGAATTCAAATAGATATTTTTCATGTTATTACATGTGGAATGAATTTTTTTTCTTTTTCGTTTTATCGATATAAAAAGATTTTGTGCTTCAACCGTTCGCGCTCATTGGCAAAATTAATGATCAGGGCATGAAACTCAGACAAGATTCAGTGTTGTCCATCAGCCGACGTTCTCCTGATTGGCACAAGTAGAAGGCTGAAATTTAGGAAGAATGGTCATACCGTATTACCTACTGTAACAGGTCAATTTGTCGAAGGGAAATTACTTTTCAGAAAATAATATGCATTCATAATCTTCAAACTATTTTTCATGAGGTCAAGAATGAGCAGTTTCCATTCAGTTAAGAAATAGATCTATGAGATTCCCGTTCCGGAAACGAAAGAATTAGAAATTTTTTATTGGGCAATTACAATGGTTTATTATTGAATAATAAACCGATAATATTCCAATGCTCTCAATAATGAACTTAGGAACTATACATATTCGCCGTTTAAATAATAATACCTGATTTTGTCCAATTCAGCTGAGATTTCGATTTGACAAATTACAACATTTGAATAGCTTACACGTGTGAATTCGTACTTTCACTTGATTTCAACTCGTTTATTTTATTTTACCCGTAACTAAATGCATGATGTGTGACGATCGTTTTCCATAATTTAAAGAACCGATTACGAACTAATTGTCCATTAGAAAATACAACGATTTATTGCCATTGAAAACGTATACTCACGAGATTAATATGTTCTTCTAATTAACACGTCGAATAATTATGAAAATATGTAATTGTATATTATTCAGAAAAATTAACACGCACCGGACGATTACAGTCATGTCTGGGGCTAATACAATCATAGCATTAGTTCGACGATTGAATTTTAATATAAGAAATAGAGAACGTATGAGTAATTAAGTGACGAAATAAACGGTAACTAAATAAATATGTATTTTTCAAACGATATGTGTATTCATCAATCATCAGTTAACATTGATGGAATGGTTTCATTGTGGATTCCGATTTGAAAACGAGTCGTAGAGGTAATGACGCCCATAAAATGTACTCGTCTCCTGGAAAACGACGACTTACGTAATAGTGAGTTTTAGCGCATTTCTTGTTTAATGAAAACTCAAACGTAGGAGTTTCGGTTATCTAATAGTCACCAAAATCCGCCATCCGCTAAGCGGGAACCATTAGAAACGTATTATTTAACAAAGTAACAAAAACTCGACGTTAATTTTTCCTAAAACAAGAAATGCACTAAAACTCTAGTTGATCGCAGAGACAAGAAACTCGACAAAAACTGCGTTCCAGTACCCGAATTTTTCTGACCGTGTTTATACTATAGAATATATTCAAAGTATTTATGTACATTTGACGAGTGAAGACGATTTTAAAAATATAAAATTTGGGTAACGATAGATTATACGGTAACATAATCAAACGGCACTGATACAGCAACGAATTACATTAATAATGGTAATATTTTGTACAGGAATGTCAAACGTAGCTCTCTTCCTTATTTGGTTCACTTCCGTGCAGCAGTTTCATCGATTTCGAATCTTCAATTGAGATGACACGGACGACGCTCCGTCTGCAGGAAAGAAATAAAAAAAATAGATACACAAGGTCGCTCTTTTTATTTATTTTCTTCATACATTTTATCTATGATCTCGGCATTGATCTAAAATCGAATTTTTTGTCCGGCTGGATTATTGTTACGTTAATTAATGATTTTGAAACAATATTCGGGGGGAAGAACGATCGCTATTAAAGGCAATAAGCTCAATGATATTGTAGGTATGATGCCGATGAGGCTAAAAATTTTTTTTTAGGCTGTTATCCGAAAAAAATTTTCAAGAAATTGATTTCTGAAAAATATGTATAAATTACCGAAGGAGGTGGTTTTCTGATGATGATTTTCTGGACGATGATGTTGTGAGGGACGTCGTTGTTACTGTACCCTTTCTTGCCAGTGGATCTTTCTCTTGAAGACCGAGCAGTTTTCGAAACCCCTCTCTGAATTTGGACGACATAAGATTGTACAGAATCGGATTGACCGCCGAATTGAGGTAGAACATGATCCTGTGAAAACGAAATTGGAAAAAAATAGGAGAAATTGGAAAAATTTAGAAGAAAAAAAAGCGACAAATAGGATGATACTGATTGAATAGGAAAATTGCTAATAATCGGTCTAATCTAATTCACATCTATTTGATCCACGAATATTGAGGAAGGCGGACTAATTAATTTAATCATTAAATTAAACTAGGGGCTGAGCGCCTCTGGCGGCTTTGCCGCCCAACTCCCTGTTGGAGGGGGGCTCTGCCCCCCACTCCCTCTGGCGCGGCCAATCGGAGGAGAGGATATCACTACTATATATAGTATAGTTAATTATTTGTGTATGGAAAGTGGGAATCTATAGATATTATTATTAGTAGTTGCTATAATTTGGTATGTAGGTACTTAGTGGGTCTTGAATTGTACTTAGTATCATAAAGTATTGGGTTTTTCAACTTGTTCAGAGTGGTAGCCAAGATAGACGTTTCAACTTTTAAGTTTTCCATGATTTCTAGCTTGCACAATGGATTACTGTGGCAAAAATTCGTCAATTCAGATGTTTGAATATTCTCAAAGATAGGTAATTTAACAGTCCACATTTTCCCCAAGTAATGTACTTATCCATTTTTTAACCGTATGTGAGGTTTTCAACAATATTAGTACACTATACACAAAAACATCAGATTTTTCAACTTTAAACCTTTTTTTCATCTATTTAGTGCAAAAGAAACAAAGAATGCACCATATATTATTGATATACACATCATCAACTATCATTATGCTGAATATGAGCGAAATCTATTTCAAAAAATTTTTCGGGAAAAATCCAAGGGGTCCCCCTGCGATTTTTTTCCACCGAACAGTTAACGATTTTTTACTCCTCTCTCAATGCAGATAAAAATCTGAAATTTTTAGGAAAGTTGTATCTTACCAAGATGTATTTTTGTGATTTTTTTTATTTCTCGGAAAAATCTGCAAGTGGTCTAAAAAAATTGGTTTTTAAAAGCTCGAAAATTGGACGTTAACCGTGATTTTCGGGGTCAAAATAAATGCGAATCAATTGTTTTATTATGCAGGAGTCTTCATTTGAACGCCTTACACAGGTACATAGCAAAAAATTTAGTGAAAAAAATTTAAACAGAGCCAGAGAAATTATTTTCCGTAAACCGAGTTTTTCGCCGGCCGAAATCTCGAGCTCCGCTGGCATCGGTAATAGTGAAAAATTAAATTTTCGTTTTAAAGCGATTTTGAAAGCTATTCTTATAGGAAATTTAACGCTGAATCCGAATATGACGTCAAAACGGTGGGAATTTGACGACAACTATTTTTTTTCTTCTATTTTTAGAGTTACAAAACTTATTTTTATGTATTTCAACTCTGAAAATCTGTTGCAAATAATAACACAGTATATCTACTGTTCAATATCAATTTATTACTCATTCTTATTGGAAATTCACCGCTGAGTCCGAATTCGACGTCAGAACGACGCGAAATTCGACGACAACGATTGGTTTTTCCCTTTCCACCGTATTCCAGTATTCCGTATTCCAGTATTCCGTATTCCGTATTCCAGTATTCCGTATTCCAGAGTATTCCACCGTCTTTATGTCTTCAAACTTTGAAATCCCGTGGCAAATACTTACAGTACTGTTGTTCCTGGTTGTGTATTTTTATATATATAGGTATTCTTCTATTAAAATCCACAGTTATTGCGTGATAAGCGCTGTAATTGATGAATTATAATTGTCAACGTACCTGCTGAAGTACAAGATACAGTAGAATTTCTCTACGCCGAGTGAAATAATATATTCCGGTGGTGCGATGATTATGCATAACGTGAGCGCCCTAAACGGTAGCAGGCAGACGAAAAATGACACAACAACGGTTCCAAGCATCATTACCACTTGTCGCCTGTATCTGGAAATGGAAGTAAAATAAAATAATAAACGTAAATAATAAGTATAAATAGGAAAATAAATAATTAAGAAAAATAAATACCTACCTATAAAATTTTTTAAAAGCGATAATAATAATAATAATAATAACATTATAATAATAATAAATAATAATAATCAATCATAAATAATAATAAATAATAATAAATAATAATAAATAATGATAAATAATAATAAATAATAATAAATAATAATAAATAATAATAAATAATAATAAATAATAATAAATAATAATAAATAATAATAAATAATAATAAATAATAATAAATAATAATAAATAATAATAAATAATAATAAATAATAATAAATGATAATAAATGATAATAAATGATAATAAATGATAATAAATAATAATAAATAATAATAAATAATAATAAATAATAATAAATAATAATAAGTAATAATAAATAATAATAAATAATAATAAATAATAATAAATAATAATAAATAATAATAAATAATAACAAATGATAATAATGAAAAATAAAAAATAAAAATAAATAGGTAATAATAACAAATAATATAACAGGTAATAATGACAGATAATTACCGATTTTTATTCACTTCTTTTGCTTTATTATTCAATAGTAAACCATGGTAATTGCGAAAAAATGTCTAACCCCCTCAAAATTTGAGGACAAATTAACACAGAGACACTTGTTCGGTGAGTGTTTCTGCCCAATCTACAATAAAACAAGTACAATTCGATGGAAGGCAAGCGATTTCGAATGAAATATTAATGAATACGTGCGAAATGAGTACCTCAATGCTGATGTGGATGTATTCGGTGCTACAAGGCCCGGATTCGACATCAGATGGCAGGCGATGACAGTATAAAGAACAAGAAGTATCGCAAGGGGTATGCCGAAGAAAATAGCGATACACATGATGAAATAGAGGGCAGTCCAGAAGGTCTCTACTTCCATCAAGCAGACTTTAACTATCGTCCCGTCAATGTATTCCTCGTCCCTGTAGTCCGCCATTGCGAGAGTTGGGCTGGAAGTTTTAATCATATTAATATTCTCGTAAGGTGATTAACTGAGAACGAGGAATTCCCTGCCAAAGTCGGCAAACAGGTATAGCTAATTATCAAATTAAAAACTCACGTAAAAGCATCCCTAATGCCGAACTAAATTTATCAGATGGACTGGATTTATTGGATTGGATTTATTTATTAACGAACTTCAACAAAGTCACTATGAATGTTTTTTTATTTATTTTTTTAAATTGGCTATACTTTTTACAAACCTTATTTCTAAGAAATTAATTTGATATTTTTGAATAATTATTTCGCTCCTCAGTATTTCATTACTAATTAGTGTCATTCATTACCAATCAGTCATTTTTTCTGCAACTATTCCCATCTCGGATCAATATTGAAAACCATGAACTATTTATTCATAATCAAGTTTCTCGATTTCAACTCTCAACATCCCATTAATTACATCTCACGCTGCTTTTTTTTTTTATAAAAGAGCCAGTTTACAATTTTTGAAAAGCCAAGTGGTCCTATAATAAATTTTTCTCGTCTTCGAGACATGGAAAACCTGATGTCCCTGAAAACCTGAAAATCCGATGTCATTCTCAAATGTGAAAAATCTGAGATGTTATAGTGTTCCACGGCAGGTGTAAATGAATATAATTAGGTCTATTTCGATAAAAATTAACTAATTGGAAACACCGAAGAGCTGCTGGAGAGTGAAACTTTTTTTTAACAGAAATTGTGGAATCCCATTTCGCAAGAATAGAAGACAAAAAGATGTCACAAACTCCACTGATTCTAAATTTTCATATTTTTCTATCGATTTCAGCGTTTGTTTATCATCAATAACATAGTTGTAAAAAATACTGATGATGGCCTAAACGCCGAAATCGATATAACAATATAACTTATTTAAAATCAGAGGAATTCCCTACGATATCTTCGTCTTCTATTCTTGCAATTGAAACTGTGACGGTTGAAATATATTTTTATCAACTACCTCCATGTGAGAACAAAAGGAGCTGGTTAGTTTCCCATAGTTAAAACACGCACACAGTTCTTGTTTATGAGCCTATGAATGTAAAAGCACATTGTTGTGCTCGTAGGCGCTATGGTTGAGCGTTTGAACCGACTCCAACGAGCCCAGGTCGTCGAATTTTTGCTTGACGATTATTTACGAGCGTTTGAAAATGAAACTTCAAGCGCCGCAAACTCCCCACTAATAACAATTAGGAAAATTGCCCGCGAAATACTGAGACCGTTAGCGCATTAAACTATGACAACTTTCGAAAACTCCGAGTGAAATACGAGGTAATAGCGTTGAGGCGCTGGAATGTAAAAACAGTTCGGTAATATTCTTCAAAATTACAGTTTTGTCGAAGATGGCGCTTGGAATGAACCAAGATGAAAGTTTAGCTAGCAAATAGATTCAATCAACGTCAGTTATCACGATTTGGCGAAATTAATTTCCCGCATTATTTCCAACAACGTTGGCAGCGATTTGCTCTACGATGACACTGATTTACGTTTTGGCAAAAGGTCAACGACGTTGGAGACCGTTGATCTTCATTTCTAATTTACAATTAATTAGCAGATGATCCTTTCGAGGGAAATACCATAGCCAAGTTACTAGCCTCAAAGTGTTAATAATTATTTAGAATTTATCGTAGCATAGAGTATTTATTGAAGTATAGGATTTATTGTAGCATTTATTTGCATGTAAGTTATGAATCGTATTGTGAGTTGTATAACGTTGGAAAAGGCAATTTATCATTACGATATTTGACCTGCCTTGCTTGCCAATTGGGATGGGATATTGAAAGAAAATATCGATAATAATATTATCGATAAAATTGGTGAAAATATCAGTGATATCATATCACTGAAGAAATGTCGATATTCGATAATATTGATGATTTGGAGTTTATAACGTTTTTTTTGTAAATAGTAAATTGTACATTTTTTATGTTTCTTGTAAAAACATTTTTATTCATGTAAATAACAAACAAAACATATTCATAAATTTCTATTTTGTCCATCTATGTCTTATTTTTTTATCCCTTTTGCTAATCTTCCTAACAGTTTCCCCGATGATGAAAATGTTTGCATGAAACTCTTAATTAATTCTAATCTTAATTATTGGTAAGTACAAGAATTTATTCCATACTAAAATGATTGTGAAGTTGATTTTAATGAATTTTATTTGATAGAGATATAAGTTCTTGAATCAATTATAAATAATAATAGTAATAATTTTATTCATAAGAAACCCGAGACAAGAATAATTGTTATTTGGTCACGCTTTTAGTAGGTATCCAAAACGGGAAAACTTATTTTTCGTTGTTGGGGTTGAGGGGGAGAAAACCACGGCGACCTGTTCTCCTGTTTTTTATTGTTGGCCTGCCAAGCACTTTCGCCCATTCGGGCATCATCAGGGCTTCGTAGCACCATTACAAGGTTTCCACGGCCAGCTTGGCAGGCCAACAATGAAAAACAGGAGAACAGGTCGCCGTGGTTTTCTCCCCCTCAATCCCAACAACGAAGTACAAAAAAAGCGACAAAGCTACAAAAAAAAAAAAAAAAATTTTTATTTATTTTTCTGATTTTAATCGGAATAAAAAAAATCGATATAATTTATACCAAGATCCCATTGTTACTAGTCATCTCAAAGGAGCATTTTTGACTATTACATAACAGAATATAATGGAAAAATGATTCGACTGCAGATGGGTCTAAGTCGCTCCTGTTGATTTGACGAATCACCTTCCTTCATTGCCCAAAAACATCGTTCTTGTTCGTTAATTATCACGAACCAAATATCATGCCAGAGCCATAAAGGAAGACATTCTTCGTTTTGAGGAATGAACCGATTTTCAGACGTATTGAGGTATAAATACGAATTAAAGTAATTTTCATTTGTAGCCAGGTTGTTGACTAGCTTTATTTTACAACAAATCAATATTTAATTACAAAAAAAGAAGAAAAAACTGTGCTTTTTTTCTTGGGAAATTACTACTTTTTCTTCGTGGACAGTTTGTTTATAATACAGTATAAAAAGAGGCATTCATCGATTAAAAAAAGATTTACATTAAAAAATAATATCCTCTATTCGGTTCAAAACTATTTCATAGGTACTCTTTGGTATTGTACGTAGGGATTTGTTATATTGTATAAAAGTAACATTTAATAAATAACAGTCATATTTCAGTGGAAGAATAGGTCGAAGTTCCGAATAATATAAAATCAGCTAAAATAGTTAATTTTTAGGCGAGTGACTAGCCATTTTATAGGATGTTCACACATTTGCGGTCGATTTATCAAGTAATTATGTTTTTAAAATGCATTCAAAATACAAACAATTTATAATACGATTTCCTAAGTCCATTCGATTAGGTAGCATTAAGATCTAGAAATACCTGTATTCTCAAATTAATTGTGAGTCGAATTCGCTACCTCATGAAGTTTATATTAAGAGCGATAGGTGTTAAAAATGTTAAAACCGATTTCGAATTATAGAATAAGCTCATAAGGGAAAAAAACTTACGCTATAAATACTAAACAGGAAATTACTTCGAAAAGGTCAACAATGCAATCGGTGGTACCAAATAGCAGGTGACATTATCTAGAATAGTAACGACATTGTCTGATAACATTGCATTTTCTATAGCAACATTTTTCTCGACTGATAGGTATCTCTAACAAATTAATGTTTGTAAAAAATGAAAAACACACTGACAACTTAAAAAATTCGCTTTCTTATCAGTAGATTTAAAGTAAACTCGATTAGATCGAAAATGGAATGGGGCATTAAAGAGAAAAGTACAGTTTTTAAAAGCGCGCGTGGCATTTAGGATGATGTTGTTACAGAGATTACAATATAAGGTTTGATTTTATTGAAATATTTTATTTTTATGTTAGAGAACGTTTCATTTCCTCGAAAAAAAGAGGGACAACGAGATATTTTTTTTTTATTTTGAGAAAATAGTTACATTTCCCAAAAATTTCCATTGTGAGGGCCATCAAATTGACGGTATCCATTAAATTTTTTATCGGAGCATCATAACAACATTTATTACGCTGCATCGCGCAAAGAATATAATTTTTTCTATTAGGCCATAATATGAAATATATTTTAATGATATATCTACGATTTACTACACAAGACACTTAGCTAGACGGAGCGATTTCGCTGGGACATTGAAAAGGAACATTTCCGAAAGAAGAGAGAGTTCAAAAGTTACAAAATCATTAAGCTCGCAAACATTTCGATCTTACTGTCGAAAATCCTACAACAAATAGCAAAACAGTTTACCCTAAAAAAAAAAAAATTACTCAATTTTTTACAGGAGTTGTGAGGGGGTGAAAAACAACGCGACTCATTCTCCGATTGTTTATTGGCTGGCCGAGCACTTTCGCCCATTCGGGCATCTTCAGGGCGGCGTGGAGCCATAGGGTCCACAGTGCTCGGCCAGCCAATAAAGAATCGGCGAATGAGTCGCCTAGTTTTCTCCCCCTCACAACCCCCCGACATCGAGAAATGCGACAAGAGGGGAAAATAATATTTTTTTTTACGTTAATTTATCACATAATGACAATACTATTAGAGGCACGTAGAATTGGCACATGCTACAGCGTAGGTTAATTTTCTTAATATTACCTACATTCAGACTCCTTCACTTTAATTAATTTTATTGCGACCCTTCGGAACAATAAAACCCTACTTAAACTGCCGATTCAGAACAAAACAATCGCGGGATTCGAACGACTTTTTCCAATTTTTTTTTTCTCGAAAAATTCAATTTTAATATTTACCGCTGGCAGTAAATAAATTAATATAACGGACGAATAAACTAGTAAGCTGCTGGCGATGAAAGCGTTCCAGATAACTTCCAGTTCTAGAAGTTGGCCAAAGAAGGTTAAAAAATGCTCAGCGACGAGCGACTAATTCGGTTGATGAAAAAAAAACGACAAATTGTTCGCAAAGTAGAAAGAACCTTGTTTTCGCATTAATTAGGCGGGAGTTTCCTTCGAGCTAAATTAGTCTTGGTGAAATGTGAGTTTTCTTCACCGACGAGGCTAAAATAAGTTAAGGTAGATAATCGATGTTCGAGTCTACATTCGTCACTAGACTAGATCTCAAGCAGGCCTCCGTCAAATGCGTTATGCGTCGAATCCGGACAAACATGGAAGAGATACGCTTCGATAATCCGAATGCGGTGCTATCTATGAGCATTAAAACAGAGATATATTTCTAATTAAATGTATAGTTAAATAATTATTGTTGAGAGAAATTTATATTTAAAAATTTAGAATATCTTACATAATTTAGAAACTAATATAATATTTTTCTCAAAAATTAAATAATTATATATAATTAAAAATGTATGTCTCTGTTTTAAATATATAAGGATTAAATTATGTATGCTGTCGGAAAAAGTGAAAGTAATTTAGAGGATTCGAAAATGTCGGTTATTGAGGTCATTTTTGGGAACAAATCTGACGGTTTTTGTTCAATAATTTTTGAACAGTTAGGAATTCAGTAGGGTTGTAACCGGGAAAAGATAGATCAAGCGAAAACACATTTCCAAGATATTTTCTCACTGAAATAATCCACCAAAGGAGTTAGATTTTCCCCTTTCCAGTCACCCCTGCATTTGAATCTAGATCCCCGATTTATTATTTTAATTTATTCGCCTCTAGGTTCAAAAAGCGGACTTGTTTTAGAAATTTCCTGTTCATGACAATCCCAGCCATAGTGAAGCTATTTACAGGACCTATTAAAAAAAAAAAAAAAAAAAAAAAAAAAAAAAAAAAAAAAAAAAAAAAAAAAAAAAAAAAAAAAAAAAAAACTATGAAGAAGATGTTTCCTGCAGAGGCCTTGAATGGCGAAAGCGCTCGAAGTATAGAAGTTCGAAATGAGATAACGTCGCTGCATTCATCTCAACCTCATCCCCACGGAGAATCACTATTTTCCAATTTGATGCATAGTGCTAATAAGTAATGAGTTGTAGCTAAAAAAAAAAAAAAAACCGCTGCAAATAATGATTGTACAGTGGTTTATTATTCTTTCGCTTCAATAACGATTTAAGAAGATTATCCATTATTGGTGATAGTAATTATTCCGAACATTTGTGCTCCCACCGAAAAAATGGTTGGTAACTAACTATAGGGGAAAACTCCGTAGCAACTATTTTAATCAACTATTTCAATCAATCATTTTTCTTAATTTCCAAATTAAATGCTAAACTTTTTGCCTAACGGTACTGCTGGAAAGAGTGTTCGACGACCATTCCAATGAGTATAGAACGATTTTTATAGCTCCAAGAACACTCGAGTTATACCCTCGTGCCAAATTTCTGGAAATCTCCCAAAGTCGACACAAAAGCTGCGATAACTCGGGAACCAGTAAAGCTATCGACTCCGCGCCCATTCGATTCAGCGTCCAAAAATCTATAGCAATTGATACCCAATAGTTCATATTTTTCTGAAAAACCTTTGAATATTGTGGAATGGAATTTTCTCCCTCTCAAAAACCCTCAAAAATACCCTTAAAATTGAGCTAGCAATGTGGTTCAAGAATTGGGCCGTCGTAGAACCGAGATTGATTTTTGGTGAACATTTCAAGAATGTAGCCATTAAAGTTTGGCCGGAAAAGTGTTGACGGCGGACGGACAGAATTTTTTTTATTAGATATTCGGATTCTACATGCCTTGAAACGTAAAACATCAAATTTTGAGGGGGTTAGAAAATTTTTTTTCTTGGGCAATTACAATGGTTTATTATTGAATAATAAACCAAAAACATCAACTAGTATTCTGCTGTAGAAAAGCGTAGTTAGATAGGTGTCTCTATGATTTAAGTTAAAAGAAAATTCAGATTCACGGGCTAGTACATCCCTGGTTTAACTGCTGAACGAGTAAAAACCGTCTAAACAATGCTTTCAGGATTCTGTTGAGGATGATCTTCGGATTTTCTTTCACCGAGTAGAGACGATTTGAGTATGACGCTCCTCCTGATGGAACCGTTGCGTCTCGAATCGAGCGATGAACCGCGCCATGATAAATCAGGCGATCCTCTGGCACCTCTTGATGTCAACGATGAAGTAAAAGTGGCCCTATTTCTCAAGATTAGAAGATTCCTCTTCCTTCGAAGCATTACCATGCGTGAGAATCCGTGGCGGAATTTCGACGACATCAAATTGTAAAGAATCGGATTTATGGCGGAGTTGAGGTAAAGCATTATGCGGCACGAGAACAAGATGCTGTAGTAGGCGTCGATGCCTATGTCGTGGATTGAATTTTGGTCCGAGATAATTATCCATAGAGTGAAGATGCGGAACGGGAGGAGGCACGTGAAAAATGATACCACCACGGTCACTAGCATGAGCACAACCTGAAATGCCAAACGAACGAATTTAGACAAATAATAATCAAATAGTCTCGTTTCTATTATCGTAAAAATTATAAATACCTGTTTTCGAGCCCTTTGATTAAAACCGTCCGTCGAACTCGCGGCCGAATCGGCCATCAAATGTTTGGCTATTACAGAGTAGAGCAAGATGAGTATTAGCAAAGGAATTATGACGAACAGGCAGATGATGAAGATGAAAAAGAAGGCGACAGTCCACGAGTTCAATTCGGTGAGGCAGGCAGGAACGATAGAGCCGTCAAAGTATTCAGTCATTCTGTATTTGGTGAAACTTATGATTGGGCTGAAATCAGAACGAGAAAATTGCGATATTTATAATTGGCATATTTATTGGGGGGGAAAAAAATTATTTTTCAAAATGGCATACGGAGATGCGACAGTATCGACATGGCAACATCGAGAGTGCCATATTTATAATACTAAGCGCAGTGAGAATAATAATTATCATAAATATGTGTCCTACAGGGTGCGGCATAAAGGACGGACGCTTTTGAAATGGCTAGTACTCTTCCCCTACTACGCCGACATATGAGAGGAGGGTGCTCTCGATTCGTGAGGTCCAGAGCATTTTTTTTTAGTTGATACCATGGAGCCGTGGACTGTTGAGCACCGCGTTTTCGCCTATGACAGTTTTGTCAGAAATAACGAGTCTGTCAATGCAGTTCAGCGTGAGTTTCGTCGCCACTTTAACAGCCACCGAAATCGAGCTGTTCCTTCTCGGAACACCGTTCTTCGTTGCGTTGAAGCGCTTCGCACACGAGGTGTACTGATCAACAATTGATAGAGCGATGTTGGAAAGAGTTTTTGCAAAAATCCAAGAACGCTTCCAGCAGTGCACCACCAACAATGGACACCACTTGAATGACGTGATTTTCCACACTTAACTTTCGAAAATGCTATTCAATTACAAAGTCGAATCTGTAAATAAATATGTTTTACAATAAAAATTACTGATTTTATGATTTTTTAAAAATCGTCCGTCCTTTATGCCGCACCCTCTATAAGTGGAAAATAAATTAATGTACGGTGCGTAATATATATTATGTTCCGTCTAATCACTGCCATAAAAAAAATTTCAACTTGAAATGTACATATAAAAAAGAAATATTGACTGCTCTTCTTAATTCTCAAAATTCTTGTTAATACCAATTTAAGGTGATTTGCTTTCCTTCGGAGAATTTAAGATACGGCGGAATGAATAATAGTTTTGAATTCTGCAATAAAAACATTTTCCATCCCTTTTCAGTATTTTCAACTCTGCGACGACCATCGGAAATTGAATAATGTAAGCGGTGATCGATACGACGCTGTGTAAACGAGTTATTCGAACTTGGCGGGGCAGCAATAAGCTTCTTCAAGAATAATCTGAATTCGAGCTTAAAGTTTTCCTTTGGCTTTACGTTTCGAAAACTTTTCCATTCCGGATAATGGATCTCCGATCAACTAAGACCTAGATTGTTTAGCGAATCTCTTTTCGAAGAAAAGTACGTACGAAGACAATAGTAAATCAAAACTTGAAAAAAATAATAAAAACAAATTCAAAACAATTTTCCCCAAAAAAAAAAAAACAAAAAAAAAACGAATAATTCTTTATCCCCTCAAGTACCTAATAATAGAGTTATTTTTCAGAGTTAATACAGTTTTTCAGAGTTATTTTTCAGAGTTATATAGAGTTAATTTTCTCAAGCTTATCTGCAATGAGAATCCGAAGAAAATTTCAGAAATTTACTAAACGCGGTAGTCTATTGTACAATTCACTACAATTCCACCAATTCCAATTATCATTGAAAGCTAGAGTCAAACTGAAATTAAATTATTTCTATAAACGGTATCCACAACGGTGGATAGTTTCCTATTGGTGATTGTTGTCACATCTATGATAATGCAATTTTCGGGTATTCAAAACCATACAATTTATTGAAAATTTAATGCTAAATTCAAATCTTTTACGAAAAATATTTCGTCACATGTCTTTTTTTTTCTACTACCATAAATATAAAAAACGTGATTTAAAAACAATTATTTTTCAAAATACGGGATACACAAGTATCTACTTTTGATTAAATTAATACGAAACTTTGAGCGTGCGAACTAGACTTCAATTGCTCCATCATTATGCTATGCAAAAGCTATGCGTTGAGTACTTTCAATTACAATAATGATCATTTTTCTCGACGTGCTTTGGAACCGTGCTCGAAAAACTTCAAGAAATTAAAAATCGTATCACGTTTTTCGTTGAATTGTCTTCCCTGCACGCCATAACAAAAATCCGAACTTCGTGCTAGGCTCTAATAGGCAGTTAAAAAAAAAAAAATGACGTCAAAACAATGAAATCGAGCAATGTTTCTAAAAGTTATAAGCTCGCCGAGCCAAAAGTTGCAATTTTCGCGAGAATATCGTCGTTCGGAATTTCTCCTAATATTGGGGCCGTAATTACTAAAGGGATTCGATTTTAAAAATGATGGGACCCATCTAGATGGTGACGTGACGCTTAAAAAAAAAAAAAAAAAAAAAAAAAAAAAAAAAAAAATATTGTATTTTTAATCATTTTGATGTTCCTAAACTAAATTTTTAGCCTAACGATGCAGTTGATCAGAGTATATAGAACGATTTTTATAGCTCCAATAACTCACGAGTTAAAACCTCATGCCTACCAAATAATACACCTTTATCTGGAAAAAGTTGGAAAACACGTATTTTCTCCCCCTCAAAACACCTCAAAAATACCCTTAAAATTGACTGGGGTTTAATGCAAGCAGACAACACATTAAAAAAAATAAAATAATCATTTTAAAAAATAGTAGTAATGGAAAAAAATAATAATAAAAAAAATTGCAAGTTAACTAGAGTAATTTCTTCTCTTTGAAGTTGGCTAAAACTTAGGAAAACTGGCTTGATTGAGAACAATTCCGAAGCGTCGAAAACAAAAATTATCTGTTCATTTGTCAACATTACGAATCAAATGGCTGCCCTGGGATTTCAAGGACGTTCTAAAACAGTCATTGGTTACACAACATGAGCATTTATGAGTATATCTCAGTTGACCTGAAAGCGTTTAGATATTATTGTTTCTAGCATAGCTGGATATAGAAGTTTGTTAGCTAAGCGAAGAAAAAATGCAAAGCCTCCACCTGTAGTCAGCCAGCAGCTTGAAGCAATTGCTGGTAAAATCTGAGCTAGCGGATAGTGCAACGGAAAAAGTGCTAAGAGAAGTTACCACTCGTTACTTCGAAGTAATGAGATATGGGATTTTACCACTGACCTGGAGCTGCTACGGACCGATCGGGGGGCTTTGCACTTTCTCTTCATCCATAATACAATTTCAGCATAATTTCAGAAATGAAGCGGAAGGCATTTACTTACCCCCGACGGACGTAGCAGCCGACCACGGCAGCGACTTCTCTTCGAGGAATCAGCCAAAACTAGGCAAATCTTGCTAGAATTTTTGAAAAGTTTAAACGTTCAGAGGAAGGATGCGAGAAACTTAGTAACGGGAAACGTTTTTCGAGGTTGTCGACCAATAAGAATTACAACAATTCACTCATTCAAATCTTAAAATTTTAATGTCCTGGAACACAGAACCGATTCAACTGATGAATCTATCAGGTTACCTTCCTAATCAGTTCTAGTCAACCCATGTGCATAGTTTTTAGCAGAGATTTTTATAAATATTTATATTTTTTAAATTACCCTCCAAAGAGAAAAAAAAGAAAAAAACAAACAGACATCAAGAAATGCGACGAGAAGGAAAAGAAGTTAAAATTTTAATATTTGGTTGGTATTTGCGTCGATGTACATCGAGCTCTTTCGCCTCACCTGGAACCTAAGTCCGCATGTGTTTCTACCGTGTGAATATTCAGCTGGAAACTTTCTAGACTTGGTTGCAAAACGAGAAAAATGAAATTAATGGTTTTACCAATTCTCGAAGAATCGTCCCAGCTCCTTCCAACTATTCCGACGACGCTTCAAAGCTAGAATTTTTAACATCGGAGCAAAATAATTTTCCCATTTGAAAAATAAACCGTATATTTTTGCGTGTATCTAGTCAAATAATAAGGGATATGGTCATTCGAGTGCACGTTGTTCCTAAGCTAAAGTTGGAATACATTTTCTTAATCAGGTCTTGGAACAGGCTCATACGTACACGAAATGATCACTTTCCAAAAACGTTGTTAATCCGTCCATTTGAATTTTATACGTCAGGCTGAAGTGGGAGTATTCGTAACTCAAAATTATTGCACGACCCTGATACTATGTCGACACGAATCACAAATTTTAAAAAAACCACAACCAACTTATACAAAAAATTATTATATTCAACATTGGTCTACTCGTTAAATGAGTTGATGATGAGTAATGAGCGGCCAAAGTTAATTATAAGAATTTTTAAATATATTGACTGTTTAGTTTATTTATTTTTTATTTGCGCTGACATAAATAGCGCTGATCTCGACCTTTTCATGCTTCTTTCGGATTTCCCTCATCTGCTCGCAGATCATGAGGAATTCGATTGATTTGAAAATATTCCAATATAGCGGTGAAAATCGTGCGCCTTAAATCTTAAATTATTGGAAAGAATAGGCCACGTGTTTGACCTGAACAGAAGGCTCGGGAAAGGTACCAGCTTTTTAAGTGTAAATCGAGAAAGAAGTGTTTCTGGAGAGCGAAGGCCCGAGATGAAAGATGAATTCCAATCATCATATGCATTTTTCACAAAAAAGGAAGAAAGTACTACTACATCGCGAGCCTTCAACAGTTGAGCTTCTTATGATGATTATTTTCTAATAGCAAACGTGTGATACTATTTATGAAGTGATTTTTGTAAAATCTTTTTGTAAAATAATATTTTCTTTAGTCATTTACTAGGGCCAGGAAAGATGCGAGGATCTCAACAATTTAAAAAAAAAAAAAAAAATAATAATATTCATTTTTCACGCTGTTGAGCGAACAATAATTTAATTACATTTACACATTCATTTACCGAGTCGTATATTTAGGATGTAAGAGTGTCGTTCTCGTTAGGAATCATTGATCTATGAGGGAGGAATTTCCAGCCACCGATTATTGTATTTATTTTTTACTTGTTGTTGTTCTCCAAACGGAAATAAAATGGTATTCTATTCTAGGGTCACATACTGTACTTTCGCGCCATCCAATATAGTTGGTATTTAGAATGTATACGGGCTGATTCATGCGTAAAAATTGCACACGCTTGAAACTCGATTGATTGCGGATTGTTTGTTTCTTCAGAAAAATACGGTTAACAGTGAGGGATTTTTTTTTTTTTTTAAAGCAATATTTGGGTATTACGCTCAAATTATGGAGGAGGGTATAAAATATTTTTCTCGGGTAATCACGACGGTTTATTATTGCATGATAATCAAAAGTTTCGAAGGTATCCCGTCGGAAATTAGTCCAAGAAAATTCGAGCTTGCACTTAATTAGGAACAACCTGTTCGCACATGTTTCCGTCAATGGCAAGTTTCATCGTCGTAATAATGGTTCGGTAAATACAATTTGAACGCGACGATACACTGTCCTAAGAAAAGTCCGATAATTGCCGAAGCGAATAGCCACACGTTAAAAGACATAGTTATGAGCATGATGAAGAAACTGAGCGTCGCTTGAATCGCAACGATCGAAGAAATTACGAAATTTTTCGCGAACAGTTCCCATTTTTTCATGGACGGTTTGTTACTCGAAGCCGGATATCGCGTTCGGTAGTATTTGATCACCAGATCGAGCTTGACTACTTTCAGTAATTCGATGGCCGCTGCAATTGCCGCAACTGCTAAGCACGACAAGGCCAACCCAAGGCGAGATTTGACCGACCAAAAATCGAACAGAAGTGTCACTTTGTCGCCAAAATGAAACGTCATCGTATGTCCGCTATTTTTCATATCTCCAACGTGCTGCGAGTGATCGTGAATCTCCAACTTTTCAACAACTTTCTCGCTCGCAGGTTCAACATTCTCGTTTGCGTGAATACCGTCAGGCGGTCGAATTGGAAACGAATTTGCTTCAAGGCATAAGCACAAACACACGATTAATGTCACTCGGTCGACGAGAAAACAGGTAGCCATCACTTGACGTTGGCGCGAGTCAGTTGAAAATTAGCTCCAGTCGGTCGAGCTAAATCGATGCGCGAAATTTTCGACCACCTATCGCGATACTACACGAATGAGCGATTGTCTCTCACAAAAATAGCCCTGGTCGGATTAGGTCCGATATCGGATCATCTCGCGCTCGGTTGAATAAGAAACTGATTCCGCTTCTTCGAAGGTTCCTCTAGACAGATTACATTATCGCTCGGAATCCCCCATAACAGAGAAATCAGTTATCCCTTGAGGTCAGTATAATAAAAAGATTACAAGCAGGATCATCATCGACGAATGGCGATGGGAAATTCGGTTTTAGGGAACGGCTCGCTTATATATTGTTTTGTCACACTGAACATAATCGCAGTCGCAATATTGAGTATTATGAAATGGACAATTTTAAAAAATTCGACCAAAAAAATTAATATAATAAATAAAACGCTAAATCAAAATTAAAAAACAAATTTCGAAATAAAATAAATAATGAATATAATAATAAAACGCTGCAAATGGGTGTAATATTCCTTGCTTCAATTATGATTTACGAAGACCATCCATTTGGAATAGTAATCCCGAACATTTCTGAACGTTTCCACCTAACAGATTGTGTGGTTGAGGTGGAGATAAAAAACGCGACGAGTTCTCCTTATCATCTATATTCAATCGAGCGCTTTCGCCCTCACGGGCCTCTTCAGGCTACATCTGGAAGTGATATGTGTAGGGGTAAGTTAGTTTGTTGTTATCGGTTAAAACTAGCATGTCAGGAAGCCAACATTCAAGAAACCAGCACAGAAATTAAGATACAAATTAAAATTCAAGTGTTGCATACATGTCCATTGACGTATTAGTTTACCTTAGAAATTAGTATGTCAATTTTTTTAGGGTCCCCCTTGAAGAGGGTTCGTCCTAATAAAAAAGGTCGGATATAAGTTAAGATAAAACAAAAATACTAAATTCGTTGTAAAGACAAAAAGTGGAACTATAGTGCAAACAAAGATTCTTACTTGTGATGAGGAGTTATCACAGTTGCATACCTAATCTAGTTCTAAAAAGCTTGAAAATATAAATGCATTTTAATTTGTATCTTAATTTCTGTGCTGGTTTCTTGAATGGTGGCTTCCTGATATGCTATTTTTAACCGATTACAACCAAATAGGGATACTTACCCCTACACATATCACTTCCAGATGTATCCTGAAGAGGCCCGTGAGGGCGAAAGCGCTCGATTGAATATAGATGATAAGGAGAACTCGTCGCGTTTTTTATCTCCACCTCAACCACACAATTATGTACCAGCGACAACAACCAATGATAACAACAGATTGGCAACAATAAAAGAAACGGAGGAAGATAGGGAATTATTTCGTCATTAGAGAGTTTTGCCGAAAACAACAAATCGCCGATTTTTGGAAAACGCAGTTACGCTTCTTTTTCCTCTTTTTTTACTGAAGTTTTACAATTTTCGTTCAGTTACGTAGCTTCCCACCATTTCCAAGCTTAGGAAGATGATAAGATATTTCAGGGGTCCAACTTTGCCGAATTTCCGGTCTTGGCTGAGACTTTGACGTAAATTCGGCGTGATTTTTATTTGTCTAGCGAAAATCAATATTTCACCGATGGCCCAACCAGCCATGAAATCGAAAGCGTTCTAGTCTCTCGAGCCCTGGAACGGCGGAAAAAATGATGTGCGTCTCATAACTTAGCAAAAAAACGCTGCGTAGGCTAAAAAAATGCGATTTCAATACTTCGAGCGCAACATTGATATAAAAAATAGTCTTATTTACATAAGAGAAATCGACAAAATGGCGGCTTGATCCAATCCTCGCCCCTTCCCCACAATTAATCTGACGCATCAATCTATGTTTTCAAGAAATTTCCAGGCCGCACGAAAATTTGCCGAGATACCAAATTTTTGAAAGGTTACAAGCTGTCACAAAATTTCGCCGTTCTTAACGTAATTACTCCTCAAGTTCCATACCTGGTGAAAAGCGCAGCGAATGTCCAGGCGAGGAGGCAAATTAGAATTGCTCTGGTTTTTGTGCAGACATAGCCAGCCCTCAATGGTTCGCAGATGGCATAGTACCGCTCGAACGAAATTGCTAGTATTGTTAGCACCGACGCGTGAGCTACTGTCAACTCGACGAACGGCACTGCTTTGCCTGGAAAAAATTTAAATCAACGTATATAGACCAACAGAATTAATCAATCGAAAACTTGGGAGCAATTGAAAAACTTTAACTCCATTAGATGAAGACTTCTGAAGATTAAGAGTGAAATTTTAATTTCTATTATTTTTTGTTTTAATAGGTGGCCTTTCGCAATGTGCAAAATGTTGAAATTGACATCCCAGATAATTAACCGTAGACGTAATTATCTGGATTTCTGGATTATTTGTAATTTTGGATTTTCCTTCTCCAGGTGGTCGTATTACTTCTTTCTGCAGGTTGAGGGGGAGAATGGCGAGACGACCTCTTCTCCATTTTTTCCTTCTTTCTATTCCGCCGAGTACTTTCGCCCGTTCGGGCTTCTTCAGGGCCAATATAGTACCACGGGTACCTATGGCCCTAATTGCCCCTTCCTTATGGACCTAATTTTGGATGAGTCCCAAATGACTCTGCGGTATGATTTTTTAAAAATATTTTTCACTCTGCACTTCGGCTTCTCATTTGAGAAATATGAAGAGTAGGAGTAAGGTGGTAGCTTCGCGTATGAGTCCATCACTCAAGTTTCCTTTCAAGAATTTACGCCTGGTTCAGTATTTGATGATGTTAATGAACTAGCTGCAAACGCGGACTAAGTACTTTCAGGATGTTCCCTCGGTTATGGTTAAATTAAATTTGTGTTGTGCGCTGGAGGAAGTCAGCATCTCGCGCATGGACTAACTTAATTGCGTTTGGAGGGTATAAACAAGAGCTCTTTAAGCTCACTTGCAGGTGCCTCAGTCGGTTGATAATAATTAACTTTTGAAAATGACATCGTCTTAGAACGAGGCTGTCGTTATGGGGCACGAAAATGTCACACGGAAATATACAAATCCGTTCTTCGCCGAAAAAACCAGTGGTGTGCATTGATCACTCAGTACTTCCATAAGCGGTAACAGAAATAACCAATTATACAATCAAGAAGCTCGTACTAAGGTCGAAAGTTACTCGACAACTGTTATAGAGAAACTAGCTAAGAGAACCCAAAAATAGAAAAACGCACGAATTAGATTAATAATGCGGAAGTGCAGTATGTGAGCCTAACATAACGATACAAGCCGAGTTTTGTAACATAATATGGGATAATTTTTATGAACCTTGAGCGCCAAAAATATTGATTTTTTCGCGGACTGTAAATATTGAAATGGTCAATAAACCGCATACGGCGGAGGTACGGTGTGTGATCCCATCGATAGGTAACAAGTTTTATGAAATGGGGTCATTTTAAAGCAGAGAGATCCATCTATTATAAAGAAGTGCTAAAATAACATAACTGAAAATGCGAATTACGAGAAAGTAAGGTGTGTGACACCAATAATAAAAATCAACCGACATTCAACTGACATAAAGAAACATTTCAATTCCTCCAGCGTTTAAATATAATTATTTTTGCAGGCCGAAAAAAACAACAAGATACAGTCAATATGCTAATAACGCGGAAGTACTGTAGGTGACCCTCGTGATAAAAATCAGACTTCATTCAATTGCCGTCCCGAACATTTCAGTCCTAAAGCGTTCAAATATCTTGATTTTTCCCGTCTGTAAAAATCAAAATACAAAATACGCTCAAGTGAAATTGTGAAAAAGGCTCATAAATAAAAGGTACGGGGTGTGAACATAAATACAAAAATCAAGCATCATGAGGTCGCCATAATGAACAATTAAAGACCACATAGGTTGAAAAAAAAGACTTCTGAGTTTAAAGCGTTTCAAGTGTTTTTTTATTTTGATTTTTATAGGCTTTAAAAACGTTACATATATATATCGGTTCTCGGATTTTTCTCATTTGTTCAAGTTCGATAATGGCTGTAGGTACTATTTTTTATTTACAATTTTGTTTCAATCTATTGTTCTGAACCTTGTTGGCAATGGTAAGTTGATTTTCAGTGCCCGATTGCTGTGAAGGCGAATCTCGTTCCATCAGACTGCCGAAAAACTGTGCTACCCCTTTTAATCCTGGCCTTTAAAGCCGAAGACCAGGGTTTTTTTTTGTTGTGGAAAGTCTCCGAGCAAGGCCATTGTATTCACTTTCTGCTTGGAGATAGGCAGGCCGTTAACACCGTTCTGTATTGCGGTTTAATCCCTCACCAACTGACCGCACAACTAAAAATCACACTCGAATTCTGCAGATACCAACACGTCCACTAGTTTTAACCTCGAGGCTGCCTTCCTAAAAACTGGAAACGTATTTTGGCGTCTTCATTTCATGAGATACTAACTTTTTTCTCGTTCTCCTTTTGCCGCGAATCAATCAATATGGAGTTGGCAATAAATATACCAGAAAAATGTCTAAATTTCTTTGGGCTTGTTGGACATTGACAACTGAAGTCGAAAACAACCATTAGAGGTTGCTACCTCACAGGTTATTTCTTTTTGATGCAACCATCAGTCTCATACTAGACAGCTTTACGTTAAGCTACTCTGTCAGAATACAGTTTATTTTTTTGATTCTTTAAAAAAATTCCTTTATCGACACGGTTCCATATTCCTATCAGAACCAACAGGGTTAAAACTCAACATGAAAACTATGTAACAGTATACCTTCTCTCTTACTAAGAATAGTAGTTCCACCGTTCGATACTATCGAGTTGAGCATATTAATGAGATATAGAATTGTAGAATTTATAAAATAGCACCGTATATTCAGCTGTAAAATTATTTTTATTAAACCCTTGGGAAGCTGTATTTTTCTATGAGCTTTTGAGCTTTAAGGAAAAAACAGGATTTAATTAAATTACAGACCGGAGACTATTGAAAATAAAAGAAATTTTCAAAACCGACAAATTTCGCCGTTTCAAAAATATTTTTTCTTGCTCTCAAGGGATGTGAAGTTTATCGCTCTTTCCAACGATATAATAAGATCGTAACTTACTGCCATAATAATGATAGTTGCGGTATTTTTAGAGAGTAAAGGTCGAAAAAAAGTAAAATGTAGGAAAATTGGCGGTGGAGATTCAGAAAAAAATGATAAGGCACAACTGCGATCAGAAATTAGTTGTATAATCGATTTCTCAAGTTTTGGTAACATAATTTGGGACCCAATTTGGGAACAGCCCTGGAGAGGCATGAATGGCGAAAATAATACCTCTCTCTCCCCTTTGAGCCAAAAAGCAGTCATAGCTGTTGTCGCAATACAGTTTCGAAATCAATTTAATTACCTCTTTTGTATAAGCAGAAAATTTCAAATCTCAATCGCATTTCCAAAAATCTTCTAAGAACAAAGTTCTTCTAGATTAAACCTAAAATAAATTCTTATGGACTGTTAAGTACAACTCGGTCAATAAATGGGAGATAAGGGAAGTATTACGAATGAATAAAATTCACAGGGTTTTGCTGAATAAAATTCAGATGAAGGGAAAAAAACGTGTACTCTCCTACAAAACAGAAGAAAGTTAACCATTAGGGTAGGTTATAAACATAACGGCTAGGCTTGTGTCTGTGGTAAACAATTAATACCATTAATACCCAACATGGACCTTAGTCACTTATTTGTTCACTTAATTCGTTGGAAAGCGATTTTTATTAAAGTACATCAAATATAATACTGAACGCTAACTGGCTTTAAATTTTCTACAGTACTGGAAAAAACAAAAAACACGCCGAAGGACTTTTTAATGCAGGTAGCATCTGAGTTGAGACCTCCTTTAACCAACTTTATTCAAATCGAATGATAGCCGCTATGCCGTTCAGAATACCAAATGTCTACTTATTCCGCTTAGGTTCTCGTAGTGGACTATTCTATTTCGAAAGCGAATTTTCGGTAGCTGTCTATAAACGTGTGACTACACGCTTAAGCCGTCTTAATAACGTTTCCCATTTTCGGCGGTTGTTATTAGGTATTTTCTACCGAACACAAAACTCGTACGTTTCAATTCTAATAATCAATTTTGTGCGTTTCACCGACTCTAAAGAATTGAATTTGATATAATTGCTTTTTCAATGGGAAAGGGTGGGAGATTTTTAGAAGTCAACTTCATCATAATTTTGGTTTATTATTCAATGAAAAACCTTTCAGAGGAACCAGCCCGAGAAATTTTTTTTTTTTTTGCCTAACTGATGATTGATATTTTACGTTTCAAGGCATGCGTAATCCGAATATCGAATAGAAAAAAAAAATTCTGTCCGTCTACCGTACGCAGTCAACTGTTCCGACCAAATTATATTATACCTACGTTCTTTAAATTTTCACCGAAAATCAATATCGGTCTTGCAATGGCCCAATCTTCAGTATTTTCGAATGTTTTTCGAACAAAGGTTGTTTGGCATCAATTCCTATAGATTTTTGGACGCTGAATCGAATGAGATCGCAGGGTCGATAGCATTAATGGTTATCGCAGCTTTATTGTCAAATTTTGGAGGTTTTCTGAAATTTGGCATGATGGTATAGCTCGATACCTAGTGCTTGAGTCTATAAAAATCCAATGCTCGTCTAACACTCTCTTCAGCCTTAGAATATTTCGTTTTTTTTTTCATAATCTTGCACACTCCACAAAAGTAAATAATTATTTTTTTTCAGATTTGTTATTAAAAGCTTGCCTTCAGTTTCAGTTATTATTACCTATTTATTACCTTGTTGATGTTAAATAGAAGAATCTACCCCTATTATAGGTACTTCCTACTACACTTCTAGATAAATTACTAATGAATTCGAATGAATTCCAAATCGCAACGATTGATTGCCTTTACAATTCATGAACATTTTGTTTATACCTTTAACGTGAATCCGAAACGAATCTGCGGTGACTGTGAGTGTTATTTTCATATTAATATTCAGTCGAGAGATCTATTCCAATCGGGAAAAGTGAATTTATGTTCTCTCGAATGACGAAGTTTTCACTCGATGAGTGAAAAATTGCACATTTATACGACTTCGTAAGATTGTACGTTTCCATAAGGACCTATGGATCAAGTAATTCAATTCCAAACGATTTTCCGAGTAATGTATTCAGCTAACCCCATTTATTAGTTGAGGGCTGGCCATAAATCGTTTTTCTTGTCTAATAAATCTTCAAGCAGACCTATCTTCCAAAGAACGTTCGAAGGATGAATTCTGAGATTGCCAGAGAAGAAGGAGGAAATGTTTATATGATTAAAATGATGGACTGGTATTATTGAATAGAAAGATTCGCCTCTGTAAACCTGATTTAGAAAAAAATATACTGAAGCTAATTCTACACGTTAGTTGGGATTGAAAATTAAATTCGAGCGCAAAAAATGAGGCATATTTAACGATCAAGTAATTTACAATTAATCCGCTCTAGAAGTTTTAATTTTTGGTGGAAATATAATATCAACGTACCAATTGAAAATCAATCAAATCAGATGAGTGGAAATTTATTTTCCCGAGAACTTTGCATTTTCGTTAAAAATAAAATTGGCAAAAATGTTCGAAAATAGGACAACATTGATGTTTAGGGTAGTACGAATTGTCCCTTTAAGTCATTGTTTTGACCAGATAAAATTGCTATCGTACCACTATCCTATGGGATGCGTTCCTTATAGTTGTAGGATATTATAGAGCGCTTCCGCCTAATTGAACCTCTTCAGGAAACGTAGACAGGTAAGTATGACACTAATCTAACATTTAATCGATATTTTCATCTACAGGTCAAGCCTTCCTCAATATTAAAAATATAATCCAATGCTTGTATATTTTTGGTTTATTATTCAATAATAAACCATTGTAATCACCCAAGAAAAAAAATGTCTAACCCCCCTCAAAATTTGATGTTTTACGTTTCAAGGCATGTAGAATCCGAATATCCAATAAAAAATTTTTGTCTGTCCGCCGTACGCCGTCAACACTTTTCCGGCCTAACTATAATGGCTACATTCTTGAAATTTTCAACAAAAATCAATCTCGGTCATACGATGGCCCAATTCTTGAACCACATGGCTAGCTCAATTTTAAGGGTATTTTTGAGGAGTTTTGAGGGGGAGAAAATTCATATTTTCCAAGGTTTTTCAGAAAAATGTGTACGTGGTATCAGATTATATAGATTTTTGGACGCTGAATCGAATGAGACCACCGCGGAGTCGATAGCATGATTGGTTCTCGAGTTATCGCAGCTTTTGTGTCGAATTTGGGAGATTTTCAGAAATTTGGCATGAGGATATAACTCGTGAGTTCTTGGAGCTATAAATATCGTTCGGTACTCGTTTGAATGCTCCTCGAACACTCTCCAGCTGTACCGTTGGGCAAAAAATTTAGCATTTAATTTGGAAATTGAGAAAAATTAAAATGATTGAAATTACAATAGTAGCTACGGAGTTTTCCCCTATAGTTACCATCTGTTTTTCGGTGGGAACGTTCACAAATGTTCGGAATAATTACTATCACAAATGGATAGTCTTCTTAAATCAATATTGAAGCGAAGGAATTTTTAACCTCTGTACAATCATTTGCAGTGTTTCCTGTCTGATTTTATCCTTCCAAAAAGACCGAGTATTTTTTTATTATCTCATACTTTCCTTATTAGGTCTTTTAAAAGCGATCCAATACTGCGAACGCTCGATAAAATCCAATAAACGAGATAAAACTCTTTAATAACGCTTTTTTCCTGTCATCGTCAACGCTAAAACAAATAAAGTGCTAATACCTTTTATTTTGAATTCAAATAGAAAAAAAATCGTTGAAAATACATAATTTATTTTAAGTGCATGTGTATTAATATAATCTATGAATCTCTTGTAAATCAATTAAGTTTGATAGTTGTGAGAGTTATGAGTTAGCTGAGAGGATTTCTACTGATATAATTTTCAAAATGGCCGTGCTTCGGGAAAAAAATGAGTCGACCAAAGTGCAATTACGTAACTAGAGACATACCACGAAATGAAGTGATCAATCTGACGGTAATTCAATTTTAAGACAGAGAAAAAAATCAAGGTTCGTACCTCAACAGCGAAAAGAATTGGAAGTTTTTCAACACAAGTTTGTCCAAGGGGGCTTGAGTCGATTTTTAGCCACTGCGACTCAAAGGATAACAAAGTTACGGTTATGGAAGCAATTTCTTAAGCCTCATCCTTTCGGGGTTGAGCGAGCAAAGTTTAAGAGTGACTCCAATATAAGGGCACCCGAGTACGCCATCAGTTACATCAACTTGGAAGAATCGGAGGTTCCTCGTTTTTTATTAGGCAGAGGGAATTTTATCGCAGGATTTTTTTCCGTTTTTTTTCCGCTTAACTCTTTACAAAACGTTAAATTGTTTATCAGGATGAGATCGTTTTTTGCGCTTCGTGTTAGCTGTATTAAGAGCGCTAAAATTACGTATTCACCACTACTGAAAATTTTCGGCTAGCGCATTTTTGGATAGTTTTGGTTTAATGATATAAAATAAATCATTGCAATCGCTCAAAAAAAAAAAAAAAAAAAAAAAAAAAAAAAAAAAAAACCGATTTAAAATTTCCTGGCTTCAATAATGATGTAAGAAGACCATACATTAATGATAATTACTTGTCGGTACATTTATTTGTGAACGTTTCCATCTAAAAGCACATCGGTAACTATAAGGGATAACGCCTTAGCAACTATATGGCAATTTTAGTTATTTTAATTTTTCTTAATTATCTAGTTAAAAGTTAAATAATTGCCTAACGATACAGCTGAAGAGAGTGTTTCATAACCATTCCAACGTGTAGAGCGATTTTTATTCCCCTAAAACTTCTCGAGCTATACGATCTTGCCAAATATCTGAAAACCTCAAAAATTCTACACGAAAGTTGTGATAACTCGAGAACTGTAAAAGCTATCGACCTCACATTGGTTTCATTCGATTCAGCGTCCAAAAATCTGCAGAAATCGTTACCAAATACACCTCTGTTTGGAAAGCGTTGGAAAATACTAATTTTCTCCCCTTTCAAAACCTCAAAAAATACCCTTAAATTGACGTGAGCCATTGTCAAACTCAGATTGAATTTAGGTGAAAATGTCAAAGATTTAGCTGGAAAAAAAGAAAAAAAAAATGAAATGATATAATTTGCTAATGAGAGCTCTTTTAGTTAACAAACAAAACATTCACTAATGTACGGGTTCGTAACTAATACAAGTAGATGGTCATTTTGAATCTAGTTCGAAGCAAAGGAATAATAAACAGCTGTAAAATCGTTTGCGGAGTTTTTCTGTAAATTTAAATATCGTACACTTTGAAGCTCAAATAAACTAAGTAGGTCGTATTTTACGTAGAAAACAAATAAGCAGCAAAAGAAGAGCTGGTGTGCGGTTGTGTAAGCATACGATGCCTTTTTGGAAATTCACCAGAAAAAAAATTGAGCTAGCAATGTGATTCAAGAATTGGGCCGTCGTAGGACCGAGATTGATTTTTGATGAAAATTTCAAGAATGTAGCTATTATAGTTTGGCCGGAAAAGTGTTGACGGTGTACGGCGGACAGACGTAAGAAGTAATTTCAATCATTTTTATTTTTCTTCATTTCTGAATTAATGTAAATCTTTTGCCTAATGGTGTAGCCTAATAGAGCGTTTGACGACCATTCCAATGAGTATAAAACGATTTTTATAGCTCCAAGAACTCTCGAGTTTTTGCCAAATTCGTGAAAATCTCCCAAATTTGACACGAAAGCTGCGATAACGTGAGAACCAATAAAGCTATCGACCCCGCGATGGTCTCATTCGATTCAGCGTCCAAAACTCTATAGAAATTGATACCAAATACACCTTTTTCTGAAAAACCTTGGAAAACATGAATTTTCTCCCCCTCAAAACCCCACAAAAATACCCTTAAAATTGAGCTAGCAACGTGATTCAAGAATTGGGTCGTTGAGAGGCCGACATTGATTTTTGGTGTAAATTTCAAGAATGTAGCTATATTTAATATTCGGATTCTACATGCCTTGAAACGTAAAACATCAAATTTTGAGGAGGTTAGAAATTTTTTTTCTTGGGCGATTACAATGGTTTATTATTTTAATAACCCCCTAGACACCGGTCGTACGAAACCAGTTCGAGAGCTGTATTATGTTCTGTTTTCGATCGATATAGCCTAATTGAATTAACTAGGTAGCTTCGGAGAACATCGACAAGCCTCGTAACGCACTACAGACATGAAAACCTTTCAGCGGGAGAAAAGTATTCTTCTCGCGACAAGCCTTCGTGACAAGGAGCAAGTTTATAGGATACCTTGTCGGTATTTACTCTGTACCTCTTGAACAACCGGTACCTGCGACCGATGGCATATCAATAAATTAAATAATTATTGTCGTAGGGAGCGAGTGCACAGGAACACGCTCTCATCGTCTTGCCATGCGGCGATAAATAGAAGCGGTAATGAATTCAGCTGTTTCCATCAAGGAAGAAGGAGTTGAAAAAAATTAACTTCACTGAATCAATTAACTGAATATCAGAGCGTCGTGATTCTTCTCTCGTTGGCATGCGATGTTGACATACTCGATTGACCGTTGTATTTTTCTCACATTGCTCCTCTCCCTAGACAAAAATATGATTTTCGTCCGGTATAAAATAAATCAATGTTTGAACGCAGCTTTTTGATTAATTCGTCGTTAAACTATGTTCAGTCAGAAAAAAATCGTTTAGTTTCTTTTGCCATAGATAACTCCCCCGTTAAGATAAAATACGACCATGTGTTTCTTAAGACAAACTAATTTTTTTCAAGTTAATTAATTTAGATTAAATTCATAGTAATATTGGGTGAATCTCTCCATACATTTATTCATCGTTTACATGTTTAATTGAAAATTAAAAAAAGAAAAATGAAGAAGTTCTTAGAATTTGGAAAATCCTCTTTCATTTCAGGGGCAGTTGAGTACCTTAATGAGAACGCCGATTTAAAAAGATTGTTTTTCACAGGAAACACTTGAGTTTCCCGAAATTTAAACTGAAACAATCACAAGCTATTCAAATTCGTAGAGAAAATTTCACAATTTCGAACAAGGAAAATGTTTGCAAGTTTTTAAAAGCAATACTCGATCGTAATAGTATTAATACTATTCGAATACATAATAGTCAATCTAATGAGAGGAATAAAATCAATAGAGAAAAAATCATTGATAAATTATATAGTATAACACACATAAAACAATAGTAACTAATAAGAAATCAAATTAATATTCAACCAATGGTAAATTAAATTACTACATTCACCAAATTGACTTATACTAGGAACTTGAAAGGAGAAGAGGTCTATAGGTTCATTAGGAGATGCCAACAACTCGTATGCCTTCTAGTAGATTTTCTTATATTGTGCGACCACATGCCCAATTATTAAGGCAGGAGATCAGCCTTGTCATCAAGTCTCAGTCAAGAGCTAAACACACCTTAGAATTACAGATGAGCGACCCGGTTTTCTTGATGAAAGTTATCTTCGCGGAAGCTATTTTGTTCTAGAAACCGTTTCTTCAGAAACAAAAAATAAATGAATAAATAAATAAATAAATAATATAAAAAAATAAAAAAAATAAATAAAAATAAAAAAATTTAAAAAAAATTTCCGAATTTCATAAATCACAAGGTGTTTTAGTTTATTATTCTTTTACTTCAATCAAACCGTCCATTTGGGTTAAGACGATAGATAAAGATCGACTTGTGATAGCAACTATCGCGAAAATTCGTAATGTTTCCAACCAACAAAATATAGGCGACAATAAGGGAAAAATCCTGAGCAACTATCGCAGTTTTAATTATTTTTCTCAATTATCTGATCGAAAGTTAAATTATTCGCCCGACGATACAGCTTAAGAGAGTGTTTGTCAAGAATGACAAGAAAAGATGACAACAAGTGAATGACAAGATTATTATTTTTTTATAGGAAGTCTAAAGCAATAACAAATATCTCTAGATATTGAATATGCAGCACAAAAGCTGCGATAACTGGAACCATGTTGTGGTCCAAAATCGATGTAATCTGATAGGTACTACAAAACGTTGAAAAATGCGAATCCCCCATCCTAAAAAATACCATAAAAATTGAGGCTTTGGATGAATTGGCTTTGTGAAAAAAAAAAAAAAAAAAACGCGTACAGCGGACGGATTGAATTGAAAGACATTGAATTTTGAAGAGGATTAGAAATTCGTTTTCGTGAGCGATTACAATAATAATAAATCCAAATCAAATTATAGTACCCTCATCGACTGTTCCTCCATTAGAAAATAATCGTACCCATAATAATTTCCAAAAATGTGCGTAAAGCGTATTTTCCCTTCATGGTTGCGTGAAGCTATTTGTAAAAAGCTATCAGAAAAAATCAATTTGTGCCGAGTGAAGATCTGAGCCGTTCCGAAACGATCGAACGATCGTTTTATCCTAGAAAAGAGCTTATTACGTTTATCAAATGTGACGACGCTATCTTGCTCATCGGTTTTTCGGTTCAAAGAAGGACTATGCCCTTATTGAGCATTCAAAATTAGGTAGAACGGTCTTCTTTAACGATCCCAGCCGTTATCGAGGTTGGTTAATGGAAGCGGAAGTTGTTCTATCATCTGTGGGAACGCGTGATCTGATGGAACTTCAAGTGGGGAAATTTCGTGACTTGTAGAGAATCAATAAATGGAGACGTAGATGAAAAGGTGTTCGAGAGTTCGCCATTAGGAAAATGAAGATAGACGAGGTTAAAGTTGCTGTATAGTTTTGTGATACAGTCATGCATTTTTTGTATTTTTTCACTAATACTCAGACTGGACATGGAAACTACGTTAATAATAACCGGATCGAAAGTTTTCATTCAAACCCGATTTCCGAATATAGATTATTATTGTCGGTGTTATGATTATTGTAGGCGCGTGAGGGATACAAAAAATACAAAAATTTGGTCGGCAAAGAAGATTGTCTATATTTTTGTTTATTATTCGAAAAATTTGCAATCGCTCAAGAAAAATAATTACTAAGGCCTCACAAAATTTCATGTTATACGTATCAAGACATAATAATAATCCGAATACCAATAACTAAATTCTCCCCGTCCGTCATACGAGTATAGAACGATTTTTACAGCTCCAAAAATTCTCAAAATTTACCTTTAATTTTAATATTTTAATTTTACCTTTAACAAATGCCGAATTTTCAAATTTCTATAGATTCTTGAACGGTGAATTGAATGAGACCATCGCGGGGTAGATAGGTTAACAGTTCTCGAGTTATCACAACTTTCGAATAGAATTTTTGAGATTGCATGAGGCTTTCTAGAGCTATAAAAAACGTTCTATACTCGGCCGAAGAATAAAGAATCGGAGGATGAGTCTCCTGGTTTTTCTCCCCCTCTCGCTCCCTGGACATAAAAAAAAGTGACGACTAGGAAAAGTTGAATAAAAATAGCATAAAAATATAATAATAGCTGTGAGAGATGTTTGTATTCTGTAAAAGTAAGTAGGTACCATGAATACCCGTATTTTATAATATCACTTATAGAATAGAATATGTTTATTATAGATCTGTACATTATTAGGCCTTTAAAGGCCTCTGTTCCACAATGCACAGAAAAAAATTACATTCCAAACAATTAAATATTTCAGGTTCAAATTAATATTAATCAAAAAATTAAAAAATTAATTTTAAAAATAAATAATTAATTAATAAAAATTAATTAAAATTGAATAAATAAAATTAATTAATTAATAAAATTAATTAAAAAAATAAATGGCTCTATCTAGTTTTTAATTTTTTTTATTGCATTTATTTACAAAAAATTTTTATTCACAAAATTAAATATTAAATTCTTAATGCTACGGCTTCCTTGTGAGATGACTCGTGATGGAAACCGGAGCGTCTTGAATCAACAAAATCAACTCTGCATTGGTAATCTTAAACTTAAACAATAAAACAATGAAAATGATAAAGTGACAATACTCTTGGTCCAATAAATTTAAGTTGAGCGTCGATATACAATTGTACGTCGTCAGCGTACAAATGATGGTTACAAAAAACAATATTATCCGTTATAGTATTGATATACAAAGAAAATATCATACTTGATAGTACCGATCCTTGAGGAGTTCCACATAAAATATTTAATTTACTCGTATAGTCATCGAACTGCATAAATATCTGAAGTTGAATAGCTTCACTTTGTACGTTCAATGGAAATTAACTCTGTTGGAGATCTTTGAGATCTGTTAAAGTAAGCGTACTTAAGACTGGCACCGATTAGCATATTGCCTCGATCGAGCGTGCCTGTAACGGTTCATTAGCATACTGCCCTCTCATCATTCAATTTACCTCCGGACATTCGAGCGTCCTATCTACCGTTGGCAATGGGCTGTGATTGATTTAGGCTGTATGCTCAGTAAGCTCTTGGCAGAATACCGGACGTCAACTGATAAAAAAATCATCAACCCTTTCGATATACAAAAAGTACAGTTGGCCTGACATATCGCAAGATTAACTGTACGTCACGTTCGCCGTCAAAGTGACCGATAAGTAAGAAGTCGGTTGTCAGCCGTCGGGGAATTGCGAAGTAAAAGTGAAAGTTGAACTTGCAATGATGTCGCAATTTCATAAGATCATAATACTTCCATTTATTACGTAAACATGAATATTCGGGTGCTCCTAAAACTCGAATCCGGAATGGAGGTGAATTTGGGGGCAGTATTCATAATCATTTACTCGGAAACATTTTTCGGACCAATCTGTACGTTTGTAGTTTATTGAAGGTCTAAAATTTTCGGTGGAAAATTCACACCGGTAGCTTTGAATTTTTTTTTTTATTATTTTTTTTCCATAGTAAATGGAAGTATTGAAATCGTCCGAAAAATCAAATTCGGAACGGAGGAGATTTTGAAAGAAATTTTCAGAGTACCATTTATTCAGAAAATTTTTCTAATAAAAAATTTACAGAGAGTTTTCCCCTACTGTTGCGAATTAGAGAAGGTTTTCCTAGTAAATGTGCAATATTAGACATTTCCGGATTTTGGATGACACAAAGTACTTCCAAGATGTAACCGTTCGAAGTTTTTTCTGTTTTTATTGGCTATAAAAGTAAATATTTTCAAACGTTTGTCATCTTAAAATGTTCATTATGGCAAACGGATGATGCTTGATTTTTTGTATATTGGGTCACCTACCGTACGTTATGAACTTTTTTACGGTTTCGCTGGTCCGTATTTTGTATTTTGATTTTTACAGGCCGCAAAAATCATTATATTTGAACGCTCAAGGTCTTGAAATGTTTGGGACGGCGATTGAAAGAAATCTGTTTTTTATTACGAGGGCCACATTCAGTACTTCCGCGTTATACGCATACCGACTATATAATGATTTTTTTTTGGCCTGCAAATAGAAATATATTTAAACGCTGGGGACTTGAGATGTTCTTAATGTCAGCTGAATATCGTTTGATTTTAATTATTTGTATCACAACCGCACTTCTTCGTAATTCGCATTTTCAGTTTTTTTTTTTTTTTTTGGAAAGTTTTGATGACCATTTTAACAAGTATAGAACGATTTTTATAGCCCAAAAAAATCGTGTTCCCCATGCCAAGAAGTTCTGAAAATCTCGAAAATACAATACGAGAACTGCGATAACTTGAGAACTATTAAAGATATTGACCAAACTACAGTCTCATTCGATTCAGCCTCTAAAAATCTTTAGAATGATCTATCGATAATGCTCGAGAGAGAATTGGATCAGCATTCAAACGAGTATAGATAGATTTTTATAGTCTAACGAACTCTCGAGCAATACCATCAAGAGAAATATCTCAAAATCGCTAAAACTCCACGTGTCTTTGAAATTCTTCCTTTTGGTATTGAAAAATAGATCAAATTATTTGACAATAGTTTATGAAAGTTGATCGTTTTCAATGAATGTGACCAAAGCAATTGCTTTTTTCAAAAAAGAAGCTAAATTCGCCACGTTTTCGAGCCATTTCAGCGTATAACGGAACGCTTTATCCTCAATCGGTCGAGCCATTGTAAATCGAATCTTAGGGCCCAGCCTTGTCGCAAGTTTATGAGGAAAGCCCCGGTCGTAATTTACAGCATTCGCAAGCGTCCGCAATAATGTACTTGTTAGCAAGGCATTGGCCTCTATGACGAATTTAAGAACCTCGCGTTCACTATACTTCACGTGTTGCCGGCCATAAAATGTGACCCGGTGTCACGATATTTGACTCAAATATGGAAATAGCCGAGCTTCGAATCATGTTAATTGGGAATTTTAATCAAACGTGAGAAAAATAGCGTCTGAACAAAACTTTTGGGAGTAATATCAGTTCGGTAATCTACATGCTTTCGTTTGAGCTGAAAATAAATAAAATGATTGGCAAGCTTGCGAAATTTGCCTTGGCACTTGAACTAAAAGAAAGACGTTTACCTCATCAGCGAGTAAATTTACTGATTTTTTACCAATATTTATTAGTATTTTATCCGTGATTGTGAATTTTATCCGTGATTTTTACCAATATTTATTAGTATTTTATCCGTGAATATTTAGTAGTATTTTTATCCGTTAGTATTTTATAGTGACCGCTTCTTTTCCGTCTCCTTTCGGCTTGTTATTCAATAATAAACCATTATAATCACCAATAAACGACTTGAAATTTTTAAAATTTCCATAAAAACTCAATCTAGGTCAGATAATGGCTAAATTCTTTAACCAAATCGCTACCTTAATTTTAAGGGTATTTTTGGGGGTTATTAGGGGGAGAAAATTCGAATTTTCCAACGCTTTCCGGACAAAGGTGTACTTGGTATTAATTTCTGCAGACTTTTGGACGTAGAATCGAATGAGACCATTGCGGGGTCGATAGATTTGATGGTTCTCAAGTTATTGTAGCTTTCGTGTAGAATTTGCGAAAATTTCAGAAATTTTGCATGACTCGATAATTTTCGAAGTTAAAAAAAATCGTTCTATACCCGTATGGTCATAAAAAAATCTCTTCAGCTGTACTGTTAGCCGAAAAATTTAGCTTATTATTTGAAAATTTAGAAAAAGAAAAACGATAATTACCACAATTCCTTCGGGCTTTTCCCTTATACCAATTTGTTGTATGTTGGAAATATTCAAAATAATTGTGAATTGTGAATAATTGTGAATATTTCCAACATACAACAGATCGGTATAAGGGAAAAGCCCGAAGCAATTGTGGTAATTATCGTTTTTCTTTATCTAAATTTTCAAATTATAAGCTAAATTTTTCGGCTAACAGTACAGCTGAAGAGATTTTTTTATGACCATACCAACGGGTATAGAACGGTTTTTTTTAGCTTCGAAAATTATCGAACAATTATTGTTTGGACAATTTGTTATCAAAATTGACGATCTTCTCCAATCATTATTGAAGCAAATGAAAAATAAACCACTGCACATTAATTTGCAGCGTATTTTAAACATAGCTCAACACATCTTCAGTGTAATTCTAATTCACTTCATTTCAGCGCGTTCATTAATTCAGCAATACTTTGGGCCAGTTTCATATAGAATTGCCAAGGATGAAACTGAATTATTGATTTAGGCAAAAACTAGCAGCGCTACTTAGCAACTGCGTTTCATCAGAGCGAACAGCGAATTCAAAATCATGTAGAGATGCATTGTTAATTGAAATTGTTGAGCCCTCAATAAATAATTTTAACGTCATCCGCAATACGTGGAAAATTGCTCCAGTTGGTTTTTTAGCTGATTGGCAACTCGATTGAACGAAGGCGGATCGAACTTAGGGAGAATGCACATTATACGTGCGCGTGTGCTTTGTGTAAAAGGGGAAACTCGAGTCGATAGATGTTCGAGAATGGAGAATCGTGACGCTCCGTAGGAGGGATAAAAAGCCCTCGTAAAGTAGACATGCCGACCCTTGAGTGCGAGGAGCATCACCCTACGTTGATACTGGAGATGGGAACGAGTTCTAGATAAGGGAAACTTCGATCTTAAATCGGGATAGCTAGCTGAGGCCTTAGCTGGGACAAGGTAAAATCTGCCTGCCTTCCGAGCTCCAGTGTAAAAAACCCTCCTGCATATATAGCTACGTATACAGACCTTTCGCGGTGAAAAGGGAAACTATCAGGGTGCGTGGCCTGGCGTCGAAATGAGACTCAAGCTTGCCCAGCCGAGGATGGAGACCTTACTGCAAAAAGTGCGGTGCACTCATCCGATCCAACGGAACCTTATTCAGATTACTTCAACGGATAAAGCAGGATTATTCTTGCGGATAGTAAAACGTCGACGTTGCAGACGATTCCACGATAGCGAATCGACCACAATCTTGTAAATAATCGGCTTCACACAGATTTCATGCGTTCGGATACAATTTTGGACGCGGTTAAAAAGCGAGAAAAACTTCTGAAACGAAGCCTAAAAATGTCATCAATGTCGACTGTGCGACAAGGGATAGGAGCCTGAACAATTGCCACAAATTCTATTAATTAAAAAAAAAGAATAAAAACAATGGTAATAAAAATGAAAAAATAAAATAGTTGCATTTGTGACTATTTTTATGTCTCCTATCTTTGTGAAATGGGATTACACATTTGTAAAATGGGATTCCACAATCTTAGCGCGAGGGAATTAGTAAAAAAGAACTGTTCGAGTTTTTCAAGGAATAATTGTAAATAGCCGCGGTATTTATAGCCACCAATTGGTTTCCATCCCATTTTATCAGCTGTTCAAGAGCGAAGCCTTAAACCTTTTTTTAAGATGTAGGAACCTGTTAAGCCCAAAATCCCCCCTACTTTTTATTGTCATAAAATAACTCATTTCCAGATCAACCGATTTCGAACACCGAAGAAGTTGAAACGCTAGAAGTATTATTGTATTACAATCATTTTCGGATAAAAGTCGTGTACGGGTCAAAAGGATAGGGACAAAGAGAATTTCGCGAATTTCACTTATTTTCGGTTGTAAAGTACAACAGGTTTTAAGATTGTTACTGATGATGGTCTAAACTGTGATGACGATTGAGCAATATAACTAACTAAAAATTAGTGGAATTCGTGACTAATTTGTAAAATTGGATTCCACAATCTCAGCACGATTGTTTAGTAAAAATAAAAAATAAAGAAATGAAGAATAAAAAAAAAGTTAGTAATGAAAAAAAAAAAAAAAATTAAAAACGTGCTAGAGTGGTACTTGGTCAAGTTTTTTTTTTTTTTTTTTAAGTGCTAAGTAGGTATTTTCTCGCAACTGAGTTCGTATCTTCGTCGGAAATGCAATTATGAGGCTATTAATTCAACAAAAAGAAGGAATTCGCGTTCTTTGAAATTCTTCCGACTTAATGAATAATTCAAGCGATGAGATTGTCCCGCGACGGCTTGTTACAGGGCCGTTTCATTATGATTGACAAGCGTGTCAAGAGCTCGCCATTTTTCGACGCGTCAGTGAATGTGACAGGAACCTAGGCATGGTAGACATGAACGAGTCACGGAGTTGCCGTAGTCGAGCGTGATGATTGAAGGAGCGACTGTTGATGAGCCGTGATTAGGTCAAGAGTCCTCATCCTGCACTGGGACGCATCGTTGATGAAAACTATGCGCATTGGCTTTAACAAACAAATAATACAGTCACTTTTCCCTTCGCCCACCAAGAACGTTGACGATGAGCCGAAATTGTGAAAATATTGCAAATAGATAGAGAAATAGATTCGAGAGACATTTCCTTTTTAAGCTACCTAAGATTTGAGTGAATAAAAATAATAAGATTTTAGTGAATTTATATTATCGGATATGCAACCTAGTACCTCCATGATGAACTTGAACTGATGCTAAATTATTTATTTAGGAAACCCTGATGATGCCCGAAGAGGCGAAAGTGCTTGGCAGGCTAATAATAAAAAACAGGAGAACAAGACGCGATGGTTTTCTCCCCCTCAATCTCAACAACGAAGAATGATCGATGCGACAAACCAACAACGAAAAAAAATTAATTTTGGTTTATTGTTCAATGATATCGACTGGGCCCAAGAAATTTTTTTCTAACACCACCTCAAAATTGGATGTTTTTTTTTTCAACCATGTAGAATCAGAATATCCAATAAAAAAATTCGCTACTTCCGCCGTACGCCGTGTAAAATTTTCTAAGGGAACTATAATACTAAAAAAAATTTTTTTGGCCGGTAAATAGCAACAATCTTTGTTTTCGCTAGTAATAGTTTGTAGTAATTGCTTGTTGCGTTGCCTGTACAGCTAACTCTAAGGCTAACTCCCACTCAATTTTTTTGGTTGAAATCCTCCATAAGGAAAATTTAAAAACGAATCCTTCAAATTCATTCAGGCAAACGTGCGTTCATTCTGAAGAGTACAAATCTGTATATTGCTAACCGGGCTACGCTGTCTAAAGTGAGTGACGACGCTAAAATAGAAGCCCAAGAAGCGAGGCCCGAAAACTTGCCATCCCTAGTTCAGTCTATCAGCCTGTCAACCAGTCGTTCGTGAAAGGGTCTGAATAGATTTCCACACCCGCCCACGTAGACGCAGGAAATACGCGAACTTGAGTAGACTTTACATAAGAGTTGATTTTTCTGGATGAACGTGCCAACGACACATAGTAAATCAACAGTTGATACTCTTAACAACTTAATGTATCGGCTGTAAGATATGAAACAATTTCGTCATAACATGTGATTGATGGTCAATCATAATTTGTGTCTCAATACTGTTCAATCGATTCAAGTTCAATCAATTGTGGCTCTATACTTGTCTCTATTATAATATTTTTGTCTTTATACTTACAAACCCCTCTAACACTCGAATGAAGAGAGGGCGTATGATTAGCATATTCAAACGAGATTGAACTTCGATTTTCGACTGTGCGTAGTATAACACAGGTTTACAAAAAAAAAATATTTTTTAAAAATTGTTTGGAGTTTGATAACTGATTTTTATGTATTTTTCAGCGCTGATTGCAAAAATGCAATCCATTTTTTTCTATAACGTAAGGTTTTCTCACAAAAAAAGGAATTACTTTTTGGTATAGTAACAAAATTTTAGCAATTTTTCATATTTTTTCTTAAGTTAAAGGATTTTATTTCTTGTATAATACATGTTATACACTACATACATCTAGTACACGTACATTTCTCTTTAAGCTCATAAGTTCTTATAGTGTCACCAAAATTGGGATCTCTCATCAGTTTTCTAATGTCTGGTCCGACAAAGACTCCTTCCTTTAGTTTTGCCTCGGATAAACCAGGAAAAACTCACTAGAGTACGGAACTATGTATAAAAATATCGAAAAAATCTAAAAATAGACAAGCAATTTGTGGAATAACTGTACGTGATGGAATTTTTTCACTATTTTTCCCGAAATAAGCGTTGAAAATACTATAAAAATCACTTAATCAATTTTAAACAATTTTTATGCCGCAGATCTGTGTAATTATTATGGAAGTATTGCGATCGTCCGAAAAATCTAATTCGGAAGACATTTTCGTGGTAAACCCTTTCTGAACAGGTGTCTGTTTGCTGAAATTATTTAATTATTGTTTAAATTGTTAAAATTTAATAAACTCTTTTTTTTTTTTTAATCTTTACTTCTATTTTTACGTAGCATTATTAACGTGTAAATGAAGGATCGTGCTACCTTATTAGTATTTTGGCCCTATTTGGCTGAAAACAAGTTAAACTTGATTAAATGGCATTTGTACACGGCAAAATCTAGATTTTTTGTATTCAACGGTGACCTCTGGAAGACCAATGCTTAACGAATATAATCCAATTTTAGTAGGCAACTATCAACGTGTGGACCACCTAGAGCGATGGAACGTAGCCAACGTCGTGATTATCTCCAAATTACAACTCAAAATGTTCCAGCTGTCGGGTGAAAAAGTGTCCGTCACTGCAAGAGGTGATGATTTTTTCTATCTGTAGCTCGTCAACGAAATTACACAGATGTATTGGATATGAAGACGCGAGAAACGGGGCGATTAAATTAGGATTTTTTTATTTCTGACACGGTGCGACATTCATTAGCATATAATGCAGCGGCTGGTGATCTTGTAAAGAATGAGGAGCTTTAAAAAAAATGTAGGTGAAGGTTTCTTCGCTTTCTCACTTCACCTTGCCTCGAAAAGAATCCTAGATAATAAAATTTGGTTAATAAAATAATATAATAAAAATAAAATAATGAAATAAAAACAGAATAAAAATAGAAAATAAGATAATAAAAACGGGAAACTAAATTTGAGCTTTTTGTTGTGGGTTTGAGGTTGCAATTAGTCCACTTTCATTTTCTATCAATTTTGACCCTTGTGTATTTTTAGAAGACGCAGAAAAAATATAGCTGAAAATGTACTTTAAGAATTTTTCAGAGAAATCACAAATTTCTTAGAAACCATTCGTAACAGTTTGTTGTTTCATTTAGAGAAAACTGACGGCACTTTACCATTACTTTTACAGGAAACCTCTCAATGCTATCAAGTTTTTGAGCACCGAGTTTTAATTTCTCATAACTTGAGATTGACATTTTTTCATTCATATCGGCCGTGTGCATTTTGCAGAAATGCAAAAAAAATTACGAATTACAACATCAGTTTGTATAGACATTTATAGCGAAGTAGGCAAAATTAATGGTAGTTGAGAACCGTGAATAATGAGACGGCTGAAAGCAATACGCTTGGAGAAGAAGAGATTACATTGCCGCGGACGTCTCTTGATAATCCAACTGGCTTCACCATCTGTTTAAGCTAGCTGATTCAATTTTCGTTTCGTGCGAACACATTGACTGTCTCGTCAAATTATTCTTCCGATTTTGAGAACTTAGGCTGGGTTCGCATGGCGCGGAACGCGGAGAGACGCGGAGCGGATATTCCGCATTGTACTGTGTCTACAAAACGGTTTAGACGGTTTTTTTTTTTTTTTTCTTTTAACGATTTGGCGAATACGAAGATTTGTTACTGAAGAAAAAAAAATCAACATAGGTACATGTAGATGAATTTCTTGATGCTGTTGAGATTATAAATCATGTCATCATGATACAAAAATGATAGTAATTTGTAATTCAATATGAGCCCATTGTCCAAAGAATATCGTCTACTTTAATTTCCCCTTGAGTGGAAGACCCTTGTGAAACTAGTAGTTTCAAAGATACGAGCAATTAAGAGAAACACTTCTGAAATTATTGCTTTTTACATAAATTTTTGTCTGATTTTTGACTCGGATCAGGGGGTGAACCTTGAATTTGAACTCAGCACTACAAAATACATTTTCGATGCGAAGAGTATGACATTTCGTCGACCAAAGAATCTAATTTGAATTGATTGATTGGGGTTTTTGAAAATGCGAGTTCACATTGTAGATGAATTTTCTTCGCTTTAGATTTTTTTTCTGATGAGTATAAAAATTGGTAAAATAAATTATGGTAAAATTACAGAGAAAAATATAAAAAATCAATTGGTAGTGAGAATAACGATTCACACAACTGAAGAACCACAACGGTAACATGAACGACAGCGATAGGATAACAACGCGAGAAAATATTTAAAGGAAATTATATTTATAATTTTAATTTTTAATTAATTTAATTTAATTTTTTTGAATTATATTTATAATTTTATAATTATAATTTATGATTATAATTAAACGTTAAAGTCCGCACTAAAATTCTCCACGCGGAAAGACTCCCGCGCCTATCCGCGCTTCACATTCCGCACCATGTGAACCGAGTATTAGTTCCTGAGTTAGCTTGCATACTGCCCTCTTGTTTGATAATTAAATCATCGAATTTTCAAGGCTCCGAATTCAATGAAGAAATTTCGAGTGAGAAGTGAATTCGCTAATTTTTCAAGTGCTTTGCGAATTAAGGAAATTCCGATTTCAAAATGTAATCGAAGTTATTATAACTTATCATTCGAGAGTTCGCAATTTTTTAGAAGCTGCTACTTTCTCGCGGCTAAGAAAACTGCAATTCATCTCGGACGTTTCCGGCTGGCCAACTAGAGTGACACCGGTGGCCCAGATGTGTTGTCAGGATTGAAAAAAGTCCGACTTGAAGCCCTTCTATTCGTGGTCGTCGCATTTTGCAAGAGAAACCCTCCGTCGCTGTAGTAGGATGGCAACATCTGGCCTATCCTCAAGGTTCAGTTTTTCTTCCGTCGGACATCATTTTGCGATTAGGTAGTTCTACCTACGTATACTCGCGCAATATTCCGCATACAAATCGCCTAATGGCAAGTGGATTGTTTTAGGGATGCGGCATCGATGTCGATGTCAAAATCGATATTTCCCCAAAAATCGATGTTTTAAGATCGATGTTGGGAATAGCGATGTTTTAAACATCTATGTTTAGTTTCCGTTGTTTTTTGCACTGTCAGAATTTCATATTGAAAGTAATTTTGCCAATAATAATTTATAAATAAAAGAAAATCTAAGTAAAATAATGGCGATTTGTAACCTTTCTTTTTTATTTTTAACTATCTATTTTTTTTTTACCCATATTGACGATCTAGCCAAAGGTAAGATCGAATTCAACACGAAGTTGAGGCGAAGGTAAATTTGTTGATGTTGTTCTGCTGTTTAGGCAACATTCGGATGCCGCTTGAGAAGCAACCTAATCTCTGAGGAACGAGCGTTCTCACATTTGTTAAGAGAATTCACCAGTTCGGATTCGAAGCTTTCCTGCTAAAAAATCAAACTATAAGTCTTCATAGTTTGACAGTTCGACCAACACAGGAGCACACAATATTTTCCATCTCGATCTCAACCTCTGACGTCAGTCGGTTGGCAATGTGCATTACAACTCTCAGCATCAACTGAAATAAAAAGTAGGTAAAAAAAAAACTTTTCTACTCGTGCTCGGAAAAACTAGGTTATTTTCAAAACTTTTTTCTTCCTTTTGCCAAAATCATTGCGGTTCTACTATTGTTTACTTATGACCGTCCGTCGAAAAGCGTATTACTCCCCTGAAATTCCAACTCCTCGAGTCTTCTTTTTTCGCGAGCAAATATTGTTTCTTTTCCGTTGAAGCCCATCTTGTTCTTCGAATAGATACATCCATCGCTATTTCAGTCGATTCGGAAGACAGCGCAAGAGTCGAAAGGCTTTCAAACAGTTGTAATTAGATAGACATATTAGCGTTCGCGAATGTTCTATCGTGTTTACCTTTCAAACAAGCTGCTAATGTTACACTTTGAGCTAAACAAAGCTGTACTTTACAATTTGAATGTCAATAAACGATGAAACGGTAGCAAATTACAGGGACAGGTGAATCTATACGATCACCTTAATTTCGAGCAGATTTATCGAAAACCAGAGATGAAACATGGCCTGGAAACAAGTCGCTTGTATATTTTTTCGATTCATCATTCAATAATAAACCGTTGTTTTCGTTCACAAAAACGTAAAATTAGAATGTCGAATTAAAAAAAGTCATTCCACCTTACGCCGTCAGCATTTTTCTGACGAAACTATAAAAGCGACATGCTTGGAAATTTTACCAAATATCAATACCTAATAAATAAATAATAAACCAAAAGGAATTTTCTTACCCCTCGCAAAATATGATGTTGAACGTTTCAAGGCATGTAGAATCCAAATATCCAATTAAAAAATACGCCTTCATCACTTTTCTGACAAAACTATAACAGCTTAATTTTTTGAAATTTTGACCAAAATCAATCTTGGCCTGACAATAACTCAATTCTTTTACCAAATCCTTTTTTTTATTAACGGAACAATAAACGTATTTTCGAACGTTTCGCATAAAAAGGTGTACTTGGTGTCAATTTCTACACATTTTAGAACGCTGAATCGAATGAAACCATCGTGCTGTCGGTAGATTTGATAGTCCTAGAGTTAGCGAAGTTAGGAGTTGAAAAACATACAAGCAGTTTAATACTAAAAATATGAAAAACTGAAAGTTGTCGTTAAATTTCCACGGTTTTGACGTCAAATTCGGATTCAGCGTTAAATTTCCCATGAGAATAGCTTTCAAGTTCGCTTGAAAACGGAGATTTAATTTTTCACAATTACCGATGCCAGCGGAGCTCGAAGTTCCGACCGGTGAAAAACTCGATTTACGGAAATTAATTTCTGTGGCGCTGTTAAAATGTTTTTCGTCAAATTTTTTGCTATGTACGTATGTAAGGCGTTCAAATGAAGACTCCTGCGTACTAAAACAATCGATTCACATGAATTTTGACCCCGAAAAGCCCGGTTAAAGGTCAATTTTCGAGCTTCCAAAAACTGATTTTTTCGGACCACTTGCAGATTTTTCCGAGAAATAAAAAAAATCACGAGAATACATCTCGGTAAGACACAACTTTCCTGAAAATTTCAGATTTTTATCTGTATTGAGAGAGGAGTAAAAAATCGTTAACTGTTCGGTTGAAAAAAATCGCAGGGGTACCCCTTGGATTTTTCGCGAAAATTTTTTTGAAATAGATTTCGCTCAAATTCAGCATAATGATAGTTGATGATGTGCATATCAATAATATATGGTTCATTCTTTGTTTCTTTTACACTAAATAGATGAAAAGAACGTTTAAAGTTGAAAAATGTGATATTTTTGTGTATATCTGCTAATATTGTTGAATAACGCAAAAACGGTTGAAAAATGGATAGGTACATTACATTAAGAAAATGTGAACAGTTAAAAGGCGTAGGCGTCGCGTGGTCAATTATTTTGTGGGGCACAACATGCCAGAGATCAAAAATCTGAAATAATCTGATTCACTCTGTTTTTGTATCTATAAGCCTATCTTTCTTGTTATTGTTTCAATATAAAACAAAATTATTATAAACAATGTAAGCTTTAATGATAGAATTTTTATAAAAGAAATAATGTATACAGACAGTAATTGAAATATTACTGGGCCGATTATTTAATTTTTTTTTTTTTTAATGTTCGTAGCTTCGTTAGCGTCACGTATATACAAATGACCGTGCATCTCAAAATGATAACATATTCAGTACAAGTATAATAATACGTATCAAAAAAGTTTTTAAACTGGAATAATGTTTAAACTTATCTTAGTAAAATGAAACAAAGTAGTTATGCTAAGCTTGAGTTGAATATAAAAATCATTAACAAAACTGTTTTTTTCTTCTTTGGATATATATAACAAAAAAAAAATAAATAAAAAAAAATAATAATAATTACCCCCCCCCCACGCGACGCCTGTGTTAAAAGGTATGAAATAAACCAAATTTCAAACCAACCCAATCTCGAAAACGGCTTTTACCGCTAAGTTCGTTTTATTTCAGAATATTTACAGCGAGTTCTGTTGAAATTGAGAAACACAATCGCAAAATAATACCTACTCGCTTTTATGCATACCTATTGCGTTTCAATTTTTCCGTGGTCGTTCTCTAGAATTATTCTGGATAGGAAAAGGAAACACAGCGAGCGGCTTTCTTCATTCATCATCCAGAAGATCAAGGTCTAAGCTCCACCGAGGACGATAAATGCGAAGGAGGAAGAGAAGACTACGCGCAGATAGTATCTGGGTTTTGAGATAGAAAAAGACCGAAACTGGTCGAGCTGCAGTTGACGTGACGAACGGACAATAAATCATTCTAACGGCAGGCAATTTGAGCTGGCAAGCGAAGCCTAATTACGTTGTACGGCTGTAAATCTTTATTTTAGCACAGTTCGCGCTTTTATACCATAGCAAATGGATTGAATTTGTATCGCTCAGAGCGGACTGACGATAGTGTTTCGGACAGTTTTGCTTCAAATCACGAGATCGTGCTTCTAGATCTAGATGGTTCAGTAGGGGAGAAGAACTGGAAACGGATAGGTATTCAATTGCAAGGATAAATTAACTTTCTCGCTTCGATGCGTTCTGATTGCTCGTCAAACAAGGAAGAAGTAGGTTTGAAAAAAGTTGTAGCGCACAAGCGCTCCTATAACACGAATGATTAAGAAGGTATTTCGTCTGAGATCATCTGACAATTGAAATCCCGAAAGGAAAATTCGTAGCACTGAAAAAGAACCTTTCTAAACCAGAGCTAACGGTTAGAAAATTGCCTATTCGGCACAAACGGAATGGGAAATACGAATGGGTTTTTTTTTCCGAATGCCCTAATTAATATTTTTATTATACATCTGTGAAAGTAGTGAAATGCTTAGTAAATTGCGTAGTAAATTGCTTCCATGTTTACGAATTAAACCTAAGTGTTTACGTAGTATTGTGGTCGTCAGAGTCAAATTCGTATTTACGTATTAAATCAAATGTAAATTTAGATGGTACAATTGTAAAATTAAATAGTAAAATTAAATGTAAAATTAAATGTAAAATTAAATAAAATGTAAATTAAATGTAAATTACGTATTAAATAAACTGGAGCCCAATTCTTAGTAACGTATTACACCTAAGAGTTTACGAGTATTTTGGTCGTCTGAGTCAAATTCGGAACGAAGGTGAATTCGGAAGGAATTATCTTGTATTTTTTCAGAAGCACTTTCTTCAAATGTGTCCGTGTGTCCGTTTGTTTAAGTTACCGGTTACAAAAAATATCTTCATATTACCTATCTCCCTAGAAAAGCATTATTCAAATTCGAAAAAAGTCGATCAACAGAAAATGTTTTCCCAGTGCCAAATAAGACGACGTGATCGAATTTTCGATACCCACGCCACAGTACTTCCAAGATATAAGGATATATTAAAATGATTTTGCGTGCAGTTTATTGTGATTATTTTCAAAAGCCGTATAGATCAATATTTTCCGTAGGTCGAAGTTTATAAGTTTTGTGGCAAGCAGTTGACGTTTGACTTTGGTTTATTATTCAATAGTAAACCATTGTAATCGCCTAAGAAAAAAATTTCTAACCCCGTCAAAATTTGGTTTTACGTTTCCAGGCATGTGGAATCGAATATCCAAGAAAAAATAATTATGTCCGTCCGCCGTCGCCGTCAACACTGTTCTGACAAAACTATAAGAGATAAATTGTTGAAATTGTCACCAAAAATCAATCTTGGTCCGACAATGGCTCAATTTTTTTAACCAAATCGCTAACTCAATAATAAGGGTTATTTTGTGGGGTTTCAAGCTCACAATACTAGGTAAATACAATACTACGTAAATTCAAGCCTAGGTAAACATAGAAAAAAATAATTAGCTTGACATATTGCAAAACTTGACAGCCCAAGTTGAAAGGCAAATTTATTCCTTCGACTTCAGATTGGGATCGACCTGAAAACCAAAATCGGTGGTGAATCGGAAGTTTTCGAGTATTCTAAATTTCCTTTGTGTTGAAATGGTAGTGGAAGTTTTTGTGAGAGATCAATGTTGTTTTAATAATGGTTTTGAATGATCATTTTTATGTTAAAAGATTACGATGTTGGGTATTCAGCATTGTTCGACGTTGATCGCTGATACGATGATATCAAAATACATAATAATAATAATCCGCTCAGAGCGTCAAGTTTTAATTTTCTTTTCCGAACAAGATTTCATCTCTCTTCATTCCGTTCTCGTCTTTCAGCTGGCCCAAGAAGTAAAAATAGAACAGAATTCGTAATGACGGTAACTGAATGGACTCGTGGGTGTCGGCCACAACAGAATCAATAGTGGACATACAAACGTTCGATTGTGCGAGACGAAGGTTCCACCCTGAAATAACAAAGGTAGCACGCTAGCCCTGAATTCCAATGATTATCCCTTTATCCGGGCAACACCTCGAGGTAGCATTTTAGTTCGAGTTTCCTTTGTGAACCTTCCTGTTCTTGGTTTGCACGGAAGCGTAGGCGTCTTCTCGCAGTAGAATTTAGTTGCAAAAAAATTTCAAAATTTTTTTCAAAGTATTTACGCATAGTTAAATTATAGAGCTGCAAATCTCTGTGATCAACAAATTCCATCCTATCGATATCGGAATTCATTTATTTTCGAAAGCATATCAGCACGTTACGCTTGAATTTTAGACCTGTAAATGGGTTAAGGGTGAGAAACTCTGGGCGACTGGTTATTGGGCGCTGAGCGCTTCGCCCCTTCGGGCCTCATAAGGGCGGAATGGAGTGCGATAACCAATGGGCGATTAAAATTAGTAGGCTTTATGAAATTACCATTTTCGTAAGTTTTGATACTTATTGATTCCAATGAACTTCACTAGAGATGAAGTCATTTCGCATTTATTCAGTAATGGTTTATAATTCAGTTATATTAGTTTATTACTTAATAATAAGCAAATATTAGGACTTATTACTTTTGAACTATTATTAAAAAAAAATAAATAAATCGCCCAGGAAGGTTATTTACTAACCTAGGAAAACAAAGGAAAGTAAATAACCTTTTTTTACAAGGAAAAAAAGGTTATACTACTCTCTCAAAATTTGATGTTTTAAGTTTCAATGCATGTGAATCCGAATATTCAATAAGACCCTGCAAATTATTTGACAGTTATATATTCCTCTACCTCAATTACGATTTAGGAAGACCATCCATTTGTGATTTCACCCAAAAAACTTATTGATTACGTTGCAACTATCGTAATTTTAATTATTTTTATTTTTCATTATTTTCAATTTAAAAGAGAAATTATTCACCAAACGATACAGCTTAGGGAATTGTTTGACAACCATTCCAACGAGTGTACAGCAATTTTTACAGCTCCAAAAACTTTGCGTTATACCGTCAAGCCGAATTGTTGAAAATCTCATAAATTCTACACAAATGCTGCGATACATTGAAAAACATTAAAGCTATTGATCCCGAGATTCTCTCATTCAGCGTCCCAAAAATCCTTAGAAATTGATATCAAACACAACTATGTTTCTGAAACCTTGGAAAACATTGATGGAAAGGAATAATAAACCACTGTACAATAATTTGCAGCGTCCGTATTAGATACTCGAATTTTTCACGCTTTGAAAAGAATAACATCAAACTTTGAGGGAGGGAAGGTAGAAGAATTTTTTCTTGAACGATTAAAATAGCTTCTATTAAATAATAACCCGAAAACCCGAGGTTCCAAACATTTACGTAAACCATCTTTTTAAACAAATACAAAACTTGACTTATTAACGTTAATCTGCTATATTATCTTCTCAATTTATTTGGAATCAACTAATTCAATAGTTATAGTGCATTTCAATGGCCATTTACGGAAGTTATTCTACAAAACTTAATCTTATTTTGTTATAGTTTATGTTGAAATGTTATTTTCTCAGAGGCCAAGGCACTTGTTCCAAAGTACACTTCGAACGTTTTTCCTGGACTAATTTATTGATCCTACAAGCCTCAAAGTACTACGACGATGAAAACCGAGGAAAGGTTTTGGTTTAGATAAGAAAACCTTTGAGGCTAAAGTAAGTTCCAAAGCTCGGTAGAGTATAGAATTCCAACCTTTGACATTCATTCCTTTGATGCCAGACGGGCGATCACTGAAGACAGCTATGAGTTTCAACCCGTATTCCCCAATTTTTTTTTTTTGCAATTCTTTTGGAGAAAAACACCAAAGGCAACTTTAGCGAAGTATTTGGTTCCTAAAGGTGGCGAGCCATCAGTGGACATAAATCTATGTAGATATGAATAACTTGAAATTCCTCCTCCTGGACACGCTTTTTCACTCTATTTAATCAATAACGATTCTCGAAATATTTCAGCAGATCGCATTTCCCAAAACATTGGAAGATTCCGTTCGACCATTCTGGAGAATTTAGTTCCAATTTAGTCGCCCTATAGTGCCACACGCAGTACTTCTAAGATATAAGAGTTCAATGTTGTTTATAATTTTCAAAAATATTATTTCAACATTCAAAATCTCGAAATATCCATATTTCGTATGTTTCTCAATTTTTAGGTCTCCTGGCTAGAAAAATGGTTCAATTTTCACGATATTTGTGTTCAATTGAATAAATGACAGGGTGAAGATCCCAGCAATTCTGATTGAATATGAACAAGGAATAAAATACTCTTTCAACTAACGGAGTCTCAAGTAAATATTCTAAGTAAATACCTACGTCTACAACAATTACTTACAATTACAATTGCTACTCTTAAAAAATGTTTCTTTATTTAGCGGTAGGTTTTAACGATTCGCCGACTCAAACATGTAATGTGAGGTTTATCACATCGCACAGCACGACGTGAATTCGCTGCATAAAATGTCACATAATAATAAGTATAAGCTATCTAGGTAAAAAATAAAACTAATGGACCAAAGATACGAAACAATTTCCGAGCTATTTGATCATATGAATGTTGTATCTATGAAGGAAGAAAGGGAACAAAATAGAACCATCCCGCCGTGAAAGACTTCATCGAGAAGGTGGCCATCGCGAAATGGCGATATCTTGACCTCGGCCAATATGACACCACTTAGGAACCATTACGCTTCGAGGAAACTCCAATAAGTTGGGAAGAATGGTGCACTCGTTGGTCTCAATAGAATTCTCCTCTATGATGGAATCTTAGGGAACTTCTTTTGTACGATACGATCGCACTCGTCGCACGAACATGGTTCTACGCGTTGTAAAGGTGTGATAAAACGTTTCTCACTTTCTATAGCGCCCTTTCATCGCCTTCGTCCTGTTATAGCTGCTATTAAAATCAATGCACTCACCGTTGTACACGCATGAAATGAAATGAAAAGAAGATTTATTCCAAAATATACAAAAAAATTAAACACTTCACATACAATGGAATTACCCCTGACCATAGTAATACAATTACTGTACGGTCAGGGGGGTTGCTCTCGATGTAAAATAAATTATGTCAAAAATAATCTCTAACTAATGTTGAAAAAAAAAAAATAATAAGGTAATACTGGGTAAGTGAAATTAAGTTGCAAGGAAAATAAACTAATAAACATAACAGCTTCTCAGCATGCCTGACACAGCGCTGGGGCCTTGCTTTATCAGCCATGAGTTTATTAGTACTCGGCCCCATTTAGCCAAATTCTTGAAATGTTCGCGAAAAATCATCCTTGCTCTGCCATTGGCTCAATTCTTTACCCAAATCGCTAGCTCGATATTAATAGTATTTTGGGGGTCGAGAGGGAGGTTCGTAATTTTCGGTTTTTGAAACATAGGTGTGCTTGATATAAATTTCTATCGATTTTCAAATGAATGAATCAACGAGAATCAAATGAAGACATGGTCTCGATAGCATTAGTGATTCTCGAGTTATCGCAGCTTTGGTGTGCAATTTTTGAGATCGCGAGAAACTAGACAATAATATATAATTCGAGATCTCCTGGAGCTATAAAAAATCGCTCTATACTCGTAGGAATGCTGGTTAAAACCAACTTAAGCTGTATCGTTCGACGCATAATTTAACTTTCAAAAATATAGTTAAGAAAAAGTAGAAGAATTACGATAGTTGCTAACGAGTTTTTTTTTACTTGAGTAACCAATCTGTTAGCTCGAAACGTTAACAAATTTCGGAATAGTTACTTACTATTGATTTTTTTTTTTTTGCCGTGGATACCTTGTTATGGTGCTACGAAGCCCTGATGATGCCCGAAGAGGTGAAAGTGCTAGGCAGCTGCAAATAAAAAACAGGAGAACAAGTCGCGTTGGTTTTCTCCCCCTCAACCCCAACAACGAATATTGAATTTTTGTTATTTCGATAAATTGGCCATGATGGTATTACTTGAGTCGATCTGGAGCTAAACACTTTCTTAAGCTGAATCGCCAGGCGAATTATTCAACTTTTAATTAGACAACTGAGAAAAAGAAAAAAACCATACATAGTTGCTAAGTAGATTTCCCTTATATTTGCCAAGCTGTTCCTTGGTGGAAACGCTGACAAATGTTCGGAATTACTATTAAAGATTGATGCTCTTTTTGAATCACATTTGATGCAAAAAACAAATGATTTTTTAAAATGGTTTAATGTTTTTTTTTTTTAAATTTATTTATTGGATATTTGGATTTTACATGCGTTGCGGCGTTAAAATATCAAATCGGGGGGTGAAACATTTTTCTTATTCTCCGTCGATTACAATAGCTCATTATTGGATAATAAACCGAAATATTTTTTTTACATATTATCCCATGCTTGATCGTTTTGTCACTGTCGTCACGTTATCGCTCACATTGACCGATATTGATAGGTAGCATGAATCTAACAGCATAAATTATCGTCTCCTCGTTAGGCGAATTCTGCACGGTTTGGAAATGTGGAAAAATAAATTAATAATCGATCTGCGAGGGTTTATTTGATTTAAAGGTGTGGCAATAGTCGGCTTCTGCAGTCAAAAGGGTTATGTGGGTCAAATAGGGTTGAACCTGATAGGGGAAGGTATGGAACTGTAGTGTTCAAGGTATGGGATAAAGTGCAATATCTCTTTCCAAACGGAGGAGAAGTTATGGTAGGGTAACGCTTAGAAGGCCAGACCAACTCAGCGTGTGGGTAGATTATCGGGTCATGGCGGATGCTCTGATTTATTTCCCAAAGGGTTATATCTCATATTAACCGTCAGCGGGCGCTAACGAAATCGCAGAGAGAGACTTCAGGGTTTATAAAGGAACGGCTACGACTCTTGAGGGTTAAAATTCGCCAGCTTCTCAACTTCGGATCTCAAGTATTGGAGTCAAACTTTAGCTAATCGATTCCAATTATTTCCGACAATAGGGCAGACTTGATTCCGGTATTTAGCCTCGTCTCGATATTCAACAATAAAGTTCCCCTCAGTTCCAGTGGTATGAGGAAATTTATTTTCCGAAACCGTGCTACGTCTTCGATTCTGCGAAAAATTAAGAATATCGCTGTTGAGCCGAATTTCAACGCGGATGTTATGATTACATCATCCCTTCATTCAAGAGTCACCTTTTTCAATTTGGCTTTCGGCTGCCTTTTTATTCCATTTATTTTATAATTTATTACAGCATTGTATAAGATGATTCATTGGTATCTCTTCGAAACAAGTGAAGGAGCACAAATTACAACTCTGGCACCAATTTTTCGTCAACGTGACAAGATGATTTTACGTGACTGTTGAATAGGCTATTATATTGAATTTATATAGATAAAAAAGCAACAGCTATAGCCGCAACTAAAATGGCAGGACCTCGAAAAACAAGAGTTATTTAAATATAAAAAAATACCAAGTAATTAAAATGCGAATAGCCGATTCGTATGAATTAATTTGGCTCTATATAACTCACTATGCCGGGCACAAAATTAAGGATGATCATCATCTACATAGGGATGACTAATGCATTATTAGTGCTTGCGCAGGGGATAATTATTTAAATTAGGATGATCAGTGGACAGAGAGTGATTAATGACTCCTATCACACTTCTTGATCCCAGAAGTAGATTTAATTCCGCACAATTCGATCGAGTGGGCGAATCCGTTGGCTCCTTCAGCGATTCGTCGAGTGAACTTGGAACGAATCTCATCGTGAGCTATTCCTGCGGTGTCAGAACGTCGTGAAATTCGTATAAAAAGAAATTTTGTCTCAAACTCGTTTCTTAGATTTTTCATCCCGATTCGCTAATTTTACCAAGCTGAAGAATTTCGCGAACGATGACCGAAGAACTGATTCGCCGAGTTTACGGTCGATTTTATGGCGAGAAACGTAATTTCGCGAATAGAATTTGCAAGAAGAACCGTCTCTTAGTCGTATTTCAGGATTTTCACTATTTACAATTAATTCGGTTGATCCAACAGAAATTCTACTGAATTTAAAATACAGTATCGAACTTGTAAAACCTCGTGCAACCTGCAAGTGCAATAGAGCGTGTAAACACAATACTATATCAAAATACATAGTAAAGATGATTAATTTATTTTGATTATTTATTAATTAATTTACGATCACTTATTGGTTTATTGAATAATAATAAACAGATTCTAATCCCTTTCAAAATTTTTCCAATTTGCTAGCTTAATAATAAGGGTATTTTTGGGGGTATTGAGGGGGAAATACGATTTATGACATTTTTTGACCACACACACACAGAAACTTGTCCAGAAAGTGTTTCTGAGTAAGTATAGTACTGTAAAAATGTCTTCGAAATTCATCTCCGTTCCAAATTCTACTTTTCGGACGATCGCCATACTTCCATTACTACGTAAACCGTGTAAGTAAAAATAAAAAATGCACCCAAGCGTTTATCGCTTCTCTTGATTCCTGGTACTGACCGTTCCAAGATTTTTTTAATATTGAAAAAATAATAAATAAAAAAAAAAAACACTCTTGAGAGTTAAATTTGGTTGCAAACTTTATTCTGGCAATACAAGGATAAATTTCAAGCTTAATAGAAGCAATCGAATTGGAGAACTGACGCGCTCAAGTAGTAGAGGGTGCGCTGAAGTGGTGTTACTGTGTATCCGTGACGTGAAAGTCGAATGAGATTACTGAAGGGTTGCGTTCACATACGAATTGAAAAACTCGCCGCATCGAGTGCTACTAGCCTTATTTTCGCCAGTTCTATTTATTTGTACAAATTAACTTTAATTGTTTAAATTTGGCAGTTGTACTTAAATATTGGCTCTGAAAAACTGGCCAGTAAATTTTCTCCATAATTGGTAACCTGTTTGCCGAATCAAACTTGAAAGTTCTGTGCGATATAAACACTAATATAGTAAATATATTTTGTCGAATGTACCATTTCTTTTTTTGACGTTTCAACCCGTTCGTTTTCGGAGTTTGACGTTTTGGTTTGTTGTTGTTGAAGTTTATAAAACTATCTTTCACGAAACTGGCAATTATTGGCGTGATTAGTTGTCTATTTTCGAAAATATATTCAATTTCTCCCACGTATATTGTAAACCTATGATTTTAATCAGTTTTCGTTTTTCATGTATTCGAAATATAGCGATATTCTCGTCACTGGATTATCCTGGGCGAGTATTCGTGATCGAATTGGTTTTGCTCGTTGTTCGCGAGAAGAGGAAGTGGAGTAGGTATCGCTCAACGCCTTTGATCACCCCCTGCTGGCGTCTGAGCACCCCACTCACTGGGTTCGGTCCTGGGATAATCCAATCAGCCAGCTTGGCGTCTTTCGTTTTCCTACCGACTTCAAGAAAACGAAGGTCCTCTACGTTTCGTTCGGAAAGTCTCCCGGAACGAAGGGCTCATTTGGCAGCATACAAACGTTTATTCCTCGCAAAGATATCATTTGCAAAAATAGTTGGACCAGATAAGCTATCAATTGGAACAGTAAAAATACCAACCTTAGGCGTGAGAAAAATTTAATAAATTCGAACGCTATTTCGTGGAAGTTCTGTGCGTGATCGGATATTCATGCAAAGCTCAACGTTCACTGGAAGGATACCATATGATTTATGTATATTTTCAAAAATAAAGCTTTGTAATCGCCAAGAAAAAAAAATTCTAACCATCCCTTTCCCTAATTTTGATGTCCATTTATTTTTATTTAATATTCGATAATTAACCATTGTAATCGCCCAAGAAAATTTTTTTTCTATCCCCCTCAAAATGGGATGTTTTACGTTTCAAGGCATGCAGAATCCGAATATCCAATAAAAAAAAAATCTGTCCGTCCGCCGTACGCCGTTAGCAGTTTTCCGGCCAAACTATAATAGCTAAATACTTGAAATTTTCACCAAAAATCAATCTCGGTCCTACGACGGCCCAATTCTTGAACCAACTTGCTAGCTCAATTTTAAGGGTATTTTTGGGGGGTTTTGAAGGGGAGAAAATTCATACTTTCCAAGGTTTTTCAGAAAAATGTGTATTTGGTATAAATTTCTATAGATTTTTGGACGCTGAATCGAATGAGACCATCGCGGGGTCGATAGCTTTATTGGTTCTCGAGTTATCGCATCTTTTGTGTCGAATTTGGGGGATTTTCAGAAATTTTCAGAGATTTTTAGTCGCTGGAATGGTCGTTAATCGTTCGCCGCGATACAAAGTACGGCTCTGGTGAAAAAGTATATATAGAGTTTCCCAGTTAAAGATAGTACAATGTTTTACCCGAAGCGAGAGAATGAGCCCAGGATGACAAACTTTGCACTTCGTTTTTTGCGACAAACTAACTTTCTCATTTCCTTTCACATCTCGCTTCCCCTCATTTCGAGGCCGAAGCTGCGGCTTAGTAAGTCCTTCACACAGTATTCTCGTCGTTGAGGAACTCGTTAAATTAACTCGAAAATATTGTCGGTCCCGCCGCTCAAAAACCGGTGTGTGGCGGGAATGCGAAAGTGACCTTTTTCTCGCAAGCGCATCTCGCTACTTGTGCAGTATTATTTCAAAAAAATAACATACACATGCATGTACATGTTTGTGTAAATTTATCCGCTCGCTATTTAGGTTTTCTCTAGATGTTTCTCTCTCATAGATCTCCTAGAACGAGGCGAAAGAAACATGAGAAGGTTTTGAGTGAGGTCATTTGAATCTTTAGCTCCGTTAAGGATCTCACGATCCTCGGTTGAAATTCAAAACCTATCATATATTTATCCTCGGAATCGTACGTTTTTTATGAAGCCACCCATTTACAAGACAAGAAAAATTTTACAGAAAAATGGAATTTTATCTGCAACGAGAAATTACGCGGGCTATTATTTCTAGATCTTACTTTTCATGAGTCACCTTAGAATATAATGCCGCTTCGTTATGGAAAACCGAGATTAAAAAAGTTGAGACCGATTTACACGAGCGAAGTAAACGGTGGAATAAAAATTATAACAATAAAATAAAATCGATGTAGAAAATTGTAGGAGTTAGGATCATATTATCATTAGAAGCTGTTATGATACTGTGGAAAAACGAAGTGACTTTCCATCTATCATTTGCTTTTTTGTTTTTCAATTTAAGAAAGACGTAAAATACACCGTACTATCACAAAAAATGGATGTTCTTCTTAAATAGTAATATTAAATCACTACAATCATTTGTAGCGTTTTTACATCGAAGTTTACGTAGTAGACGGCAGTAATGATGAAAAATGAATTTAGAATTCAATTTATAAAAACTAGCTCATATCTATTACTTTTCTGCTTGTGGTTCCAATACCTGAATGTACCAATTTCTTTTTTAAAGCGTTTCACCTCAATTTTATTGATACTCCCAGTTACAAGTCTTCTTGCTGTGAGCATTTTTCAATTTTGGTATAAAAAAATTAATCACCGCGTCATACCTTGCCCTTTCGATTATCAAAAAATTTACTTTAAATGAACGGCGCTTTCTTGCGCTTTGGAAATAAAAACCCAATGAGGGAACCTGTGGTATGTCATCGTCTCTGGCGCATTGTCTGAATAAATCGCAACATTTGAAACCACGCTAGTGAAAGTTTCCACGACTTAACTGATGCGCACGTGCAGTTACGCAGGTCGTACATGGTCTTGTCCCTCGCTGAGATGCCTCAGGCTGATTTCAACAAGCTAACTGCAGCTTTTGCCACCTCGCTTTTTCCTAGATCACAAGTAGTTTTAGCATCCCTTGAGCGCTAAAATTGGGCTCTCTCATCTCGACCAAACCAGAAAGTTGTGATCCTGTAGGCCAAATTTAGGACAGCAAAAAAATTTTTACTTTAATGTTTACGTAGTAAATGTGACCTGAAAAGTCGAATTCGGAGCGGAGGTGAATTCAGAAGAAATTTTCTTAGAACGTATTATAATCAAAACACTTTCTGATTTGTGTCCCAGTGACAGTGGTAAAAAAGTGACAGACAACCGTGGATTATTTGAGCTCAAACTCAATGAAATTTTCAGAAAATGTTCCTAGTGAATTGCAAAATTAGCTGCTAAAAAATTTTGGATAACGCGCACTACTTCTGAGATATAACCATTCCAAGTTTTTTTCTGTTCCAATTTTAATAAGAGTATTTTTTTATATGTCGTTTTTTTAAACTCGCTACGGCGAATCTTAGAATGTTCGTTACGGCAAACAGCTGACGTTTGAATTTTTTCCAAAGGCTCACACACCGTACTTCCACGTTACTGGCTTTTTTCTCGATTTCATTAGTGCGTATTTGTATTTTGATTTTTACAGGCTGCGAAAATCGATATATTTTTACGATGGAGGGCTATAAATTTTTCTTTATGTCAGCCGAATGTGACTCGATTTCTATTATCGGTGTCGAAAACCATTCCTCGTAATTCGCATTATCAGTTACATTTTTTTTTTTGAGCTCTTTCGCACATTTGGGTCCTTTCGCTATAAAAACTACCCCATTTCACAAAACGTGTTTTGAATCGTTTGGGTCCCATACCGTACTCCACCTACTTTCACCACTTTAATATTTAAAGACCACAAACATCAATATATTTGACGCTTGAGGTGTTTCGGATTCATACTGGCGAGTAGATGACGCCTGATTTTGGTCCTTTCGGTTACACACCGTACATTCGAGCTATTCGCTTATTTTTTGTATTTAGAAGTCTTCACAGTCCCCAAAAGTCAATATGTTGAAATTTTTTCTAGACGTGTGAATAACGATTGATTTTTAACGTTAGGGCCACAAAGAATATTTTCCGCGTTATCCAATTATAGTTTGTATTTAGAGAGTTAATTACAGTTCTAGTTTACTATCCTTGCAGCCTTTCATGAGTTTTTTGGTTTTACAATTGGTAATATGTATTATTCTATATTATATTCCAATGTCAAATGGTTTTTCTCGATTATCTCAGAACGCCAAATTTTGAGTTATGACACTATTGCATTAAATGAGCGATATGTTACACGTCTCAAACATGGAAGTACCGTGTGTTCTATGCACGCTACTCGTTTTAAAATCAGGAAGTGGAATAATATTGATAAAAGATTCTAGCCGAAGCCCATTTGATTCTTCATTGCTTGTTTCATTTTTGCTTAGCCGAATAAAATCGCCACCAGAAGAAGCACGATCTTCCAAACACGCGCCGAAACTGCTCGCAAGATCAAACGTACGGAATTCACGAGGCTCTCATTAACCTGAATAACACAGATGGTAATGACACGGCAGATCGATCGACAAATGAACGAGCTTCAACGTCGGTGATTGAATACGATGAAGGAGTAGTCGACCTAATGAAGGCTACATCAACACTCAGCTGTCTCAAAGCTATGCCACACGATGTCAAAGGAATTTCTTTCAATTTTTTTTCATCACTTCAAAGTACTTTAGGTCGGTCGAATATTGATAGTGGGCTGGTTTGGAATTCTAATCCGGCATAATATTCATGGAGCACAATGGAGGACCGATTTAATACGTTTTACTAACGGAACGCGATTCTAGACCTTTAGAACCGGACATCACGAAGGTAGATGACGATTTGACTAGACATAGATTGATATTGAAATATAAGCAGCTCTTAACTTTTTTTTAGAACCATAATTATGTAAAATATATAAAAAATAGTATATATACAGTACCTATAAATATAAAAAATAGTATTCTTCGGTTGATATCCAGGATCTCCATTTTTCTTTGATGGTGTTGGGAGCATAGATCCAGACACTTCTTACTTCATTCGTTTTATTTCTTTGTACGTTTCGCCGACTTCTAAAGTGGCCTCTTCAGCTTCAAAAACAATACAACCTATCAGTTAACTAATTTTCCTATTCTAATTTTCCTCATCTTATTTTCTTATATAAAAAATATACGTCATTTAAATTTTTTCAATTTTTCCACGTTTTCACCTTACCTTATCTCCTTCAATCCATCATTTAGCCCATCCTCATTTAATCCATCTCCACCTAAGTAAGAAGTGTCTGGATCTATGCTCCCAACATCATCAAAAAAAAAAAATAATAATAATAATAATAAAAAATAGTATGTAAAATAAAGCATGGTAAACAATAATATGAGCAAACTAATACATTAAAAAAATGGCGTTCAGTACGGCCCAAAATAAACAACCAGTTCCACACAATTATCACCATTACCCGGCTATAAGATGTTTTTAATAGAAAAACCCCTCGTTAAAAAAAAAACACTGATTTTTATTATATTCTGCAAAAAATAATACAACTTCTTCAGGTCAAACATATTTTCCGAGTTCAACAAGCAAACAAAACACTCGAACCCAATCAAGCCAGCCTTAAATAAGGAAATTCGTTCCCCCCTGAAAACGGGACAACGGCATGCAAAGTGCTCAAGTGTCTCCGCTTCTCCCCAATTACAACAGGGGCATTTAACAGTTCTTAACCTTCTGATCATGAGTGTCATTTTTTTTTTTTTTTTTTCAGGAATTCGCCTCCAATTAGGGATTAAGAGCCTTGATGATAATGCCTGTTATTTGGTTTGATATGTTAAATTCTGAGGAGCTCTCTTGCCAATTGACACGTGTAAATAAATTCGAATCGGAGCAATCCAATTACGCATTCATTCGGTGTTGACGTCGTGGGCGACCTAGTCGAGAAATGCAAGGTGATTGGTAAACACCATTAATTCGTGCTTCAGTATCGTCATTCATGCGTCCTCGGGGCCAGTTTTTATCTATTGATAGAAGCCTGCTGAACTCAAAGAGCTCGCTATTAACAATGGTCCAGCCTCACTTCGCATAAATATCAACTGTCTTCGTTGCATGACATTAAATGGCACTCGTCGAGCTGGCACAGCAACGACCGCCGAGTTCGAAGTATAGTTAGCAGTTCTCAGATTGCAGATAGCATTAATGAGCCGGCAAGTGAACTAGAGCACTCCAAGATAAGGGGAAAACGACATTTCTGGAGAGTGATGAGCAATGACCTCTGCAATGAAGCGATCGTTCGGTCATAGAGATCTTTGCAGGAAATATAATGCAACCTGATCGCACAGGCCAACTTCATTACTCCAGGTTTTTAAGGTGGGTAAGAAATTTTAAAGGCACGCCTCAAAACATAGAAACACTTCAGTTCCTGGGGCCTGTTCCAAGTTACAATTCACTTTTTTCTTTTTCACTCCCATGTTTATGTTGTAAATGGAAGTATGTGATCGTCCCAAAGTCGAATTCGGAACTGAGGTGAATCTGGAAGAAATACTCAGAAACACTTTCTGAAAATGTGTCCGAAGCAAAGGAATCATGAACCACTCATTGCAGCGGGTTTTTAAATTTTTTTATTCTTATTTTATTAATTTTTTTGTATTTTTATTTTTAAATAATAAACCATTGTAATCGCCCGAGGAAAAAAACTTCGAGCCCCTCCTCAAAATTTGATGTACGTCGTATTACGTTTCAACGCACGTAGAATCCGATTATCCAATAAGAAAAAATTCACACTTTTTTTTACGAAACTATAGTAGCCAAATTATTGACATTTTCATCAAAACTAAATCTTGGTCTGGCAATGGCTCAATTCTTTAGAAAAATCGCAACCTCAATTTTAAGTTTTTTTGGGGGGGTTTTGAAGGGGAGAAAATTAATATTTTCCAATGTTTTTCAGAAAAAGGTGTATTTAATATCAATATCTGTAGATTTTTGGACGCTGAATAGAATGAGACCATCGCGAGGTCGTTAGCTTTATTATTCTCGAGTTATCGCAGCTTTTGTGTCGAATTTGGGAGATTTTCTGAAAGTTGGCAGGAGGGTATAAGCCAGAGTTCTTGGAGCTATATAAATCGTTCTATACTTTTTGGAATGGTCGTCAAACCCTCTCTTCAGCTGCACCGTTAGGCTACAAATTTAGCTTTTGATTTGGAAATTAAGAAACATAAAAATGGTTAAAATTATAATTCTTTTTTCTATTCTATTGTAGTTAGTTTTCCCCTATAGTTACCAATTTTTTTTCGGCGGGAACGTTCACACATGATCGGAATAATTTATCACAAACGGATAATCTTCTTCAATCATAAATGAAGCAAAGAAATAATAAACAACTGTGCAATCATTTGGAGCGTTTTAATTGGATATTCGACTTTTTCATGCCTTGAAACGTGCAACGTCAAATTTTGGGGGATTACACATTTTTTTCTCTTGCGATCGCAATGGTATATTGTTGAATAATTAACTAACTGGTGTTTCTACTGTGCTCACCATTTTTTCCACAGATTGATTCAGCTGTAACATGGTAATTTTTGGACAGTAGAGAAGAGCCCGAGAAAGTGTGCGGTGCGAGGAATGGATTCGCCAATCGATCGATTTGGGCATGAAGCTCCGAGATAGCTCAGAGTTTTTTTCCTTTTTAAATCCGTCGACGACCTCCTCGAACCAATAATGCTGATTAGTCGGTTCTCCTTCGATCAGAAATCTTCCTTGCCATTGTAGCTCGTCCTTACATTGCGTACCTTCTACTTGATGAGTGAGATCTATGTAATGCGTTCCTAATACGGCATTCGCTGGCTCAACCAACTTTTGCACATACAGAGACTTGATTGCCCCATTCTTCTCGCGATTTACTGCTGCCACTTTCCCTCTTGTGTAGGAGGAATAGTAGTTTTGTTCGGTTCTCATTATCATGCTCCAACTCGCGAATCGCGTCTTGACGTTTTTTAATTTACGATCGTACGAAAATTACGGCTTCCCGTTCGGCTTTTTCGAAAAAATGACGAACGACCTGCTTCTCATGACGTCTTTTAGACTACTCCTCTCCCTCGGTTTATTCAATCTTGAAGTTATTTATTGAGAGGAGAAAAACGGCGCTTCTGTTTTATAACGCAACTTCTATTATAATACCATTAGTCGAGGGAATATTTCACCCAGGGAGTTGTTGCTCGACTGAATTATTGTTATCTCGACTGCTCTACGGGCTGCAAAAGAAAAGCACCGTTGGATAATTCATATTTTTTACTAGACTAAAATCAATATTTTCCGGTTGTGAAGGGAAGAAAACCCGCGCACTTTATTCTTCGAGCTTTGTCGACTGCCCGAACAGGCGAAAGTGCAATGCCGGTCAATAAAACCTCGGCGAATGAGTCGTCTGGTTTTTTCCCATTAGAAAAAAAAAAAAAAAAAAAAAACTGGTAAAAATAAACTGGTAATAATGGTTAAATTTTAAAATACGACCACAAGATCGAGCTATTGTTTATGCTAATCGTTCCAAGAATTGCATAATTATCATGCGGGTAACTTGCGAAAAATATTACCGAAAACTGAGCGATTATTCATCATCCCAAAACATGCGAGTTGGCCAAAAAATTCTATATTGACGATCTTGAAGATCGCAGTTAAGCTGATGAGACCGCGACTCGGCGTTTTTGAGGCTAATATGGCGTTTAACAGCGCTGTTAGCAAGCGAGACGTAGGCATCGTCCTACCATTACGTCGAAAATGATCCTTGCCCGAAACCGACCCAAAACTGTACATCGATAAAAGATGCCGCCTTTACTCATCGAATGAAAGACGAATCCTTTGATAAAGCAATATTTTCGCACAGCGGTTCATTCCGTATATGGCGAAAGCCAAAAATTCGCGCAAGAGCCATCGCATCTGAACTGAAAACCTATTACAGTGTACGCGGATATCAAGCGGACACCGGCAATATCTGCAAATAGAGGTCTGGGAGTCCAGACGACACAAAAATTTTTTTTTTTAAATGTAATATTTTAATATTATAAAAAAATTAAATTAAAAAAATAATAATATCAAAATAAAATTCAACACTGAGTTCAAGACCGGGTTCGCTACTATGCGATTTCTACCGATTTTCATCAAAGACCGAAAACTTTCCGAAAACTATCACCAAAATTAATGTTTCATAAGAACGTTTCAACGTATCACCATAGGTAAATACCTAATATTTCATTAGAAAATTCAACTGTCACATAAATCATATATTATTTATAAAATTACTTAATAATAGATAATACAGTTATATGAATATAATTATATATCATTAATAAATAATTTATGCTCGCTGGCCACGCATTTCCAAGAGGGGAATACAAATTAAAAATAAAACTCCAACATTTAATACACTTCAAAATTCGCCAAGTCGTTCTCCTTCTCGACCTAATATCAATTGAATAGAAACTACTTGACGAGAAAAAGTCTAAACTTGCGTTTCTGTTAAAGGAAAAACTTGCAAATTCAGATTCTACGCAAAATTTCATAAAATCTTGGCACCTCGAACGATTTTTTTAAGCACGTCATTACAAGTCTTTAAAATGCCCAAACGAGTTATGATGATCGCCATCTGTGGCACATTAAATTAATAATTTTTCAACGCACATACTCTTAATTATAAGACTTCGACCTCTTTGATTGCGCAGAAATCGCAGTCGTGAAAAATGTGGTCGTAGTTGTTAAAAAAAAAAAATAATAATAATAATAATAAAAAAAATTATAATAAAAAGCTTTGTTGCGCGGAATCATATTTTAAGTGAATCGTATCAGAAAAAAATGTGTTTCTATCCGTCCTTCCAAATCGAAATACGCATTACAGGAAGTTCCGGATCCCGATCATCGCCCTATATAATTTATGTGTTTACTGGTCCCAGATCAAAAGCGAGTAAAACCAACGCAAAATAAGCAGCAGATCTTTTTTACGAGAGGAAGATTGAGCGACTAGCCATCGAGATCCGTGGGCGAGCAGGGCGTTTTTTTTGTGATCAAGATACGCGCTAAATAGGCGTATCACTTCTCGGATTTATTTTGCCGGCTATTTATACGCTACTCGCCACCTGCTTCTATCTCCTAGTTCAAAGTCAAGAATGCGAGCCCGGAGTTCATTTTTACTAGGTTCAAGGCAACAGAGAGACTGCCGAGGTTTGGTATGAGTAACAAGGCAAGAAAATATGAATGAGCTATTACGTTTGCATTCAGTGCATTTCCGTACGTTTTTGTACAGTGCTCCATTATTCGCTGCTTTAATGACGATTTATGGAAATCTTCCATCATCAAACATATGTGCACGTTTCTATCTAACAACAGATCAGTAACTATAATGAAAACTCCTTAACTGCTAAGGTTATTTAAGTACATTTATTTTGGATTATTATTCGATGATAAAACATTGTAATTGCCTGAGGAAAAAATGTTAACTCTCAAAATTTGACGTTTTAAGTCAAGTAGGATCCGAAAGTATTGTAAAAATTAAGATAATTTTTAAAATGAAAATTAAGGTAATTTTTAAGGTGAAAATAAAGAAAATTTTTAAGGTAAAGATTAAGGAAATTTTTAAGGTAAAGATTAAGGAAATTTTCAAGGTAAAGATCAAGGAAATGTTTAAGGGAAAGGTTAAAGTAATTTTGAGGTAAAAATTATGGAAATTTTTAAGGTAAAAATTATGGTAATTTTCAAGGTAAAAATTATGGTAATTTTAAGGTTAAAATTATGGTAATTTTTAAGGTAAAATTATGGTAATTTTTAAGGTAAAATTATGGTAATTTTTAAGGGGAAATTATGGTAATTTTTAAGGTAAAAATTATTATTTATAAGTTATATATTATTATTTCTTTATTAAAGGTAATTTGTTCTTTAACATCATATAACGAAAATACAATCGCGTATGGGGGATATATGTCTGCCACCACAAATATCAAAATAAGAAGATTTAAAAAAAAGGAAAAAATTAATGAGATACTTGATTTCGAAACTATTTTAAACGAATAGGAGAGCATAGTTTATTCTTTCCTTCATGAAGAAGGTAGAAATTATTTAAAATCAACAAAGCAACACGCTTTCTATTAGCTGCTGTTTTATTGATTTATAAATTTACTCTCGCACCAGTGAAACAGCATAAATTCAATATTAGATTAAACTACTTTTTATTTCTGATGATTCGCAGGAAAGGTATATCTTCAGGCGGCTGACTCGTTACTGTATATAGCTAAGCTCCCGAAGGAAACAAAGCTGGCCGATAAATCTGTCGGAGAGTAAAGACGCCTCTCTTGCCACAGTGCTCCACCTCCGTAGTATCCTATTCGTCTTTTCCGCGAGAGGAATGCAATTTATGTACTTGGAACCATTAACACTTGTTTTTGGGGATTTGCCACGCCAGTACAAGCCGTCAGCTCGTGTTATTTGGCCTCTGTTCATGGTCTTCGCTAGACGAGATATGAGAAATTGTTAGATTTACAATGCTTCGAATATTGTCTGGAATGATTCCCCAGTCTGGGGAATTATAATCACAAATGACGAATTTAATAATTATTTTCCTTCTCGTCGCATTTCTTAATGTCCGGGGGTTGTGAGGTGGAGAAAAACCAGGCGACTCATTCTCCAATTCTTTATTAGCTGGCAGAGCACTTTCGCCCATTCGGGCATCCTCAGGGCGAAGTGGAGCCATAGGGCCATAGGCTGTGGACCCTATCGCTCCACGCCGCCCTGAGGATGCCCGAATGGGCGAAAGTGCTCGGCCAGCTAATAAAGAATTGGAGAATGAGTCGCCTGGTTTTTCTCCACCTCACAACCCCAGGACAATTTAATAATTGGTTATACCTGCTACCGACTATCTATGCAGACCACTATTTCGCCTAGTAATTGCTGTTGCTTTGTACATCATCATTAGCTTCATGGTAATTATGTATACCTGCTCGGATTGTATTGACTCTCGGACTTCGAATAACGAACTCTAAGAATTAAATAAAAGGTCATAATATAGACAAAAAGCTCGTCGGAGGGGCGAAGCCTCCCGAACAATCTTGAAAATCGGGGCCACAGATGAAGCTAAAATTCAGCCTGCGATATATTCTAGAAGCGTAGGCTGCGCGTTTACTAGTTTGCTACGGGATTTCGCTCACCGTTCCATTCTTCGTATAAAAAGGGCTGTAAATTAAGCCGCGCGGCAGACAAGAGCGCACAGTTCGAACGGAAGAACAAGCGTCGAATTTGCGATGCGATGCTGTACTAGTAACTGCTGGTCATGTTTTGCGAGTGGAAGCTTCGGGATATATACCGGCCAGGCGCGGCACTTCTTCGTGAAAATAGCTTCGACTTCAACTTCTCTAGTGTCTTCAATAATGTCAGTGAAATTCAACCGTACTTGCAGTTCAGCGAACATTTGGTGAACGCACATTTTGATTAAGCTTTTGGTTTATTATTCGTAATAATCGCTCAAAAAAAAAATAAATATTCCAACACCCCTCAAAATTTGATATTTTACGTTTCAAGGCATGTAGAATCCGAATATCCAATAAAACATTGTGATCTCGCAGGAAAAAAAAATGAAGAAGTCTTTTCTGGCCAAACTATAGCAGCTACATTCTTGAAATTTTCATAAAAATCAATCTCGGCCTCACAACGGCCCAATTTTTCAAATCACATCGCTAGCTCAATCTGAAGGGTATTTTTTAGGGGTTTTGAGTGGGAGAAAATTCATAATTTCCAAGGTTTTTCAGAAAAAGGTGTATTCAGTATATTAATTTCTACAGATTTTTGGACGCTGAATCGAATGAGACCATCGCGGGATCGACAGCTTTATTTATTTATTATTATTCGTTCTCGAGTTATCGCTGCTTTTCTGTCGAATTTGGGAGATTTTCAAAATCATGAGGTTTATAACTCGAGAGTTTTTGGAGCCATAAAAATCGTTCTATACTCGTTGGAATGCTCATTCAGGAAAATTCACGAAATTGAGAAAAATAAAAATTATTTAAATTACAATAGTTGCTACGGAGTTTTCCCACATAGCTATTAATCTGTTTTTCGCTGGCAACGTTCACAAATGTTCGAAAATATTAAAATCACAATTGGATAATATTCTTAAATCATTTTTGAAGTGAAGGAATAATAATCCACTGTACAATCATTTGCAGCGTTTTTCAGTCTCTGTCAACTCACTACAACACTTTTATTGGAGAAAATATCACAACAGCATCAACATATTTTCACGAGATTATGCCAAGCTTAACTTGTTGAACGAAATTTAATCGAGCAAATTTATTACGCAGCTGATCTGTACAGTACGAATAGAATTGGTTCTAATAGTTGCAATTTTTCTATTTATAAAGCCCTTATATCTTCATAAGATTCTCGTTGCACTAATTCATTTTTTGCTCTCTCTCTCTCTCTCTTTCTCATCGAATAAATCAATCGTGGACTAATGATTATTATTAAACGTTTTTGCTCGCCGTGTTTCCAGTTCCAATTTCAGTAGATACTGCTGACACACAGAGGCTATTACGATGAAATATATCATAGTCAAGTATTCGGAGCAATTGCGCCATGTTGCTCCCTCTGTTGGCCAAGTTTTTCGCCTGGTTGGCTACCTTCCCAAATAAGCGTAATATATTACCCGAAGCAACATTGAATTGTATTACTCCCACTCTCTTTATCGCACTATGGATCCTATTGCCTTATTTTTTGTAACTCAATTGTACAATGTAACTCCACTATGGGTGACAATAATGCCGAGAAAAGGTAACGAAAAAAGCTGTTACTGTCAAAACGCAAATAATTTCTAACGGTTATAACTGTTGTTGTAATATAACTGCCGTAAATTAACTAAATTAATTACTTAGCTATTGGAAATATTGTAGAATAAACAAAAGTTGCGTGGATGTATGGCACTGAAATAGACGTATTTGATCAACTGAATTACTGATTCAAAGATGATGGGAAAAAACAGGCTGATAATTCGGAGGATTGGAGAAAGAAAAAACGTAAATAAATCACTTCGAAACAATGGCCAGAAAAACGTGACCTGAAAAAACAAACAAAAAAAAAAAAACAAGAACGGTAAAATAAGATGCCGCTTATAATGAACTGAAAAAATAAGCGAATGTTGAAGATTATTTTCCGGCTTTTGGAGTTTAGATGATCTTCACCGCAAACTTGAAAAACGCAAGTAAAAGTGAAAACTCCTTAGTAATGCGTTCGAAAATAAATTCGAACGATTTTTTATCTGCTTTTTTCGTATTTTTGAAAACAAAGGAAAATATTTATAGCACTGGAAAATACCCTCGTCAAAGTGACGCTTTGCAGATGCGGTTCGAAAATGATCTCTGGTGACAACTCCATGCGTGATATCGTACGTCAAGACAAGCAGAACCGTCGGCAATTTCGTAATCCAGCTTTCAACGGACGCGCCTGATGTTGATTAGTCGAAAATTCACAACTCCTCGTATCCTTCGTTTTACAACAGATGAAACAAATTCATAACAGGGCCGTTCGAGTTCCTCTCCGTCGATTCGAGGAGCCAATTTGAGTCGAGCAGCCCGCACATAACGCCCACACGTGCCAGCGGCTATCGAGGGTCAGCCCGGATGACAAGTTCATCAGAGTAGGACACACTCGAATTAAGTGGACACGAATCACATCAATCGATCACTTGTGTCTCGCTGAGAGCTTAAGTTCTATAACGAAAATTCTCCAACGCTGTCGTTATGAGATAAATATTATTCAGCTCGCAATGAGAACGCTTCGATATGAAAATCTCAATACGAATACTCCATTATTAATAAGGTAATTCGAAATCTACATATTTAACTCGCTTTTTCCAAGAATAATTCAGGTAATTGGGAGACAAAAACGGCGATTATTGGGCAAAGGGTTGTGCAATTAGTTCTTTTTGTGATGAATCACTGAAGAAAGAACACGTAAATATAGACTGAAAGGATTCGCGATGGACAATGTTACTATAGTGTTATGTTTACATTTACATTTCAACGGAGATAAAATCCCATGATCGAACTGAAAAAAAAAATCTATCTACCATAGGCTACAACAAGCTAAATATTCACCAAAAATAATATATTCGATATTTTTATTGTTTTCAAAACATAGCTGTGTTTAGAGTCGATATCGTGGTAACGTCACTTCCTGCTGCCACGTAAGTATGGTTTATTATTCAATAATAAATCGCTGTAATCGCCCACGAACGAAAAAAACGCTGCAAATGATTGTACAGTGGTTTATTATTGTTTCGCTTCACTATATTGATTTAGGAAGACTATCCAATTGTGATAGTAATTATTCCGAACATTTGTGACGTTCCCACCGAAAAACAGATTGGTAACTATCGGGGAAACATCCGTAGCAGTTTTTGAAATTTTCATCATTTTTATTTTTCTTAATTTCCAAATTAAAATCTGAAATTTTCGCCTTGCGATATAGTTGAAGAGATTGTTCGACGACCATTCCAATGAGTATAGACCGATTTTATAGCTCCAAGAACTCTCGAGTTATAACCTCATGTCTAATTTCTGAAAATCTCCCCAATTCAACACAAAAGCTGCGATAACTCGAGAACCAATAAAGTAATCATCCCCGCGATTGTTTCATTCGTTTCAGCGTCCAAAAATCTATAGAAATCGATACCAAATACACATTTTTCCGAAAAACCTAGGAAAATATAAAATTTCAAAAGTCAAAATACCCTCAAAATTGGGAAAGAAAAAGGAATTTTTTTTATTGGATATTCGGATTCTACATGGCATCAAATTTTGAGGGGGTTATACATTTTTCTTCTGGGCGATTACAATGGTTTATTATTGAATAATAATAGTAAATAATAATAAATAATATTAATAGTCCGATTTTATTTTTTTCCACTTTAAATTCGAATTCTACGTCTAATTTCCTGTAAGAATCGTCAATTAATCAAATTTTAACACTGCTGTAAGTATTTGCAACGGATTTTCAAAGTTAAAAAACGTAGGAGGAGTGGCGTAGTGTTAAACTGGGAAAAACTGATAGTTGTCGTGAAATTTCCGCCATTTTGACGTCATATTCGGGTTCAGCGTTAAATTTCCTATAAGAATAGCTTTCAAAATCGCTTTAAAACGAAAAGTTAATTTTCCACTATTACCGATGCCAGCGGAGCTCGGAATTTCGGCCGGCGAAAAACTCGATTAACGGAAAATAATTTCTCTGGCTCTGTTTAAATTTTTTTCACCAAATTTTTTGCTATGTACGTGTGTAAGGTGTTCAAATGAAGACTCCTGCATAATAAAACAATTGATTCGCATTTATTTTGACCCCGAAAATCACGGTTAAAGTCCAATTTTCGAGCTTTCAAAAACCGATTTTTTTGGACCACTTGCAGATTTTTTCGAGAAATAAAAAAAATCACAAAAATACATCATGGTAAGACACAACTTTCCTGAAAATTTCAGATTTTTATCTGTATTGAGAGAGGAGTAAAAATTCGTTAACTGTTCGATTGAAAAAAATCGCAGGGGGACCCCTGGGATTTTTCGCGAAAAAATTTTTGAAATAGATTTTGCTCCAATTCAGCATAATGATAGTTGATGATGTGTATATCAATAATATATGGTTCATTCATTGTTTCTTTCGCACTAAATAGATGAAAATAACGTTTAAAGTTGAAAAATGTCATGTTTTCGTGTATGGTCTACTAATATTGTCGAATAACGCAAAAACGGTTGAAAAATGGATAGGTACATTACATTGGGAAAATGTGGACAGTTAAATGACCTATCTTTTGGTATATTCAAACATCTGAATTGACGACTTTTTGTTAAAGTTATCCACTGTGCAAGTTACAAATCTTGGAAATTTTAAAGTTGTTATGTCTAATTTTGCTCCTACTTTGCTCCAGTTGAAAAACCCAATACTTTATGATACTAAGTACGATACAATCCCCACCACCGACATACGAAATTATAGCAACTACTAAGTACTACCTACTATAAAAATACCTATAGATTCACTTCATAAACGTTCTAATATGTGGCTGAAAAACTCAAATTCTTTAATCGATTCGAATTATCTCAACTAGTCTACTACTAGTCGTTCAGCATCAAAAATTGCTCGCAATTGCCCGCACTTATAAGCCGATGAACGCTTCCCTAACGTGTACGTGATTGTCAAAACAATGTCTGAAGCATTAACTCGCCAAACTTGAATAAAGTTGACTCGCTGGCCAAGTTAAGTTTCGTAGATGATCCAATGTTTTATGGTAGACTCGACAACTCGGGAACAACTTAAACAGGATGGAAACTTACAAGAAAATCGTGTTTAACTTCGAGGTTCCCTACAAGGGCAAACATTTAACAGCCGCTTATCACTGTATTATAGCAGTAACTTGTAGTTCGAAACGGCTATTTTCGAGAAACGCCTTAAACTCAGCCGCATGTTGTATTTCCGACGAAGGGTGCTATTTTAAGAACGTGAATTTGGTTATTTTACCAAGGAAATTTGATGGAATTTTGGCGTTCCCACCCTCCGAATTACATACAGAAAAATTGCATTAATTTGCGTCGAAATCTCACGAGCTTGATCGTTCGGTTGATTAAATTTTGGTTTATTTTTCTTCTCCTGGTGGTCGTATTCCTTCTTTCTGCAGGTTGAGGGTTTGAGGGGGCGAAAGTACTCGGCGTAATAAAAAGGAAAAAAAATGGAGAAGAGGTCGTCTCATTACTCTCCCCCTCAACCTGCAGATTTTGGTTTATTTTGATAATAAACCATTGCAATCGCCCAAGAAAAAAAATTGTCTACTCCCTCAAAATTTGATGTTGCATAAATATTAAATTAAATGAATAACTATTATATCTAAATTCTTGAAATTCACACCAAGAATTAATCTTGGTCTGACAATGGCTCGATTCTTTAGCCAAATCACTTCCTCAATTTTAAGGGTATTTTTGAAGGTTTTTGAGGGGGAGAAAATTCGTATTTTCCAACGTTTTCTAGAAAAAGGTGTTTTAGGTATCAATTTTTATAGATTTTTGGACTCTTAATTTTACTAGATAAGAACGGTTTATAATAAACCGTTAAATTCATGCTAATCCAGCTGAGTTATTATTCCGCCGTCAAAACAGCTCTAGAGTTTCGATCGTCTGACGAGGTAAAGACTGTAAGCTTTGAATTTCCTATTTAACAGATACGTTCCCTTCAATAATTAAAATATTATATTCCGTGACATTGTGCCGAATGAATAGCATTGGAATAATTCAAGTGCTGGGATATTTAAGTCGAAGAAACGAAAATTAAATTACGAACAGAGAGGATTTGAAAGGTAAAGCGAGATTGGTCCTAATCGAGCGTTTCGAGTTACCTTTTTTAATTAAAATTTTAGCCAATCAAGTCAAACGTTGGATCCAACGAACGTGCTTAGGAGTGCGATTGCTGATTTGCTTCGGATTAGATATTCATAATGAACCCTAAAACTGAATGGCATTGCTGCAATTAGGGAAATCCGGAGTAAATTTTCCCCCTATTGATTCCCCTGTTGATCCCCTGTTGATTTATCCGTTCTTTATATTGGGTTAGAAAACTAGCGTCTTTTGAGGTGTATAGACAGAAGATGATTCATTTCGCCCAATTATTTTATTTTTATTTTCAGAATTTTTTAGACATAGATTTTCAATTTTATGAAAATATAACACCAACCAATGAGCAAGATAGGAATGAATAACATCCACAAATCGAAACCTCACTGTGAAGGAAGCACTACCACTATATTAAATTTGACTGGAGCCGTTGTACGCTCATTTTAACCAAGAATTGCGTGTTAATGAATATCTAATTAGGTGCCATTTCCCAATTTGCTGTGTGGATAAAAATAATAAATTTCACTAATTTAAATTTTCTTATCTTTCCTCCCTTTATTTACTTCCATGTTTTTGTAGTAAACGTAAGTATTTCGATCTTTCGGAAAATCAAATCCGGAACGGAGGAGAATTCCGAAAAATTGTTCTTAGTATTCTACTCAGGAACACTTTCTGAACAGGTATTTGCTCTGTCCGTGTGTCTGTGGTAAACAAATTAAAGAAAAAAAAAAAATCGTGATATTACTTAATGTGAAAAAAGAATAAAAGTGTGCATAATTAACCGTTTCCGGATTCAAGATAACACACAGTATTTCGAAGATATTACCGTTCAATGTTTTCTATGTTTCGATTTTCGCAGATTATAAGAGTATTTTTTTTTACGTTTGATGTCTTAAAATGTTCGTTATGGCGAGCAGATGACGCTTGATTTTTTTGTCTATACTCCGTACTTCCACGTTATGAGATTTTTTATCGATTTTGCTAGAGCGTTTTTCGTATTTTGATATTTTTTGATTTATGAATTTTTGATTTATTATCAATAATAAACCATTGTGTAAATTTATTTCGATTTTTTAAAATCGATACTTCGCAAAAAATAATATATTTGAACGCTCAAAGTTTACGGTCGTGAAATGTTTTCTGATTCATGCGTTTTTCTGTTTCTGCGTCCCCTGTTATTCAGTAACAGCTGTGGTTTAATGACTTTGCGGCCTTTGTAATAGTTTCTCGGTTTTATTACTGTTTACCGACTCAAATATGGAAGTACTTTATGATCCTGCGCACCAATGGTTTTGTTTTGACCTAAACCCAAACGCTTGTTGAGAACGTCTTTCAGAGCGTTGAACTTCGGAATTGAAATAATATTCGTCGATAATATTTTAAAAAAATAAAAATAAAATAAAATAATAATAATTATAATAAAACTAGTAAAATAATAATAGTTAATCGTCTGATTTTATTTTCCGAATTCACCTTCTTTTCGAGGGCACACGTACGAAAAATTACTTATCTGTGGTATGTATGCAGTTGTATAAATTGAACAAAGACCAAACGGAGCGAGAATAAAAACAAAACCAACTTGAAAGCGGAAGAAGCAATGATCCGTGTTTGAGATGGGATCGGATATTTCTCCGGATGACGCGAACGAAAGTCGACGAGGAGAGGCTTCCTCGCTACTAACGACATTTGGAATATCGTTCTCGCCATTCGAAGCAAGAACCGCCGAAAAGACGCGGGGAGGACCGTCAGTAATTTACATTTGAATTTCCGCAGCGCGTGAGAGGATGATCCCGGTGGAAGAACGTTCCACAAACGGAAGCTGACACGAGCGTACACACACGCTCATCGATAATTTGAATAGAAGCGACTACACGCGCTCGAGACTCGGACAAATTAGTTTACCAGAGTACCGACGTTCGAATACAGATTCAGAAGATCCATCAACGGAGGAATCAAAATTTCACTGGATCAGACGAGCACGCGTTCAATAGGACAAAGTTCAACAGGAACAGTTCACAATAAGGACATCGTGACTATACCTTGAAGCGTGTAGAACTGAGGATTTGAATTACAAAGCGTTTAATTTCACAGTCGAATGAGTTGTTTGATTTGATGCTCTGCAAAAGGGAATACGTTTTATCGAGAATGAAACCGTTACTTGGGCGAGGTTTTAGAACGGTTTTGTGAGAACGGGATCGATATTATAGAAATTGGATTGTATAATGTGTTACAAATAATACACATGAAACTTGTATAATAACGATGAATATGATTGTGCAGAGGTTTATTATTCCTTTTCTTCAATCGTGATTTGAAAAGACCATCCACTTGTCGTAGTAACTAACAAAAACTCATGCAAAGGTTACCGTGTAACAAAATATTGGTAGTAGAGAGGTTGTGAGGGGGAGAAAAACCAGGCGACTTATTCTCCAGATGGCTGTGGACCTCATGGTTCCACGTCGCCGTGAAGATGCCCGAATGGGCGAAAGTGCTCGGCCAGCCATTAAAAATCTGGAGAATTAATAAGTCGCCTGGTTTTTCTTCCCCTCACAACCCCTCTACTACAACAAATGCGACGACAACCAAACGAAAATATTGGTAGTAAAGGTAAACTCCTCGGCAAAAATTGTAATATTGTTGAGTATTTTCATTTTTCCGAATTACTTCATTTAGAGTCAAATTAATCGCCTAAAGGTACAGCTAAGCAGTGTGCTTGAAGACCACTCCAACCAACAAGTATAAAACGGTGTGTTATAGCTAAAAAAAATTCTCGATTACTAATAGAATTTTTTAACAATCTCAAATATTTTTCGCGAAGTCTAATTAAAAGTTATCTTTAACTAGGTATACGATTGGGCGTGAAGTCACAACATATAAAAAAAAATATTTAAAACATAATTTTAAAACGCTGCAAATGATTGTACAGTGGTTTATTATTCCTTCGCTTCAATATTGATTTAGAAAGACTATCCATTTGTGATAGTAATTATTTCGAACATTTCGGAACAATCCCACCGAAAAACAGATTGTAACTATGGGGGAAAACTCCGTAGCAACTATTGTAATTTTATTCAATTTTATTTTTCTTAATTTCCTAATTAAAAACTAAATTTTTTGCCTAACGGTACAGCTGGAGAGAGCGTTTCACGACCATTTCAATGAGTATAGAACGATTTTTATAGCTCCAAGAACTCTCGAGTTATACCCTCATGTCAAATTTCTGAAAATCTCCCAAATTCGGCACAAAAGCTGTGATAACTCGAGAACCAATGGAGCTATCGACCCCGCGATGGTCTCATTCGATTCAGCGTCAAAAAATCTATATAATTTGATACCTCGTACACATTTTTCTGAAAAACCGTGGAAAATATGAATTTTCTCCCCCTCATAACCCCCCAAAAATACCCTTAAAATTGAGCTAGAAATTTGGTTCAAGAATTGGGCCGTCGTAGGACCGAGATTGATTTTTGGTGAAAATTTCAAGAATGTAGCTATTATGGTTTGGCCGGAAAAGTGTTGACGGCGTACGGCGTACGGCGTACGGCGGACAGACAGAATTTTTTTTATTGGATATTCGGATTCTACATGCCTTGAAACGTAAAACATCAAATTTTGAGGGGGGGTTATAAAATTTTTTTTCTTGGGCGATCACAATGGTTTATTATTGAATAATAAACCAAAATATAAGTTTATAAATTGTTTTTCAAAAAGGACATTTTTTTTAAATCGTTTGGGAAATTGTAGAAATATTTTTTAATATTATTAGGGAAGGGGGTTTACTCAACCAGGAAGTCAATACGAGTAGTAAAATGCATTAATAAAGTCTCCCATAATTATCATCACAATAGGAAGTGTTTTTGGTGATCGAGTTGCTGTGAATTTGAAACATTTTTGATATTTTTCCTTTTTTCCGTTAGATAATACTGAATAATAATATTGAATAATGAATAATTTTTTGATGAATTAATAATAATTATTTAAGGGAATTTAATAGGGATTCAAGGGAAGTAAAACGCCTTAAAAATTATGGTTTTTCCCGACGCCGTATTTTTCCTATTTTGAGGATATGGCCCGATACAGAAATTTCCTCGCTGTCGAGTAGGCGGTAGCTGTTTCTGAAAGTATGTCGCGCAGCTTCGATTTCAAATTCCTTCCCCGGATGTCCACATCATAATGCGGCCATTGTCGAACCAACATCGTCAATCGCCTGCTGCCAGGGGCTAACGGACTTGAGGCCAGATCTGACAAGTTTAGTGTGGGTATTTTGCAAAAACGCCACACGGCTTCTCTTTCGCCTAAAGATGTACGAGCGGATGCTTCGCAGGCATCAGTCGATTCAGTTCGAGCTCGAGCCCATTGTGGTATCAAGACCTCGGCCACAATTTGAAAGATTGAGGATTCCTTTGCCTCCGCGATCGCGGTTTGTTTACGTTAACTCCGTACGCGTATCCATCGGCGCTTATTGTTTGCAAATCGCCTTTTAAGAAATGTGGGCGGACATTCGAGTCGGAATACGGGTCGAGTAATAGCTTCGATTCCTCGCTTGTATCGTCTTTCAATTCTGCATTGAGAACAATCATTTTATTGTTTCTTGATAAAACCAAATTGCTATATTGTCGATTGAATCGATAAAGCTGACATTGAACTGTATCGAATCGGATTTTAACTATGGGTGATTTACAATTGCGTATTAAAAGAAGCTTGGGAGGGAAATGTACGTATTGTAAGCGATAATTTCAAAGAATTGCGCGAATGGAGTTCATTTTTTTTTATTCAATAAAATTAACCATTGTTAATCGCCCGAAAGAAAATTTTTCCAATCCCTTTAAAATTTGATGTTTTACGTTTCAATTCATGTAGAATCCGAATATCTACAAATTCTGAGAAAACTACAAACGCTAATTTTTTTAAATTTCCTCCAAAAATTCAATCTTGGTTTGATAATGACTCAATTCTTCAGCCAAATAGCTACCTCAAATTTAAGGGTACTTTTGAGGGGGAGAAACTCACATTATCCATGAGGGTAATATTTGGTATCAATATCTATTATAGATTTTCGAACACTGAACGGAATGAGATCATCGCGGAATCGATAGATTTAATAGTTACGCTGTTATTGCAGCTTTAATGTACAATTTGCGAGATTTTCACAAATTATGCTCGAGGATTTTTGAATCAATAAACGTAGACAACGTTGTCTTAGACAACTATCGTTATCTGTCTAACTGGAAATTAAGACAAATAAAAATAATTAAAATTACCGGAGTTTCCCTTATAGTTACCATTATGTTTTTAGGTGGAAACGTTCACAAATGTTCGGAATAATTAAAATCACAAATGGATGTTCTTCAAACATGATTTTTGAAGAAATGTAGAATGGCAATGTAAGTAACAAAAGTGAAGTAATAAACCATTGTACAATCATTTGCGGTTTTTTTTTTTTTTTTTTTATTTCAATTTGAGTCTTAAATGAAAGTATCTTCAAGGAAATTGGTTAAACAGTTATTATCAGGTATCACTTAGCAGAGAATATGCGATCTACTGAGAGAAAATGGAGGTCACATATTTCCTAATTTAGGCGTGTCACCAGAACATGCATTTACAAGAGTCGGACGATTTTGCGGTCCAATTTTAATTCCAGTTTCAATTTCGTTTTACGTTCAGCTTCGGTTTGAGTTAAGTCGGTCAATATAAAACAGCGTATGACTGACATATTTTTCCTTTATGAAAGCTTACGGTAAGTCGAAATTAGGTCGCTCTTAAATGGTCTTTATTTCTTTATTTGCAGACAATTCTTTATATACTTTGAAATAAAGCAAATTTCAATCATGACTGGAGCGAGCGGTAAAAATTGCACCTAAATTTATAAAGTATCACGCGACTTGAAGTATTGTATGTGTATCACGTCGGTGAAGTGTTATGCCTAAAGCCTCGTTCCCACGGGGCGTGGCACGCTGGCGTGACTCACGCATTCGTGGAAGACGACCCGTGTGAACGATGTGTCGTGAGTTTGCCTCAGAAGCCTCCGGAAGCGTGGAGAGTCCACGACCGCTCACGCTCCATATCAAACGTGTTTGATTTTGAAGCGTGAACACGACAGTTGCCAACTACTTTCAACTAGGAGCTCGTTCATCGCGGTCGGCTTCGCAAGGAAAACTGAATCGTGAATGTGACTGTGTGTGAACAGCCCACGACACTCAGCTGGTTCACTGCCTATCCCCACTCCAGTCGTGAGCCAAGACAGTGAGTACGAAAGAGTGGCACGATTTCGTATTTTAGCCCCGTGGGAACGTAGCTTAAGGTAGGAAACTAGCGAAAAGGGAAATTGTGTGGAGAACGTAGCTCAAGGTCGATAAAACCGTTACTCTATTTTTCCACTTTTCGGAATTCCTCAAAATTGAGCTATCGCCGCCCTCGCAGCGATATTATTACTCCTTGCAGGCGCCAAGAGCGAGAGACCTTATCCTGTGGCGAAAAGGCTTTACTGCGTTCAATAAACCGACGACGATTCGGCCTTGAACGGCCTGGTAATTGCCATCTGCCTCCCTCATTCCGAGAGTTTCAATTCCCTCAACCGTTTCCCTTGAGTAGAGGGAGATAGGCGGGAGATTTGGCCCAATATAAATCGAATAGATCCAGTACTTGAAGGTACTTAGCATAAAAACAGTCTCGTTCTATTTTTGCGTTTCAGGAATCCTCTCATCTTTTCGTAGGCGCGTGCAGTAAGGTTATCTCACTTTATCTCATTGTAACAACGAGAGGACCGAAAAAAAAATAAAAAAATATATAAATATAACACGAATGAAATAAAAAAAATGAATCACGTGGAAGCAACATTGTTCGGCCAAGATTGATTATTTATTGGTGAAAATTTCAATTATGTAGCTTTTACAGTTTTATCAGAACAGCGTACGGCGGACGGTGGGCGGACAGATTTTATTATTCAATATTCGGATTCTGCTTCGGAACGTATAACATCATATTTTGGGGGAGAGGGGCTACGTATTTTTTGGTGAGCGATTGATATTGGATAATAAACCAAAAACGCTGCAAATGATTGTACAGTGGTTTATTATTCCTTCGCTTCGATAATGATTTAAGACGATCATCCATTAGTGATGGTAATTATTCCGACCATGTGTGAACGTTCCAACCGAAAAACAGATTGGTAACTATTGGGGAAAACTCCGTAGCAACTATTGTAATTTTAATCATTTTTATTTTTCTTAATTTCCAAATTAAAAGCTAAATTTTGACAAAAGCTGTGATGACTCGAGAACCAATGAAGCTATCGACCCCGAGATGGTCTCATTCGATTCAGCGTCCAAAATTCTTTAGAAATTGATACAAAATATATACCTTTTTCGATACGAATACAAATTTCTCCCCCCTCAAAACCCTTCAAAAATACCCTTAAAATTGAGGTAGCGATTTGGCCAAGGAATTGAACCATTGTCGGACCAAGATTGATTTTTGGTGAACGTTTCAAGAATTTAGCTGTTTTAGTTTCGTCAGAAAAGTGTTGACAGCGTACGACGGGCGGACAGAATTTTTTAATTTGATATTATACATTGTTTTTCACGGGCGATTACAATGTTTTATCATTGAATAATAGACTAAAATCAATCGTCATCTGCTCGCCACAGCGAAAATTTCGAGACCTCAACAGTTCGAAATATTGGCTCGTAAATATCAAAATAGAACAAAATTCGAACGCCTATTTCGAGAGTACTGTTAACATGCGCTACTTTATAATTATTTACGACATCGCAGCTTATGGGACCTTCTAGTGAATAAGCTCCTCATCATTTCAAATCGTCCGGAGGAGATACTCCAAGTCGTATCATAGACAACGATTTCGATTACCGTAACGGGAGTCGTTTCGCAGGGTTTGGATGCACGAACTAAGATACAGGATGGTTTTCGATGAAAATAGCTTAGGTTATTCATTTAAGGCAGTTGCCTTGCGTACTAAGGTTATACCTGAGCTAACAACAGCTTGTTATCCTGTAACAGGAGACGCTATCGCTATGATGGCTCAATCATTTGCTGCTCGAACAGAACGCCATCGCTGTTCGTGTTGATTTAAGGCGACATAAAATCAAGGGCGTGGTTTGAAATACTCTCCAGCGAGCGAATTAAATTTGTTATCCGATATAGTAACTGATTTTTGTATCGTTCTCGTTTCTCACTACTTCCTGCTTCCATTTCATTAATCATTAGCTTTCAAAAAATTGACCTCAAGACCGAAATCCCGAATAATTTTCATAGTACCATATTCAGAGACGCTTTCTGAATAAATTGTTCCTCCGTCTAAGACCCAAATTATGACAATCACTTGCTGTAGCAATCGTTTCACGACTTAAAGCGTTCGAATGTATCAGTTTTTGAGGACTGTAAAAATCAAAATAAAAAATACGCACTATCCAAATCGTGAAAAAGGCTCATAACGTGGAAGTGCGGTGTGTGAGCCAACAGATATAAAATCAAGGGTTATCCGCTTGTCATAAGAAACATCTTAAAACCTCAGCCGTTCCTAAATATTGTCCTAAATATTGACTTTTTTGGCCCGTTAAAATCAAAATAGAAAAAAATTCGAACGCGCCTGTTATCAAAAATCCGGAGACGGGCAATTTTGCTCATTTAATTGAAGAACGTTTTCTGAAAATTTCATTGATCATTACGGAGATATGACGATTTTTGTCACTTTTTGACCACAGACGGAAACTCAGACACTTGTTCAGAAGGTGTTTCTGAGTATTGTGCTGGTTCAATAGAATATTTAATATTATCTTGAAAATTCAAATTCTTGAGATCAGTGATGAACGGCATGGTTGAGCTTCGTCAATAAGTAAAAAGAAAGAAAAAAAAGACAAAAGAATATTTTCGTTCTTAAATAAAAGAATATCTAATATTTGTATTCATTTTGTAATGGACAATTTTGTGAAAATCAGTAGAAGGTTAATAAAAGGATAAAATGATTGAATGCTTTTTTCTAACTTTTGTTTCAACTTTATAGCAACACGAATACGAAGTTGATCACTGAATTGTTTGTTTTTATTATATTTATGAACAACCTTAAATCTCAGTTATCGGGATAGTTACTTGTGAGGTGAATACATAAAAATTTGTAGTTAATTCAAGGTTATCGAACGAGTAGTGAACGATTTTTGTGGCATGAAAAATGAGGAAGCTCATTTTCCATAGCAGCGACAGTTTGTGAGTGGAAATCATCAGAAATTTTTTCTTACACTTTTCCCAGCGATTTTTCATAACGCTTTTCGAGTTGTGTGCCATAGCAAAGACATAAAAATGTCAATAAGTCTATGCCCAAGGTATTTACAATGTCGCATTTATTTACAATTTCGTTATAGCTCATTACAGTTTGGCTGAAAGGTCATCGACTGAATCCATGTATTTTCCATCCATGTGTTTTCCTTTTATTTTTATTTTATTTTAAAAACAAAATAAAATCCATGTATTTTCCATTTACAATTCAATCATATTTCCAAATAATCAGCTCGACCATCTGATAGCGATCGAGTGAAATTGCTATTTATAGTACCAAATCCCGCTCGCCCCAGTTGGCCTGCGGTCTGCGGGGAATTCATTTTGTCTACTTGGTCTTATCTCTTCAAGACTTCCTTTTCTCGTGAATTATCGCCAGTCCGAGTGGACTCTACACGATACGACTTGAGATGCAATCTCGAGTCGCCCTCCGGGTCACAGTCGGAAGTCGTCAGCCAACGGCCATGCATTGCAGAAGGAATGTTTCCGCATGGAGTCGAAAAATGTTAAGCGCATTTACATCGGGTCAAATAACGCTTGACAATGATATAACTGATTTTAAATTTTATTCAAATAAAAACCCTATTTTCAGTTTGGACTTTTTATCGCAAATTTGAACTCTGTACAAAAATGTAAAAAAAATCTGATTTTTCAACCGACTTTTATATGATACAGCGGAATCGATTCTGTGCGCCATCAAATACACTAGCGAAGGTAAGTTCTTACCATAATTTCGAGTCAAATAATGATCGTTTTGACGTTATTTTTAATTTTTTATAAGAAAAAAAAAACAATCAATCATGAAAGTTTTAAGATATCCCTCAAAAATACCCTCAAAACTGAGGTGGCGATTTTTAAAGGAATTGGTCCATTGAAATGAACATTTATTATTGATGGAAATTTCAAGAATTTAGCTGTTATTGTTCCCTCATAAGAGTGTTGACAGCGGACGGACATAATTTTTATTTTTATTGGATTTTCGGATTCTGCGTGCCTTGAAACGAAAAAAATTCAAATTTCGAAGGGGATTAGAATTTTTATTTTCTTGGACGATTACATTGGTTTATTATTAAATAATGAACTATAAGATCAAAACTTTTTCGCTATATTATAGTAACTGAATTCTTGGAATTGTCCCCAACAATCCACCTTAATGTGACGCAATACTTCAGTTTATCGCTACCTCAAATTTGAGGGTGTTTTTTGAGGATTTTGAGGGGGAGAAAAATTCACGGTTTCCTACGTTTTTCAGACAAAAGTGTATTTTGTATCAATTTCTATAGCACGCAGAATCTAATGAGCTTCAATGGTTTCAAATTTATCGCAGCGTAATTTTCGAGATTTTCAGAAATTTGCCATGCAAGGAGAAGTTTTGGAGCTATAAAAATCGTACTGCACTCGTTGGAAGCCTCGGCGAACACTCTTTTCAGCTATATTGTAGTAATAATTTAACTATTTATTGGACTGTTGAGAAAAACAACAAACAACTCCCCCAATAATAACTCTGTCTCTCTGTCTCTGTAATAACTCCTTTAACAATAGCCCAGAAAACTATATTAAAAATTATAGCCAAAAAGCCAAGAAGATTCCCCACACTCGAACTATATAATACTGTCAAAGTATTTACCATCAGTCAGTTGTATGCTAAGTCTTCCCTCTTGTTTCTCCATAAGCACCCGGAAAAATTTGGATATAGTGGCATGAGGGGTGGTGCTTATTCGTTTCGTGACACCACTCTAGCCATTGTGTCCGTGCCACAGTCTCGCTTAAAAGGCACTTCACGCCACGTTTATTATAGCATGCCTATACTAATGAGGAACTTGCCATGTGATCTTAGAGACCCGATGAGCGTCAGTAGGGCTTTGTATAAGAAAAAAGTCTTTAGTTGGCTCATTGGTCTAGGATTACAGTCATGCGATAAATTGTTTAATAGTTTATATGTGCTATAGCGGTGCTTGACTATGTCCAGTGATAAACATATAAATGTACAATACAATGTAACAAATCAAGCAAATGTATATTGTACAAATTTAACAATTAAATAGATCGGGATCAAGTCCCAACTCCCCCACCCAGCACTGAACTTGTTCATTGGTGTGGGGTAGTTCCATCAAATGTTACTTTTTTTTTAAATTTCTAATGTAATTCAGAGGAATTCAATTCATTCATTCAAATGCAAACGATTATTAATTTTGAAAAGCACTTTTTTGCAAAGCACTTTTTTGAAAAGCATTTTTTTGGTTTTTTGATTTTTATTTTTTTTTTATTTTGGGGGATTTCTCCCGTATAGTTACCAATTTGTTCTAGAAACGTTCACAAATAAATGGCCCGCTTAAATCATAAATGAAGCAGCGGTAAAATACACGACTGAATTTTTTTTTTTTTTAAATGTAGGTACACCTATTGGCTACATAATGTTTTGACTTGGCGCCCTCTCCGACTTGAGAGCAATCTGTTCATTTCGAAAAAAAAAATATTTTTTTAGATCCCAGGTAGGTACAGGGCTTATAATAACTGTTGGTACATTACTTATCCAATGTTTACCCACGTGGCCGAGGTGTTGTCTGATAGGCTATAACCGTTAGTATTAGGGAAGAGTGAAATCTCCAAGACTAAGCAGTAAAACATCCCTCGAGGGGTCTCTATATTTAACGGGACAGGAACGGCTTCTTATTAATAATGATGACCGACTAACAGCGGTGATTTACTGGGTGAAGGAGACCTGTTCCTCACCGCAGGGACGTGCTTCGTAGATAGTGAAGCTCGGCGAGAGAGATTTGAGCGCGGTCGGAGGGGAGGAAATGATAAATCTAGTAGAACGATCTCGGACCTGAGGAAGGTATTTTAACGTAGGTGTGGAAGATGGAGTGGTGGTAATACAGCTCAGGGGTCCCTTGGATAGTCACCGGTCTTCGTTTGTGGAACAGGGTATGAACTTTATTGTGGGTGTCATCGCGAGAGGCGACAACACGAATCGCGATTCAGCTACGCCTACGTATCGAGCTGGCCTACCGCAACGGAACAATTGTGATCAAACATTAAATAATCCCAGGCAGAATAACAACGCGAATCACTCTTCACTCCTCCGTTTTTAATTTGACTTTTAATGCTCAACAATTGTAATCGCCTAAGAAAAAACGCTGCATATGATTGTACAGTTTATTATTCCTTCGCTTCAATAATGATTTAAGAAGACTATCCATTTGTGATTTTAATTATTCCGAACATTTGTGAACGTTCCCGCCGAAAAACAGATGGTAACTATAGGGGAAAACTCCGTAGCAACTATTGTAATTTTAATCATTTTTATTTTTATTAATTTCCTAATTAAAAGCTAAATTTTTACAGTAATTTAATTTCAATGAGTATAGAACGATTTTTATAGCTCCAAGAACTCTCGAGTTATACCCTCATGCCAAATTTTCGAAAATCTCCCAAATTCGACACAAAAGCTGTGATAACTCGAGAACCAATAAGGCTATCGACCCGATTCAGCGTCCAAAAATGTATAGAAGTTGATACCCAATACACATTTTTCTGAAAAACCGTGGAATATACGAATTTTCTCCCCCTCAAAAATACCCAAAAAATTGAGCTAGCAATGCGGTTCAAGAATTGTGCCGTCGTAGGACCGAGATCGATTTTTGATGAAAATTTCAAGAATGTAGCTATTATAGTTTGGCCCGAAAAGTGTTGACGGCGGACAGACAGATTTTATTTTATTGGATATTCGAATTCTCCATGCCTTGAAACGTGAAACATCAAATTTGAGGGGGGTTAGAAAATTTTTTTCTTGGGCATTTACGTTTCAAGGCACGTAAACTCCGAATATCCAATTAAAAAAAAATTCTGTCCGTTCTTCTAATTTTCACAAAAAATCGATCTTGGTCTGAAATTGGGTCAGTTCTTTAACCAAATTGCTACCTCAATTTTAAGGGTGTTTTGGGGGATTTTGAGGAGGGAAAAATTATCATTTCCAGCTTTTTTTTTTAGACAAAGGTGTACTTGGTATTAATTTCTATATAGATTTTTGAACGCTGAATCGAACGAGACCATAGCGGGGTCATAATCTTTGTTTTCGAGTTAACGCAGCTTTTGTGTGGAACTTTAGAGATTTTCAAAAATTCGGCATGAAAGTATAAGTCAAGAAGTTACGGAACAATAAAAATCGTTCAATACTTACTATTGGAACGATCGTCAAACACGATCTTCAATCATATCATTAGGCGAAAAAGTTTTAAATAGATAATTAATGGCTTAATTCACCGACAAAATTGAGTTGGAGGTAGCCGATTACAATTGGTTCATTATTGAATAATAAACCAGATACTCGCAATTAGCTCGACGCTCAACACTCGACTTCAAGAAATGGATTAAAATTAATCTATTAAATTTAATTAGTTAATTAAAAATAATCAGCCTGGAATAGAGATTCGTTTTAAGCTTCCACCCGTTTGATATACTTGTTTTCCCCTCGTTTGCTTCCAACATCGGACTTTTACGAGATCGGAGGTTTTATAAACATCTGATATAAAGGGCCCTTCGATGGAGATTTACGAGTTGCGAGAAACATTCGAGTTGCACTGGCTACCGGTTGAGGTCTGGCCGTCATCCTGATGATCTCTATAAATCGTAAATAAAACACCGTCCGTCCGGTTATCTTATATAATTCCTTCGTCTCGAAATAGTTTACTCCGGTCCCCGAATATTTCGCCGTTTTACGACTTCGTCATTTTCTGATTTGGCGATTATCGTTTGCGGACGGGTCGTAAAAAATAATCATACCAAGTGCGCTTTTTACGGTGCCCAGTTTTACTTCTAACTGGTCTTGACTCTCTTATATTTTGGATAAGAAAGCGAAGTAGGTATTTAAAAAATAAAATAAACTACTTAACTTATCTTCGTTAGAAAAAATACTGACTTGATTTGTAAGATGTGAAAATTTTTTGTAACCCTCTGCTCCTTATTTTTCTTAGGATTTCTTAAACTTTGATCGATCTCTTAAAAATATAATCAACCTTAAAGAAAAAAAAAAAAAAAAAAAAAAAAAACTGACTTTCACGATGTCGATTATCTTTACTCCGTTTATTATTTATTTTTCTCTGTGTTCATACGTTTCAAAATTTTCTTAGGTTCAACTAAGTTTGAATGAAAGATAATTTTACCGCTCACACGTTTCCTTAGTTCGGAAAACCCTCCCTTAAAATTTGATGTTTCACGTTTCATACAAAACATGTAGAATCCAAATAGCCAGTAAAAAATTCCATCCGTCCGCCGTCCGCTATGAAACCTTTCTGAGAAAACTATACCAGCTGAATTATTGAAATTGTTACCAAAAATCATTCATAACCTGATAATGGCTCAATTTTATTTTATCCTAATCGCTATCTCAATTTTAAGAGTAGTTTTTCAAAATGTTTTCAGGGGAAAATCAAAATTTTCCGGCGCTTTTAAAAAATGGGTTCGTTTTATATCAATTTCTGTAGATTTTAGAAGCTGAATCGAATGAGTCGATAATGGAGTCGATTGCTTTAATAATTCTCAACACATCACATGACAACCATTTGCAATTTTTTTTTAAAATTAATTAATTTTATTTATTTATTTATTTTTTTTTTACAAAAAATTGTTCCCATTATTGCGACCGGTGCAGTACAGAAATAAATTTGAATTCAGCAAAAATTTGATGATAAATTCTCAAGCGATTAAAGTATATTATTCTCAGTTGAAAATCAGTCCCTTCATTGTTTTCAGACTTGGCAGAAGTCGCGTTGTTTAAAGTTGATGTATAATTCGCAGAAGCGACCGTCCTCGTTTAGCCGTAAACAAGCGGTCAACTAGCCAGTCTCATTCCGAGTTAATCCGCGAAGAGATTTAAATCGTCCGAATCTACTCACGCCTTTTGGCCAGCTGTGCTCGCTGGCAACTCGTAACCGCCAATGTGACGATATAAAATGCTAAATCGGGCAGCAATCGTAGGCTAATTTCTGAAGAAATTTCAAAGACGCAGTTGAATCCTTTAGTGGAGTTTTTTTCAAGAATTTAATCTCTCGAAAGATTAACGAGCTGGCAACTGGGTATCGCCGAGTTTCCGGAAACTCGAGAAATGATAAACAGTTGATATTTTTTTGTTCGTTTCAAATCAAATCATGTCGGTGGCGAAATTAATGTACCTTATTTTTTCATATTTAATCTCAATATTCGACTGGAAAAATAAGCGAGGATAGATTTATGCGATAAATTTACACATGTAGAATTGGTTTCAAAACGGCATAAATTTTCAACCCGTTTCTCCACTTGAGTAAGTCCTTTGTAAAATTTTAAGAACTGTATAAAAAATTTCTAAGAGTGAGAAAATTTCGGATTTTTATTAGAACGAAAATCGTACAAAATATTCACTTACACATGTGCTCGCCCAAGACCCAAGTTTCCGGTTTTGAGTTGACTTCAACGAGGACGGTCGGTGTACAGACGAGAAGCACCATCAGATCCGCTAGGCTGAGATTTATCAGGAAAATATTAGTCGAATTGCGCATGTCCTTCGTCTTCAGGATGACTAGTGGCACCATGACGTTACCAATTACGCCAATGCCTGTCGAAAGAAAGCACAAACATCCTTGAGTTCGAATTGCAAAGGAAGATTATTGTCTAGAATCAATTTTCCACTACAAGCTTGCATTTTGTTGTATCACTCGAGTCCGTGTCATACCATTCTAATTTCTATAGCTACAGGACAACATGTGTTATAAAAATTTATCTGGTTTTCAGGAGAGAGAAAACCCGTTATAAAGATAAAGGGGCAATTTGTGTTATGAAGATTGCAGAAGCTTTGGAATCTAGATAGTAGCCCAATTCAGGAAAACACCGTGATAACACTTGTTGTCGACAAGAATGAATGGCTACCGTCGTTAATGTCCGAATTCAGTTAATTTTCGTTTCATAATTCGACTCAAAATTATTGTTTTCCGATCCCTTCGTTTCAGTTGTATAATTTCCATTTTTCGAACATCTGGTCTTCAAATTCAAATTTTCTTTGTTACAAAAAATGCTTAATAAATTCAGTGGTATTCGTGCTTTCAATGGAGTCAGTTATCTCAAATATTTAACCAGGAGCCCAAAGCCAAAAATGGTATAACAGATATTGTTTAAGCGGGAATAACTCATTCCCAGAGCTACACACAAAAAAACTGAGGCCACAACGAGATTCAGCTTGAAATTCTGAATAAAAATCATTGAAAACCTCAAAACCCATTTTTTTATATCACAACTTGTTATCCTGTAGTCATCGATTTATTAATTACTTGCCGTTATGGCGAGCTTCGCTTTAGGACCTTTTTGGGTACGTGGTCCAGTTGCAAAAAGCTATAGTATTTTTGGAACATTATTTTTTCCTCAGTGAACTGTTCCATGATACGTTGACGGAAATTTCTAATAAGGCAGGAATCAATCCAGTTAATTCTCTCTTCAATTCTCAATTATTTATAATATGACTTCCTCTAGTATTGAACTTTTATAAAACTGAAAAATCCGCCTTCATAAATAAACTACAAAATACACGTTTATACGCTGGATTTTATAAATTTTAACCGAGCGTACAAAATGGGCAAAAAAAAAACTGATTTTCAAGACCCGTAAAAATGCATTCAGTGGTAAAATTAAGGGAGTGCATATCCGTGTCCAAAAGCTAACCGGTACAGGATTTTTTAATGCAAAAACAGTATTTATCCATGTCTTTAGATAACGGGGTCAAAAAATTTCTACCCAGACAATTTGTCCATTTATTTTCCCTATGAATCTTGTATTTCCTTAATTTGGATTCATTTAATTGGATTGGAATGGATTCATAATTAATATCCTATTATTATCCGCGTACGTACCGAGTATGAGAATGCAGAGGAGCATAGAAGTGGTACGGATGTACGGAGGCAACGACGGGACTTCAACGCCGGTTCCTGAGACTTGCGAAAACGTGAAGTTACCGCCTCCGAGGCCTCCGCCCCCGACGCCTCCGCCGCCTCCTGGGAATGTACCGTTTAGTAGGAGGCCCGAGGCGAAGGTGCCGTTGAGGAGAAGGCTTCCGGCAAACGTGCCGTGGAGGAGGGTTTCGTTCTTCTCCGCCCCGCTCGTCCCGATCATCCGGTCCGTTCCCGCCCGTCAAACGTCATCCCAACTAAATCTACGCAACCTGCAACACACATAATTATATTATTAAATGATACGAGATAAAAGGTTAATAAAAATTTAATTTATTAATTCCTAATTAATTAATTAATTAAAAATACTAATCTTGATCAAAGTATATTTATGTTATACATTTTATGCAATTTAGTTTATTCTGCAATAAAAGAAAGTTATAATTGCCAAAGAAAAATGTTTACCCCCAAAATTTTTTTGTGTTTTCATTCGATTCAGCGTTCGAAAATCAATGGAAAATGATACATAATACACCTTTTTCTGGAAAACGTTGGAAAATAGGAAATTTCTCTCTCCTCCGAAAATACCCTTAAACTTGAGGTAGCGATTTGGTTAATTGAGCCATTGTCAAGCCAAGATTGATTTTTGGTGAAAATTTCAAGAACTTAGCTTTTATAATTTTGTCAGAAAAACGTTGCAGGCGGTCGGATAGAATTTTTCATTTTATTCTCCATGCCTTGAAATGTATAAAATCAAATTTTGAGGGGCTTAGATATTTTTCCTTTGGCGATTACAATAGTTCATTATTGAATAACAAAAAAAAAAAATAAATAAATAAAATCTTGGTCAGGCAATGGCTCATTCCGTAGCCAAATCGACAAATTCGGTATCGATTTGAATAGATTTTGGACGCTGGATCGAACTAGACCGTAATATAACCGAGTCCATCGCTTTGATGATTTTTAAGTTATCGCACCGTTTGTGTGGAATTTTCGATAATTTCTCGCGCTCAAAATCCTTCTATACTCGTTAGAATGCTCGACAAACACCATTTTTCAGCTCTACCGTTAGGCAAAAAATTTAGCTTTTAGTTTGAAAATTAAGAAAAATAAAAATGGTTAAAATGACTATAGTTGCTACGGAGTGTTCCCTTCCAATCTGTTGCAAGGTGCATAGAAACGTCCATAAATGTTTAGAATAGTTATTTTCACAAATGGATTATTAAAGGAATAATAAACCACTTACAATCATTTGCAGTGTTTTTCAACTCGATCCACGTCCCTAACAAACGGTCACGATGTATGCGAAATTCCATAGCGACACGTTTCAAGAAAAATGTCCAAACATAAAATTATTGCCAGATTTATTCTAAAGATGTGCTCGATAATTTTTTATTAGAGCGATAATTTCAATAGCTGCTACTAATCTATGGGCTGCGAAAGACACGTTATCAGGTTCCTGATAGTAATATTGCTCATAAATATCTGTATATCACAAAGAACGCGACGAACAAGAAGAACCAGATGTATGAATAGTTGAGTTGTACAAGTGTAGCTTTATCGGGTGGTATACATTTGAATGAAAGAATATTTCATAATTCCAGCTACAACTACAGCTACAACTACAACTACAGAAGTTGATACTACAGTGGATTACCAGCTATTTGACTTATTAACTGATAAAAACATTAATGCGGAGGATCAGTTAGACTTCGAGGAACACGTCTTGACACTAAGACATCCTTATGACGTTACAGGTAATCTGAAGAAATACGTTATGGTATTTTTCAAACATTCCCCTATGTAACACGCTCCGCGAATTCGCTCGTTTATCTATGCTGCACGTTTTTCTTCTTTTGGTTTATTATTCAATAATAAACCATTGTAATCGCTCAAGAAAAAAAAATTTTCGAACCCCCCTCAAAATCTAATGTTTTACGTTTCAAGGCATGTAGAATCCGAATATCCAATAAAGATAATTCTGTCCGTACGCCGTGCGCCGTTAACAGTTTTCCGGCCAAACTATAATAGCTAAATTTTTGAAATTTTCACCAAAAATCAATCTTGGTCCTACGACGGCCCAGTTCTTCAAGCAACATGCTAGCTCAACTTTAAGGGTATTTTTGGGGGGTTTTGAGGGGGAGAAAATTCATATTTTCCAGGGTGTTTCAGAAAAATGTGTTTTTGGTATCAATTTCTATAGATTTTCGGACGCTGAATCGAATGAGACCATCACGGGGTCGATAGCTTTATTGGTTCTCGGGTTATCGCAGCTTTTGTGTCGAATTTGGGAGATTTTCAGAAATTTGGCCTGAGATAATAACTCGAGAGTTCTTAAAGCTATAAAAAAATCGCTCTATACTGAAAAAAATTCAGCTTTTAATTAGGAAAGCATTAAAAACAAAAATGATTAAAATTACAACAGTTGCTACGGAATTATCCTCGATAGCTATACCAATCTGTTTTTCCTTGGGAACGTTCACAAATGTTCGGAATAATTACTATCAGAAATGAACAGTCTTCTCAAATCATCATTGAAGCGAAGGAATAATAAACCTGATTAAATAATAAACTGATTAAACTCAAAACTGTAATGTACGAATTTTGTACAATAAAGTTACCTCTGCGAAAAAAACCCCAATAATTTGCAGCGTTTTTTTTTTTTTTTTTTTTTTTTTTTTCAATTTACTTGTTTCACGAGCCGTCATAGCATTTTTTTCATGTCTACGAATGAATAGAATGAAATGAAATATCGTTTATTGTATAACCGTAAGGTATTACAAAGACAAGTCTACGAATCTTCCACGGTCAAATGTTTCACCCGATAGAAAGAAGAATTCTTAACGGTTGTTAAAGTATCACTTACATAATAATACATTGCGTTTTTCCCGAATTTTTTTTTTCGAAATGTTTGTCAGAATCATAAAAATGTAGTCAAATTTAGGCAGAAAGTTAACAAAAACACTTTTCACGGCGAACATAAATAATTTGGTCAACTTCAGATGAGTTCAGCGAATTTTTGATGGATGAATAGGTAACGGATGGAAAAATGATTGTCAAAATAATGAAAAATAATACGCAAAATACTGAGAAATGTTGAATTGAGAATTGAAAAATCCCGGAAACATTCAGAAGAAATTTGACATTCACAAAAGGAAAGATTTTTCTTGGTTGATTCAGTTGGATGGAGCCCAGTGTCGCGAATTAATAGTACATACGTTTAATGTAAATCTTCCCAGCTCCAATTGATGTATTTTTGTCCTAAGCTAATTTAATTTTATAATGTTCCTATATGTCAACATAATTTAAGTAGGTAATGTCCCTTGTGATTCGTGCACAAGTTCCTATTACTATTACTGCCTTGTTTGAAGTCCGTATTTCGTAGCGCGATTAGGTTTAAGCCAACATCTCCTCATCCCGCATTGATTTTTATCCTGGTGGTGAGGTAATTTTTGAAATTGTGGAACTATAAATAATATTTAACGATCATTCGTGAACATAAAAAATATATTCGTTCATTCATTCTAGTTCAAAGCTTGTTCGTTCCTTTGCCAATCAGATCCCGAGATAACCACAGAGTCCAATTTGGAGCACGGAATCGTGGAGTACGGATCTGATGGATCGGAAGTGTCAACGTCATTCCCGTTTCAGCTCTCGGACGGTGAAGCTGAAGAATATTTTTTACGCGTCGGTATGATGCGCGCCAATTTGTTCCATGGCGAATTATAGTATACCAATTCGGTAGTGCATTGTGTTCTGTTTTTCAGACAAACGTGTCGAACCTTACACATTCATTTCTACAGCTTGGACCTTAACATCAGACCCGAACGAGGAAAGGATAAATGATTATCAATTAGAATATGATAAATCAAAAGCGCTACAGTACGAGTTGCACGGTTGGGGAAATTATTCGACCGCCGGTTGTCGTATTTCTTTCCATGTACTTTTGTGTTCTTATTTACTATCTTGTTACCAACAATTATAATTTTATATTGTAAAAAAAAATTATGTTGTAAAAAAATATAAATTTATATTGTAAAAAAAATATAATTTTATGTTGTTATTATTTTATTTGAAATGAAATGAAATGAAATATCGTTTATTTTATAACCGTAAGGTACCTATTACAAAGGTTGGCCTTTTGCACCGTACAAAGAAGATAACAAAACTGATTTCTAAAAGAAATTTAACTTCTGCGTAACAGAGTATTTACATAAAATAACATATAGACACTGTTCTTGTTTTCACCATGTAGAAAGTTCAAAATAATAGGTAGGTAAGTAAGTTTCCAATTCTTAAATAATTAATATTGTTGCATAACATCAAACCAGGAGTTATTATTTTATTTTAGTATTTTGTAAAACGAGGACGAGTATTGTAAAAAAAAATTAATTTTATATTGTAAAAGAAATAGAATTTTCTATTGTAATTATGTTACTTTAGTATTTTGTAAAATGAGGACAAGGATACTCTTAGTACTTAGATTATCAATGGCAATTACATTCTCAGGGTTGCAAGTCACTTCCTCATTTTTTTCAGTTATTATTTTATCATTTATTTTATTTATTTATTTCATTTATTCAGATACACGGGCAAAGCCCAATTACATAATATAATGGTACTTGATAGTAGTTATAAACACCGAGTGCGAACAAGAAGCGCACAAGAGCAATGGGAAACAGTCCCAAGAGAGTTCGAAATTCAGGGACAACGTAGAATAATAATAATTATCTATGTCTAATTGGAGGATAATGAAAACTAAAAAAATTGAGACTTCTCGTCATGTGTATTTATTATTAATAATTATAGGAACAAACGAGAAAAAAACACAAGCTAAGTGGTGGTAACAAAATATTGAGCCAGCCTTTAAGATGCTTCAACATGATCATTTTGATTGATCATTTATTTTTCATCGTAGTTTAATTTCATTTTTCATTTATTTGCTCCATTTGAGAGAAGACAATTCTTGAAAAATTATTCACGTAATTGCTTCAAAAGATTCGGAATTGATTTTTACTTCATGGTCCTACGACGTAAATGAAAAAAATTGAGATATTACGAATAAAAATCACCCTGGCTAGCTTTTCAATTATTAGGGCAAGCTGTAAACTATCTGTCGATTCAATTGATTCACAATGGAAGAGGTGATTTTCTATCAAGCGATGGGAGAAAATTCCGAAGCAATTCGGTGGAAGTGTTGAGAATCTATAAAAGCTTTCTCAATGAGTTCTGTTTCGAAGGGAAGTTTCGAGGACGGCCGTAAGCTTCAAAAGTTTTCCCATTGACAGCTGCTGCCCGGCAACCGAAGTAATTGGCCAGTTTGGTTCACAGGTATCTTGCTATCTTTATTTAGTCGTTTTCCTCTTAGCCCGAAATTTCAACCTCTTCTCGAGCTGATTCTTCGATCGAATTTCGCGCTTAGCAATCGTAGATTACCTTGAAAATGTAGGCAAGGAAATTTTATTTCAATAATTAAATCCGCTCCCGAAAATGATTTAGCTCGAAAATTTCTTGCCCGTCGACTGGTGTAACATGTGAAGCAGATAGAACACTGCTCATATTGTTATCCCTTTACAGCTTGTAGCCAGGTATTCAGAGCGAAGAGCAACGGAAAGAGAGTCAGTCACCTTTCAAGAGTCTCAATCTCAACTTGGAGCCTGTCTGACGTCTACCGATAGCAGACAGGAACTGTCACATGAATTCCAATGCTTTGCCTTGAACGCCGAGCAATTTATTCGAGAAGTCACTTGCCTCACCAATCATGTCCAACGACGAGCGATTAGCGGACTATTGAATGCGTGGGGAAATGATGAAAGGTTGAAAATTGGTTGAAAAGTTGAAAGGTTGCAGAATGAAAGGTTGAAAAGTGATATAATTGCTTTCAATACAGGTAGTCGATTTTTGACGCCGTTGCTAAAATGAATACATAACTATCCAATTGGATCGAATCGAGTCTGATTTCTCTTGAAATTATCGGCCAATTTACCTGAATCGCACCGACGATAGAATCGAACGAGGCGCTGTTCATTTCTGGTATCGACAAAGCGTATGGATGACCGATTTCATCGAAGGATCACATTTTCCTTAAATGCGATTACAATCTGAAACACAGAAAACATTGAACTCATTATCATGAAGCTGACATTTAATGATAATTTTTCCGCGTTACTGGTTTTAAAACGTTGTTCAAAAATAATTTGCCAAATATTCATTCGAATTGCGCACGCTTCCGATCTTCACTATGACCAAAAATTATTTTTGCTCATCAGAGCGCAAACAATTAACTATTCATGTTCCGGCGAATCTTGTGTACTACCGCATCGTGTATTTATTTATTTATATTCATACGGGCTGAAGCCCAATTAACATGGAAATTAAACATTGCTAGCGGAGCGCTCAGAATACGCTCTAACAAAAATCAAAATAAAATTTAGCCCGCACATCAAATTAAAAAAAAGAAAATTTCTTAATCGTGGCCAATGGTGAGAAGAAGAAATCAAGTTCCGGATGGGTTTCATCCGTATTTGTAATACTGTCAGTTTTCCTCTGCGTTTAAGACTTCCTCTAATAGTTTGGCAATTCGGGGCAAATTAGTTCCTAACGAAATAGCAAACACGCTTTGTTTGCAGCTGTACGCCCATCGGATTCAGCTCTGTTCAGCTGGCCAATCGTATTTGGACTAATGCCAAATTAATCCACGAACATGGGAATTCGGAGAGAGTACACGGTAAATGGGTGTACACCCGTGGGAATGAGACAAGACGCGAGCCATAAATCAGTCATATATCGTATTCAAGTAACATGAATGCTTCTCCGTACCTGTTAGAGACGCTTATCGGTCAGCGATAAATTATGACTTGGAACCGAATATTGTCTCCGAGTTGCCGATTAGTTTATCACCGAGTTTCGAAAAATCGATGGAAATAAGGCTGTAAATAATAGCAACTGCAAAAGGTTCGTTTCTCGAGCGCAGATAATGATCTTATGGAACAGGTGCAACATTAAGATAAACGAAAATGTATTACCCAGTTATCAATCGGCGAGCGAACCAGGTTTCCCTTTTGGTTTATTTATCAATAATAAATCATTGTATAATCGCCCAAGAAAAAAATTTTCCTAACCCCTCAAAAAAAAAAAAAAAAACGCTGCAATTGATTGTACAGTTTATTATTCCTTCGCTTTAATATATAAGACACCATCCATTTGTGGTATTTTTGTGATAGTAATTATTCCAAACATTCCCAGCGAAAAACAGATTGGTAACTATAGGGGAAAACTCCATAGCAACTATCGTAATTTCAATCATTTTTCTTTCCAAATTAAAATATGAATTTTTCGTGAGAAAAATGCCTTGAGAAAAAAAACATCAAATCTTGAGGGGTTAGAAACTTTCTTTTTCTTGTGCGATTACAATAGTTTATTATGAATAATAAACAAAAATTCTGTCTGTCCACCGTGCGCCGTCAATACTTTTCCGGCCAAACTATAATAGCTATATTCTTGAACTTTTCATCAAAAATCGATCTCGGTCTTATAACGGCCTAATTATTGAACCACATTGCTAGCTCAATTTTATGGGGCTGGTATCAATTTCTATAGATTTTTGGACGCTGAAACGAATGAGAGCATCGCGGGGATGATTACTTTATTGGTCTCGAGTTATCGCAGCTTTTGTGTTGAATTGGGGAGATTTTCAGAAATTTGACATGAGGGTATATCTCGACAGATCTTGGAGCTATAAAAATCGGTCTATACTCATTGGAATGGTCGTCGAACACTTTCTTCAACTATACCGTTAGGCAAAAAATTTAGCATTTAATTTGGAAATTTAAAAAAAAAATAAAAATGATTAAAATTAGAATAGTTGCTTGTTGGGAACGTTTACAAATAATGTTCGGAATAATTCACAAATGGATAGTCATCTTAAATCATTATTGAAGCGAAGGAATAATAAACCACTGTACAATCATTTGCATAGTTTTTATCATGAGATTTCTTCGTACCAGGGCTTTGCAAGGTCTAATAATGAGCTATTGAGTCTTTCGTAAGTTTATCAAGCAAATGCTGGACCATTATCAATCAGATTTGTTCTGTAGATTGATGGCTATGAATTAAAAAAAGTTGGCTGTATATAGATCACGAGCAAACACTTACGGAGTTAATTTGTACGTGCTTTCCGATTCGAACTGTTTCGTCAGCTGATTTTCAAATCGAATAACCATCCTCAAATCTGGACAAGAGTGCAATGGTTGAAATTAATTCAGTATACTCACTTTTCCTCCTTCTTCAACTAAAATTTCGAGTTTCCCAAAGTCGACCTTCTATGGCGCAGAATTCTTGAAGCAATAGGATTTACAAATGTAGCTTTGTCAGTAGATGTGGGTTGACCATGTCAGTCTTTCGGAAAGTTAATCAAACGATTTTTCAATGGCGATCCCTCGTTCTAGGGCATTGCCGCTGGTCCGCGTCAATATTTGAAGAGGACTCTCGAAGATTTCGTTCATGCGACGGCCGCAAAAAGCGATCGTCGAGTGTTTGACTAGGTTTCTCCGAACATTTCCTCTCTAATGTGTGATAAAATCGGAATTCGTCCAACTTGACCCTCGTCGGATGAGCCAACACGAGTCTTCGAGGATTTTTGTATCTAATCACTATTTCAGAGTCTCTGAGAACTGTTAATTAGAAAAAAAAGCCTTTTCGTTTATTATTTATTAACAAACCATTGTGATCACTCTTGAAAATATTTTCCCTAAACCCCTACAAAATTTCTTTTACGTTTCAAGGCACGCGGAATCCGAATATCCGATTTAAAAAATTCTGTACTTCCGCCGAAAAAAAATTTCTAAGAAAACTATAATAGCTAAATTTTCAAAAAGTCCACCAAAGATCAATCGTTGTCTGACGACTCAGTTCTTTAGCCAAATCGCTACCTTCATTTTAAGGATATTTTTGGGAGGTTTTGAGGGGGAGAAAACTCGTATTTTCCATGGTTTTCGAAACTTTCATATTTGGTATAAATATCTATAGATTTTCGGACGACGATTGAGATCATTGCTGGGTCGGCTTTAATGCTTCTCAAGTTATCACGGTTATTTGAGATTTTCTATGATGTTATAACTCAAGAAATTTTAGAGCTGTGAAATTCGTTTTATGCTCAAACTCTGACTAACACTCTCTCCAGCCGTTACTACCACAAATAAACGGTCTTTTAAAATCATAATTGAAGCAGAGAAATTATAAACCACCGCCTCGTCGTTTGCAGCGATTTTTTCACCAATTTGCGATGCGGGAGGTATGAAAAAATAATTTCAGCTGACATTATTTTGCCTAGCCACGCGCAGAAGGCAATTTTTTCAGAGCAGACAATATAGTTTCGTATAAGAAACAAATCGGCTTAATCTGAGTCTCATAGGGTTTCATTTATTGTGGAAAAGCTAGTGCCACAATGCTCCGTTCGAGTCTTAAATTCGCAGCCTTACAGAACTTGGGCGAAAGCCTCAAATTACAAGTTACGATTCTTGTTCTATTGTTGTTTACTATTTTCATTTCCCACGGTCTTCGGCTGTTCGGCCTTTCAGTTTATAAGAAAATGATATTCAACTTTTCGTTCTCATTTATGTTCGTTTCTGATACCACTACAAGTGACTAAATAAAATACACGTATTGCTCTTGCCAGGAATCTGTGTAAATTTTAGATTATAAACGAGCGAAATAGGCAGAAAATGTGGAATTTTTTCGAACGAAATTAGAAAATACACGGTTGGCAAAATACCAGCAGATGATTACGGATAAACACCTGCGACTTTTTCGATCTAGCGTAGCTTGAGCGCATATTTGGAATTGATAGACCTTTTTATTGGCAGCACTGTTTATCGTTTCACCGAACCTGAAAGAATGTCGCTTGACGCGCTAATGCGTTCTCAAATAATTATCAGTTGTTCAATAACTGCTGACATTTAAGAGGAACGCCGTTTCCTTTTGGCCGGAACGATAATGAGAACTATTACTCCAACTAGGTCGGAGTAAAGGCGAGATTTTTTTATAGGTTCTTATTGCAAGTGGAGAACAGCTTGAGCGTTGATATAGGAGCATAGAACATTAGAAGGGCGCCGAAGGTGAATAGGAAAGGTATCGATAAATTTATTTTTCTACAGCATTTAAAAACTGAAGTACTCAAACGTAATTTTAAGGTTAAAATGACTCGTATAAAATGACACTTTATTCGCCAACTATTTTACGTAGTACAAGCAATTCCGTGTTTCTACACATATCAAGACTCTATAATATAATATTATTTTAAATAATTATCACGTAACAGCTTGGAGCCCAACAGCTTGATGAAGGCTTATATCATCTGCATATCTGCATAGGAGCCTAATAAAATTAAAACCTTCTCTTTCATAACCTAATTTTTTACTGAATTAGAATACACGGATTTGTTAACTTATCATAAATTCCAACTATACACTGGTTGACTTTGTGATACACGTCCACGATTTCAGGAAGTAGGCAGTGATAAAGACTTCGATTTGGCCAATGATTAACCGGCTTCTTTTCTTGAACCTAGAAACTCTTCCTCTGCCTCATTAGAAAACTCATTACCTCTAAAGCAGTCGGAGTTTTCTCTCCTCTTAATGAATGTCAACTATAATGGGTGGGAGATTTTAATTAAAAAGTCGCCACTTGAGGATGGCGATTACCGAGACTTGCTTGTTCAAGTGCTAATTTACAACCACGGAACAACTTCCTCTAATCGCATACAGTTTGACGTGTATTCGGCCATTGGGTCACGTTATTACCATATTATTGGGTAGATTCTAGCACGTTGGATACAATTCATCATCATTTTGGAAATTACAGCGAATCCTTTGCTTTTGAACTTGGCTTGGCTTCTTCTTAAAAGAGATGGCGTCATCAGTGCTCGTCCTAATCGAATTAGCTTCCTCGCTGACGTCAACAACTACCCGCCCGAATAAATGCCTCATATCAACCAATACGTCTGTTGATCAGGCTTCATTCGAAGGGAGACGATAGCAATTCAATTTTGGATGCTCCATAGAACGCCGTGTTGAACGGGAAAGGGTGCACTTTTCTTTGATCCGAATACGGTGAAGATCGCTCTAATCATCCGAAAGTAGGAAGCAAACAAGCCAAGTTTGGACAGGCTTATTGAACTTTATCAAGTTACCACGATGCGTTTATGATTTCATTGTTATTATTCATCATTAGTATTCATTATCCATTATCAGTCGTTCATTTGCTCCTTTATTCATTCATTCATTTATGCATTCCTTTATTCATTCGTTCGTTTGTTCATTCATTCGTTGGTTTGTTCGTTCGTTCGTTCATTCATTCATTCATCCATCTATTCATCCATCCATTCATCTATTCATTCATCCATTCATCTATTCATCCATTAATTAATTAATTCATTCATTCATTCATTCGACTTCACTCATCTATTCATTCATCCATACATCCATCCATTCGTTCGTTCGTTCGTTCTTTCGTTCATTCATTCATCCATCCATCCATTCTATCATTCAATAACTCATTTATTCATCCATTTATTCAGTAATCCATTCATTCATTCATTCATTCATTCATTCATTCATTCATTCATTCATTCATTCATTCATTCATTCATTCATTCATTCATTCATTCATTCATTCATTCATTCATTCATTCATTCATTCATTCATTCATTCATTCATTCATTCATTCATTCATTCATTCATTCATTCATTCATTCATTCATTCATTCATTCATTCATTCATTCATTCATTCATTCATTCATTCATTCATTCATTCATTCATTCATTCATTCATTCATTCATTCATTCATTCATTCATTCATTCATTCATTCATTCATCCATTCATCCATACATTCATTCATTCATTCATTCCGTCATTCATTCATTCATTCATTCCGTCGTTCATTCATTCATTCATTCATTCATTCTATCATTCATTCACTCATATATTCATCCATTAATTCACTAATTTATTCATCCATCCATCGATCCATCTATTAATTTATTTATTCAATAAATTATTAATTCATTCATTCAAATTACCATATCATGGACACCGGCCCAATTTCTATCAGTGTAAACTCTTTACTTTCCTTATTAATTATTAAACACGTTTTTAAAAACTCCCAAATTCTTTAGTCAGAGCTAACTTTCATTCATATTCATTGATAGAGCCGGACTCGCAGACACTTGTCAGAAAGAGAGTAATCTAAACTCCCACGAAATGCACAAAAACTTTCTATTCACTGGGTGAACATGGAAGTAAAAATATCAGTCATGTTTATGGCGCTCGTTGCTTGTAAAGGAAAAACTGAAATAGTGATAACTGCAACTTCCACTCGTTGATGGTGCGTGGCTATATCCCAATGATTTGCAGTATTTATAGCTCAACCTATTGATAACGTATTCGAAAGGAAGACGTTTTTTCGATGCCTTCCAAGGTGTTGGAGCAGTTTCAACTGCAATAATTATTGGTCGTAATATGTAAATAAAAAAAGCATAGTTTTCTTGACTCAGTGAAGATCAACCCTTTCTTTCATTGTAGCGATTCTGTTCAATTCTGCGGTGATTTCGTTTACTGCTATTCAACCCATGTCCTCTGTACAGTTCTCCTGGTGACAATACTTTTTGCTAAGTAATCCACCGGACAGTTCACTTATTGTGTGTCCTAGTTCAACATTGTCCCGTATTGTGTCTCCCACGTACAGTGTTTACCATGTGCGGACAGCCATCATGCACTCACTATTGAGAAAGGAACAGCTTTTCATAATATCAATATTTGCCTTCCACTCGGCTGAGGCATAGAAAGTGTGGGTATCGCCATTGTCTGCTCTAACCGTAAGTATTAATTTATTTTCCCCCAAAAAATCAACTAACTTTTGTAATAAGATCCTCGGCAGAATGTAGCAACTGTATTGGTTGCCATTTTTATGCTCAGAACATGATTCGCTAGCGTGTTTGAAATTTACGGTTTCTGGCGATCTTCATCGCTCTTGCGCATCAGGTTCCACCGAATTTCTAGTTTCTATTTTTTTTAAAAAAAGTAAAATAAAAAAATACTTTTCTATCCGCAATGTTCTTCTGCTAATTCTAACTTCACATTGCATCATTCTTTTATTAGAGTGCCAAGGAAAAACTGAGGCGTAACTAGAATAGCAATGCTCTCCTAGGACACGCAGTGGCGAATGATTGATGTCTCACCTCATCAGCGCCGTATCTCAAATCTCGGGAAAGACTTTAATAAAAGTCAGTCGAGTCGCATCTTTTGATATGAACACCGACAGATTCAAACTGGCAAAACCGTAAGAAAACAAAACATTAAAGCGATCAATCATTCCTTCTAGAGGGAAAATGATGTATGGCCGTTTCAACAGCCGATAAAATGGAGAGTTTCTTGACAGGGGTGAACGTTTTGGTTTAATGAAGAAACGAGTGAGCTTCATTCTTGAAGAAATCCTAACTACGGCGAAAACTGAAAAAGTGTTCAGAAAAGCAGCGGTCAAATGAATAAAATAAAATTTGAAAAATCAAGAAAATAATGAAAAATAATATTGCAAGGTGGATTATTATTTTTTTACTTCGATGACGATTTAATAAGACCAAGTGTAACAGTACCTAACTAAAACGCTGGTGAACGTTTATTTCTAACAAAGTAAATCATTAATTACGTATAAGGACTAATATTACTTCCATGTTTACGAAAGTAAATGAAAGTATTGCGATAGTCCTAAAATTCGAATAAGGAACGGTGGTGAATTCGGAAGAATTTTTCCTCGGAACTCTAATAAAAAAGCCGGTGGTCCAAAAGTGAAATAAATCTCATTGAGAAATGAATAAAACACAATGCAATTGTCAGGAAATGTTCTCCTAGCGATAGTGCAAAATTGGCCGTTTCACACACTACTTCCGGGATATAAACGTTCAAGATTCTATCGCGTAGTTTTGTTTGGGATCGATGCAAAATCCCCATTACGACTGGATCTCACGTTCCGTCCAAGCATTCGCTTAATTTTCCGAAAGATCTGTCATTGTTGAGCATTTCGTTCATTTAGGTCAGCGAGTTTCGCAATTACGGATAGGAATCCTTAACCGGCAACGAGCCATTTGCGAGAGGTCATTCGGTGCTCTGACCCAATCATGCGAGCGTTATAATCTCCAGTAAAAAAACCGACAATTTTCGTTTGGTTGTCGTCGCATTTGTTGTAGTAGAGGGGTTGTGAGGGGGAGAAAAACCAGGCGACTTATTCTCCAGATTTTTAATGGCTGGCCGAGCACTTTCGCCCATTCGGGCATCTTCAGGGCGACGTGGAACCATGAGGTCCACAGCCATGGTTCCACGTCGCCCTGAAGATGCCCGAATGGGCGAAAGTGCTCGGCCAGCCATTAAAAATCTGGAGAATAAGTCGCCTGGTTTTTCTCCCCCTCACAACCCCTCTACTAAAACCGACAATGTTCAGCTCTATTGTACCAAAAAACCAACACTGAGCAGAAATTGGTCGCAGAGCGAAATTGAGGTTTGCGTAAAATAGTGTAGATCACTTATATCATTGTTATACATTCAAATAAAATCAATATATAAATTTCAATCCCAATTCCAAAGCATCTGATAGTTAGCATACATTAGACAGCGGTAGATCGTAATGAATAATTCAATATTCGAACGCCGGGTCCTGAATCCCATAACTCAGAATTCGAAAAACGGCTGTCCTTTATAGTTTTGGAGTTTTATAGTTTACAACTCTCCCAGTTATTCACTTTGGGACCACCGGTGTCGTATAGTAAGCAGTGACATTTTAACTAATGCAAATCAATATAATAAAAAAATCCTTCCATTGATCAAGATGAGCCTTTAGTGCGAACCAAAAAAAAATTTAATAAAATTTTGATACTTATGATGAAAATAAATAGAGAGAGAAAAAGACAGTCGAATTCAAAAGGTAAAGGTTATTTCATTTGTGGTGGAGAAGCGTTTGAAAGGTGTTTAGTTTATTCCCGGCCTTGACCAGATTTCCATGACCATCTGAACTGAGCCGGACCGAATTTTTTAAGTCAATGACGAAGTCGAATCAACTATCGACAGACAAGAATACCTAGGATCGTGCACACTGGGATTTTCGATTTTCCATTCAGTTACAAAATTACTGTGATCGCCCAAATATTTTTTTCTAACCCCTCGAAATTTGCTGTTTTACGTTCCCATGCGTGTAGAATTCGAATATCCAATAAAAACTTTGCAAATTATTGTACATGGTTTATTATTCTTTTGATTCAACTGTGATTTGAGAGAACCGTTCATTTGAGATAGAATTTATACCGAACGTTTGAGAATATGTCCACCTAACAACATTAAGGTAAAATAAGGGAAGGGAAAACACCATAGCGACTATGGTCATTTAAATTATTTTCATTTATTATCTAATTGAAATTTAAATTATTGAATGTTAGAAATTCGATTAATTCGCATCAATAATTTCACCTGAAATACTTGCAATTTTCGCTTTTGGCGCTGTAATAGTAATTAATGTATTAATTTTATTTCAACACAGAAACCTATGGATAACGTGATCCCTCAGTTTAAACCATTTTGATGCAAATGAAGTTGCAACTGATAGAATTAATCAATAATAAGCCTCCCACATCTGAAATACCGCTGGGAAGGCGACCAAATAATTTTTCCCCGTCGGTGTAGATTGGAGCCAGTGTTTTTGGTTGTATGTCCGCTCGGGTTACAGGAGGTTAACATGATGAGCCCCTTCCAGTCCGCCAGAACTAGACCCGAGGGAAATCATCGGCCCGCGAAACACCTACGGTATTCACTAACATCGAAACACTTCGTGTGCACCTTATATGTCTCCTAGACAATCCCAATTGATTACTTGCTAAGCTGTAGTTTGCGTGGTTAAATACGTCGAAGCTGCTGTAGACGAAACTATTTAACGTTCGTGCTATATGCAATCTTTGATGGGTGAAAAACGCTGCGAATGATTGTGCAGTGAATTATTATTCGTTTGCTTCAGTCGTGATTTGGAAAGACGTTCCACTTGTACATAAGCTAAACTCTTCTGAATGTTTCCAACTGCTAACTTATTGATAACGAGGGCGAATTTCTAGCCAACTATCGTAATTTCAGATAATTTTATTCTCCTCAATTACTTAATTGAAAATCAAAATTAATTGCCCAACGATACATAAGGAGAATATTCATAGCTCTGCAAATGATCGAATTATACCATCTTGTCAAATACTTCGAAATTTTCACGTAGGAGCTGCGATAACTAGAGAACCAGCTATTGACTTCGTTATAGACTCATTTGATGCAGCGTAAAAAAAGACTATATAAATTAAATCAAACACACTTACTTTTCAAAAGCCAGGTAAAATAATTCCTCCCTTTTCCTTTGAAAACCAAAAAATTCCCTTAAAATTGAGGTAGCGGTTAGGCTAAAAATTTGAGCCACTTTCACACCAAGAACGATTTTCGGTGAAAATTTCAAATATAAGTATGTCATAGTTTCCTCAGAAAAAAATTGACGGCGTACGGCGGACGGAGAGATTTTTTTAAATTGGATACTTACTAGGATTATTCATTATTATCGGGAAATTTTATTTTTGCGAGCGATTGCAACGGTCAAACAATATAACCAAAATTAGGGAACAAGTCACCATGCGTTTCTTCCCCTCACACAGCCCAAAGGATACTATTCAATATTTTTTACAAGTGACATTTACGACCAAAAAAAAAATCCCCTCGTGAAAAAAATAATATATAGATTACTCTTAAATATTATTTCTAAGTTTTCTAATTTCCAAGAGAAGAAGAACCTGTGATTGTAAAATTTTCGTTTTTGGCGCGCGAGTTCCCTCTCGAGTCGCGAGGATCCAACAACTTTTTTTCCAGATCCAATCCGTCGTCTTCTGGTATTACACTACTTGCATGTTTTTCAACTTTGAAAATTCGTTGCAAATACTTACAGTAGTGTTTAAAATTATTTTATTACACATTCTATAGAAAATTAGACGTAAAATTCGAATTCGAAGTGAAAACAATCGAATTCAAACGATTAATAATATTTTTTGAATTTCTACCGATTTTCATGATTTTGAAGTTTTAGCTATGGAATTTTTTTGTCTTCCAAAAATTTTAAACTTGATGCGACGGAAACCTAATTATTAAATCCTAATTAACACCCAATTTACTGCTGTTTCAATATGGTAACTTTGCACGTTCGAACCAGACCTTACCACTATGAAACCATATATTTCGAAAAGGAATTGATTCAATAGTGGGCAATAAATCTTAAAATAATGTACAGACGAGAGAAACGCCATTTTATGAAACATAGCTTGAACATTATAGAGAAAAAGCAGTCACGGAATGTGCGGTCGCGGTTACAACTGGCATCCAGTGCGATCCCTTGCTAGCAAGATCCCAATTTAGATTGCGGCCAGAGGGACACTCGGAACAATAATTCTCGACGTGCAAACCAAGCTATTACAATTTCAAAAAGATACTACCGGCTCGACGGCATTTTGGTATACGAGGAGATAAAACGATGGGGAAATAGCTGTAAAAGATTTCATGGGCAAGGATCGGACAGTCATATGTGAATTAGATGGAAACGTCAAAAAAAAAAAAAAAAAAAAAAAAAAAAAAAAAAAATCTGCTATGAACCATTCAGTAACGGATTTACCTTGTTCGAATAATGTTGACACGAAAATTGACAACTTTTGGGCGACGAGTTTTGGTTTATTATTAATAATAAACCATTGTAATCGCCCAAGAAAAAACTTTTCCAGACCCCTCCAAAATTTGATGTTTTGCGTTTCAAAGCATGTAGAATCTGAATATCAAATTAAAAAAAAGTCTGTATACGCTGTACGCCGTCAACACTTTTCTAGCCAAACTATTATAGCTACATTCTTGAAATTTCATAAAAAATCAATCTCGGTCCTACGACAGCTCAATTCTTGAACCACAATGCTAGCTCAATTGTAAGAGTATTTTTGGGGGGTTTTCAGGGGGAGAAAATTCGTATTTTCCAAGGCTTTTCAGAAAAAAATGTGTGTTTGGTATCAATTTCTATAGATTTTTGGACGCTGAATCGAATGAAACCATCGCGAGGTCGATAGCTCTATTGGTTCTCGAGTTATGGCAGTTTTTGTGGGTTTTTTGTGGGAGATTTTCAGAAATTTGACATGAGGTTATAACTCGAGAGTTCTTCGAGCTATAAAAATCACTCTATACTCATTGAAATGCTCGTCGAACACTCTATTCAACTATACCGTCGGCAAAGATTCAGATTTTAATTTGGAAATTAAGAAAAATAAAAATGATTAAAATTACAATAGTTGCTACGATTTTTCTCCTATAGTTACCAATCTGTTTTTCGGTGGGAACGTTCACAAATGTTCAGAATAATTACTATCACAAAAAAATGGATTAATGTTCTTAAATCATTATTGAAGCGAAGGAATAATAAACCACTGAACAATCATTTGGAGCGTTTTTACTATCAACTTCTCGCAGTAAATAGGATAGAATACTTTTTTTATTGTACAGAGGCCCAATCTTTCTCGAAAACGATGACGTTCTCAGAAATTTTTTTTTGACTGAAGCTAACTGGAAATTGCTAAATATAAATCGTGACTTGTAAAATATTGACGTCTTTTCTGATACTGCCCATTCGCCTTGAAACTGTTATAGTCTCGCTAATTCATCGAATTCAGCTTCTATCTTTTTTTTTAATTTCCCCATCTGCAACTTCTGAGCCAACAAATTACACCATTCGCTTTGCATTCAGCGACGCGATAAATATTATGCGCTCTTCGGTCGCTCCGACGTCGTCGTTTCTATTTTTGCAGGATTTGTTTTGTTTAGTGTTGTATGCAGGTGAACGAAGATAGCTACCGGCCCATTAGTAAATGTCGGAACTCGTCTTGAAATGAATATTTTTAGGCCTAGAGAAATGTTTGACACCTCCATTCCGCTCTAATATTAGAGGACAGCCGACGAACCGTCGCGACGCGTTTATTCAATGTTTCAACGTAGGACTCGTCTCTATTTACTTTTCCTTCTCGCTTCCTTCATTTAGTCATTATGAATCCTACAGTGATTCATTCGCAGGCTCATTCACGTACGGATATTAGCTAGAAGAATCTGAGTGGAGAATGAGCAGCCTTTGGAACTGGCTCATTTCATCGAAACTGTAGCAAAATCTGCGACGTTGGAATCTGGTCGTATTTTCTTGTCATCCTGCCGATATGATCAGATTTCCAAAACTCTTCGCATTCTCTGGATATTCCTAGAGTCATCACCATTTTGCATAATAAAAAAAAAAATAATTTAATATAATTTTAATTAGAAAATGAGATCGTTCATTTCCTAGAATGTAGTTCTTCGCTCTATCAGTGATGAATATTGTTAAGAATGATGTGATTCGTAATTATGGGTGAAACTCTTAAGCGCATAAATAAATGAATAAATAAATTGATTAGAACTGGCGATCGATAATTCTTGGACCAGCCTGTGCGAAAAGCCCTTGCAATATTACAGCACGTTTAGCGGTCTCTATATTCAAAAGCGAGCTTACTGCCCATGTTGGCATCTCTTCATTCATTTTTCCAACAATCCGACCTGCAGTGAACCTTCCATCTCTTGACACGAGTAAACGAAAAATCTATTATAGGACGGCTTTGTCGAAGAAAGTGATTTGTCGACCGAATTACGCTGAACGATCAGTTCGAGTTGAAAAACTCCCGCTTAATTGCCTCTAAAAGTCTGATTCGAAATGAATTCAATCTGCATTGATTATGCGGCTTTCCCCCAGCTCCCAAAACCGACTCGGTCTTCCAATTGCGCTCTTCTTTCGCCGATTATCCGTTTTTTTCAACGCTGTATTCCCGTAAAAATTCTTGCTTCTGCGCCTGTTTTTAATTTATTTAGCTTCATTTATCAGAATGTGTTTACTATTGTTTCAGATAAACTATAAACTTCCCATTGTATTTAGAGTCTCGATTTTATGTTTCTATGGGCTCAAAATCAATAAAAAACTGAAGATAATGAGATTCTGTCCCTACACTCAGATCATTTACGTATTTCAACTTTCGATGTTTCAACTTTCGAATTTTTTCGTCGCGCTCACTAATTTTGAAAAAAAAAGGTTCTGTGGAGGCAATGCGAGGAAATTTAATTTGAAGTTATTAAAAATAAAAATAAAAACGACACAGATTTTTTTTTGCCGGCGGGTTAGGTCATCTTCGCACAGTTGAAGGAAAGCAGTTAGAATTCTTGAAGGGTTCAGTCCAGTCCAATATAGCTATTTCTCGCAGGCTCCGGCCGTTGTCCATGCAAAGTAGGGCTGCTGTTCTCGTCGAGTCACCTAGCGTGGATTTATGTATTTTCAAGTTAGCGGTTCAGAACGTCTTCTTCAGCTACGTTCATGGGGGGCTCCGGATATCTGAATCGTGATTTGCGTTAAGAACCCTCGTCTTCGGTCACGACTTTCGCATCTCACTTATGCACTGTTCCCGGCGAGTACAAAGCACGAGTAAAATTCCTTAGGCCTACTATACTTACCTGCTACCATTCGCCTCAGGTTCTCGTATTCGAAGTCATTGAGGATGTGCGGGATTCAAACGCCTTGAGTAATAACATTTCCTCACCGACGAGATAGATGGCTTTCGGGCTCCCTACTTCTTTTTACTTCCACGTTTACGTAGTAAATGGAAGTAATGCGATCGTCCGAGAAGTCGAATTTCACGGAATTGTACTCAGAAACAATTTTCGAAGAAGTGTCTATGTGTTCGTCTTTCAAAAGTTACAAAAGTTGTCTTATCTCCGTGAAAAATGAATGAAATTCAAGACAATTTTTCAGAAAATGGTCTCCCTGTGAATGTGCAAAATTATAGCCGCTTTCGGATTTTAAATAACAAACAGAACTTCCGATATACCGTTCGCAGTTTTTTCTGTTTCAATTTTTACAGGCTATATTCTTAGAGATGAGTGATTATTTTTCAACGTTTGAGGTCTTCAAAAGTTCGTTATGGCGAGCAGATGACCCTTGATTTTTTATTTGTTGGCTCCGAAAATCGAAAAAAATCCGAAAAATATTAATAATCGTTCGATTTTGTTTGTTTTCACTTTAAATTCGAATTCTACGTCTAATTTCCTGTAAGAATCATTAATAATCAAATTTGAACAGTACTGTAAGTATTTGCAACGGATTTTCAAAGTTGAAAAACGTAGGAGTGGCGTAGGGTTAAACTGGGAAAAACTGATAGTTGTCGTGAAATTTCCACCGTTTGGACGTCATATTCGGATTCAGCGTTAAATTTTCTATAATAATAGCTTTCAATTCGCTTGAAAATGAAAATTTAATTTTCGCTGTCAGCGGAGCTCGGAATTTCGGCCGGCGAAAAACTCGATTTACGGTAATTAATTTCTCTGGCTCTGTATAAATTTTTTTCACCAAATTTTTTGCTATGTACGTGTGTAAGGCGTTTTAATGAAGACTCCTGCATAATAAAACAATTGATTATCATAAATTTTGACCCCGAAAATCACAGTTAAAGTCCAATTTTCGAGCTTTCAAAAACCAATTTTTTTGGACCACTTGCAGATTTTTCCGAGAAATAAAAAAAATCACAAAAATACATCATGGTAAGACACAACTTTCCTGAAAATTTCAGATTTTTATCTCTATTGAGAGAGGAGTAAAAAATCGATAACTGATCGGTTGAAAAAAATCGCAGGGGTACCCCTTGGATTTTTCGCGAAAAATTTTTTGCGATAGATTTTGCTCAAATTCAGCATAATGATAGTTGATGATGTGTATATCAATAATATATGGTTCATTCTTCGTTTCTTTCGAAATAAATAGATGAAAATAACGTTTAAAGTTGAAAAATGTCATGTTTTCGCGTATGGTCTACCAATATTGTCGAATAACGCAAAAACGGTTGAAAAATGGATAGGTACATTACATTAGGAAAATGTGGGCAATTAAATGACCTATCTTTTGGTATATTCAAACATCTGAATTGACGACTTTTTGTTCAAGTTATCCACTGTGCAAGTTACAAATCTCCCAAGAAAATGAATTTTTTAACTCCGCTCAAAATTTATTGTTTTACATTTCAAGGCATGTAGAATCGGAATATCCAATTAAAACAATTCTGTCCGTCCGCCGTCAACACTTTTCCGGCCAAACTATAATACGAGGTCGTAGCTACATTCTTGAAATTTTCATCAAGAATCAATTTCGGTCTCACGACGGTTGAAATGAAACTCCACACCTCTGGTTTTCACTTAGAAGCAATAATAGTAATTCTACAACTGAAGTTGGCAGGTACAAATTTGGCGAGCATACCAAGCTTAAAAAAAATTCACGCTTTTACGAACGCGACCGCAATTTTGCAGTATTAGTGTTAGCGATTATAGCCGTAACCGAATGCTACAAGGATTTTACTACCCGAGTCTTTCCAAGTCATCAACTTCTTACGTACAGTCAGAGTTTTGCAACGATTCCGGAACGCCTGTGCGGTTGAGAGTGAAACAAAGACGTTTTACTTCTGCCGAAGGCTAAGCATGCACTAAAGTTAGTCCAATTAAAATCCAAGGGCTCTGAATTCCTAGTAAATATCTCTTTTCTGATTTCAGTAATTTTTTTTTTTTTTTTGCATCAATTGTTAAAAATATTTTAACTCATGGGAAAAATAGCAGATTACAACGAACCAATCTTCCAACGCGGATTTAATAATATTAGCTCCTTAAAATTCGAGAGCTACCTGCCCTATATACTTTCCACCTTCAGCACCGCTTGGCATATTCAACCCGTAGCCGGTTTACGTTCTCGCGACGACGGAACGATTTTCATCATCAGTCAAGCAGAAATATTCCGCCGAGATAAGGAGCATTGGAGTCGTATGTAGATGGTCGGTTTGTGAATGTGACGCACTGAACGCGAAGCCGGGTCTCCGACTGCTCGAGCGATAACCAAATAATGCGACACAACTGGGCGGCCAATAAAAAAGGGAAGAAAGTGACGGCGAGATGCCGCTCGAGTCGAACGAGCAGTGCTCTTTGGGGGCTACATTGCTACTACCACTGCCCTCGTGCCATATAGTATAACAGCACACCATTACACCCACTAGTTTCTTCCCTGTGCCACCTGTCAACGCTAGTGATTCGGAACATCTGGAGGCGAGGAATGGCGGAAAGTTTGAAAAAACAACGACTTCGGAGGCAAGTATGAGGAAAACATTTAAACGCTCCAACTACGACAGAGCTACCGAGCAGAAGCGAAGGTAGAAGAAAGGCATTCTAAAAGCATTTTCAAACGCTTACGCCACTGTCGTTTTTCGGAGACTAACCGCCCGAGCCAACAGCAAAACGTGGAGTTTAACGACAAAAAATATCACCGTTCGTACGGATAAATGATCCCGTATTATGCAATATGGATCATCGCTTGGAGGGCTGTGGACCTCATGGTTCCACGTCGCCCTGAGGATGCCCGAATGGGCGAAAGTGCTCGGCCAGCCATTAAAAACCTGGAGAATAAGTCGCCTAGTTTTTCTCCCCCTCACAACCCCTCTACGAATATGGATCATTGTCAATGGGATGTAGGAAGCATGGTTAGAGAACAATGTGCTTCTTTTCCTTGTCGTCGATTTTTTTCACGTCCGAGAAGTGTCAGGGGGAGAAAAACCAGGCGACTCATTCTCCGATATTTTATTGGCTGGACGAGCACTTTCGCCCGTTCGGGCATCCTCAGAGCGACTTGGAGCCAGAGTCCACAGCCTGAAATGAGTCGGCTGGTTTGTTCCTCCTCACACCTCTCGGACAACAATGTGCTGGTTTTGATCGTTTTAACTTCCATCTATACTGATCTGTCGGTATGTGAGGTGTAGAGATTAAGTGCGACCATCTCTCTCGCATAAATGACTTTTATTTTCTTCCCGAGGGTTTTCGCCTCTCAAGGCCTCTTCAGGGGACATGATTCTTCTAGTTAATAAATTAAAAACGATGCAAATGATTGTACAGTGGACTATTATTCCTTCGCTTCAATAATGATTTAAGAAGACTATCCATTGGTGGTTGTGGTTATTCCGAACATTTGTGAACGTTCCCACCGAAAAACAGATTGGTAACTATCGGTGAAAACTTCGTAGCAACTTGTAATTTTAATAATTTTTATTTTTCCTAATTTCCTAATTAAAAGCTAACTTTTTTGCTTAACGGTAAAGCTGGAGAGAGTGTTTGACGACCATTCCAATGAGTATAGAACGATTTTTATAGCTCAAAAATCGCTCTCGAGTTATACCCTGATGTCAAATTACTGAAAATCTCCCAAATTCGACACAAAAGCTGCGATAACTTGAGAACCAATATAGCTATCGACCTCGCGATGTTCTCATTCGATTCAGCGTCCGAAAGTCTATAGAAATTAATACCAACCAAAAAAAGTCCTTATATTCTATTTTTTGGTAGTTCTTTGTATGTCCTTGTTGGTTTTATAATTCATGAGACTGCATCTACGCACGCGATTGGTCAATAATTATGCTACGGTTTCATCAAATTTCGAACGATTCGGACTGATTGAAGAGCTAACGCTGGAATGAATAAATTCAAGAAGCCTTTTGGCCCGCAACATCTTCGCGCCACGTGGCGTGAATAGATTCTTGACCTGTTTTCAAAGTCACTGGATCATCCAAGAGTTCATTGTCACGTACATTTCACCAGCGGAAGAGATGGGATTGGACGAGATTTGTTTTAGAAGCTTGGCGTAGGCATTTAAGATGATGATGACGTGAGACCCCTCAATGCCAGGAAAACACCATGTCATATCGGTTGGAAAGGCTGGGAAAAGGATCATCCTGACGTAGAGCCGATGTGTGTGCTCTGCGTGGTTTATTCTCTAGATCGGTGCCTACACGAGAGAGGAGAAAATGACGAGACCTGGGTGTCGAATGTCAATTTCACCCTTTTCGAAATGAAACTCAATCTTCACAAATGAGTCAAAAAATGTTGCCGTTAGAATGTGACGGTTACCCACAAAGGCCCATTCTTTGACGCGAATTCTTTGGGACTTCCCGAATTCCGAAAACATTGACAAAATGAACGAATTGTCGAATCGATTCATCAGCGAACAGTCTTGGGATCGTATCAAAGATTGTTTCAAATGAAATATCAACTGTCTACATCTCAATGTTGATGAAAGCATTACCGAACAAAGGAAAATCCATTACCTCGTGACATTTGCAGATTTTTGAGTAGGCAGATCAAGATTCGGACCAATGATAAGTTGTCAGGTTTAGTCTCGCCAACGAGCTGAACATGGAAATGCGCCGTTGACCGGATATTGATTCCAGCAACTATAAACCCTATCAATACGACCAGAATATCGTCAGTGGATGAACACATTTAACCAACAGTTGGCCGATGCTATAACGGAACGTAAATCCTTTAAATTCTGCGACAAAATCTCACCTTTTCGGTTTCCGTTGGTTCCCAATCCCGGGCCGGAATAAATGTCAAGACATGCAAATTTATGCTGAACTTTTATCGTCTCCCAATTCGTTGGCTTTGCAATAAAAATCCTTTTCGCAGCTTCCCTTCAGACTTGTTAAGACGACGTCGCGATCCAATTTTCGTCCACCCGCAAGAAACATGGCCTTTTCCGTTCGGTCGATTTAAATCTTTCCTTGGAAAAATATTTCTGTTTGAAGCACTTACTCTTCAGTTTAACTAACCGACGTTATTTATGAGTAATCAGCTCAGCTTTGCCGAAATAGAAACGATCCTGGAATTCATCTAGTCACGATATAATTGAGTAAATTCAAACAATTCTTTTACGATCGTTTTTGAAATTGTATACATTTCTTGAGAAAGAGTCGGTCATATAATTTGTATTTGCCGGAGGAGAAAGTTAGTTCTAAATTGTAAAAAAACTGACACTACAATATGCGATTACATAGGGAAAATGATGGTCGTGAACGCGTTGATGCTGAGCTAACTTCGAGGTTTTAGTCTGTAAGCATCTTGAGTTGCCAAGTCCACGTCCCCAAAAATGCTCTCAGTGGCGGCAATGCTCAGCAGGTGGTCCCTGAACGACCCAATCTCTTCTTCTCCTCCCCGGCTTCGACGTGATTTATTCTATTGCTCGACGTTCCTATTTCAACTAGTCAAGTTCTTCGCATTCGACAACTTTATGAATAAATTCGACAGAACGTTGAAAAGTTTACAATTGGAGCCTCCGCAAGTACCGAATTGTTACACGGTGCAACAAAAGTAAGAAAGAGCGCTGCTTAAAATGCAAACGAGCGATTGAAAATTCGCGCTATTTGCGTCTCAATCACGAGTAGAAACGACGGGAGAATAGAATAGTAAGTTTAAACTAGCCATAAGAAAGCATGATTTTGTCGTGGCCATAAACGAGAAAATAAAAACTCGCAGAGAAAATAGAAACTTTTGAAAATGATGGAATAAAAATTTTGGAAAGTACTATGACTTTAAATTTAATATTACTTCTATATTGTCAGGATGAGGGGGAGATTGAGATTGCGACATTTTCTCCATATTTTTATTGATTTTGAAGTTTGCGGGGGAGAAAAACTGGGCGACTCGTTCTCAATTTTCTTTATTGCCCGCCGAGCACTAGCTACCAATGGTGCTACAAACCCTGATGATGCCCGAAGGGGCGAAAGTGCTCGGCGGGCAATAAAGAAAATTGAGAACGAGTCGCCCAGTTTTTCTCCCCCGCAAACTTCAAAATCAAGAAGATATGAAGCGACAACCCAAAAACGAACATATTTTTATTATTCGTCGGCCGAGATCTTTCGCCCATTCGGGCATCTTTAGGGCTGCATACCCGTAGGTACCCGATGGACCTATGCAGCCCTGAAGATGCCCAAATGGGCGAAAGATCTCGGCCGATAAATAATAAAAATATGGAGAAAATGTCGCAATCTTAATCTCCCCCTCATCCTGACAATATAAGAAAAAGAGCGACACCCAAAAGAATTACTTCCACGTTTACTTCGTTGTTGAGATTGAGGGAGAGAAAACCATGGCGACTTGTTCTCCTGTTTTTTATTATCAGCCTGCTAAGCACTTTCGCCCCTGCATTATTTGTCTCGCTTAGGTGTCATTTTCTTTCAATGTCGAAATCATTAGAGTTTAAACGATAGAAATTTTCACTGGTCAAAGGGAGCTGTATGTACCTCTTGTAGAAAACACCCGTGGCAATCTCATCTTGCTAAACCATTAGGAAGTTGAAAATTAGTTAGATCCTCTTCTAGTTCAGAATCAAGTTTGTTGTAGTTGTAAGCATGAAAAGGCTCACTCTTCTTCGGTTTGCCATGAAAGGAATGTCTGACACTGATGTACCTCGGCTAAAATAGCACCGGACTCTTCAAACGAGCCATTCAAGCTTCATTAAGATCACCTGCGAAACTCGTATCGGTCCGATCCGGCCGTTGAAATGTGTCTATTAGACAGTCGAGTGAGCCAATGAAGAAGGCTCCCTGCGAGGCGAGTAATTACGTCCCTATTGTAATCGATGGGCGAGCTAGAGACTATTGGCCAAGTCTTCACGGCGTGGAGGAGCTGAAGTGGCTGTCCCCGCAGGGTGGCCTTCTCTCGCAGTACGTAAATCAGCTCAAACATTGAACCGCCAGCGGTGATCAGTGGACGGGAGTAGTGGCCAATGGGAAACCGAGGAGAGATAAGGTCGAAATGCTATCGAGAATCATAAGACAGTTCGACGAAGGCGACCAGCAGCTCCCGAGAAGACGTTACGTTGTACGGACCTCCCATGGAGCGCATATTTTACGATCCGTTTCGCGAATTTTACTGCACGTCATGTTCCGAGTTCAATGAGTCGACAATTCAATTCGAAATCAGATTAGATTCAAAGAATGGAAAAGGAGCGCAACCGATACGATCGATCGTTTTGATTTCGCGAGTAATTGGATCGCCATTTATGGAAAGCGAGACTTAAAATCCTTGGCGTTACGCTTGACAATATTTGGCTATCTGCGGCATGCTATCTTCGTATGACTAAACCGGAGACGTAGCTAAACTGAAAATGTATTGAAAATGAAGAGCGAGTTTTTCAAACATATATATTTTGCTTTTGGTAAATTCTAGTCGTTATTGGTCAACTTGCTTATGTAATTGAAAAAGGAAAAATGACCCTCAGCATTAATAGTTGAAGACCACAGGGGAAAAAGGGGGAATGTCACTTTTTTGTCAAAAATGAATGAAGGTTGGTAGCAATGTTTCCCCAAGTTTCTGCATCTTAATCCAAAAATGGGAAAAAACGGGGAGGAAAGACCTGAACTATTCATTCGCAAACCGACATTTACAGTGAGAAAAGGAGGTAGGTCAAATAAACAGGGAAAGAAATTTACCACGATCTACTTCATTTACGACAATTCTGCCTTCAAATGAAATCAAGGAGGTTTTTCACTAAACTACCCTTCAAACGCGCACCGAAAAAGCCAGTGAAGAAAATTAGTGAAAAAACCAAAAACGTGATTCATTCAGACATTCTCCCTTTTTCCATGTTTCTTAGGGAAAAACTTTTTTTTTTTCTAGTAAAACGATTTCGTGTTATTAGTGTTTTTCAAATTTCTAATACCTCCGTTTTTTTAAAATATGAATAGATGAAGGATAGCAGAAAAATCGTTGGAACTTTAAATCCTGCTAGGATCCACGTCAGAAAAAGCTTCAAACTTGAAAATTTGATAATCTCTAAATGAACAAAAAAAGTGACATTTCCCCTTTTTCCCCTGTGGTCTTCAGTTGTCATTTATCGAGTCATTCAAAGACAGATATCTCCTTCGCCGAGCTTTCAGAAAAATTTATTTCCTTCCTCACAAGCATAGTTTTGTAGGTTTTGATTTGCCAAATTTTTAATGTTCCTATAATTAATGTTGACATTATGATGATCTCCAAGCCCTGAGAAAGGAAATAAATTTTTTCGAATGCTCGGTGAAGGAGATCTGGCTTTGTATGACCTCCATCCCGATAAATGACAACTATTTCCTACAAAAGTATTTTTAATTTGGTTTTTCAGTAAAAATTAAAGCTCTGTCGGCGTTTATTTTTCTTTTTTTGTGAAAACTCTCAGAAACATGCGTCGATGCTTGTTCAGTGTCTCACATTATGTAATCGTGAATGATCAGTTACAAGTGTTATGGTCATAATCAAAGTCAGTAAGTGAAGATCATTGCATAATTTTCAACATGATGTTCATTCTAGGAATCGAGGAGTTCATTGCCCAAAACCAGGCACGCGTAGTTCTGGCCAAAAATTACAAAAAATATGTAATTATCTCACGTTCTAATATATAAAAATGTATTCTACAAACAGTTTTCCTCATCAGGAGTCAAAGAAAAACAGGACTTGTGCTCATTATTCCATCAATATAATAGCAAACAGTTGGTTCACTTTCCGCAGTAAAATCCTCTGACTGTCCCGATCATTCACTCAGGCGGCGCTTACTCCGCAAATAGCAATCTCCTTTCTCTATAGGTCTCAAGATATTCCGGTCCGTACCTGCTATAAAGATAAGTATTGACATCCGCTGAAAAGCTGCCTCGTCCGTAAATCGGATCTTTTTAAGAGGACGAGTCTCGCCTGCGTGTGGTAAGTGGTTGGAAATGATGGTGACGCTTAGCTGCCTAGGGACAGCGACTTGATACGTACTTGGAGAAAACTCAGGTACGTGATCTGCAGCTCGAAAACGGGCGATCTTTACTTTGAGTTTGGGATATTTGAAACCATTCTAGAGCCTTGTAATAGCTGGGAACCATTTATTCTTCAACATCTTCAATAATAAAAGGCCGATAAAATTTCAGTTTTTGAGCGTGAAGCTCCGATTTCGGAAAAGGCGATATAGGACGAATATTTCTCAGAAAAGCCTCAGCACTAACTAGTCAAACTTAGTCCCAACTTAAGGAGCAGGTTCTGAAAACTAATTCGATACGTCTTGGCTACATTTTTACTCCTCTTGGAAAACGATTTTTTGAACACCAAAGTTGTTTCTTCGTTTATTTGACCTTGCGTCACTAAATCATCCATAAACGATGAATAACATTGAAGGAATTAAACACGTCGGTTCGCCTATCTGGTTTATTATTCGAAAGATTAAACCTAATGCATTTCGTGACTATTTTTAAGATTCGTAGAAATTCACCTTTCTCAACTTCCGTATATTGTTTTTGCACATTTTCGTATTAAACAGAAGTATTTTCACCTTCCGAAAAGTCGAATTGGTAACGGAGGTGAATTCGGAAGAAATTCATACCTATATTCAAAAACACTATCCTATTCTCTGTCCTCGCGAACATCTGTGGTCACAAAGTGACAAAAGTTGACGTATCTCCGTAAAAAATGAACGAAATTCGATGCATTTTTCAGCAGATGTTTTCCAATTGAATGTGTAAAATTAGCTAACATTCTAATAATTCCGGATTTTGGATAACACACAGTACTTACGATGTATAGCCGTTCAAAGTTTTTCATCATTTGATTTCTACAGAGTAAATATTTTGAACGGTTGAGGTCTTAAAATGTTGCGGCGAGCAGATGACGCTAGATTTTATATATTGGCTCACATACTGTACGTCCACCCTATGAGCTTTTTTCATTATTCCACTAGTGGGTATTTCGTAATTCGATTTTTACTGACCGTTCTTACTGACTCAATGTGTAGAAATGTTTGTTAATGTGAGTGAATGCCAGTCGATATTTATCGTTGTGGCACGCACTGTACTTCTATTCGCATTTTTCGTTTTATTCGTGTTTTGTTCTCTTGTTGGGTCCTTGCGGTAAAAATGGTTTATTTCCCAGAACCTTTATTGTAACGTTAGGCACATTTAACCCTAATTAACCTAATGTAACTGCAATTCACGTAATTCGTGAATTTTTCGATTTTGCCGTCTCCTGGCTAGTTTTTCAGTGATAATATTGTACAGTACAAACGTTTTGGCCTATGAACGAGTTTCTCGATTTAATAATCGGTCACATCTGTCTGCGGACTCAATCATGGAAGTACCGTATGCACATTGTATATTAATGTAGATATTTTGGTTCGATTATTATCCATCTTCGAGCTAACCCAGGAAGTATGGAATAGATTCTATCCCTTTTCAGACCGACGGCTTTCTCTATTTAGTCGAATCGTCTCCTGACCGAATCGCGATACTGACCTTTGAGAACGGCTGCTCGGTTAGGCTCATCGCCGGCCCAGCCTGGTTAACTCACAAGGTCTAGGACATCGCATCGAAATCTACCTTACCTACTTGCGTGAGCTCGATCTTTACCTATATTAAGATTGGTAAATTAATTTTCTAGTCTGTAACTACCTCGCTGGAATTTATTATATTATTAATAATAGTTAAACGCTACAAAATTATAGAAAATTAATTCATCAGGCAAACCGAATAGCTTTAGGGTTAATGTGGTTAAATTGTGGAGTACCATTCCATCTATCAACTTCTTTTTGTTGTAATTTAGTTGGTGATTTCACCAGACAGCTCCTTTATAATGAAGATGAATTAACTGGCTAACGTGTCGACTGTAAATGTACAGAGTTATTCTCTATTTAGTAATCTCGTATTATTAAAAAATGCATCAAATCGGTGACCAACTTGGAATAAGTTTGTTAGATATTCTAACGAGCATTGTTTCTATTGCTTCAGAGCCCCGTGATCCGATGAAGGGACTTCATTGGATCGATTAGACCTCATCTACAGGGTGGAAACAATAACAATATAGAATAGATAGTCGACCAGCTACAAAAAACGCTGCATATGTTTGGGCATTGGTTTATTATTCCTTTGCTGATTAAAAAGACCATGCAATTGAGTCAGTAACTATGCCGAACATTTGCGAACGTTTCCACCGAACAATAGAATAGTGACTATAATGAAAAAACACGTTACCAAGTATCTTAATTTAAAACTATTTTATTTTTATTTATTTTTTTTTTTAATTAAAACCTCAATCATTCAAACTACACCTGAAGAGAATTTTTGACGACCGTTCCAACGAGTACATAACAATGTTTACAGCTCCGAAAATTCTCAAGTTATACCCTCGTGCCAAATTGGTGATAACTTCGACATTTCTACTCGAAAGCTGCGATCGCTCAAGAACCATTTTAGCTATTGACCCCGGAAAAATCTCATTTGATTCAACGTCCCGAAATCTATAAAAATTGCAACTAAATTTTGTATGAAAAGCGTTGGAAAATACAAATTTTCTCCCCTATTTGAATATTTATTTTTCAATTTTTAGATCTAAAAATCGCTCAGCTTCCGGAGACAGCCGCGCAGACAGACCAAAGCTGTAAGATTGGCTTTTGGTTCGTGTTCCAGGACGAACTTTCTTATAAGTCTCAAGCGAGCCGAATAAAAATTATCTTTTGGGAAGGTCGACTCGGCACAGCCGAACTCGGAGCCTCTGAATAAATGTTGTTTTCTCTGTCACTTCCTCGCGGGAATTCGCGACGCTTGTCGCCGCCTTCAGCCACTCGTAACTTCCTTTGATTTATATCCAACAGGCTCCTATTGAATTTTCAATAGGTATTTTTTACGTTACACGGACTTGCCTCTTAACGCTAAATTATGAAAAAAAGAGAAAAAAAAAAAAAAAACGCAGAACCTCAACTTGTAAAGTCACGGAACAAATTGGAAAGCAGGTTTGGTCCGCGGATCGGAATATCATTAGGTTTTTAATTTTCGATGGGAAATACCTCCGATTGGTGTATTTCAATGATCGTTCCGCTGTATTAATTAGGTCGAGGTCAACGGTCTCAATGGCAAATGAACATTAATTCTATTCATTTCATGGCAGGTTGACGCAAAGTATAATGAACTAAAAAAAAAAAATAAAAAAATAATAATAATTCAGAAATTAAACCTTTTTTCCTGCGATTGTGAACGCATGCTTTGAAACGGTATTTAGCAGCGGCAGCTGAATGCCAATTTTTTGCAAGCCGCTCAATATATTCAATACATTGCTTCAAAAATTCATGAAAATCTATATAGAAACTTCTCTTTCAGCACCAGGATCATTAAACTATAACTGTCGAATTGCGGTAATAATATTGAGCCTACTCTAATAACTAAGGTTTGTTAAATAATTATTTCTTCCAGCTGTCATTTCAAGAAATTCTACTTTTCGTCATTCCAACTCTGTGCTCGTTTTTTGCGCGTGTTTTCTTGTAAACAATATTCTTCCGCTCCATTTTATTCAACACAGTAGCAAAAAAAGTTCATTGACAGATATTCAGCGTCATTGAACATGGCGCGAATGAAAAGAACGATTAACTATCATCGTCCTACCTTCAACTACCTAGCTAATTTCTTCAGGCCTTCGAGATGTCGAGCCACATGTACCACTAGCGAATTTCCGTTTCAAAGCACGTAAGTGCGCGCGCCGCTAGAACGTGGTTTGCGTCAGTTAATAGTAACAAGCTAAGGCAAAAAGTTGGCGGCTCATATGGAGTAGCGGAATCGCCCCGAAGAAGAGTATGACAAGCTTATAAATTTTATTTTTTCAACCCAACTCGAAGGACCATTCCCATCGAGGTAGGACGCAGAATTCCAAAAGAAACTTTACCTCTCCTAAGATAGCGATCTGTGGAAATAATATATCATCCAAGTATGCGATAGAGTCAATAAGATCTACGATATCTTCATAATCTAGATAGGAAGCGGAGTATTTTATTATCGAGTAGGATTTATGCCAAATTGTCTTCATAATACAACTAGGAATTGCTGTGAATTTTCATCCGACATCACCTTTATTATTTCCATATATTCACGTAGTCAATCCAAATATTGTGATCGTTCGAAAAGCCGCATTCCGAACGGAGGTGAATTTTGAAGAAATTTTTTAATGCTATACTCAGAAACACTTTCTGAACAAGTGTCTGTGGTGTTATGTTTCATTTATGTCCAACTTCAATTGTCTCAATAGATGTAGTTGTACAGATATCATCTGATAACCTTCCTGATAATAAACAATTCGAGTCCGACCACGTTCATTGAAAGTTCCTTCTTCCAACATCGTAATTCTATTTCGAATACAATTAATTCAGTTCATATTATTGGCGACGAGGATCACGGTTAATTTTTTTGATTTATTTCTATTCGGTTCATTTCGCGAAGTACCGCGGCTTTCAGTTTTTCATTTCTGTTTTTCTTATCACCCGACTGATCTACGGTTTTCGACTATGCCTACGTCCGCGGAATTCACCCCGGCAAATTTAGCCGCCCAATTAGCAACTTTGGCCGGTGTTGTTCAGCAACTCGCCGTTGCACAATCGGTTGGTCGCACATCCGACTCGTCTGTATTTACGTTCGAGGAATACAAGACAACCGGCGATGAGCCTCTCTCGTCGTATTTCGAACGATTTCGCCTCCAGCTCTCCCTTCGTAATATTCCTGAGCAAAAATACGCCGATCATCTCCGTGTAAACATGGGCGCGGAATTAAATAATGCTCTTCGAGAATCCGTTTACCCAGAAGCACCGGAGAAAATGACTTTTGAACAAATTGTTACTCAACTTGTTGGTATATATGGTCAAACACGGAATAAATACAGCGAGGCCATTAAATTTCGTCGCATTGTACAAGACACAGACGAGTCTATCACTGCATACTCTCGACGATTGAAGGTAGGGGCTCAGTACTGTGAATATGGGACATTTCTCGATTATTCCCTTATTGTACAATTTATTCATGGCGTGAGAGACGATTCTATACGCGACACTATAGTTTTGAAGAAGCCTGAAAAGTTCAAGGATGCTTTAGCTACAGCACTTGACCTTGAAGCGACCAAAACCGCGTCACTCGAAGTTAAATTCCGACCGGACAACAGCAATATAAATAAATTTGCGCATGCCAGCCGTCCTCGAAACTCCCGCTCGGCAAGTTATAACCGTTGCAGTCGTTCTACAAGGTCATCATCAAATAATCGTCAACCATCGTCATCCAATAACCGCCAACCATCGGTTCAAAATCAGCCGCCGAGCAACTGTTTTGGCTGCGGTGGTCTACACTGGAGAAAAGACTGTAAGTTTATCAACACTGTGTGTTCCAAATGCTCCATTATTGGCCACAGTGCACCCTACTGCCGGCGAACACAGCATACAGCGCCAAGACGTCATTTTAACCGACGGAATACCACCCATCAGACAACTGATAATGTTGAGGACGCCGATTTCTCAGACGAAAATGTTCAGTCGAATGTTACATACTTCCATGACATCGACGAAACCATCAACTGCATTTCAGAATCGGCCATCATTCCTAAGCGACCCCCTCCAGCGATGATTTCTGTTCTAATCAACAAACGGCCAATCAGCATGGAACTGGATACTGGTGGTGTTTGCTCAATGGTGAACTGCAAGGTTTTGCGCCAAATACTTCCACATTTCGAACTTCAGCCATCAAAACGGACCTTTGTGAGCTACACCAAAGAGCGATTCCACTGTCTTGGCTACGTTGTCGTCGACGTCGCATTTCGAGGTCGAACCAGAACCTTAAATTTATACGTCACATCATTTGAGACTGATAGTATTTTTGGACGCGAATGGATTGCAGAATTCTCCGACTTATTAACATTTGATGAATTCTTCAAAGTCTCCGAGTCTACCGAGCGTCGGCTCTCAAACACGTCCTCAACTGCCGCCACTCCAAAGTCATCGTCTACCCGCCTCAACTCGCTTCTAATGAAGTACAGCGACCTTTTCAGCGAATCAGCCGGAAAACTCAACGGTCCGCCAGCGGATGTAAAATTTCGTGATGATCACCAACCAGTTTTCGCGCGCGCGAGACTAATTCCGTTTGCCCTTCGCGACCAGTACGCTGCAGAAATTCAGAAAAAGATAGCGTCAGGATGCTATCGTCAAGTTTCTTCCTCCCAGTGGGCTTCACCCACCCATGTTGTCATGAAAGGTTGCAAGATGCGCATCACTGGTGATTATAAGGCTACCCTAAACCCGCAACTTGTAGTCGACGAATATCCTATTCCACGTGTGGAAGAATTATTTCACAAACTTCGAGGTGCAACCGTTTTCTCCAGACTCGACATTACTGACGCTTACATGAGCCTTCCATGTACTGAAAAATTTTGTGACGCCATGACGTTAAATACGCCAACTCACGGCTTAATCCAGCCAACTCGGGCTCAGTATGGCGTAGCAAGCATACCAGCGATTTGGCAGCGTCGCATGGAAACAGTTTTACACGGGCTCAATAGTGCGGTAAATTTTTTTGATGACATCCTTGTCTTCTCCAAATCTGAAGAGGGGATGCTTCGCGAGCTAGATGCAACATTTTCGAACCTCCAACAAGCGGGACTTAAACTTCGGCGATCAAAATGTGCTTTCATGCTGAGCAGCATCGAATTTCTTGGCCATACAGTAGATTCCTCGGGGCTACACTGCCAAAATAAGCACGTTGACGCTATAAAAAATACTCCAGTCCCAAAAACTGCAAGCGAATTAAGGACATTTCTCGGCAAAGTGACGTACTACCACTCCTTCATTCCCAACTTGTCGACAATCACTGCGCCACTTCGTGAGCTTCTAAAACTTGAAAAATTTACATGGACTACCGGCGCCAAGAGATCCTACAATTTTCTCAAATCGGAACTTGCCTCAGACCGCATCCTGGTGCCATACGACCCTCAATTGCCTCTCGTCTTGGCTACTGACGCGAGCCCTGTTGGCATTGGGTGTGTTCTCTCTCACACTATGCCCGACGGGTCCGAGAGACCTATATCCTACGCCAGCAAAGCCCTCAACGAAACTGAAAAGCGATACCCACAAATTGACAGAGAGGCTTTAGCAATTGTCTGGGGTGTCAAGAAATTCTTCCAATACCTCTATGCTCGGAAGTTTACCATTTTCACCGACAATAAACCCATCTCCCATATTTTTTCCCCTAAAACACCACTTCCGCAGTTCACGCTCTCCCGGTGTGCAAATTATGCTGCTTATCTGGCAAACTTTGATTACGATGTCAAATTCAAGCCGAGTTCGCAGAACGCCAACGCCGACTTCTTATCCAGAGCCCCAGTCGACCAGGTAAGCAACGCTTCTGCATCTCCAGACGACTTTGACGAATTTGTGCTGTTGCAAATACAGCAGACTCCTCTAACAGCAAAAGACATCGCCAAAGAAACGGCGAAGGATCCTCATTTATCGCAAATTGTACAGTTCCTCCTTAATGGCCGAGATCTAAAAGCTGCAGGCTTCACAAGCAGAGAAGCGGAATACAGTTTGGCGGAAGGATGTTTGATGCTTGGCCCAAGAGTCGTCGTCCCACCAAAACTTCGACCTCAACTCCTAGAGGAACTACACGTTGCCCACATCGGCGTGGTCAAAATGAAGGGCCTGGCGCGATCCCTCATATATTGGCCGTCGATCGATGCTGACATCGAGAAGATCGCCAAGTCTTGTCAGTCGTGTCTCAAAAATGCAAAAATGCCTTCCAAATTTCGATCCCATCATTGGGAATATCCCAGCGCCCCATGGGAGCGTATTCATATAGATTACTGCGGCCCATTTCTGGGAAAGTACATCCTTATCGTCGTCGACGCGTTCTCAAAATGGATGAGCGTTGCGATCACAAGTTCCACTACAGCCGTGGCAACTTGCGACCTATTAGAAAATATGTTTTCCCTATACGGCAGTCCAACCGTCGTAGTCAGTGACAACGGCCCGCAGTTTTCTTCGGAACACTTCAAAAATTTCTTGAGAATCCAGGGTGTAAAATTCCACAAAACGTCCGCTGTTCACCACCCATCCACAAATGGGCAGGTTGAACGAGCAGTTCAAACGTTAAAACGTGCGCTAAGAGATGCCGAAGCAACGCCCAGCAATCTACAGCACTGCATCAACAAATTCCTCCTCCAATATCACAAATCCCCACATCAAAGCACAGGGCAGCCACCATCCCTCTTGTTCCTCGGGCGCACCGTTCGATCTCGGCTCGACTTGGTGAAACCTGACTTGCAGCGTCGCATGTCAGAACGGCAGCTGATCAACTTTTCGACGAACTTTAGAGCATTCAATGAGGGTGACAGCGTACTCTATCGATCCTACTCCAAGAACTCTGAAGACTGGGAACCTGCGGTTGTCAAAACTCGACTCGGTGATCTGCATTATGAAATTGAGAGCAATGGTCACACGTTTCGGCGCCACATCGATCAGTTGAGAACTGGACCACCAAAGGCAAAGAGCGTCGCCATCGTCGAAAATCCATCGGTATCGACTTTGTTGTCATCGCAGAAAGCCAGTCCACCACGAAACCGTCCTAGGGAGCAAAATTGGCGAGTGTCGTTCCAGGATCCGATTGCTAATAACCCCCGAGCACCGTCCCAAGGCCCAACTGCTAGATCGCCATTGCGCTCGTTGCCTTCTCCAGCGAGGCCCGCATCTCCTCTGACCGAGAGGCGATATCCTCTCCGTGACAGGAAACCGGTCACGCTGTTCTGCGCGGAATGAGACGGATCCACTTTCGTTTGATTTGAATAGTTTGGGATTGGCAAATCTCACCAGCGGACAATCATTACCTTTACCCGAAAAAAAAAAAAAAAAAAAAAAAAAAGAAAAAAAATATCAGGGGAGAATGTTATGTTTCATTTATGTCCAACTTCAATTGTCTCAATAGATGTAGTTGTACAGATATCATCTGATAACCTTCCTGATAATAAACAATTCGAGTCCGACCACGTTCATTGAAAGTTCCTTCTTCCAACATCGTAATTCTATTTCGAATACAATTAATTCAGTTCATATTATGTGGTATCTAAAGTACAAAAAGCATAAATCGCCATATCTCCGTGAAAAACGAATTAAACTCGATGACATTTTTTTTAGAATGCTGTTCTAGTGACTGGGCAAAATTGGCCGTTTCCGGATTTCGAATAGCACACAGTACTTCCGAGATAAAACCGTTCAACGTTTTTTCTGTTTTGATTTTTACAGGCTATAAGAGTCAAGATTTTTTAAACGATTGAGAACTTGAAATAATCGCAATGGCGAGCACATAAGCTTGATTTTCTGTATATTAGGTCACGTACAGATTGCACAGGCAGGAAAAATCTATACATTTGAACGTTCTAGGTTCGAATAAACTGTAATAATTTAAACAATTTTGATCGTATATTTTACAGAAATTCCGAATTATGAGTCAAAGCAATGAAATTTCATCAACGATGTACGACCAAAATCGTTGAAATTATTAGTTTGTTTTAAACCTTGAACGTTCAAATAATATATCGATTTTTGTACGTGACCTAATACAGAAAATCAAGCTTAATGTGCTCGCCATTGCGAACATTTCGTCAGTCCAGTTCAAGAGTGGTCTAACTCAAAAAACACGATTTTTCAGTAGAGCTGTTCAAAGTTTTTGCTTTGCCCTTCCTCCAACATCCTCTAGCTGGTTTATCCAATCGAGTTCCAATTTTGCACTCACCTTCCCACAGGACTCTTCTATCCATTCTCGATGATTTTTTCCCTCTGAATGCCCTGACAATATTGTGTATGGTCAAATTATGGACAAAAACGAAGATGTTCCTTTCTTGCACCAAAGTATTTTAGCGATTTTCAGGATGAATCAAGTCAATATTAGAATAAGAACTCGAAATAACTTTATTTTCGTAAAATAAATTCAACTCCGTACTTCAATAAACGTCTCAAATTTTCGTCTTAAAGCCAAAAGTGAAAAATCTCAACTAATCTTCTCGTGTCTAGTGTTGTAGGCGTATAAGTCAATTTCTCGTCCTTAACAGCGCCAACACGTGTTAGATCAGTTTTACACGAAAGAAAGGGATCAAAATATTACTTACCGTCGGGTTATCACATGAAAGTCCACTATTGCACTGTACATTTAAACCTTTCTTGGAGAGGTGCATGGATCAACTGACATATAACTCCCTCTTGTACTTCGAGCCCTAACCAGATCCAAGATGGTCCACTTACCTCCGCTCGATCTTGCGGTGTTCCGTCTAGTTTCAGATGATACGGTCTTGCATGGTGAAAGTAGAGGCGATTTGAAAATGATTCGCGTAAAAAACTCAAAATCGCATTTTTTTGAGTTAGACCACTCTTGCACTGGACCAACGATTTCAAGTTCTCAAACGTTTAAAATTTTTGACTCTTATAGCCTGTAAAAAATCAAAACAGAAAAATGTTGAACGGTTATATCTTGGAAGTACTGTGTGTTATCCAAAATCCGGAAACAGCCAATTTCGCACAATTGATAGAACAGCATTCTCTAAAAATGTCATCGAGTTTCATTAGTTTCGCACGGAGATATAACGATTTGTGTAATTTTTTTACCAATAAAACTTGTTCAGCAAGTCAGATCGTACGATTCCTACCTATGGAGCAATTCGGTTCGCAGTTTTATTTTATTTGTAAAATCAATTTTCAAAATGGAACTACTCAACATTTTTACAACAACGCGAACGGTTCTACAGGTGACAAATTCGAAAAGTTGAGCGTAACTTTCTATCAATCCAGCTAGTAGGTACTTTGAAAAAATCTACTTAGCGTATACCGGCTCTCTTTTTTCGAAATCAACGACAAGAATGACGGAGGAACTCATGAATCACCGGTCAACGACCTAGTTCCTTGATAGGGAGGGAAACTAACTCGCACCGAGCGACGATCGCTACCAAATGGAAATGACGGCTTCAATGGCAGCGAGCGATGGACTTTATCGGTCCGCGGGATGCTTCTTGCCATGTGAGGAAACCGGGAGAACCTTTCCAAGACAGTCGGAGTTGAGCTGGGACAGAGACTGGGAACTTACACGGTTCGTAGTGATACCTAGAAACAAGGCGAGATGCATTCTTCGTCCTTTGCGAGCTGGAGGACCGATCCATTTCATAATACCTGTCATAGTAAGAGTTTTTCTGAATGCAAGCTAGATACAGGTCTTGCTTTTTCTATCGAACGTCCGTTGTACTTGATATTGTATTTTATGCCTCAATTAGAATCTCACCTTTATTTAAAAGTCACAAGCAAGGGGAGGAGAGATTAGGCATTTGAATAAAGCAATGGCGAGGTGGGAAAAATGATTATTCACAAACATAGGCTATTGGATGAAAAACTATTATTTTATAATTTTTTTACGATCGTGGATTGTGAGGGGAGAGAAACGAGGCGACTCATTCTCCAATTTTCTGGCCAGAGAATAAGAACGCTGCAAATAATTGTACAGTGGTTTATTATAATCTTTAGAGGGTTTATTAGAATCTTTAGAAGGAAGAATCTTTGAAGGAAGAATCTTAGAAGGAAGAATCTCTATTAGAATCTTTAGAATCTTTAGAAGGTTTATTAGAATCTCCCAAATTCGACACAAAAGCTGCGATAACTCGAGAACCAATAAAGCTATCGACCCGGCGATGGTCTCATTCGATTCAGCGTCCAAAAATCTATATAATTTGATACCAAATACACATTTTTCTGAAAAACCCTGGAAAATATGAATTTTCTCCCCCTCAAAACCCCCCAAAAATACCCTTAAAATTGAGTTAGCAAGTTGGTTCAAGAATTGGGCCGCCGTAGGACTGAGATTGATTTTTGGTGAAAATTTCAAGAATTTAGCTATTACAGTTTGGCCGGAAAACTGCTAACGGCGGACGGCGGACGGCGTACGGCGGACGGACAGAATTTTTTTTTTTATTGGATATTCGGATTCTACATGCCTTGAAACGTAAAACATCAAATTTTGAGGGGGTTAGAAATTTTTTTCATGGGCGATTACAATGGTTTATTATTGAATAATAAACCAAAAATTGGAGAATGAGTCGCCTCGTTCGTCTTCCCCTCACAATCCACGATCGAAAAATGCGACGTCGAGAAAGAGAATTATTTTACTATGATTTTTTATTATATTTCGAAATGAAGACCACCATTATTTATACCTCGACCTTAATGCAACAACTCGAGATCCTATAAAAATCGTTCTATACTGGATGGAATGATAAAACACTCATTTAAGCTTAATCATTATGCGAATAATTTAATTTTCAATCAGATAATAAGAAAAAGAAAAATTGTTAAAATTACAATAGTACCTATTGGGCGTTTACAACGGTTTACTATTGAATAAAAAACCGCAATTGTGAGAGCGAAAATACATTTAACTTCCTTCTGGCAAAGTATTGGCAACGCAATAACGAACGTTACATGTTCAGGTCTTTTTTAAGAAATCAATTATGTTCAGATGGCATCCGAAATCGCTTTTTTACAGAAACGCCTCCAAACGTTTGTCTGCAAAATTTCATTATCGCAGACGCGATAGCGGAAGATAAGCATGCAAAAAGGCCATATGGTGCAGTATCGAGTATCTCCTGTTTAATAACTCCAGCAGTACTGCGCATTGTTGAAACAGGAGGGCATCGTCAGGAAGATTGCCTCAAAAGCTCCCAATGGGAGTTCTGTTTGAAGGAACCGAGTGTTTGCCCTGATGACCGAACGATTCCAAAACAGAAGCTCCGGACATTCAACGCGCTCATCATTCTGATGTCATGATTTCAAGAATATTTACTCTCGCACTTGCATCTGGTTTGCTGCATAATTACGGTAGTAATTACAGGCGAGATATACGACAAGAAAAACTTGCGAGAAAAATTCAGAGAAATCAAGTGTGACGTTTCTAAAAAAAAAATAATACCTGCATCAAAATTAGTTGCCAATAAAATATACTCTGAAAAGGAAAAAGTGACAAAAATGTCCAACTTCACAGTAACTCAATCATCAACAACAAATTTTAAGGACTACTCGGATTGACTTGAGTACTTCCTGATTGATTGGACCACCTCTCCTAATAATATGAAAATTATTATTTCTCATTTCCCAAATAACTGGAAGACTTTCCTTTCACCTCTGAATCGCCTCCAGAATGGTCACTTATTGAAGTGAGAAGCCATCTTGGAGAAGCCTATAATCGAGCCTGTAATAGAATCCGAATGAGTAAAAATATAAAATAGGATGAGTTTTCGTGATAATTGAACAAATCAAGTCAGCATTTATGCGACCCGATTTTTAACAATATCAATTTGACGATGACGCCTTTTCCTAATAACTATTAGGGTTCGTCTATGGATCCCCACCAAGCCTAATTACTTAAGCCCCTTTATATCAGACCGCCGAAAAAATGGAGCTAGGTTCTCATAGGCAGATAAATTATAAACAAAAGGAGATCAAAGACGAAACAGTCGAGCAATTTTTCTAGAAGTTATAAGCTCACTAAGTCAAAACTTGCTGTTTTCGCAGAAAATCACGTTTTCCGGCATTTTTCCGAATCTGGGGACGTAACTACTGGATAGACCCAATTTAAAAAATTATGGGACCTACCTGGATAGTAATCCTTTCGAACAAAAAAAAAAAATGTAAACCGATCGGACTTACAGAAGCTAATCGCCAGCGGACAACACGTACCGGAAAAAAACCCGCAAGTCAACTATAGAAACCTCCTCCTTTTGAAGTCGTTTAATAATAGATCAAGGTCAAAAACAGTGCATTATTTTATTCATTTTCTTATCCAGGTGGTCGTATTACTTCTTTCTGCAGGTTGAGGGGGAGAATAACGAGACGACCTCTTCTCCATTTTTTTCTTCTTTTAATTCCGCCGAGTACTTTCGCTCGTTCGGCCAAGGGTACCAATGGCCCTTGGAATTAAAAGAAGAAAAAAATGGAGAAGAGGTCGTCTCGTTATTCTCCCCCTCAACCTGCAGAAAAAATTATTTTATTCATTATTTATTGTATTCGGAAGAAAATACGAAAAATAAAGATTAATTGTAAAAATCCTCTGAAAACTATTGGGCTAGACGTTTTTCAGCAACTCAAGAGCATTCGATGGAGCAGACACGTATTGGAATGGAGTGATAAGACGCTCATTATCTGATGCACTCAGATTGAACATAGCTTATGAATGGTTTTGACGGCGAGACTTCTTTCTAGGATCGACAATTTTGTAATCGATGTTCAACCAATTTTATTGTATGTTTAGTGAGCTTTTTCTTTTTTTTTTACCAATGGTGTTCATTTTTCACTCTTTTCCAATATTGCATATATGAGACAAATTTCGAATTTTCTTCTTGGCGCTCACACCTGCGCCTGTAAATTAATAAAACTTCGACAAATTTCGGTATCAATCCTCGCGACGAGAGTCGACAATCCTAACGCCTCGTTCTGTGTTGGAATTTAGACCAAGCACTTTCGCCGATTCGGGCATCCTCGTTACCATCTTTAAGATCACTATTTAGAGCAATGATATTATCTTTATATAAATTACTATAAGAACGAGCCTATTTTCCTCATCGCCCATTCCGCGAGCATAATAATTATTTTTAGCAGCGAAGCAAATCAATCTAGGTATAGCATTGAAATTTGATTCTCGATAATAATTCGTCATAAGGCATTAAGTATTCTAGTCATTTCGCTATTCCTTCGAGCAAATGGCTTTTGCTACAATCCATTCTTCAATTTTGACGTACATTCCCCTTTTGCTTTGTAACGTAATCTCAATTTAAGCTCGAATTTGCTCTCTAAAATTAGTCGCCGTGCGATTTTTCAGTTGATTTTTGCACTCCAGTATTCCATGACGTTATTTCTCAAGCTTGCAATTTATTTAAGGTCTTGTAGTTTCTTTTGTAAGGCGACTTCAACTTTTCTGTCCGACTGACGCTCGCTTTTTCACCGTCAATGCTTCTCTTTTTCTACCATCTGACAGGCGCCGTCCGCGAAATAAATTAATCTTCCACTCTTAATAGTGAAATTATTCGTAAGCAAGCCCGACCAAAGTTCAACAATGAGATCCGTCTTAGAAAACCATGCGAATCTCTCCATTTCAATGAAGTTCAGGCATTCAAATGTGTTAGTGTAAATAGCATGCTATTTTTTGTTCTCCCTTTCATTAAGACCTGTCTTTATAAAACTAGTCTTTATCGGTTAATCGTATTACGGTTTTTCAAATGTAATACAGCTCCAACACTTCGATTTGCTGGTCCAGATTATTTTACCTATTTCGGACAATGTATCATTATTTCCACCAATAGACGGTTTTTATTTTTATAAATAATATTGAACATGGATATTAGTATTGTGAAAATTGCCTGTGAACGTCATCAAGACTTTATAATTAAGAAAATATTCGAAACAATTTTTTTTTAATTTTATTTTTTATTTTTTTACCTAATTAATTTTTTAAATTAAATACAACCTCTATTTATCAATTTTTCAGGAATACTCCATAGGTGAACGTCATCAAGACTTTGTAATTAAGAAAATATTCGAAACAATTTTTTTTTAATTTTTTTTAAATTTTTTTATTACCTAATTAATTTTTTTAATTAAATACAACCTCTATTTATCAATTTTTCAGGAATACTCCATAGGTAGTAAAATTGAACTTTTAGAATAAACTTTATCACAATATTCTAGAATTATCAACCCTACTGTCGTGTTTTGAACGGCCTTTTCGTACTTATCGAAAAGTTAAATTATTCAGTTTTGATAGATTTACTTATAGTTACAAAAAACTCGAAACCGTGGATTACAAAACTGATGGAAAATTCGTGCCATTTTAGAATTTCGAAGTTAAACTATTGAAAATTTTTATAATTTAACTCGAAGCGATTTTCGGTTTTTCTAGTAAAGGATGTTTTTTGGGTTACCAAATACAAAAAATGTTCGCTTATCCTTTTTGATAGATTCTACAAGCAATCTTGTTACAGTGGTAGTAATTTCTAAATGGGAAAGTTGAGGCTTTAAACTTTGTTATGACGTTCCATTGCGTAATCATGAAGACAATTTTTATAAGTAAATTAGGATGATAAATATTTGGCAAAAAAGTTGAAAGTTATGAGATTTCTTTCTCTCTCTCGTCATTTATTATTATATAATACTTTTCACAATCAACCCTCCTAATCAAAAATATTCACCGCTGAATAATTATAATAATTCTATGCGATCGACATCAGTTCACGAAAAATATTTATTTATCTGGATGAAATCTATTCTTGACAAAGTGTCGATCATAGTTGTAACGCTATGCACCTTAAAATTCAGTGCAAATCCCATTTGTGGCGATTTTAAATATTTTTGCGACCCTCACTCAGTAATAATACATCGAGTACTCGGTAATATATCAAGACTAGTTCCATCGATTGGACGAAGCGACGATCCGAACTTTCAGTCATTTACATAACTGCCTTAGAAACATTCTTCATTAAATTGCTTTCATTGTAGTATCAGTTATTCCACTAAAGTTAACAATAATTTTGGATACCGACCTTTTTTCGCGTACTTTTGTACTTTTAAGTCTTTCAAACAATATTTTTCTTTCGACGGGATTCCTTCAAAATTTCACCCGCCGACCCGGCGAAATTCGTCGCTCGCGATGTTTTCGGTTTCCGAACGATCGTCACGCGGTACGTGCTCTCGAGTCGCGTCCCAGTCGCAGAAACGACCGGCTCCGAAGCGCGAAACCGACTGGTCCATCGTGAGGCGGGACGTGTGGCGCTACTTGAGGCGCGGAGGGTGCTAGGCGGAAAACCCTCGGGACGGCGTGGGAGCCCACTTCTACTCGAAGGTGGTACCCCGATGACCAAGACGCCTTTAATTAATTAATTTTAGCTACTATTCGCTGAAAATTATGCTATTTCGCTGGTTTCCGAAAATCGCAAAAATCGAATATTAACTGGGAAACATATAGGTACTCGAACTACCAATTCTGTTTCGTGCATTTCGTGCATACATCCAGAAAAAAAATATAAAAAAAAATTTAAAAAATACAGAGGTTTATCATTTCTTTGCTTCTATTGTCCATTCGCGATAGTAACTATTCAGAATATTTGTGAACAGATTGGTAACTACAGAGGAAAATTCCGTAGCAACTATGAGGAAAAAACTAACGTTAATTATTTTTATATTATTATTATTTAATTTTTATTTTATTTTATTTTTATCTATTTTCCTTGTCTTGAATAAAAGTTCAGAAAATTATTTACCGCCATTTCATTGCCATTATAATTCCGAAGTGGATGTGATATTTTTTTAAGCCTCTGCAGAGCTCCAAACCATTTTAATTATACTTATTGGGTTAAGGGGAGAGTAAATTGGCGTCTTCCTCTCATTCTTTTAGTCGGCCGAGATTTTCTGCCATCTTCAGGACATCATAGGTCCATCAGGTCCTCACTTCATTCTCCCACCCAATACAATAAGTATAGAACTGCGACAACCGGATGAATTCTGGTTATTGTAACGTATCGGCCATAGATAATAATTTCTCACCTGTCCATTGACCGTTATCCATGGTAATTGAATTTCTCCGTCGTAATAGATCAATTGGTGTTAAATTATTGTTTACCTGATATTTTCATTAATTTCCACGCTAACGGTGAATATTCGAAGGTGCTCTTTTGTTCTCTTTTATGACCCGCTTAAAAAGGAGCGTCGTGTACGAACAGGATACACCCGTCTATGGACGTTTTATGGCCTCGCTAGGCTGCATAGGTTGGTAAGAATTTCGCATATATATAAATTAGTTACTCGTTTACACATGAGTGCTCATCGGTTATCCGCGAATTCGTTCGCAGAATTCTTCCCATGTGAGTTAAAGTATAGCCGTGAAGAAGTTGTTGAGTGGGCGCCATTAATGTCATTCAAGTGTGACCTCATTCCTTGAGGTTTGGACATCTGATTCAAAAACATCTGGACATCCATAGAGATCTCTTAACCGAGCTGAATGATGTTGGCTTTGATTTTTGAGTCTAAACGGTTTTATAGTAGAGCTTCTTTACCTTATAGTTTATTCAATAACTACTAATAAAATTGCACAAGATTTCTACTTAAGTTTAGATTTATGATAGGCAAACAATTGGCATTGGTTCATTTTATACTGGATGATTACTTATATTAAAGCACTCGTTGAGCGGAGACTGGCTACAATGGTTTTCACAGTTTCAAAGCAACTTCTCTTTTGGCATCATCATTATCAACACTACAATATATTAATAGCTGTTCACATAGTTTAGAGGCAAATCTAAATCGCTAATCGTGAGGAAAAAAAATAAAACGATCAGTAGTACTATTACGAAAAAATAATTTAGAATCATAAAACAGTAAATAGGCGCTAGTGATCCAAATATTGGGCCAATATTTGCCCAACCAAATATTTTGTAGCGAAGTCAAATTTAGAATAGCTGCAGAACCGCTTTTGAACCGACCACTTTTACATAGGTATATATTACTCAGAAGCGAGAAAGAACTATCAAAATCCTTCCATTTAGTGTATTTAATTATATTCTTATGTTACGTCCCCGCGGCGCTATTAACGTTTGAAGAAAACTCAAAACACGTTTTTTGACATAAAGTGGAATATATCTCGAGAGCTATTATATACACTAGCCATTTTCTTATTTTTAATGGATTCTACATTAAATTTCCTTCATTTTCTTCCACAGCACCTAATTATTCCCATTTCGGGAACGTGACGAAAAAAATCCCAAAGTTGAAACTTATGAGTATGAAAATCGTAAAAAATTCAAAAAATATTATTAATCGTTCGAATTTGATTTTTTCTACTTCGAATTCGAATTCTACATCCAATTTTCTGTAGGAATCATTAATTAATCAAATTTGATCCGTATTGTAAGTATTTTCAAAGTTGAAAAATATGAAACCGTGTAGTAAAAAACCTGGGAAAAACTAATGTTGGTCGCCAGATTTCTACCGTTTTGACATCAAATTCGGATTCAGCGTTAAATTTCCTATAAGAATAGCTTTCAAAATCGCTTTAAAACGAAAATTTAATTTTTCACTATTACCGTTGCCAGCGGAGCTCGGAATTTCGGCAACTCGATTTACGGAAATTAATTTCTCTGGCTCTGTTTAAATGTTTTTCACCAAATTTTTTGCTATTTACGTAGGTAAGGCGTTCAAATGAAGACTCCTGCATAATAAAACAATTGATTATCATAAATTTTGACCCCGAAAATCACAGTTATAGTCCAATTTTCGAGCTTTCAATAACCGATTTTTTTGGACCACTTGCAGATTTTTCCGAGAAATAAAAAAAATCACAAAAATACATCATGGTAAGACACAATTTTCCTGAAAATTTCAGGTTTTTATCTGTGTTGAGAGACGAGTAAAAAATCGTTAACTGATCGGTTGAAAAAAATCGCAGGGGTACCCCTTGGATTTTTCGCGAAAAATTTTTTGAAATAGATTTTGCTCAAATTCAGCATAATGATAGTTGATGATGTGTATATCAATAATATATGGTTCTTTCTTTGTTTCTTTCGCACTAAATAGATGAAAATAACGTTTAAAGTTGAAAAATGTCATGTTTTCGCGTATGGTCTACCAATATTGTCGAATAACGCAAAAACGGTTGAAAAATGGATAGGTACATTACACGGGGAAAATGTGGACAGTTAAATTACCTATCTTTTGGTATATTCAAACATCTGAATTGACTACTTTTTGTTTGAGTTATCCACTGTGCAAGTTACAAATCTTGGAAAACTTACAGTTGTTATGTCTAATTTTGCTCCTACTTTGCTCCAGTTGAAAAACCCAAAACTTTATGATAAAAAGTACAATACAATCTCCACCAACTACATACCAAATTATAGCGACTACTACTGAGTACTACCTACTATAAAAATACCTATACTTAGATTCCCACTCTCCATACACAAATAATAAACTACTACCTACCTATACCTATACCTATACTATATACTATATACGACTATATGCTATATATTATACTATATATAGTAGTGATAAGGACAGGCGAAGCCCCCCTCTGAGGGGGTTGGGCGCTCAGCCCCTAGTTGCTCCATAAAGTCTCAAGTATACCATCATGGCAAACTTCTCAAAATTTTGAAAATGCTACACATTTATAAGCTTTAATATCTTGAGAAGCATGAAGCTATCGATACCATTATGGTCTCATTCGATTCAGCGTCAAAACGTCTGTATAAATTGGTATCCAAACATTGCGGTGTTTCAAAAACCTTGGATTATATGAATTCTCCCCCTAAAACCCCCCAAAAGTGCCCTAAAAATTTTGCTATCGATTTGGCTAAAGAATTGAGCCAGTTTTAGACCATAAATGATTTTTTGAGACCATTTCAAGAATTTAAGAATTTATTATTGTTTTGTCAGGAAAGTGTTGACGGCAGGCGGACAGAATTTTTTGGTTTATTGTTCAATAATAAATTGCTGTGACTGCTCACAATAAAAGTTAAAATTTGATTTTTTACTTTAATTTTTAATTTGATTTCAAGGTGCATCGAATTCGAGTATTAAATAGAAACTTTGAATCAAGTGAGACCATAACGGAGTCGATAGTTTCAATAGTTTGTTCTCGAGATAATGCAGCTTTTGTGTGTCAAGTTCGGGATTTCCAGAAATGTTGCAACATGGCCTAACTCGAGATTTTCAGAGCTGTAATAAACTGTACCGATATTATAGGCAAATAATTCAACTTCTAAATAGAGAATTAAGAAAAAAGGAAAATAATAAAATTTCGATAGTTGCTAAGAAGTATTTGTTTAAAGTTTTAAAGTTTTTAAAGTTATTAGGTGGAAACGTAGAAAAATGTTCGAGATTGTTACAAACACAATGAGCAAGGCGACGGTGATAAACCGCTGTACAATAATTTGCTGCGTTTTATTGGATTCTACATGCCACAGAACGTAAAACATCAAATTTTGAGAGAGGTTTGAAAATGTATGTTTTGGGCGGTTAATATGGTTTACTATTGAATAATAAACCGAAAGGTAATAATTATTTATAGGCGAATTTCCTTCAACGTACAGTTTACCTATTCAATTTTTTATGAGCCCAGATCGGACCTAAGATAAAATTTGTTCAAATTGAAATATTCATCGTTTTGATTATGAAAGCATCATTATGTGGGAGCTCCTAGTCCTAGATAATTACAAGTTACAGCTGGCCACTAGACCAAATCAGTCGAGCTCAGATGGAGGTCAATCCGAGTGAAGGATTGATAAATATGGTTTTTGATTATTCGATTTCCGAATGGACGTGTTATGAATAATTCAGAAATTCGAAACAGTATAGGTCTACAGCCTCCTGCCGCTAGTAGTAGAGCACGCATATAAATATGAGAAAATACTAATAACAGTTACTATTTTTTTTACAGAATACACATTAATAATAACATCTCTGAAGCTGCTAATCGGCGATTCGATTTCATTTTACCTTCATTTAAAAACCGTATCACGATAATGCTTAATTTATGATTCTTACAGGAAATTAGACGTAGAATTCGAATTTAAAGTGAAAATAATCGAATTCGAACAATTGATAATATCCGGAACGGAACTGGTGTCGGAACGGAACTGGTTCCGGAACTGGTTCCGGAACTGGTTCCAGAACGGAACGGGTTCCGGAACGGAACTGGTTCCGGAACGGAACTTGTTCCGGAACGGAACCAGTTCCGGAACTGGTTCCGGAACGGAACTGGTTCCCGAACGGAACTGGTTCCGGAACTGGTTCCAGAACGGAAATGGTTCCGGAACTGGTTCCGGAACTGGTTCCAGAACGGAACTGGTTCCGGAACGGAACTGGTTCCGGAACGGAACTGGTTCCGGAACTGGTTCCGGAACTGGTTCTGGAACGGAACTGGTTCCGGAACGGATCTGGTTCCGGAACTGGTTCCGGAACTGGTAACACGTAACAAACTTTACGTAACAACTTTAAGTTTTCCAAGATTTGTAAGTTGCACAGTGGAGAACTCAAACAAAAAGTCGTCAATTCAGATGTTTGAATATACCAAAAGATAGGTAATTTAACTGTCCATATTTTCCCAATGTAATGTACCTATCCATTTTTCAACCGTTTTTGCATTATTCAACAATATTAGTAGACTATACACGAAAACATGACATTTTTCAACTTCAACCGTTCTTTTCATCTATTTAGTGCGAAAGAAACAAAGAATGAACCATATATTATTGATATGCACATCATCAAGTATCATTATGCTGAGTTTGAGCTAAATCTATTCCAAAAACGTTTTCGCAAAAAATCCAAGGGGTACCCCTGCGATTTTTTTCAACCGAACAGTTAACGATTTTTTACTCCTCTCTCAATGCAGATAAAAATCTGAAATTTTCAGGAAAGTTGTGCCTTACCAAGATGTATTTTTGTGATTTTTTTTATTTCTCGGAAAAATCTGCAAATGGTTCAAAAAAATCAGTCCTTGAAAGCTCAAAAATTGGACTTTAACCGTGATTTTCGGGGTCAAAATGTATGATAATCAATTGTTTTATTATGCAGGAGTCTTCATTTGAACGCCTCACACACGTACATAGCAAAAAATTTGGTGAAAAAAATTTAAACAGAGCCAGAGAAATTATTTTCCGTAAATCGAGTTTTTCGCCGGCCGAATTCTCGAGCTCCGCTGGCATCGGTAAGGGCGAAATATTAAATCATTGTTTTAAAGCGATTTTGAAAGCTATTCTTATAGGAAATTTAATGCTGAATCCGAATGTGACGTCAAAACGGTGGCAATTTCACGACAACTATCAGTTTTTCCAGGTTTTAGTAAGCCACTCCTACGTTTTTCAACTTTGAAAATCCGTTGCAAATACTTACAGTACTGTTCAAATTTGGTTAAATCGGCGTAAAATTTCTCAAAACCGTTCAAATTATTTTACTTCTGATCGTCTCTCGAGCCCCGATCACGTGATGTTTCGATTTGATAATGCAATAAACCAATTCCGGTACGTTGCATTCCCTAAAAGCGCACGTCGTTTGAAAAATTTCATCCATTAATTTGCTTTTGCCCAATTTATACGCTTTTAGGTGAGTTCCAACGCCTTCTTTATCGAACAGCTTTCTCAGTCTTGCTTCGACGTCGAGCTGGCGGGCCAATTGCGACGCTGGGAGCTCGGTGAATCTCAATGCGGCGAAGAGGAGACGCAGGCACATCTGAAAATTACAATTCCACAGTCAAAACAAAACACAACGATACAAAAAGAAAGCGCAAAAAAATCGAACACGTATAATATTTACTGAAGAAGGGCAAGTTTTTATTAAATTAAAATAGCGTAAATTAGAAATAAATTGACTTTTGGTTTTTTTTTGACCTCATAGGGAACGCATGATCTCCAAATTATCTGCTTATATTTGTCAATAAATTCTTCTTCCTCTTCTATAAATTCTTCCGATTCCCATGCAGGAACTTCATCGCCCATTAAATATTCTTCTTCGCCTTGCTCTTCCATTGGTAAATATTCCTCAAGTATTTCCACCTCGGGAAATATTTCAGTGATTGTGACGTAATGCGCTCTGATGATTACATCGTGCAATATTTGGTTTAGCACATAGTCGACAACCTGTGACGAAAATAATGCGAATTCGAAGTTCGAATGTGAAGTTTTATATTATTCATCGAAAGCAGCTTAATTGTTCCGGTTAGTCTGATGCTATCAGTAAATTAAAATTGCTCACAAGACGAGGATGAACATAATCCGGAGGATCGGGCCAAAAAATGTAACCTATTCCTTCCATCAAGCCCAAAGCCTTGCCAAGACCTTCTTCCGGTTCTCGTCCTTTGCAAAGTGATATCAGGAGATCAGTGTAATTCAATTCTTTCCTCGCAGTCTAAAAACAAAGATCAATTATTATATCAGTTCAATGTCTGGAAGCAAGATTTTTCCAACCACTTGGAAAAACGAAGGAAAACTATTTTGTAAGTGTTATGATGTGGAATAACATAAGTGTGTAGACGTAGACGGTTGAACTGACACTTTATTGAGAAAATATATCGACAGGTACATGGCACTAGCTAGGCAGACATGACAGTATGGAGGCCTGATTATGTACCACAAGGGCTTATATATACTGACGGTAGCTGCACTGATGACTTGATCATTTTATTCATAACAACCATTCGGCCACAAATCCATACATTATTTATTATAATTTATTCAGTATATAACATGCTCCTTTTTTTTTTTTTTTTTTTTTTTTAATTTTTAATTTTTGAAGGTAGTCTCTAATTTTAACAATGTTAATTTCAATGTACAATTCATAAATTCATAACAACGACGATATTCTACTTAAACATCAACCTTGTAGGTGGTCTAACAATACGACCAAATTTCGATTGGTAGAATGCGTCATTTTTCGCCTCTACCTTATTTTCCAAAACATCTTCGAAGTCTTTCGAACTCTTTTTTAGTATCGGAGAGTAATTGACAATTGGAAACTTATTCCTTATTTTGGACAATTGAAGCTCATCACAATAATTCGAATTATTTGTATCTTCACACTTCTTTTCTTTAAAGTCTTTTTCCAGAAGATACCTTCTATTTCGAATATATCTTCCTCCGTCAACACTTTCGATCAAGTATGTGCGAGGACGGACACATTTTACAATTTTAGCAGGCTGCCAAAGAAGATTAGGCATTTTCTTGAAGAGTACATTTTGACCTACATTTAATTCCGAAAGGTTCCTAGCGGACCTATCAAAATATTTTTTGTACTCCTGCTGACGATTAACGAGAACTTTTCGTTGAACAATCGGATTTACAGACTTTGGTACAAGTAACTTGCGATTAATCGGAATCGTACATCGAAGACGTCTAGACATGAGCAATTTGGCAGGCGATTCTAAATTTTCCTTTGGCGTATTTCGATAATGAAGTAATGCAAGATGATAGTCATCTCCGGAATCTTTACACTTACGCAAAATATTTTTACAAATTTTGACACCGCTTTCCGCTTGTCCATTGCTTCTAGCGTGATATGGACTAGATTTTAAATGATTAATTCCCCAGTCGAGACAAAATTTAGAAAATTCCCTTGAATCCCAAGGCGGGCCTGTATCCGAGACAAAAATTTCCGGAATTCCATGGCGACTAAAAATGGATTTCAAAATTGCAACAACCTTAATTGCATGTAACGAACTGACGGCTACAAGTTCAATATACTTCGAATAATAATCCATTACGACGAGAAATTTTTTACTATCGAAATCGAAAAAATCAGCACCAATTTTTTGCCAAGGAAGGTACGACATTTCATGGGGTATTAATGGTTCCGAACGAGGATTCGGCGAAAACTTAATGCATGACGGACAATTTTCAACAACATTTTTAATATCCGCGTTCATATGCGGCCAAAACAAAACACCACGGACAAGTGATTTTGTCCGTTCAAGACCCATGTGACTAGAATGAACTTTGTCAAGTATGGCACGTCTCATAGCAGTTGGAACAACGATGCTAGTATTTTTATAAATTATGCCGTTATGAACAAAAAGCTCGGCTTGATACGACCAATAAAGTTTTACCAAATTTTCTACCTTATTTTTATTTACAGGCCAACCATTATTGCAATAGTTTTTTATGATCTTCGAAGTTTCGTCTACTTCGGTAGCATTTTTAATATCATCTAATGTTCGCGACTGAACTGGAATTGAATCCATGATCAAATTGATATGAATACTCAGATCGTCATCTAAAAGATTTTCAGTATCTGGTAAAGGTGCTCTGGACAAAGCATCGGCCAAATATAAATATTTTCCAGGCTTATATATGACATTTAAATCATACGGCTGAATTTGGAGAAACATTCTCTGCAAACGTGGAGGTACGCTACCTAATGGTTTTTTAATCAAAGTGACAAGAGGTGAGTGGTCAGTCTCTATTGTTATTCGTTGACCATAAATATATTGACGGAATCTACTACATCCGAAAACGATCGCATAAAGCTCTTTTTCGATCTGAGCGTAATTTTGTTGACATTTTGTCAACGTTTTAGAAGCATAGGCAACGGGTCTACCTTTTTGCAATAAACATGCTCCGACTGCCGATTTAGAAGCATCGACCGACAATACTACGGGTTCATTGACCTCGAAATGTTTCAAGACGGGCGTTTTCGTAATTAATTTTTTAAGATTTTCGAAACTGGCTTGATGTTCGGAATTCCATGACCATTCTGCATCTTTTTTGACTAGTGCACGAAGAATTTCGTTTTGATCGGCGACGTTGGGAATAAAAGTGCTAAGATAATTTATCATTCCCAAAAATCTTTGTAATTCAGTCTTATTACTCGGCGTTGGCATTTGACAAATAGCACGGATTCTATTTTCATCCGGCTTGACTCCATTTTTTGAAAATATGTGGCCCAAATAATTTATTTCCGACAAACCAAATTTACATTTATTTTTGTTGAACTTGACGTTGAATTTTCTAGCACGATCAAGCAATAATTTAAGTCGTTCATCATGAATTAGCTGATTTTCAGCGTAGATGAGTATGTCGTCTAAGAAAATTTCTACTCCGGGCAAATCTCCAAAAATTTCAATCATTTTTGCGTGAAAAACTTCAGACGCGACGGATATACCAAATGGTAAACGAAGAAATTTTCTCCTTCCCCATGGAGTATTGAAAACCAAAAGTTTTGAACTTTCCTCGTCTAACGGAAGAATCCAAAAACCTGAGTTTGCATCAAGCGTCGAAAAAACTGTTGCACCGTTTAATTTTGAGCGAATGTACTCTAGCGTTGGTAGCTGATAATGCGCACGTTTTAAAGCTTTATTTAAATTGCGCGGATCAATACAAATGCGCAAATTACCGGACTTTTTCTCAGTAACGACCATTGAACTAACCCAATCACTAGGTTCTTCGACCTTATCAATGACACCTTCCGATTCCATTCGTTCTAATTCGGCCTTGACTTTAGGATACAACTTGAATGGAATTCTCCGAGGATGATCAATGACCGGTTTGATATTGGAATCTACGGTCAGATGACATGTTGAAGGTAGACATCCTAAACCTTCGAAACAATCCTTGTAATCCCTGACTATATTCGGGTAGGAATTGACTATTTGAACACGTTTGATCAAATTTAATTCTTGAATAGTCTCAAGACCAAGAATTGTAGGACTATCAGAATCGACAATAGTAAATTGGATTACGCATGGCTTGTTTTTAACTATGCAATTTAATTTGCAACAACCGACGTTTGGAATTTGATTCCCACAATACGACGTAATTTTTAAATTTGACGGCTCCAGCGAAATATTATGTTCGACCATTAGTAATTTTTCGAACATCATTTTAGACATGCAGTTCAACTGGGCGCCTGTATCTAATTGAGCCAAGACCTCGAATCTACCTATTTTGAGGTTTATATTCCACACCTTATTTTTGGCATGTGTTTCCGAAACATGACACACAAAATATTGATCAGGTGAATCATACCTTTCAGGTTGGACATTTACGACTTGCACGGCACTATTAGCGCGGCACATTTTTTTGAAGTGATTGAATTTATTACACGCTAAACACTTTTTTCCCAGCGCCGGACACCTAAAACGATGAATTTCACCACATCGATCACATACCGACGAACGTGTTGCACTGTGCGGCGAATAATTTTGATTTTGATGAGCTCGCGACGACGAACGGGACAGACTGCGTTGACGAGACTGATTTTGATACATCGGACGATTGGTTGATGCCGACCTGTATGTCGACCTCGATCTTTGCACATCGGTATGATCTGACGCTCGACGATTTGTGCTTGCGATTTTATGCACGGACTGATGATTATCTGGCTCGTTTGACCTGTCGATCTCTTTTGCCTGTATTTTTGATTGCTCGAGACTGCGACATATTTTCAAAGCTGTGTTGAGGGTCAAGTCTTCTTCTTGTAGAAGGCGTTCTTTCATTTTATAATTTTCACGATGAAGGCCAAGGATTAAAATATCCTTTACGAATGACTCCTGCAGAGGACCCAATTCGCACGTGAGACTTAGATTTTTCAATGCAGTCACGAATTCATCTACGGACTCATTTTGACGTTGCGAACGAGAAAAGAAATTATGTCGTTCGACTGTGACGTTTTTCTTCGGGCTGAAGTGATCGTCGAATTTTTTAATCAGCGCGACGAAAGATACAGTCTCATGATCTACCTCAAAAGAGTTGAATAAATTCATCCCTTGAGGTCCGATCATCGTGAGAAGTAGAGCAACTTTTCTTTTGTCCGACTCACTTTCTAAATCCGAAGCGACGAGATAGAGACGGAACTGCCGTATCCAATTGTTCCATTGGATAGATAAATTGGTTGACGCACACCCTTCGATTTCGAGCGGCGATATATTCGGACGAATGCCGGACGACATTTTAATGACTTGCGAAGTCGACGAATTATTCGAATTATCGCCAAGAGTCGCGGAACTGGACTCGGAATTCGAATCTGACAATGAGGCAGACGATTGAGGATGGTTGATCCGTTTCCGGGTATCACCAATTCCAGAGTCACGTGGATCGCTCATTTATGAAATTTTCTCGCGAACGACGGCACTTTTCGCGGACGAAATAAAGACACCTGGCACCATGTTATGATGTGGAATAACATAAGTGTGTAGACGTAGACGGTTGAACTGACACTTTATTGAGAAAATATATCGACAGGTACATGGCACTAGCTAGGCAGACATGACAGTATGGAGGCCTGATTATGTACCACAAGGGCTTATATATACTGACGGTAGCTGCACTGATGACTTGATCATTTTATTCATAACAACCATTCGGCCACAAATCCATACATTATTTATTATAATTTATTCAGTATATAACAGTAAGAATTTAATCTCTGCGAAATCACGAGTCTGAAATTATATGGTGCAAAATCCCTTATGGAAAAATCTCAAAATTTCAGTAAAATCAGCTGAAACAAAAAGTAAACAGTGTTTCAGCTGGGAAGTTTCGTTATTTCTGGGTCCCCACGTCTCCAGATTAGTGCCCTATAATATGATGGAGATAATATAATGATCGGGATGAGGAACTATCAAAAGTGGACGGTCTTCTGGAATCATGATTGAAGCAAAGGTATAATAAATCATCATTATCAGCATTTTAGACGCTTCCTATCGCTCGTTTTTAATTTTAGCGCAACTATTTTTACGATATTTCAACGTTAGTGAGTAATTACCGATTAAACCTTCCAGAGCGAGCCACCTGTATGATCAGTTCGTTGTCATTCATAAATTACCATTAGGTTTTCGCCGTCTTCCCTCGTGTTGTTCCACACATCAGAAATGGGCATTTAAGGGGGAACGTAAGCTATTGCTTTTACTCCAAAGAGTTCTGTTTGAATTTTAAATGAGGGACGAAAAAGGCTCCAAAAGGCAAAAAAAAATATATATAAAAATCCCCAAAAAAAAAAATTCACCAAAAAATCAAAAAAATTCCGCTTTAGTTTTTTGCAAGTGAACTTGACTTCATTCCATGTTGAAGGAAATGTGTTAATGTGGATAAGATTATTAAGATACTCTACCATTATGGCTCTTTACAAGCTTGGCACTTTCAATGAAATCATACCCTGAATAGTTTGAAAAGAATATTCTTCAGCTCTTGACGCCGGAGCAATTCATCGTCTTCTACGTCTTCATGTTCAAACCACAGAGGAATCCTCATGTAAGATGCATAATCCACTGTTTCATTCTCGTAGACATCGCATTCTCTGAACCTCATCCTCATTTCTACCATTTCCTCCAACGTAGGATACTCGAGCACCATGCAGTACAACAAGAATTCCCTCCAATTCGCTAGTGTCTTTGTTCCAAAAATTTGCTCCATCAAGAACAAAATATCGCGCCTTGTAAGTTCGTTCCATCCGGGAGGTAGGAACTCTCCATTCGTTTCAGCATTGTAAGTTACCATGTCTTCCAGTATCTCGACAAGGCATCCGTCCAACATTCCGTTTGGTGAAACGTCTTCGATTTTCCGCACGAAATTCTCCAACTGCCGCATTGTGAATAAATATTCGTCTGGCACTTGATGCGCTGGAGAATTCGGTGGCGGCGGGGGCTCGGAAAACAGTTCTGAATTTTCTGGGTTGCATAAATAAAAACGGTCGTTGTCCAAATTCATTTGTACAGGAATATCGACAGCTTGGTCGGTCGCTGCTTTGAACATATTCACCGCATCTTCGATAGCTCTCATTTCTCGACGATATTGCCAACCGACGTCGTGGAAAAATTCGTTGAAAACAGCTTTCATTATCGACAGTACTTCTTCCAAATCGCCTTTTCCACGGTTTTCGATCAAATCCAATCGAAGGTATAATCTAGCGATTTCGTTCTGCACCGCCACCAACCATTCCCATTTGAGCTTGTCCACCAACTGCAATTGACTCGCGTCAATATGAAAACTGCTCCTTCGAGGGGTGAGCTCTTCTTCCTCATTTTCATATTCCTCATCGGCGTTTATCGGTTTCTTTTTTTTCCTGACTTTCTTCGGTTTCGACTCAAGGCTCTCAGACAATGTCCTCTTGACTATTTCGACTTGCTTCCGTCGCTCCAGCATCTTTCTGAACTCCTTTTCCTGCTTTCTTCTGGCCTTTTCCTCTTCAGGGGTCAATTTCCTTAGCACTTGCGGCCTCAATTCTTTTCCCAGTTCAGGATCCAGAATTAGTTTTTCGTAATAATCGAACAAATCATTGTTTTTGGCTCTTGCTAGCGCGATGCTATTGGAAATCAGTGGATACACTGGTGTTGGATCATTTTTAGCGAAGAAGTCGTAAAGGATGTTATCGATTATGTTTGTCATTTCGCTTAAACTGTGGAGGTTATCCTGTAATTTCGACTTGCTTTCAGGTCTCAGTTGATCAGCTTTGCTATCAGTGTCCAGCCGAATCGCCGAATCAGACATTAGCGACTGCGCTCTTTTCAGAGGAAATACTTTGTCAATCGTCAGCAGCTCAAGCCTTGTTGCCGTTGGAGGTTTTTGGAGCATAGCGAAATAATAATCGTGCAACAATTGCAAGCTATGGATAGTCCTGTTTACCTCAGTTTGAATCAAGCTCCGATAGAAGTTTGCCAACGTAAAAAGATGCTTGGGAACCCATCGGTGCCTGATCAACTCCTCCCTCCTAGCAAAAGCCTTGCCACGCTTCTCATCGGCCAATTCGACCAGGTCATTGTAAAGAGCAAAAATTTTGCAATGCATACTTCGCTTCATTTCTGTGTGGTGTCTCAATTTTGATTTCACGCTGTTGAATTCCTTCTGGAAAACGTCGACAGCTTCCATTCTCTCATCGGTCATACCCAGAAAGCGTTCCAATTCCGCTCGAACGTAATCCCGATACGGTATGACTTTGTTATCATGCGTTATCAACGAAGAAAATATCTGCCGAAGGTTCGCCAAGTACTCGAATTCAATGGATTCCCAAACAGTGGCCAAGTAAATCTGGTAAATATCCGATATGGTCTCGTTGACGTACTCCCATCCGAATTCGCCTGGTTTCGGCGGAGGAGGTTTCGGCAGTACCGGCAACACGACCAAGTCGATGACTTCTTCCTGCTCAAATTCCTCTTCAGTCTCACTCTCTTCTTTACCGCTGCTGACCGGAGTTTTTCCTGGACCTGATTTACTTCCTTTCTTCAAACCTGGGCAGACGAAGCTTATTGAATTCATAGTATTATGCAACTGAACACATACAGTAAACTTTTATGAAAATTATTACACCAACATTTCCCCGAAACTGAAACGTACCTTTGCCAGCAACAGATTTCCTCTGAGAACCACCTCCTTGCTTGGCCGTGCTTTTCCTTTTCATGGACTGTCTATTGCCAGCGGCTTTCGATTGTCTCTTACTGGCAGTTGACTTCCTTCCAGTGCTGGACTTACTTTTTCTCGTAGGACTTTTGCTCGCCCTGCTTTTCCTTCCTCCGGCTTTGCTCTTCCTTCCACCAGCTTTACTTTTTCTGCCTTTGCTCGATTTTCCGGTTTTCTTTCTTTTCCTACCAGGCATATCTTTGTTAAGTTTTCGCAACGTCTCGATGTCAAACAGCTCGACAGAACGTTTGCGTTGTAAATCATCTTCGTCCCATGGCTCGCCGATCATCATTCGGCAAATTTTAGTGATCGAATCATAATCCAACCGGTTGTAATCGCATATCTGCTTTGTTCCATAAACCTTGTAGAAGGAATCTGGGTTTTCTTCTGTAATCGGGTCCAAAACGAAATTTTCTTCTTCGGGCAACTCCTCGTTCTTAATTTTGTCGTATTTCTCTTTCCTCGCTTGATACTCGGCTTCTTCTTTTTTGGCAGCGTCTTCCGGCAAACATTTTATGAACTTTTGAAAAAACGAAGTGGTCGTGAAGTGTATTTCCATTTCGCTCTTGTTCGGCCTTGGCATGATCTCGGACGACCGCAATTTCAAAATTTGCGTGTACGTGACAGGGCGCTTGTATTCTTCAAGTTTCAGCCCATCTGGCATTCCAAAGATAGCTCTCTTTTCTTCTTCGACAGTCTCCGTTTCGAATTCAGCACCTTCGCCGTATAGTTGATCCAAATCGTTACAAGGATTGGTTTGAAACTTCTTCCTTGTTCTAAGCCACGCTATCAGGCATAAAATGTGCGCTTTCATTTTTTCGTAAGTCTCTTCCGAAATATAGGGGCGGAATCTTCCGAGATTATAAGCGTCATTTATGATTTGCTGCCTCAGCTGAGCCTCTGTTTGTTGGAGGTTGTGCTGTTTCAAATTCCAGTAAGGGTATTCCAATTTTTCCGCCACCTTTTCCGTTTCTTTTCCCTGTATTCCTTCGCGAGGGGCTAGTCCTTTGCTTGGGGAAAAAATAATTCCGGATTGTTGGAAGCCTAGCTCCAACGCGTTAACGGCAGAATACACTGCAGGCAACTCCACAAACCCTTCTAATTCCTCAATTTCTTCCTCCCCCATTCGATCATTGCTTGAGTCGAACAAGCCTTCGAAATCGACCAACAATCGAGTATCGATGTACGGCTGCGGCCTTAGTTCGTCGTGAATGAACTTCGCCACCTCAGGACTCACTTTGTGGTCCGTTTTTATGGGTCGTCCTGTCAAGAGGAACTCCAACAGCACAGCTTGGGAAACTGTTAGTGGATAAGATAGCAACGCGAATCCTACAATGTTCTCTCGTTTTGCTTTCAAATACTCGATGAGCATCTTGCCGGACAGTAAATCTCCAACGGGTCTCCCTTCGTTCATCGCAATGAACGCCTCTTTGCCCAAGAGACCGGCTGGTGTATGTTTTACCCTTGAAATCAACTCGTCCACGCTGGGACACTGGACGGATTTATCGTTAACCCGCGTTTTTGCTTTGCCTATGCTTCCTTTGCCGACCGATTTTTTGCCCCCGATCGATTTTCTCCCGCCGACACTCGACTTTCTCTTGCCTGCGTTGGATTTTCTCCCGCCAGCGTCGGATTTGCTTCCTTTAGCAAGCGACTTGCGACTTCCCGTTGTCGATTTTCGTGCTCCAGTTTTGGACTTCCGGGCTCCGCTTGTTGACTTCCTGGCTCCACCTTTTTTAGCACCCATGCTTTTTCGAGATTCATTTTTAGGTTTCGGTTCAGCTTTCGGCTCTTCCTTTCCTGACTCGCTAGCTTTCTTCGCCGATATCCGTCGCTCAGCTTGGGACCGTTTCTTCTCTTCTTTTCCTGCCTCGGCAGTTTTCTGCTCTCCGATGTCTGATATTTCCATGTTGTATCTGGATAAACAGTAATTCATTGGTTCGATGACGTCCAGCACTGCAACTTTTTGTTTGGTGAGTAGATTTCGCATCGTGTTGTAAATATATGCGGAGTTGGTATCTTTCAATGAGTTCATAGCTGCTTTGTATTTGAAATCGAACTTTGGATCTTGATAGCCTTTCGGTAGTGGATATTTTGTCTGAAGAAGGCGATGAACAATGAAACCGTTTACCATCAAATTTTCGTCTTCAACCTTCCACTCTGGCCATTTATCGATGTCCCATGGGCCGACCATGTACATGTAGCAGTGCAAATCGTATTCATGGAGAATTTGTACTATAGGTTGGTCAAGGATTATTTCAGTGTATGGAATATCGTCGAATTCGGAGTATTCGTTGATGAAGTCGTCTTCATCCAAGACGAATTCTTCTTCGCCGAGGGAACTGTCCTCGTATAACAAAGGCTTTGGTGGACATGTTAGCTGGCACTTCCAAAAAGCCTCTTTCCACTCGTTCATGACCTTCCTCGGTATGGGCACTCTTTTATGCTCATATCTGTACAGCAGCACTTTCATCAGCACGTCGATCAAATCCTGAACAACGTGTCGACACATTTCGAAATTGCTGCGTTTTCTTAGCTTGATCCGTTTCGCGTACAATTTCTTGTGCAACGCCCACGTCGGTTCTTGTTTCTTGGCTATAGCTTCGCCTCCTTCGCGAAGGATTTTATTCTGCACGATATGATTCGGATCTGTTTCCTCGTCCGAATCGACGTATTTGTATAAACCAGCTTCGAAAAAACGCGCCAACGTGTGATGAGCTTTTGACCATTTCGTCGCTTCGTACTTCTCAAAATGCGACTGTTGGTTCATACCTGTTGTCAATACTGTGCTGAATTCTTCGCCCATTCCGCTCAAAGCATCTGTCGTGCAATCGCCCGCTGGTTTGGCAGCAGTTTTAGACAACTGGTAAACCCTGTTGTTTTCCCGGCGCGCTGCGCTTTTAAGCGCTTTCATATACTCCGCTGAATTGAAATCGAAATCTTCCTCTAACATATATTCTTCGGTTAGTTTCTGAATTTCGGATATGTGCTCGTCCTTGGACAGCGGGATCATGGGAGGCGGCTTCGTAGGAACTTTGTTCCTTTCGGTGGTTGATTTACAGTTTTCTCTTACCTGTGGATGAATATCGCATTGAAGATGTCGAAAAGCGCTATTTCTCTGAGTAGTGACAGAAAAGTTTTTTTTTTTTACATTTATGAAGTACCTAAATGACGGTATTGTGCTCGTTCATAAAGTAGAATTTTGAACCGAGGTGAAGTTGGTGGAATTTTCATAGTTCCATACTCAGAAACACTTTCTGAACAAGCGTCTGTCTGTCCGTGTGTGTGAGGTCAAAAAGTGAAATGAATTGCCATATCTCGATGACAAATTGATAAAACTCGATGAAATGTTCAAAAAATGTCCGGGGTTTGTGAGGTGGAGAAAAACCAGGCGACTCATTCTCCAATTGGAGAACGCCTGGTTTTTCTCCACCTCACAAACCCCGGACATCAAGAGACGCGACGAGAAGGAAAAGAAGTGTTCAAAAAATGTTCTTCTGGTGAACGTACAACATTAGCTTCTATTAAATTTAGGATGCATTTTTTCTGTTTCGATTTTTACAGGCAAAAAAATCATTATTTTTTAACGTTTGAGGTTTTAAAATGTTCGATATGACGAGCAGATGACGCTTGATTTTCATCTATTGGTTCACACACTAATGAGATTTCTTCACTAGTGAGTATTTTGATTTTTACAGGCCACAAAAATGAATATATTTGAGATCTCGAGGTATTGAAATGCTTGGGACGGCGATTGAATGATGATTGATTGAATTTTTTTATCGCGTGGATAACATAACGAACTTCGGCGTTATTTATTTTTTTCACAGACCGCAGAAACTAATATACTTATTTGAAAGCTGGGGGACTTGAAATTATTTTTTATGTTATATTTATTTAGATGATTCTGTCGGATTTTTGTTTTCCTAGTCTGATTGTATTTGTCCAGAGATTTATTTTTGCAGTTTTTTATGTTGAATTTGTGTTATTTATTTTAGTGTTTAAGATCTGGATGTTTTTATCGTTTTAAATTTTTAGTACCTGACGAAGCTGATGTTTGCTGAGACGACGAAATTGTAACAAATCCGCTGGAGGCTTTAGTTTGTAATTTTTATAGTTTATAGCCTGATGAGGAAAACAGTGGTTTCCGAAACGTCGCAAATTAAAAGGACGAATTACTAAGGAGGACTTCGTTGTTTTACTGGCCAAATCCCGATCAAACAAAAAAAAAAAAAAAAAAAAAATTGAAATTGTTCTCATGGCGCGTGAAAAAGGCTTGATTTTTATTTCAGTTGATTCTGATGATGGATCTTCCAACAGAGAAAGTCCTAACAACTAACTGGTTATTTGGGCGATTTTTTCAGTTGTAGTATGGCGTCAAGGTGTCATCGAAGAGTAGTTGCTGATCCTTTGATAATAGTCAATACGATATTCTTTCAAATGTCTCTCTAAATTAGAAATCGTGTTTGGAACAATACCTTTTTGGTTGTTTCTTCGTACAAGCTGATCTTAGCCATTTGCTTGGCAGCGCTGTCACCTTCTGCTAAAGCTCTACGTTTAAACTTTTTACACATTGCCAAAACTTCTTCTTTGGTTTTTTTCTGAAATTTATCCTCCGTTTCTGTCTTCAACAAATCCAAGTACGTTTTATCTTGAATCTTCAGATAAAGCTGGGTAAGCAGTCGAATGGCTAGCGGACCGTTACGCTTTGCAACCGCACGCAAATAATCATCGTCGACTTGAATTTTCAAAAGACAGAACGCTCCGCTCAACAGTTTCAACCATCTGTAACATCTTCGTTTGGTTGTCGTCGCATTTGTTGTAGTAAAACCAGGCGACTTATTCCCAGGCTGTGGACCTAATGGTTCCACGTCGCCCTGAAGATGCCCGAATGGGCGAAAGTGCTCGGCCAGCCATTAAAAATCTGTAGAATAAGTCGCCTGGTTTTCCTCCCCCTCACAACCCCTCTACTACATCTGTAACATAGTACAACAAAAAACTCAGTTCTCCATAATAGTCTAGGTTATTTCGTACCGGGCACTGAAAAGAAATACTCGAACTGATGACACGAATGAGTTTCTAAAATCAATCGATTTTGCTGATGTCATCTCAGCGCTGCGGCCGAAACAATGAAGCAGCGAGCAACAAATCGGATCGATTTTTTGAGAAAAACGATGATTCTAAATAATATCAACTAAAGTGGAGACAGGTGTAGGCTCTCTAAGTCTAAATGCATTTTGTCTAACTCACCTAAAAGCTTCCTCTGGCGATTTTCTACCCCTGCCCGGAATGCCTCCGAACATTTCTATCTCTACAATGCCATAGGTTTTGAGGAGTTCGTAGAAAACGCGTCCGTCGAATAATGATAGCCCTGCGTTTTTTGGATCCAGTCGAACGCAATAGCCAACACGATTGTACAACCATTTTTCTAACAATGAGGTCATCTCAGTTGAGACGATTATAAAGTCGATCGGGAAGTTGTTAGCTTTTCTTCCAAACGTTTACTGTAACCAAACGAGCATTATTTTAGTTGAAGCGCTGCTTAAAATTGCCCGATCAGAGGTCTTATAATGAGTTATTTGTATGTGCCTTAGAACCCTTGTTATAGGTTGCATGGTTTGTATATCGTGGCACAGATGTTGCATAACTTTGATGTAAAATTCTGGAAAAAAGTTCGTCTAACTCGAATCGAAGATGATTATTAGGCTTAGGTACGTTTGAAAAAATAACAGTTGAAAAACATTTGAATCGGAGAAGCATTCGAAAATATCACTTAGTCCTCATATAGATTTATTAGTACCTAGTCTTTCATTCAAAATAATGCTAAAAATCGATTGACAGCAAGTTTTTCGATTAAAAAAAAACTTTTTTAGAAATTCTTCTTTTTTTTTTAACGATAGTTTGCTCAGGGGGGAAGTAACTTCCTCAAAGCTCTCCCTTAAGTTTTCCAATTAGGTCAGTCGCAAGTTCTGTTTTACTCAAATAGTGATGCCGTCTTTTGAAAAGTTTCCCCTCACAATCAAAAGTGTTGAAGACGAGATTCTGGCTGACACAATAAAGGCTTTCCTTGAAATGTGTACACTAATGATGAAAAACTTGGCTGTATCGCGAAATACCGGAACGAACGTAAAATATAGTAGCAACGTTAGAAGCGAACAACTAGCACTCATTTTTCGTTATTGGAATAATAATGGTATATTTTGGCAGACGATAGTTGCAAAAATAAGCGGTTCAATTTTTTGGTTTATCATTCAATAATAAACAATTGTAATCGCCCAAGAAAAAAATTTCTAACCCCTCAAAATTTGATGTTTTACATTTCAAGCATGTAGAATCCAAATATTCAATAAAAAAAATTCTGTCTGTCCGCCGTACGCCGTCAACACTTTTCTGACGAAACTATAAAAGCTAAAGTCTTGAAATGTTCACCAAAAATCAATCTTGGTGAGAATGTTACAATTCTAAGGGTATTCAATTTTAAGGGTATTTTTGAGGAGGAGAAAATTCGTTCTTGGAGATATAAAAATCGTTCTATACTCGTTGGAATGGTCGTCAAACATTCTCCAGCAGTACCACTAGGCAAAAATTTAGCTTTTAATTTGGAAAAAATAAATAAAAAATAAATAAATAAAATAATAAAAAATAAATAAATAAATAAATAATAAAAAATAATAAATAATAAAAAATAAATTAAAAAAAAATAAAAATTACTATAAGAAATGGATAGTCTTTTTAAATCATTGCTGAAGCGAAGGAATAATAAACTTCTGTGCAATTATTTGCAGCGGGGTTGTTTTTTTTTTTTTTTTTTTTTTTTTTTTTTTTAACCAAAGAGTACCAAGGTATAGTCAGCTTTTTCAGCACTTCTATGACATTGGTTCATTGGCATTTCCTGAGCACTTCAACGCCTTACAACCCTGTCGTGCTTACGAACAGCAAGGCTGGCTAGCTCTGCGTGTAAAGCTACCCGTTTTACTACGATTCAACGGGTTCTTCGCCCTCGGACAATTATAGAAAACGATTAGATACGGCTAACAATTGTGGTTATATGGTAGCGTGGACCGAGTCGATTTTCAGACGGTCAGTTGATTTTCCTGTCGAATCACGAACCGAAATTGAGAGTCGTTTACCCCGCTGCGGTCGATTGAAATTGATTCAAACATAAACTGAGATTAGATATTACTTAGTGGGTGGAAAATATAATCATAAATGACCTGAAGGTTGATAAAATCTACGTAATTAAATGAATCTTACAATTTTGGTAGTTTTGGATCGACGGGGGAATAAGAAACGATTCGTTTATCATGAAGCCTGGTTACTACAATAGGGAAACTCCGTCTTCATTACTTTGGCTTACAGTATATTTCGAAAACAATGCCGACTTTGATTTTTTTTTATTAAAAATAAAAAATAAATAAAATTATGGAAAAATCTGGTTATAAGGCGGCCATTTTGAAATATTTTCACAAGCCTCGTGGCGTACGACCTCGTCAGACAGAAAAAGGCCTAACTTATTGGTAGGTAGGTATTTACCCTTCCACAAAACGTGAGATATTTACTCTCCTTGGGGCATCAGTGTACTTCAACCGTATATTAATAATAATATTATGATACCAATGTCTACACTGCCCTGACGGTGCCAGGGAGGGCGAAAGTGCTTCAGTGAAGCAGGACAACGAGTTGATATTTATGTCTCCACTTCACCCCCGATCAACAAAAATATCGATGTGACTCAAAGATCAAAATAGATTGTAGAATAAGTAACAAAATTCAGACATTTAATAATTTTGTGGCACCATCAAGTTAATAGATATTCTAAACTGCTCTTCAAGGGTTATAAATGTTATGAGGCAGAAAACAAAAAATGTGGTATTTATTTTCGAAAAACTTGGATTAAAATCCGCACGGAAGGGAAAGGCAAAAGGAGGAAATCAATGGTCTGTTTTGTACGTATGAATACCCAAAAGGATAACATATTCTTTGAAAAATTAATATAGTAAATTAATAAAATATTCCTTTTCAGTTGGGCTTATGTTCGTCATTACTACAATATTATTTATATTTTTAGACTGCTGTCCAAAATCTCATTTGCTGCCAGCGGTAGCTAAAAATTCATACTACAGTGGCGAAAAAATCCTTCCACGGAGAGAAAAATTGAAAATTGTAGCTCGCCCTCGAGATCTCGCCACGTGGCTCCTTCTAAGTTAAACTCGAGAAGCAATGACAGCCGATGAGATGCTCCGTCTCTTTTCAACGCATCACTTCTCATCATTTTCCCTCTTACCCGTGCGGCTTTTCCACTTTCCCATCTCCGTCGGTCATCAGGCTCTCCTTTTCGGCCTGCCATTCTTCCTGTAGGCTCAGTCTGTGAAAGGCACGTGCCGCACTCGAAAGGGTTGCCAACCTCGAAACCGAAAACGGGGTTAACAACGCGCTTTCCAACACCCTCTACTCCAGATATGCCATCCCTTCATCTGACAACGTCGGCCGGGAAACCTTTTCTTCCGTTCCATATTTTCACGCCATTGTGGCCTGAGCTAGAAGAGCAAACTCAACGTCTTGACCCTCCTTCTCCCTTATCAACACTCCCTCGCTTATCATTAATGCCACCTCATGAACCGCTAACTGCCTCAGGCTCTTTTGGAGGACAATTTTCGGCAAAGGCGACTCAGCTCGGCCTAAGGCCGAGACTGGCGATGTGAGGGGAAGCGTTTTGAAACGAGATTTTCCACTTTGCCGTGAATGAAATCATCGCGATATTTTTATTACGTAGGAAATTTCATTTCATACAATCGTTTTACTTCTACTAAACAGGTAAATTATGATATTCTTTAAAACCAAGTGCTGCGGTTTTTAGTTCCTAGTTTACGTAGTAAATTGAAGTATTGTGATTGTCCATAAAGCCGAATCCGGAACGGAGGTGGATTTCGAAGAAATGTTCATATCACTATACACAGAAACAGTATCTAAACAAGCATCTGCGTGCCTATGGTCAAAAAATGACATAAATCGTCATATCGCCGAGAAAAATAAATGAAATTGTCAGATAATGTTCTCCCAGTAATTGTGCAAAATTAGCCGTTTCCGGATTTCGGATAACACACAATACTTCCGAAATATAACCGTTCAAATTTTTTTCGGTTTTGATTTTTACGGGCTATAAGAGTAAATATTTATCTACGTTTAAAGTCTTGAAATGTTTCTAAGGAGAGCAGATGACGCTTGATTTTTTTCAGACGGGTTACCGTCCCTTCACGTTATGAGTTTTTCGCTAGTACTATTTTGATTTTTACAGGCCGCAAAAATCAATATATTTGAACGTTCGTGGTCTTGAAATGTTCGGGGCGGCAATTAAATGAAGTCTGATTTTTATCACGTGTGTCACACACAATACTTCCATGTTATAAGCATATTGACTGTATTTGGATTTTTTTAGAGTGCAGTCGCCTCCAGATTGGTCACTTTTTGGAGTCGGCGTCTCTCTTATATTTCATGGAGAAGCCTATAGAATTAGTTACTAGGAATATATTTATCATGCGTTTTCATGATACTTGAACAGAGCAAGTCAAGCCTCCATAGGCAGATAAATTATGAACAAAATGACATTCAAAACCAAAACGATCAAACAATTTTTCTAGAAGTTATAAGCTAACGAAGTCAAAACTTGCTTTTTTCGCGAAAATCACGTTTTCCGGCATTTCTTCGGATCTGGACTGGATGGACTCAATTAAAAAAATTATGGGACCTACCTGGACAGTAATCCTTTCAAACAAAAAAAGTAACCCGATCGGACTTACAAGGAGCTGAACGCCAGCGGACAATACATACCAAAAAAAAAAAAAAAAACGCAAGTCGACCATAGTAACTTCTTTGGAAGTCGGTTAAAACAGGAAGTACTACGTGATAATATGCACACTATTTTCGTACGACTTGTACTAAACTATTATTGTTGTAATACCTAACTATAATTATCTACATTATTCCTACTTTTGGGTGTCGCTATTTTTCTGATATTGTCAGGATGAGGGGGAGATTGAGAGTGCGACTTTTTCTCCATATTTTTATTATTTGTGGGCCGAGATCTTTCGCCAAAGGTACCCGATGGACCTGTGCAGCCCTGAAGATGCCCAAATGGGCGAAAGATCTCGGCCGACAAATAATAAAAATACGCAGAAAAAATCGCACTCTCTCATCCTGACAATATATTATTCCTAGTTACATACTGCACTATTCATATGCCGTATTAGAATTATAGTTTTGATCTCTGGTTGCATTAACACATGTATCTCTCAGTACAATCATGTTCTTCAAACTGTGTTATCATAGGATGGGCTGGCTGAAAATTTTTAGAAAACAGTGGGCAGCTAATAATTCCTGAAGATAGAAAAACGCGTTGGTAGTTGGCCAATGAGAACAAAATCGGATGAGCTTCCCTGCGACTAAGCGTCCAGTTCTATCATAGTCCTCTGCCTCTCGCGATCCGCACATGTGGGACTTCCTCTGCCCTCTGTTCATGCCATCTATCCGAGTGGACGCTAGTGTCACCTTCCGCTTTTCGTACGTTAGTCTGTGAAAAACTCGGTAGATGAACAGTGCTCGAATTTTAACGTATCGAACTCCGATAAATGAAATGGTGAGTTTACGAACAGTCAATTTCCACTCCAATCTTCTCAAGTCGAGGAAATTCGCGTTTATTTCGAAATAGATCTATGGAAAACATGATTACCATAATTATAATGGATGAAACTTTATCGACGATAAAACAAAGGAAAATATAGAAGGGTAAGAATGTTCTTATAAACATTTGAGAAACTTTAGGTAACTATAAGGAAAACACCTTAACAACTCTGGTATTTTAATTATTTTTATTTTCTATACATAATTTAACTTCTTATTTACTGCCTAACGATAAAGCTCAAGAGAGTGATTGACATTCTAACGACTGTTGAACGATTTGTATAGCTCCGACAAATTTCGAGTCATACCTTCTAGCCGAATTTCTCAAAATTTCGAAAATTCTCCACAAAAGCTGCGATACTCGAGAGCCATTAAAACTATAGAATAGATTCAGATATCAAAAACCTTCATAAATTGGTTAAAAAATAATAATAAGCCAAATACGAATTCTCCCTTTAAAACCCTAAAATATACCCTAAAAATTGGTGTTTCTTAATAGTTACCAATCTGCTGTTAGGTGGTTCGTTATCACATTTTCGGGGTAGTTACTAACACAAATTAGTGTTCTTAAATCTTGACTGAAGCAAAGGAATAATACATCACTGTATTTTTTATTTATTTATTTATGTGCTGCTGTACAACCATTTGCAGGGTTTTTTCGGGAGCGATTATACTAATCACCGTTGTGATTTATAATTGAATTAAACCAAAAATTTGCACATGATTTCGATTGTATTACGTAAACAATCATTACCCCTCTTGTTTGTGCATATTTCATGCCTTAACCCTCGAATTTGGCCGCAAGTTTCTGAAAAGTCCGTATTTCGCTCAACCTACTGTCAATTTTTAAAAATATACCAATTTTTTTGGTACACGATCAAACCTGAGGGTTGTTCCATCTAAAAATCCGAGTTTTCAATATCTCGTGTCTCTAATTTTACAGGACACAATTTTTGTTGTTGCAAACGCCCCAACGGTGATTGAAAGATGCGAAAATCGATAAAATTAGGTGAGATAATTCTCTTTTACTATTCCAAAATTAAAATAATTTTTCGCCTCGTCACTTCGCTCTCCAGATTTTTAATTCGTGTTCTACTTTTAAATGACTCATCATTCACATCGATTGACCTCTTTGCATTGTGATTTCTGGAACATAAGAACGAACAGATTAATAATTGACATCATCGCATGTGAAAACTGCCAAAGCGAAAGAATGCAAGGTACAAAATATAAAGCTGCAGTAAACATGACATAATTTCAACGTCGCAGAATGTTTAAATACCGAAATTATTTTTTTCTCATTTTCCCTTTGAACTTTCGTATGACCCTGAGGTTAACTCTCTCGCAGGATACGGTTTAGAAATGTTACATTTTGCATTAGGTCAACCAAAAAATAGTGTCACTGGATCAAACGTGAATATATCGCCAAAATTTATTGAAAAATTATAATCCGCACATAATGCAAAATATAAAATTTCTCCATAATCACCTTCACGATCTTTACCTATAAACGTTGCCCTTGTATTGCGTGAATATGATCGTATTGTTAAAACGAAACCTGAACTTTCGGAAAAGTTACCCAATTGTTAACCTTCGGTAAGTTTGAAAGAAATTAAACAGCGAAATCGAATTAGACGAAACGTCACATTAAACGACGCTGAATCGTTCTAGAACTGCGTAAACGCCAGACGGTGTCTCCCGGCTAGAACCCAAATAAACTCTCAGGTCGCCTCTCTACTACCACTAAGATTATAGTTCACGTGCTATCCCTACTCAACAACATCTTCGCCCTGTCGTGTTTTTGTAGTGTTTCACCGCGAGCGCCGATTCGAAGACCTTCACGTTCTCTTTTCTGTCGCGGGGCCTATTATAAAACTCGGAACGAAATTTTAACTTTAATTTTAAAGTCCAACCTGAGAAGAAATGTATAAAAGAAAATTTGCACCGAACATCTTATACACAGATTAGAGAGGAATGTAGAATGTGTAAAATGTAGAATGTATTCATATTGCTGTTAAAAAAAAAAAAAATAAAAAATATATATATAAAAAATAAAAAATAAAAAAATAAATAAAATACCTAATAAAAAATAAATAAAAAAAATAAAAAAAATAAATAAAAATAATAATAAAAAATGATATAACAATAATAATAATGAAAAATAACAATAATTATTAGAATAATTTTCAACTTTTTTATATTGGTCTATTATTTATTTTAAGATGTGAAATAATTTGTCAAACAGTGCGGTTGAAAAGAGCGTTTGAAAAGCTATCCAACGAGTGTTGAACAATTTTTACAGCTCTATAGTCACAAGTTCCATGGTGAATTTGTCAAAATCTCGAAAGTCCACACAAAAAACTGCGATAACCTGAGAACCATGAAAGCTATCAAATCCGATATCTATGGTTTTATTCGATTCAGTATCAAAAATCCGTACAATTTTATGTGAAACACATCTATGTTTCAAAAACCATGGCAAATACGGACTTCCTCCCTTGTCACGCCCCTAAAAAAAACCAATAAAATTAACGTAGCTTAAATAATGTGCAATTTTCAGGCCAAGATTGATTTTTTGTGGAAAATTAAATTATGAAGCAACTAGTTATAGTTTCGTCAGAAAATTGTGGAAAGTGGACGGACAGAACTTTTTTATTTCGTTATTCGGATTCTACATACCTTTGAAACGTAAAAAATAACATTTTATTAGGGGTCGGAAAAAAAAAATTCGCGAGTGATTTCAATGGTTTAATCAAAGTCAAGCGTAACCTTTTCGCCACAACTAACATTTTAAGACCACAACCGTAAAAAAAATATTGACTCTTATGGCCTGTAAACATACAAGTACAAAATTAGTACTATGTGTAGGTAATAAAAAATCCGGGAACGGCTAAAATTTTCTATATTCACTAAAATAAAAAATAAAAAAATAAAATAAAATAAAAGATAATAAAAAAACCAATTTTTTGAAAATGTCGCTGAAATCCATTAATTTTTCACATAGAAAAGGCAACTTTTGTCATTTTTTGACCACACACAGACGAACAGACACGTCTTCAGAAAGTGTTTCTGAGTACAACAGTGAAAATTTCTTTCGAATTCGACTTTCTGGTCGATCCCAATACTCCCATTTACTACATAAACATGGGAGTAAAACTTATCTCAATGTATCGGGTCGGAATTTCAAAAATATTATCAATATCCCGAGAAAAAATTGTGAGAAGAAATGTATCGTGAAGAAAAGCGTCGATGCTTAGTGCGATGAGTGTCAATATTTTCAAGTACCTATCCAAGTATAGTTTTTATACGTCTACAGAGCAGAAAATATATATCATGTTGGAACACTATTAGGGCATATTTATCTCAATAAGGCGAACGACGCAGAGGGACAAACAAAACAAAAAATAGCAAGCCATTCAGCAGTTGAAAGCAATAATGTAATGGGGTTGAGGAACGCGGAAGACAACTCGGGCCAGTGGTTGATAATAATATTTCTCGCCTGACAACAAAGGCGTTGACTGGGTGTTGATGGCATCCTATGCGGAAGCAAGCTATCCGTCCCTGAAATGCTCGGTATTTTTTCGGTATCTCCAGACGGTCCGGAATTTCGCAGTTTATTAACCCGGAGGAAAACATGCCGAGGATTATCGCGTTGGCTAACGCAACTGGGATGTTCTCCAGGTCAGACACGTGGCGTACGAAATTTGAGATGAGCGAGAAAAACTGTTGCCATCGAAAGTACTATTTGGATAAGTCGAAAAAGCTATCGGATTTTTAGCAATATTTCAGCAGTTACACGACTGATGAAAATTAGGCGTTGTACATTATAATCATAATGAATTAGATGAAAAAATCGAGAGCCGATGTCGACTCTGATCCGACCACAGATAATAGAAGTTATTCTCGTGCTATAATATTACGCTTAATCGATTATTCTTTGTGAATTACCAGAGCTAAATATTTCTAACAAATCGATGAGAGTATCACCTATTTTAGGAATTCAAATTAACATATAACGCAGCAATTCGGAATAATTTCGAACTACAAACAACAGCTCGATGTAAATATTAATTTCCACTGAGAAGGCTATTGAGAGTTGATATTTTATACCATTTCTGTAAAACATCACATCTCGTGGTGACGATCCTTGAAAAAGCGGAGGGAACGCGCGGCTATCATGAACGTACGAATTCTCTATGAAGGCGCGTATTAATCACAGGAAGTTATCATTGTGGCATTGCAGGAACTTCCGGAAACAAAAAATCGTATTCATTCATCACGAAGAAGAGAAAACTTTTTATGAACTCGCATAACCATTTTATGCGAAAAAATACGAATTTCGTAATTTATAACATTATTATTTATTAATGTTAAACATTATTATTATCATTTATTTCAAGGCAAGTAGAATCCGAATATCCAATAAAAAAAATCTGACTGTGAACAGTTTTCCAGCCGAACTATAATAGCTACATTCTTGAAATTTTCATCAAAAATCAATCTCACACCGGCCTAATTCTCGAACCACATAGCTAGCTCAATTTTAAGGGTATTTTTGAGGGGGGAGAAAATTCATAATTTATTCATTTATTTATTTGATACGAGCAATTAAGTGCTCAATTTACAAACTTAACATAAATCTGGCCGGTGATCGTAAATAAAAAAAAATTAAACAAAATAATGATATGTGATGCTAGCCTGCAAAAAAAAAATAAATTAAAATAAAAAAGTGAAAAAAATTAATTAATTTCCAAGATTTTTCAAAAAGTGGTGTATTGGCTATCAATTTCTATAGATTTTGGACGCTGAATCGAATGAGACGATCGCGGGGTCGATAGCTTTAATGGTCTTCGAGTTATCCCAGCTTTTGTGTCGAATTTGAAAGATTTTCACAAATTTGGCATGAGAGCTTAACTCGAGAGTTCTTGGAGCTATAAAAATCGTGTTATACTCGTTGGAATACACATGAAACACTCTCTTCAACTGAAAAATTCAGACAGCAGACAATTCTGAGGGATTGATTTTCAACGTTAGGTTCACATACTGTACTTTCACGTTATTAGAATTTTTTATTATTATTAGAATCGTTTTATTTAGAATTTCTACTGGCGGATTCATGTGTTTTTCTGTACTTGGCTATTTATTAACTAACAGTTTTAATTCAATTTGCGGCCTTTGTCCGAGTTTCTGGATTTTATAATTGGTTATACCTGTTAACGACACAAACGTGGAATTATGTGTTATCTACGAACACTACTAATTTTATAGTTAGTGTGCTTGAGTGTTATTCATCTGAATCTTCTTTATTGAGTGCGAATCCAAAAACAACTATCAGAAATAGAAGAGCTGTATCTTAGGATGACATTAGGCAGAATTCCAATTTTTGGCTAGCGGACTGTCGGATGATGGAAATAAATAACTTTGCATGCTCGATAAGGTTATTTGATCTTCGTGAAATTTGAATTGCATTATGTCAATTACCTACTAATTTTCATAGGCGGGGAAATTAAATGAACATTCAAATTTACTTTTGAGCGTTTATCTTCTATTTTTTTTATAGAAACGATCGACCTGAATGTGGAAAAATATCTTGAGATCCATCCTTTTTCAAGGAAAGGATGAGATTCCTGAGGCGCCGACTGTGGATACTTGTCTTTGTGGCTATAATTGTGGCTGGACTTGGGAAAATCTCTTGGATGTATCAGAAATATCTCGTCTCTAAGAGTGACCTCGATCCAGATGAAGGTTATACAGGTAAAGAAAATAAAACTTGAATGTATAAACATCGCTCTCAATAATGTTGAAAACGCCAGCCTAACATTGATGCCCGTTGAACCAAACTTCCCAACGAACTCTGTTTTCGCCTCTTACTAGCTAATACTTAATACTAATATTATTACCTATGCGACTTCTGAAAATAAGAATCAATTCAATTTACAGCTGGAAACGATCTCACAGCAAATAGCTCTCCAATGAGCGACGAACGCGAAGGATTCCATTTGACTGTCCATTTGGATTTCAAAGGAGCACCGCCGAATATGAACTATTTGAAAAAACTTTTACCCAAAATGGCAGCCGCTGGTTGTGACTCATTGCTCATCGAATACGAAGACATGTTTCCCTACTCCGAGAAACTGGTTAACTTGAGCGCGAAGAACCATTATACATCAGGACAAGTAAATTGGTAGTTTTAGTGCATTTCGTGATTTTTTATAACTTAAACGTAGGAGTTACGTCTCTAATGGTCACCACAATCCGCCATACACTTAGCGGTAATGATAAGGAACGTATATTTTTTCCCAGCTTCCAAAACTCCTACGTTTAAGTTTTCCAAAAACACGAAACGCTCTGAAACTCACTTACGTCAAAAATAGTACTCGTACTTATGATTCAATCTCTTGATTTTTGAAAGAGCTTGGCCGAGTTTTTCTTTACCGTAAATGAAAATTTGAAATTTTTTCGAAGGTATTATTTCATCGCGGACTGATTAAATAGTAATAATGAAATTATTCCAAAATATTAATTTTTTAATATTTTTATTAGTCATAAATCATACGCTCATAGATATAATATACTTTCCACTCATCGAAGATAAGGTTTTTATCCCTACATCGAACGCTAAGGAAGTAAATGAAACTATGTTCCAGAAAAGGAGCAAAATACTTTTTTTAATATTTCCTTAACTTCAAACATTTAGGTAACCCATGAAAAATCTTATCAAAACTTGAAATACATTTTTGACAGAGAGCATCTTCTCTTCAACTGTCAACCCGACCATTTGATAAAGTAAAACATTTAGGAATTCTTAATTTTATCAGAAAATAATCAAAAATAGAATCACGTTATTCGATTGAAAAGATAAAATTCATTTTTAATACAAATGTAAACAAGAGAAAAAATTGACACAGTGCGGAAATAAGTTTCTTTGCTGTTTGCATCTTCTGCTTTGTAAGTGGAACATTCAACCTTCATTATCCACTGGAACAGAGACGAGACAATTTATTATTTTTTCCATCGCCAGATTCACTCTTTTATTGAATTTTGAGGGGAGACGACTTATTCTCCGAAGCTATTCTTTTCTCGCCGAGAACCGATTGTTCTATTTATAGCCCTTAGGAAGCCCGAAGGAGCGAAAGTAAGCGCTCTCGAGTGAATAAAGATTCGGAGAATTCATCTTCCCTCTTTGATCCAATAAACCTCAAAAAATTAATGTTTCCCACAATATAGATTGTCCTGATTTCGAGGGAACTACTTGAAAAATCATCTATGGAGAAACCTAGATGAACAGAAAGAAAAAATCGTTTATTTCAAAACCAAATAATTTCGCACTCGACTTATTACAGCTACGATTGCATAGTTTAGAAATTATATATTCCAGGCAGCATTTATTTTATCATGAAATACAGTGATTATGCAAACATAAATCCACATAAACCTTACCAACATCGCTGCGCTAATCATAAAACAGAAAAAAATCCGAGAATTTCCTATTATGTTTCATGAAAGGGTTAAAAGTTTTTTTTTTTTTTTTTTTTTTTTTTTTTTTTTTTTTTTTTTTTTTTTTTTGGGCTTAAGATCTGTGAGGTAATAAACTTCCAAGCTCGTTTGAATTTGTTAACAGCTTCGAGATCTGATTGGATGGGCACACGATCTCGGTATGCACGTAATTCCACTGGTGCAGACGTTTGGTCATATGGAATCCGCGTTAAAACTAAAGGAATGGTCTTATCTCCGTGAAATCGACAAATTCCCATCGGCCATTTGCCCTTCTCACCCGGACTCGTTCACTTTAGTCACTGAAATGATACTGCAGGTGATGATCTGTTTGAAAACCGCTATTGTACAAAATTATTCGTTGGTTATTTCAATTTTTCGGCGTCCTTCGTCTTTGCTGGGCCGGTTTCTGGTGATTGGATTATAATAATCCTTCTATGAACATTAACAAATCACATTGTCTGGTTTTCTTTTTAGGTGATGTCGATACACAAACATTCGCGATATATTCACATTGGTTGTGATGAAGTTTTCCACATCAATTTATGCCATCGATGCAGACAAAGATCCGCAACTAATAAGTAATTTATACTTAAGTAATTTATATTTAAGTAATTTATATATATATTTTTTTTTTTTTTTATTTAGATAGGTAGGTAGCCAATGATAACTAATCTATCCCTCTTAAAACAATTGTAAAAAGCGAGTCAGAGTTTTGGAAGGGATACGCCACAAAAAGATATCCCTTACGGCACTTTAGTTGAAAAACGGTTGGCCGAGGAAAATGAAGGAAAAATACTGGAAACAATAATTCACTTTCATTCTGTACCTAATAACTTTAGTTAAGTAATCCGGACAATCCACGAAACACGTAATGTTTTAATATTTTCAGCGATTTGTCCCATTGGTCAACAAGCGAGGATAACCCATTGGCAAATCATTTAGGGTTGGGACATCGACATCGATTTTGGAAAAACGTCGATGTATCGGACTAAAAACTGTAAAGAATGTCTAGGCTTCGATTTTTTTTGGACATCGACGTTTTAAGCCCGATTTTTTATTATTATTTTTTTTTTATAGAAGCTCTGTTTTTTTATTCTCATGTACAAAACATTCATGGGGTTATTAAAACAATCCTTAAGAAAATTGTGGGAATTTTTCATTTATTTCCTCAGTGAGTACCAGGTAATGCCTGTAATTTGCCTGTAATTTGCCAGGTAATGCCTGTAAATAGCTAACAAATAAAAATATTGGTATTATTTTTTATCAATTCTTTGTTAGTGTGTATGAAATATCGATGTTTTAAAACTTTTTTTTTTCCTCTTTATTGTTAGATACACCGAGCGTGTTGCTCATAAGTAACATTCTTTTGACCTTAAGTACTAACACAAATCAACAAAACGTGTACATAGACTAGGTTTGTTTTTCTTTCATGGATTTGTTTTAAAACATGTCCCAACCCTAAGTCAAAGTATTGAGAATATCATAATAACCGCATTGAGAGGTAGAGCTCTCCATTTCGTCGACAGTGTTGCGCATTAAATTATTAAGCGAAAGCGTTTTTAGGGAAATATTCGAGGACCACGTGATACGGTTATCTCGATGGATCCGTGAGCGCTGGCCACGAGTGATGCCGATCGTTTGGGACGATATGATGCGCTCCTGGAATCCTCAGGAATTGGCCAATTCTCGTCTAGGAGATCATGTTATTCCTATGGTTTGGGTGTACACGAGCGATATTCTTCGTACGATCCAGTCCAAATGGTGGATCTACTCCCACGTTTTTCCTAAGGTTGGCAAAAATTTTTACAAATTCTCTATATCACCTCAAATTTGCGATAATTATTAATAATAATTACTGCTCATTTTTTCCCCGTTTATTATACGTCTCAAAATTGTCATAGCGTAACTATTTTTCAGATTTGGGTGGCAGGTGCGTTCAAAGGCGCTGGCCAACCGAGAAGCGACTTCCCCCACATAGAACGTCGTTTGGCCAATCAGCGAAGTTGGGTTGAGGTAATCCGCAGATCTCAAAACACTCACAAAGTCATCGGCCATGTATTGACCGGTTGGAGTCGCTTCGATCATTTTGCAGTACTTTGCGAACTGCTACCGGTTTCAATACCTGCTTTGCTAATAAATCTGTATTACGTACGAGCGCAGAATAGCCTTCCAACAATGAACGGCCAAAAGAGGAATGCGCTTGTATATAGGTGAGAATGCTATTATCATCAAGCAATTAATGAAGTTACCATGAATAGTCGAATTGGAGAATCCTGCCAAGGTACTATAACAAATCTGCGGTTCACTTAGATTTTTATTAATGCATTTATTTGAAAAAATAAAAATAAAATAATAACAGGACATACATATGAAAAGATTAACACAGTGCTTCCATTTTTGAGTCCGCTGATAGATATAACTAATTATAAAATCGAGAAAATCATTTATAGGCAGCAACGTTCTAACAATACAATATTGTTACTGAAACAGGCAGGAGGCAAAAAAAAAACGACAAATGTACGAATTAGGTTATTGACGAAGAGTTACGGTGACCCAAGTGATAAAAATCAGGCGTCATTCATGCGCCATAACGAACATGTCAAAACCTTAACCACTCGAATGTATTGGTTTTGGCGGGCTGTAAAAATCGCATTACAAAATACGCTCTAGGGAAATAACGTGGAAGTACGGTGTTTAAGTCGATAGATAAAAACGCTACAAATTATTGTACAGCGGTTTATTATTCCTTCGCTCCAATAATAATTTAAAAACCCAGGCGACTCATTCTGAAATTTTTTTTATTATATTTTTTTTATTACTTGTTAGGAACATTTGAGTAAAGCGGTGTCGTACAGTGTATTATGTTATTTGTAATTGGTCTTGCCCCGTTCAAGTAAATAAATAAATATCTCAAATTGAATGCGGTCGGATGAAATTTTCGAGAAATTCCATGTGTATTTTGATATTAAGCGCCTGCTTAGAAATAATAATGGATCTACTGGCATCCTTCTAATTTTGTAGGGAATGGCAGAATAGTTTGTCGTGCGGCGGGAATTTAATCAATCCAGACCTGATGAATCTCAGCGATGAGAGAGCGGCGCTTCTCCGATGCGATTGGCCCGGAGCTGATTTCTACAGATCGCTAGTCTCGTTTCGAGCGATTAAAAGCAAAGTAAAAGAAATTGAAAATCTCGTCAGCGAGAGACACGGATGGTTAACAAGGTAAGGTTTTTTTGGTTTATTATAATAATAAACCATTGTAATCGCACAAGAAAAAAAATTTCTAACCCCCTCAAAATTTGATGTTTTACGTTTCAAGGCATGTAGAATCCGAATATCCAATAAAAAAAATTCTGTCCGTACGCCGTTAGCAGTTTTCCGGCCAAACTATAATAGCTAAATTCTTGAAATTTTCACCAAAAATCAATCTCGGTCCTACGACGGCCCAATTCTTGAACCAACTTGCTAGCTCAATTTTTAGGGTATTTTTGGGAGGTTTTGAGGGGCCAGCCATACATTTTTCGAGGAATAGAAAAATTACATTCTCTTCGCGCAAATTAATTTACTCGTTCAACCTATGTCAACAGGTACAACGTAGCACACAACTTTACGAGCCCTTCGAGATTAACCGAAGAACTGATCGACCTAGGTATTCTTACGTACCTGAAAGACCTCGAAAAACTGAAAGTGGAAATTTACCATCAGCTCGTCACCTACACAGACGAAAATACGGCTAAAGAGTGGATCGAGGATCGTGTGCTCCCACTCGTTTCTTCCCTACTGTCACTGAACAATATCGTTGGCTCTCTGATGGCTAGAAATGACTGGCCCAGAAGGCCTCTCGAAAATAACATTCCCATATTGGTTTAAAATTTATTTATTCCACGTTTTTAATTAATTTACCTCGATGCATTTTTTAAGTATCGTCAAATATAACTTCGATCATTGTGGTGACTATTATTGATGAGAGTGCATATCTCTCGTGTTAGTTTAGAAGTAACGAGATTTAGCGGGTTATTACTATCGATTGTAGCCCAGTTGATTTCAAGATTTAACGAAGTCCATCTGAGGACATGAATATTTGAAGAAAAGAAACAGAATTCATTTAAAACTTAGCCACTTTCTGTCTGTTTACATCTATATTATTGGACGCCGATATTCGCCTTATTTCGTCTTTCGCTAACGTATAATCGTGTCTTCAAATATTCGCGTCCAAAGGGAAGGTTTTGTACTATATTCGTGTCCTCAGTTTTCCGTGTCCTAAGCGCTAACTTACTGTCTTTAGACTCGAATATAAATTTCCTGTTTGAAAAATTATTTATTTTAAATATACAGTCATTTAATTGAAGATAGGGGCTAACTGAGGACACGAATATACTACCAGTTTGAAAAATCAATTTGGACACGAATAATTGAGGACACCGATAAGCACGCCCTCATTGATTTACAGAATTTGCATTGTATTTCTACATAAATACATGTCAGAAGCCTACACTTTATAATACTCTTCAAACAGCTCCTCTAAAATAAGCTGCGAAAATTCGCTTGTAAACATGACTGTTACTTTTTCTCATCTTTCGTGTCGTCGTGGGCGCATTATTATTGATCTAATAAAAACTAGATTTTACGAAGCACCGATGATTCATGAAGATGGGAAAGTTGCCGGACGACAATGATCGGAAAAGCTCTCTCCCTCGCTTGAAGGAACAATTAAAACTCGACGTTTACCAAATATAAAAAAAAAAAAAAAAAAAGTTAAAGCGAAGGAGCGTTGTCTTTCTTCCCTTACATCGGCAATCTATACCTTGTGAATTTCAAGTCGAACATGAACAATCGAGCGGAAACTTCTTTTGTCTCTCATGCAATTGAGTGACGCTAGAGGTTATTTATATGTTTTTATAGTTCCCCGTCATTCTGAACTTGATTCTCCGACTGATTTTAAATCATTCACTTATTCTTTTTTTTAGAGAAGAGATTTCAAGTTCATTCCACGTTAGACAGTGGGAAAGATGTTTCGAGAATTAGAGATAGAACTCTATTCATTCACAATGTAACATTATCTTTTTTTGCTTTTTGCCTTCTTTTGACTAGGAGACGATGGAAACTTCGAGTTAATTTTCCTAATTTTCGCTTTAGATCGGTCACTACACCTATAATGGAGTCGGAAAGCGACAGAATGAACTAAAGCCGATCGGGAAGCCATGTGGCCAATGTAAAAGAAGTGCCACGGCCCTTGCTTCGGCGGTATCTCTGATCTAGAGTAGATTACACCGGCTAATGGCCGGCCAGGCTCGCTTCCAAGGATAAAACTATCGGAGGGAAAAATGACGCTAAACAGATAATAAACCTCGCCCGCTTATCATCTTATTCAATTGTGAAAACTGTCTTGAGCTCCGTGAACAGAAGAATCCGTCAGTAATCTCGGCGAAATACAGGAAATTATAAATTTAAAAACGCTGCAAATTATTGTACGGTGGTTTATTATTCCTTTGCTTCAATAATGATGTGAGAAGAACATCCATTTGTGAAAGTAGTCATTCCGAATATTTGTAAATGTTCCCACCAAACAGCAGATTGGTAACTGTAAGAGAAAACTCCGTAGCAATCGTACTTATAATAAATTTTATTTTTCTTAACTTCCATATTGAAAGTTGAGCCTAACGTTAAAGCTGAGAAGAGATGTTTGACGAGCATTCCAACCAGTATACATCAATTTTTATAGCTCCAAGAACCATTATTGAGTTATACCCTCATGCAAAATTTCTGAAAACCTCGAAAAATCGACAATAAAGCTGCGATAACTTGAGAACCATTAAAGCAATCGAGGATACGATGGTCTCATTCGATTCGGCGCCCTAAAATCTATGGAAATTGATACCAAATTAAAATTTTCCTGAAAAACGTTGGAGAATTAGAATTTTCTCCCCCTCAAAACGCCACAAAAATATCCTCAAAATTTATGTAGCGATTTTGTTACAGAATTGAGCCATTTTCAGGCCAAGATTTATTTTTGGTGAACATTTCGAGAATTTAGCTTTTATAGTTTCGTCAGAAACTAAACAGAAGAAAAAAAAATGAAGGTAGGTATTTCGTTTCGAGCCCAGGAATTGGCAACCAGTAAAAGTCATCAGAAGAGGACATCTACCGCAAGATCTTAGCTAATCGAAACCAGCAACGGACGCCAATAGAAGGAACGCGTAGTTTTTGAGAAAGTAACCGAGGATTTATCCAAATTTATTTTATTGGAATTCCCTCAGCTAAAAGTATTTTTAATTGGTTGTTTGAAAAAATGCATTTTTATTTAGTATTTTACTTCTATATATAATTCTTTTCGAGGTCAAGAAAATTAATTGAGAGTAAGATACTATAAGAGAGACGATTCCGAACATTGGCCATTCTGAAGGCGATTAAGAGGAGAAAAGGGAAGTCGTACATTTGCGAAGTGGTAGAAATAATAATTTCTTAATATCAGGCGAGATGGTCAAATCGATAAGGGTTTGGTGAGGTCAGTACGAGTAGTAAAATATATTGATGAAGTTTCGCGTAACTACAGAGCCGGCCCGTGGGTAATTTTTCACCGGTGCAAAATATTGTTGTCGTCCCCCCTTCCCCGAGAGGGAACTAATTTTGAAAAGTTCTACATGATAGGAAAATCGTGGTTGTAAAAATAGGGTAGTATTTAATTACAAAATAGCGGAAGAGCTGAAGTTAGTTTTATCTTCGTGTTATCTTCGCCACTACAGACAATAACGTATTTTTGTCTATAACTATAATAAAATTAAAACTTATTATGGCTTAGTAGAATATTGCTAATCCATCATAAGTGAATAATTAGCTTAAAATATTTTCATAATTTAATTAGTTTAGCCCCTCGGGCCGGCTCTGCGTAATTATCTTCATAGTAGTTGACGATTGAGTTGCTGTGAAATTGGGACAAGTTGATTTTTTTTCCTCTTCTTGATTCTCTTCTTGTTCTTGGCGAATAGTTTTTGAAGTCGGTCTTATTTAATCCCACTTCAACTCTTTATTAGAGACTTAATTTAATAGTTGACGCGAAAAAATTGTTTCTGTCTTTACCGAAATTGAAATACGATAAATACAGAGAAGTTCACCGAGTTCAAGTTTGTTCCACTAAATACTTGACTTATTCTTTCTCGCTCATTAAATAAAGATGGTGGCTCACGCGCCAACATGTCGACCTTTTGGTTTATTATATAATAAACCATTGTAATCGCTCAAGAAAAACTTTTTTCTAACCCCCCTCAAAATTTGATGTTTTACATTTCAAGGCATATAGAATACGAATATCCAATAAAAAAAATTCTGTCTGTCCGCCGTACGCCGTACGCCATTAGCAGTTTTCCGGCCAAACCATAATAGCTAAATTGTTGAAATTTTCAACAAAAATCAATCTCGGTCATACGACGGCCCAATTCTTGAAACAGATCGCTAGCTTAATTTTAAGGGTATTTTTGAGGGGTAGAAAATTCATATTTTCCAGGATTTTTAAGAAAAATGTGTACGTGGTATCAAATTCAATAGATTTTTGGACGCTGAATCGAATGAGACCTTTGCGGGGTCGATAGCTTTATTGGTTCTCGAGTTATCGCAGCTTTTATGTCGAATTTGGGAGATTTTCAGAAATTTGATATGAGGGTATAACTCGAGAGTTCTTAAAGCTATAGAAATCGTTCTATACTCATTGGAATGGTCGTCAAACACTCTCTCCAGCTGCATCGTTATGCAATAAGTTTAGCTTTTAATTAGAAAATTAAGAAAAATAAAAATTATTAAAATTTCAATAGTTGCTACGGAGTTTACCCTTATAGTTACCATCTGTTTTTCGGTGGGAACGTTCACAAATGTTCGGAATAATCCCACCATCGACCGACTACTCAGTCCCATGGGATCCATTTGGAAACCGTCGGGCGACACTCCGCTCCCAAGGTATCCAAATGGATACCATACATAAATCTATCTGTATTTTCAAAAATATGTGACTTGATGACCAGAGGGAAGTACTATGCACCTATCTATGCCAAAAATAAATAGAATATGAAAAAAAAACGGAACTTTTTCGACGAGGAAAAAACCTGGGACGTTAAGGGTTAAAATCACAAATGGATAGTTTTCTTAAATCGTTATTGAAGCGAAATAATAATAAACCACTGTACAATCATTTGCAGCGTTTTTCAAGCTAGTTTTGTATTCGCGCGAACTCGTTGTCGCTAACGGAAGGAAAACATGTTGATCCAATATAGTGTGTCCTGTGACAGGTTGTGCTTATGACTGCGTGTTTACATTACAAGGGCGCCGGTGGATCATGGGAACCTTTTAAAAGGGCCGCTTCATTCCACGCTGGTATACCTCTATCGATACTCTCGCTCTTATCTCTTCCTCTCGTTCAATGGCCTCCCTATCCTATACATTTGTACCGACGGGGAGCAATAAGTTTTAGAACCATGTGTCAAACAAAACTCCTAATCGCATCGGAACTATGTAAACGGCTGATGTAGGATTTTTCGTACAACAGAATCGAATATCGATACGATCTCTGCTGATCGTTCAAAAACTGTTTACCGAGTTGTAAAGCTGAATTGTAAAATTTGTAAATAATTACCGCCGAGCTGACTCGAAGGGCAGGAGATAAGTAGATTGTCCTTTCGCAAGCGAGATTTATAGTGTTTGAGAAATTTTACCCGGACTTGAGCTCGTATTGAGAGATTGGCAGTCGAGTTAGTAAACACTTTAGTATCGAACGGTTACATTGACTTCTCATCTAAAACCTGACTTGAAACGTCTATTCAATCATTTGCTTCGGTAGTTGCAATCGAGAACCTAATTTAACCTATAGATTTGGAAGTTCTCGGAATAAATTATTTTTATTTGAAGGTAGTTCAGCTATAACAGACTGAGCAAGGAATTTTGCTAGATCCCTCCATATTATAGAAGAAGTCTGAATTTGAACCTATTTGTCCTAAAGCTCAATACCTGTCAAGTATAGTTAGGTGCTCCAGCAATGATAGGTAACATGAAAGCGCTGTGACTCTGATTCGAAAATAAACAATTAATGCAGTCAAGCCTCAAGCCGACCAATAAAATTTTTCTGCAGATAAGGTTGAAGAACACTGTTCTCTATGTATTAAATATTTGTGGCCAAACGAGAACCTTTATATATATCAATCCTTTATATATATTATATCAATTTATTTATTTTTTATAATCAATTTATTATATTATTATATTATTAAATTTATCAATTTATTATATCAATTTATCGACCATATTATATCAATCCTTTATATATATTATATCAATTACGACTTCCTGAATACATTTTATCGACCGAGAAAACATCGACCGAACGCAGAGAAATCGAAGAGGTAAGGAAACGCCAAAAATTCCGTTTTTGCCCCGATCAAAATCGGCGTAGGAATGAAAAAAGCCTTTGTATTCTTGGCATCTACTCTGGCCATAATGGAATCGTCAGAAGGTCCGATTTCGGTTGTAGATTTTCGGGACGATGATTTATGTCGGGCAGGATATTTACGACTGACCGGTTGTGATTTGAACTATAGCTATATTTAGTGGGGGAGGTCCGAAAAGAGCTCCCCCTGCCCTTTTATCAAATTCTTATGGGGCAGATGCCCCCGAGCCTGGTAACCTTGATCTGAGCCACTGGGAGAACATAATACTTGCCGGTATTCGGCCAGCTCAGAGGGCAATGTGGCCCAGTCGTAATTCATGTTCGCTTCGATCGATGAATTATGTCGACGATGGAAACAGATTAGTGAAAAAAAGAACAAATTCGTCGCTGTTGAAATGGAGCAGAGCTCATAAAATCCGATAGGTTGTAAGTTAACTGTTTTTTAATTGTTTTCAGAGAATAATCGTTTTAACAGAACAGGTTGTATAGCTATTTGGTAATATTTAGCTATTTAGTGTTTTCAGGGGGTTGTGAGGTGGAGAAAAACCAGGCGACTCATTCTCCAATTCTTTATTAGCTGGCCGAACACTTTCGCCCATCCTCAGGGCGACCTAATTATATATTATTTAATATTCATTATCATGGAGGCACTGAACAATCATAAAATTTTTTTTAGAATTCTCAAGCTACTTACGTGGAGCCATAGGGTCCACAGCCAAGTCGGCTCAGTCACTAGGTTATTTATATTAAATCACATCTTGTCTGCCTGGTTTCCCTATGTCCTGAAAATGTGGTTTTTGGCTTAAGTTAAATATAATATATAATAAAGATTTGTTTTGATAATAGTAACAATATTCTACTTACATAAATTGGAGGGATTATTTAGTGTTTTGTTCAACGGTTGATGTAACGGAACGACTTCAATTGTTTTTGGTTTATTATTCATTAATAAACCATTGTAATCGCTCAAGAAAAAAATTTCTAACCCCCCCCCTCACAATTTGATGTTTTAGTTTCAAGGCATGTAGAATCCGAATATCCAATAAAAAAAATCTGTCCGTCCGCCGTACGCCGTTGGCAGTTTTCCGGCCAAACTATAATAGCACTTACATAGGTACTTACATTCTTGAAATTTTCATAAAAAATCAATCTCGGTCCTACGACGGCCCAATTCTCGAACCACATTGCTAGCTCGATTTTAAGGGTATTTTGGGAGGATTTTGAGATAGAGAAAATTCATAGTTTCCAAGGTTTTCTCGCAATTTGCTGTACTTCAACGTATTATAACACGATTTCGCTTTAGGAACAGATGCCATTGATTTCCATAATCGCGATGAACGTTCTTAAAATAAGTAGCCTCGAGCGATCAAATATATTGATTTTTGCGGCCTGTAAAAATCGCAGTACAAATCAAGCACTCGTGACGTATAAAAAAAAAACTCATAATGTGGAAGTACGGTGTGTGAGCCAATCGATAAAAATCAGGCGTCATCCACTCGCCATAACAAATAATTTAAGACCTTGATCGTTCAAAAAATTGATTTTTTATGTCCTGTAAAAATCATAATGGAAAAAACTCTTTAAAGATAGAGTTTTCAAGACACGCTGGAAAATTGCACTTTAATTTTCTTTAAAAGAAAATTAGGACATTTAGAAAAGGAAGAAAGTAATAAATAAAGAGTTTTGCCTAAGTTATGAACTTTAGCTTGAATTTCATAACAAAAAAAACCATAATGCGTAGTAGATTTTATTTATCGGGAGCGCAAAGAAAACAATATTTACAAATGAACGGAACTGTTATCGAAATCGTTAGAAATAGATTTCAAACCACGATCTGAACCGCTTCAATTTTATTTGGCTTCATCGGATCACTCATTACGGATTGAATAATGACTTCGGATCGGGGGATTTTCAACTGGTCGTTTAGCCCCACTTGAGCGTGAATTACGAAAACACCAATTCCCTGTCGTCCATAAAGTCGGCGTCTTTTCGGCTAGCATGAACCGAACTACGGGGGATCATTTGGGGTAAGGTGAAGGGTTGCGGGTTTTAGCTGAAGTCGGCCTCTCCTTTGAACTGAAAGAAGTGAGGCGGTCGTCAAGTGCAGCGTGAGGGCTCAAAAAGTCAAGTGTAAAACGGATAGATCGTTAGTGTCCAATATAGCCATTGTCTGTTGTTGATAAAGTTGACGTCGTATCGTTGTGTATGTGAGGCAATGTTGACGTCCCGGGTGGCACTTCATAGGCTCTTCAAATGCGTAGGATATTTTAATATTTTCCGATCACCTTCATCGGGTATAATAGTACGTAATTTTAATGTTAAAGAAAAAAAAAAAAATTGGCCGAGAAAATGCAAATTATTTTGACATTAACTCTTAAAATGTATTTTTTAAATACCTATTAGCGTATTATCATCGAGTGGGTTCCAAATTCGATTGAATCCGCCTTCTGAGTTCATTTTACGAAAATACATTCCGAGCATTCGACCACCAATTTTCGGTTGAACAATCCTTGAACATTTTTATTTCTCTACGGTAAAAAATCGCGTCCACGGTGGTCTATTCCAATTTTTATGCTAATTTTTCAGCCTAGGGTTGTTTATCAAATAGGTTCTCAACCTCACAGCTAATGTCCCTATCAAATATCTTACAACCTCATCTGTTTCGATCCTCCTAAATCCAACAAGTCTCATTCGATTCAGCGTCCAAAATGTATAGAAATTAATACCAAATACACCTTTTTCTGAAAAACGATGGAAACTGGTACGAATTTTCTCCCCCCTCAAAAATACCATTAAAATTGAGGTAGCGATTTGGCTAAAGAATTTAGCCATTGTCAGACTAAGATTGATTTTCGGTAAAAATTTCAAGAATCTAGCTTTTCTAGTTTCGTCAGAAAAGTGTTGACGGCGTATTGCGTAGTGACAGAATTTTTTTATTGGATATTCGGATTCTACATGCCTTGAAACGTAAAACATCACATTTTGAGGGGGAGTTAGACAATATTGTGTGTTTTTTTTTTTTTTTTTTTTTTTTTTTTTTTTTTTTTTTTAACGGTTTTGAATATCGTAAGAAATATGAAAAAATCAACTTTTAGCCATAAAAACATTTGGAGACAAATTGCAATTTGCCCAAAAATCAGTTTTTGAACTCTGGAAAATCTGAGCTGAGCTTCAGCTTTAGTGGTCAACGCATTCAAAATCGATTGCATTTTAGATCGACAGTCGTCGCCAAATTATTGCCTTATACTCGGTAGTATCAAATCGTCTAGCCAAGTCAATTTGCGATTGTTCAGAGCAACTATTTTCGTAAGTTAAACTTGAGAAATGTTCACCCTTCAAGTTAGGAAAAAATAAAATAAAATGTTGCTGTAAAGCGAGTTTAGAACTGCTACTTATTTGAAAGTCATGGCTGAAATTTAATTTTCACTCTAAATGAAGTTATTTTACCAACAACCATGTTCCCTGATTTTTCGGGTTTTTGGGTAATTTTTGTTAAAAGTGTGAAAATTAGTACTTCGTCAAATGCTCTGGAGAATGATTTCAATATGAAAGTCTCATGTAAGATCATCCTTGATTAAGTTACTAATTCAGAAGCAAGCGGGCCACATCTCGTATTCAAAATAGATAGATAGATAAAACATGCTTTATTATGAAACGAAAAATACTCAGAAAATGGACAACAATGGACCATGCGAATAATCCTGGTCTGTTCGATGAGTTCTCCTTTCTTAGCAACCAAAGAAGAGCAAAAATATCAATAATTTTAAGAGCAAAAAAAAAAGATTAAAAATTAAAACAACAAAAATAATGATAACAACGGAAGATCTGCCCTAATTATCCATACTAGGTATTTACACAATTATCCGAATCTGGTTGGCGCAAATTACATAAAGAGTAGGCTTATGTATTCAAAATATTTCGAACCGATCGTCAAACAACGCAATTTCGAATTTTTCGAAAGGCGAATAATTTGTAGACGAACCAACATAATTCTTTCGACTACACCGACAGATTCGTTTTCGAAAGATCTATATTTTTCTCGTATGGGACGAAAACCGGCAGAATTTAGCCCATGAGGTACCTCAAAGACCGACGTATTCGAATTTTCCCTAAATTACTTTCGACTTTTCCGAGATTTTTTGTTCAGAATCTCGGGGATGTGTTTGTCGATTTCCCAAAGTTTCACGACGATCACATCAACAGTTAGGGAGTTTATCGGTAATACACTGTACATGTACTTTCCGTTATGTACATATTATAAAAGATCAATCGCCTCCGATGTTGGTAGATATTTTTGTATTGCCAGTGCTCCATTGTTGCTAAGAGTGGGATACTCGGAACAGCATCACACGTTCGTGATGCTCGATGCTCATTGGTAGTTTGAATGATACAAGTGGCTCCGCCTTCGATTCTTGAGACCCTCACCACGGCTAAGCCGGCTTGAAAGTGGGTTTAGGTATGTTAAAGATTTCGTAGAGCTCAGAGAGAGCGAATCGGAATTGTGAGAGTATTGCGTCGGATGTGATAATCGAGTGTGCATCGTAAAAATATCCGGTAGTTTCAAAATCAATTATGCGCACCGATTTAAATGTGCGGGCGTGATATTGGTGGTATAAAAGCGCTTGAATTGCGGTCGGCCCTGTAAAGAATAAATATTCAAAAATGATGTCTCCGTGGACCAATAATTATGATTCTCTCTCAACACCGTTCAGGTACGTTGTTCATGCTCAACCGAATATTGCCCTTTTCTGTCGAACTTTCATCATCGTTCTTCAGAGTGGACCTTCTCGGCTTTCTTCAGGGACGGTATTATCATTTTTGGTTAGCATAACCAAAAACGGCTTCAAGGCTAATCGCAAGTTAGTCTTATAGAGCAGGACTAACTCTGGAGGTTTCGAAAACGTTATCTACTACTTATACCACCTAGGATAATTCCTTTTTTACAGCGAGTTCCCAAAAAAACAATCATTTTAGTAATATATTTTAATAACAACGGGGATTCACGTTTTTTTTTTTTTTTTTTTTTTTTTAATGTTCTTGCTTTGACTTATCGATTTTGATAAGCGCTTTTAGTCATATCGGATCAAAAGTGGAGCTGTGCATTCTCTATGTTGAAGAGAACATCCGTTTCATTTCAGCGTTCGCGACATACTCAGCCTGCCTTACAACTTCGAGCCATTGGGTAATACACAGTCTTATAACCCTTACCTTAGCTATCCCACTACAGCAACAACCTTGCCTCAGCAGCAGCCTCACCAGAACGAAGATGAGTTCTCATCTTATTACCAGCCGGTCCAACAACCGCCGGCGACGCTCAACACCCATCAGCCAGATTACTGGAACGAGTCTGCCAACGACTCTTTTGTGCAAGTTACGCCGCCAATTACCCCCAATCATTCAGGTGATTTTGTCATTATTAGTACTATACTTGGATCTTACATTTTCCCAAAAACAACACTATATGACTCAAATTCATACTAAGACTTGGCTAATTCATACTAACCCAATCACACTGCATTATGATACAACCAGTGGTGCATAGATCACACAAAGTACTTCCATGTTTGAGTCGGTAACTGGTAAATAAATACTAAATCAATTATCTTGTATGGAGGTCGCAACTTTATTTAACAACTGTTGTTGAAAAACTAGCCAGGAGATCCAAAAATAGAGTAACGCACAAATTAGGTTAATAATGCACCCGCATTATGTGAGCCTAACGATGCAAGCCAAGTTTGGTCGAATGAGATCATTTTTATAGCAAGGACAGCGAAAATGTGTCACCAGCCAGTCTCATTCATTCATCGTTACTAACATTCGAAAACCTCCAAAAGTTCAAATGTATTGATTTTTGAAGCCAGTTGAAGATACCCACAGCAGAAGCTTATAACATGGTACTACACAAAGTGCGAGCCATAGATTAAAATGCAATCTGCTTGCCATGAAGTACATTTCAAGGCTTTAACCTACCGATAATATTGACTTTTATGGCTGGTAAAGTTCACAATCTTATAATCTCTATAGCACTGTGTGTTCGATATTGAGATTTCGATCACGTTGTCTTATTTGCACTGGGAGAACATTATCTGAAAATATTTCATCAAATTTCAAAAATCTTTCCGGGAGATTTGGCGATATTTGTCACTGTGACCATAGATAGACGGACGCGAGGACGGGCGGACACTGACAGACCAAATTATTGGACGCACAGACAGTTTTATCAGAAAGTGAGCAGAGCGCTCTAGCGCGAAACATGCAAGTAGAGTAGATTAATACTCTGGCAGTTTCCACTTATTTAACGATATATTGGATTTCGTCCGCTTTTTAACATAATCCCATAATCATTTAATATTATGTGATCACCTCTAGTCATTTTTAAGTCTTATTGTTTTAATTTTAAATTCGCCCTATTCTAGTCACTCCTGCATCTGAATCTAGTCGCCTATTTTAATTTAATTTATTAGACTCTAGGTTCAAAAAGCGGACGTGTTTTAGAAAATCCCCAATTCATGACAATCCCAGCCTCGTGGAGCTATTACAGGACCTATAATTTTTTTAAACTTTTATACGGAAATGTTTCCTGAAGATGCCCAGAGCGGCGAAAGCGCTAGAAATATAGAAATGCACAATGAGATAACGTCGCCAATAATGTCTCTACCTCAACCTCATGTATAATTAAATAGAATAAACCGAAAATTGACTAAAACGCTATATACGAGTAAACTATGTATATCGTACTTGTGCTTGACCATGAACACATTAAAAAGAGATCATTTTAGGGAAAAATTATTCGAATTACAAATCGGTCGAATTACCCAACAACTCGAATTCGCGTTGTATTTTTCCAGGACCGCCAGAATCATCTCATACTGCTGATATTTGGGGACCCGGGGCCAAAAACTGGGTCTCGCCCCCTCAAACGCCACTTGGCTCCGCGTCAGACGTGTTCGATAGTTCGGACTCGAAACCATCGTCGGCCGGAGATAATTTCGGCGAATCCATGACATCATTGCAGCACCTGTCAGCATTGCCTGTCCCGTCGATTTTCGAAGATCATATTAATGAAAGTGAGGGATGCTCTTTTCGATAATTCCAATTTTTGTATGTCAAACGATGCTGCCCTTGAGTCCCAAAGCTCTTTGTAGTCTTTCGTCTAATGGATTTTGTTGTTTTACTCTGCGTTTGCCATTATATAGAATCTGTATAATGGTTGTATCATATTATTTTTCCATATTATGTTTTTGAAATTTTAAATTGCGCTGATTTTCGTACGAATGAATGTGCTCACCAGCCAATCGAATTCTCGAACATTATTTTTTATAACTTTTGCCCTCGATGACCTCGATAAAAGTGTTCGATTCGAACGTTTCAATATACAAAAAGATATATGATCAAATTCTTTTAATTTTCTCTCAATTTGTCAGCCATTTTCAACAATACTTCAACCGTATTCATTAATTACTGAATAATATAAACCAATTTAATAGTACTTGTCCTCTCTACGATAGTCTTCTTGTTCGCATTTATAAAGAAGACTCACACAATTGTTCATTCGTCATTAACACGGTCCGAGGCTCACTCCATTTCCCCTTACTATCTGAAAAAACTCTCCGAAATCTGCGCCTTAGCAAATAATTTTTTTTTTTTAATTTATTTATCGTCTCTGTTTTAGAGTTTCACGATGCAAGCGGGAAAAATGATCAATCGCCAACGAAAAAACCGCCGAAAAAAAAGTCAATAAGAAAGAAGAGGGTTTTGTTTACGCAGGTGTGGTTCTTCACATTGATACGAAAGAACTTGGTATTTTTTCTATTAAGTTGTTTCAAGCTAATTCACGGCAAATCGGTAATAGCCGGTCAAGTTTCACACATGTGGGAGCACCACTCCCAAATTACCCCTCGTTAGGCGATGTCCAAGTGAGACAAGAAACCACGTGCGGTTCACGGGACTAATCCCATTTTTGAAGAGGAAAAAACTATTCCATCCGGCATCGGTCCATCCTTTTCGATAATATGGTTTGACTGACCGAGGGTAAAAACTGACACGTCTTCCCTATTTGACGACTTCCTTGATGACTCGACTGATTCACCGACGGAACATTTACGTTATCCATGAAAGTATGAACCGTCTTATCGGGTAGCTAAGTAAGCCCATAAAAAATTGAAATATCGAAAGAAAAAAAATCGACAACGATTTTTTATTTATTTACGAACTTCCTACAATCATCCCAAAGCTTAAAGGGATGGTTTTAATTTCACCGAACCTAAAAAGAAAACAAAAATATAAAACTTTTCGGATCATTATTAGAATTATAAATTCTATGCCCTTTATGCAGCACAAACGTACCACGATGAAAAACACCACTCGATAGCTTAGTTTATCGTATCCATCAGAATTTTTCTGAGTTTCGTCCATTAGCCCGCTAGAATTTGACTTTCCCCTGTCGCTAACAACCTAGTACCAAGCCTGATTTTCTGATTCGTTTCGTTTTATTTGAAAAAAAAAAAAAATTATCATTATTATTATTATTATTTTATTTTTATTTATTTTTTTGTTGCAAGTTTCAAAGAATGTCAATTTCCATTTTTCATTTTATGGAATATGAATGAATGGACTCTTTGTTGCGTTGATACGAACATCGACACGAATTATAATTTTAAATAAGCGCTGTAACAATGGCTCATGATTATGCAGACATTAGTGTGTTTTAGTGCATTTATTATTATTATTATTATTTTTTATTATTTTTTTTTTTTTGAAAACTCAAACGTAGCGGTTTTGGTTATTTTGTGATATCATAAAAAAAAGCTCTAAAACTCTCCTCTGACTATTTTCCTAGGCGCAAGTCCAGTCTCTAGAACGTACATTTCGAGACCAACGGTATCTAACAGCAGTTGAAAGAGCAACTCTTGCAGAAGAGGTTAGCCTGACGCCGACGCAAGTGAAAATCTGGTTTCAGAACCGACGGTACAAAAATAAAAAGCAGAAAAGCCCGACGCAAGAACTCGCGCCCTCGCCTGCAGAAATGAAATCTTCGGTGTGGATGACGCCACAACCGTATCCACCAGCATATCAGGTATGTTTTTGAGATTTTTATGTCTCTGCTAGGGCAAACAAACTCGAAAAGCGTTATAAAAACGCTACACATGATGATTTAGGAGGATTTTCATTTTTCTTAATTTTCAAATTAAAAGCTAAATTATTCCACTAACAGTACAGCTGAAGAGAGTGTTTGACGACCTTTCCAACGAGTAAAGAACGATTTTTATGGCTCCAAACATCCTCGAGTTATACCCTAATGCCAAAATTCAGAAATCCTCCCAAATTCAACTCGAAAGTTGTGATTACTCGAGAACCAATAAAGCTATCGACTCCGCGATGGTCTCGTTCGATTCAGCGTCCAAAGATCTATAGAAATTGATACCAAATACACATTTTTATGAAAAACCTTGGAAATTATGAATTTTCTCCCCCTCAAAACCCCTTTAAAATACCCTTATAAAATTGATTTTTGTGAAAATTTCAAGAATGTACCTATTATGGTTCAGTACAGCGTACGGCGAACGGATAGAATTTTTTTATCGAATATTCGGATTCTGCATGCCTTGAAAGAAATTTTGAGGGGGGTTAGAATTTTTTTGCGATTACAATGTTTTATTATTGAATAATAAACCAAAAAGCGCAAGAAAAGACGTCTGACAATTTATCACATTTAGAAGAGAAGGCGATTTTAAGGTTACTGCACAGTAAAGGAAATTTTTCTTAACCAAGATCAGCAATTATAACTGCGAAAATGAAATTATTAGAATGCTTACGCAAATTATCATTCCTCAATGATGGGACGATCATTTAAAAATTATTTTTCAAACATAATTTCCTTCTCTCCGTATTCAAATGATTTGCAAAATAAATATTTGAAAATTCCACCTTCAAAATAAATATTCCAGATTCAGCCTTCTTACACTCCGCTGCTTCAGCATCCTACGTCACAGCCTTATGACGACCAGTATTTGACGCAGTACGTCAAGGAAGAATACGAAGCTTACAACTACAAAGGAGAGTACCTTTAATTCCAAATAAGTTACTCGTTGGAATGGGATTAGGTTATCATCACCAAAGATACCTATTGAATCGAGTTCGTAAAATTGACGTTTTCAACTTGGCATGGGGAAATATAGGGATTTCTCTTTGGATTCGCTCTGTGCATCGATTTCAAAGGGGAAGAGTCATGATTTTAGTTTTTAAGAGAGCTAAAATCAGTGTCAAAATGCAACGACATTGTAATTAAATAGGCGATAACATATTTCGAAGAAATCGACGGAATGAAGGAAAAAGAAGAAACCAATTTTTTTTATCGGATAGTTGTTGTGCTCTATTGTTTGTCAATTTATTTATTTTTTATTCCATCAAGAACTATCTTGTACATAATGTTTTTACATAATAAGTTTACATCTGTTATCAATTTGGATTTCATCAATTTGTCTTATGTCGAATTGTTCTTTGTGGTTTGATACATGTTTACGGCAAGGAGTTGAAAATTTGAATGAAACAAATTATTCAAGAGAAGATTTTTCCATCCAAGATAATCCGTTTTAATAATATTGAATTATTTTTACGATAAGATTTATAATAATGATAGGAAGATCTGTGATACTACGTGTAATGAATGTAATTTAGGTTTTTTTCAATCTACTCAATAAAATTGATTTTTGAAAAGCTGTCATCGTTACAACTCTCGTAACAATTCTCGGGTCCACAGTGTACATACATTAAGAATTCTTAGACGTCCACTTATGACCTCCATTTTCAGTCTGTATTTCTTCATAATTCAAACAAATAAATTAATATAGAAATTAAATAATTAAAACGCCATCTTTTGAATTTATTATATAGGTTCAAAATGAATTCAGTCAAGTTCATTCTCTATTATCTTTCTCTATAATTACAAAGCAACTTTTTCTCTTTTCACATCGAATAAATTATGCGTTCAATAGTGAAAATTACGCCAAGACTAAAATCTAACTCTGTATCACATATTTTTCGGTCCACTCAACGTTTAATAAATAAATGAGTTCCAACAATATCGGCCCATTACTTTTTTAGCTGAAGGAACTGTACCTATAGTTCATTTGTTAAAGTCAAATAAATAATTAATTAATAAAAATCTCGATTAAATATATAAATAGTATTGTAGTAACTACGTCCATTTCCTCGCTGTTCATTACTTTTCTCTCGGGTGACATAAACCATCATAGAGGACTGTGGAAGAGTTTCGTTACTGTTTCCAAGTACTGAATGCCCAAGAATAATACAGAAAGCCATAATGCGATAGGAATGTGCAGCAAGAAAAGATGACAAGATTCATGCTTGTTTGAAGCTCATGAGATATATCAACCGTTGATTGTTTTGCACATTAGTTGGCAGGATTTTCAATAATCATATACGAACAGATGTTTTAAATTGTCAAGTATTTTTATAGTTTTTGAGGAAACGCCAGCTTTCGTATTTTTCGTGGTATGCACCTGTTTTACCTCAAAGAAATAATGAAGTAGAATTACGTTCAAGAGAAAAGTAATGCTCAGGAGGAATGCAGTATTTCAACAACGCTTCCGCTGAGCGATTTAATGTAGCCAATTAATCGAAACCGTTTTCAGATCTGTAGTGATATTAACCTTTCCCATAAAATTATTAGGACGGTGCGAACCTTCCGTTAATTTTAGAAATCACAGCTTACTGGCAATAAGTTTTTATCTCTGGATTAAATGACGACTGGAATAAGACAAATTACAATTCATTAAAAAAATTCATATTAACTTTATTTCAAGGAGGAAATAAATCGAACCTGGAACAACACATGACTTTTAAACAACGTTTGCGGCGTATTTGTCGTCAGTCTAAACGTGCTATTCATATTACTATTTCCTTTAACGGATTCCAGTTCAAATATTCTTCAAAAAATACTATTAAAAATTTACATTTTACCGGTGCTGCCAAGCGACCTTTATAAATGGTCAATCTTGCCTTTCGACTGTCATCTTTCGTGGTTTGCCACGATTATTGCCACCGATATTCCTATATTAGTACTCTTCTCGATATTTTTCCTAGTGCGAAAGTCGAAGATCATTTGATCGGCGGTGGCATGGCCACATTTTCGACTGGCGATTCGCCCTGCGGAACTCCGGGCGCTTGGGCGTAGTACGGATGGGAACTTCGCGCTGTCACCCTTGGAAACACGTAACCGACCGGATACGAATGAGCACCTTCGTAGATATCTTCCTGCGTCTGCGTATGCGCCAACTGTACCTGTACGGACGCACACATACACCTAAGTGTCAGTACAAATTTCTTGAAACCAGTCGCTAAAGAATTCTATCCAATGTGAACCGAAGACTTGACAAAGCTAGGGCACTATCGGTTCGAATGTAAATAAATTCGAAAATTTCGTCAAAAATATCGGTTCGAATGTAAACGAGTTCGAAAATTTCGTCAAAAATATGAAAGCTGGGTTTCCTATAAAGAAACTACTTCCGCTTTTCGAAATGAATAATTTCGTCGAGATGAAAATACGAATGCAAAAAAAGAAAAAAGACGTGCGCAGACAAAAAAGAGTAGGATGAGCTCAAATTCAACAATAATTTCGAAGGTAGGTAAGCGGCTTGTTTCGTCGTTTCCATAAGATTGCAGTTAGTGACTTTATCAAAAATAGCTCCCTCGTTTTTTGTTGAAATTCGAGCACATGCCGTAAAGATAGTGGTAGATAGCGAAAGGCTCGTGTCAATCAGATGGGAAAACGTACAAGATTTAAAGCAGTTCAAGCACTTGAAAGGAAGCCTAATAACGGACTGCTTGGAAAAATATTTCAAAAGCAAAACTACGACAATGTGAACGAAAAAATGAAGGAGTTCTCGCATTTCGATGAAGCGTCTACGGAAGAGTTTGGAAAGCGTGAGATGATATTATTATCCAGAGACGAAGAAAATAATTCGGAAACGAAAATTAGGCGGTTTGCGAGAAATTTCTAATTTTCATGCGACTAACTTACATCGTCTCTTTTTGTTGCGTCTACGATTGACACGATCCTCCCCCACTACTGAAAATAAAACAATATCGGTTTGAGAGGAGAATTTTGAAAAAATCGTACGTTCAGTTGCGCAGGACAGTGAGGCGTAATTTCGGTATTTTTTTAGCCCAATCGCTTCTCAGCAACATTGGTCTTGGGTTAGCAAGAAATTATTATGATAATAATGCAATTAAAAAAAAAATTTTTTTTTTTTGCAGTATTTGGTGTTAATTAAACAGTTTTATACCTTCTATGTTTGGAATTTGTAGTGAAATCGCTCGGCAAACAAATAGCAATTTCCACTGGCTGAAATTATTACTATCGCGATCTGCACCTCATTAATGGAACCTGATCGGGAAAAGTTATGATTTACAATTTATTATCTGCTCCGAACCAGTGGAAATAATTTCCAAAATCACTTTTCCAAGCCGAACTATGTAACAGTCAATTTATTATTATTTATCCGCTTATTTAACAGAGATAGTTCTCGTATTTCGTTAAAGAAAGAAAATCTCTTTCGAATATTGCAATTTCTTTCAGTTTATCAACCCTGAATTCCATAAGCGTTTATAACATAGGTAGTAATATTTACTATTTACTAAAAAAATGAAGTGTGACGTTATAAACTTTACGATTAGCACTGCTGAGATGACTTTACAAGGAATGAAGAAGAGTTCTAATTTCTTGATGTGATAAAAATTGCTAACCAGAAAGTAGAAAAAAGATGATAGTCATAATACGCTAAAACTGAATTTCACTATAATAATTGCCAACTCGCTCCTCTTCCACGTTAACTATTTTCACCGTTCCTTTCCAACCTACTTCCATTTCAAACGTCCTATCCCAAAAAAAAAAAAAAAACTATTCCCGAATAATTTCCCATTTCAAATTATTGAGTATAGACTAATCAGTTGTCTAAACTTGTCAATATTAATAACCGATATATAGGCGACTACGATGTATTTTAACGGGGCTAAGCTCCGGCTAAATTTTTCGATTCGTAGTCCGAAATCGGATGATTATTACTGGTCTGCTGGCTCTGCTGCCTTTGGCCGTTTCTCAAATTTTGATCGTACATTAGTTCGAACGGGTTGGGAAACGGCGGGTCAGGGTCGCGGTTAGGATCTTCGGCTCCGGTAGTGGCCCAGAAACCTTCCGAGTGCAAGTTCACCTGAGGTCTACGGACGATGTCGTAGGCGACCGGAGGAGCGCCGGCAGGAGCGTTGCCGATCAAATTCCTCGTAAGCATGGCCATTACTAAACTCACAATGGACAGCGTCATCGCTTTGCCGACCAGCGCCGACAACAGAGCGAACGCTATCGCGAACACCGTGTAGATCGACAGGAATTTGAACTTTTTCCCTCGACCTGGAAAAGTACAAAAAGTGTTGTCACCTGAGTTACAAAAAAAAAAAAAAAAAAAAAAAAAATTGATTGCGAATAACAGAGGAAGTTGCTATTATTTTGAATATGCGAGATCGTATTTTTTTACTTCCACGTTTACGTTATAAATGGAAGTATCCTGATCGTCCGAAAAGTTGAATTCGGCAGAAATTTTCATAGTACTATTAATACTCAGAAAGACTTTCTGACGAACAACTGTCGAAAAATCTCAAAATCAAAAATGTCAATATATTTATGTCAAATGTCTAAAATGTCAAAATTGTAAAAAACTATATGTAAAAAAATGACATTAAACGTCATATCTCCATTAAAATTGAATGATATTAAAACTCTATATTAAAATAAAACAAAATAAAATTCTCCATTAAAATTGAATGAAATGCGATGGAATTTTCAGAAAATGTTCTCCCAGTAAACGAGCAAAATTAATTTTCGGATTTTGAATAACACCCAGTACTTCCGATATAACCGTTTTCAGTCTTTTTTTACAGGTCATAGGAAGCTTTGCAGTAAATGACGCAATTAGGCTCGTTTCGTACTAATCGACCATCGAATTATGATCCGGAATATGTACAAAATCCATTTCTTGTCAGAGAATCGAATTTATGATAACAATTTGAACACACTTATTATCTTTGTCGTCGCATTTTTTATGTACAGGGGGTACAAGCTTTTCGGCAAAAGTAATTACGAGTTCGGCCAGAAGATGGGAGCTGAGGGTGGTGTTTAAATTTGAGCATGAAGTTACCAAAAAATGAGAAAACCTTCCCCATTTAAAGGGGCATTAATGGTATAGAAATTCGTGAATTTATTCACGTTGAATTGAATAAGACCATAATCATGTGATCTTTAAAGGTTTGATTTATTACAGTTTTAATGGAGTTTTTGAGTTTGGGAAGGATGCTTACGTATTTACTATGATAATACTAGAGCTTGTATGAGCCTGTGAAAATCTCCCCGAATACGAAATATTCTTCAGAGACCCCTTTTTAATTCGATTAAAAAATTCCCTCGTGAAGCCATGACAGGGTTTTTTGTCTCAAACATCCTCAACAATAAAATAATCAAATACCTACCTGCGACTCCATCTTGAGGCTGGTTTTGTGCGTAGATGTAGCTCAACGCCTCGTCATTGTAGACGGACACGTGGAGCGTGATCGACTTGAGAAAATCGCCAATTCCAAGCTGGTTTGAGCTGTTGTTCCTTTTGTTCGCACTCGACGACAACGTCACTCCAGGGAAGATTTCGAGCGGCGGAGCTTTTGCGAGGAACCCGAAGAAAGTACTTATGTCGGATTTGACGCAACCGACCGTGTACTTGACTCTGCAGTTCTGATAAAGTACGATACGAATCACCAGACTAACCGAAATACCTCATAGGATTCGCACGTGTAATTTATTTCATAGAAATAATCTTGTAATCTAGAAATAGAAACGAAAAAACTATCGGAGGGGGATATTCATTCATTATCGAACCTGATTGCTATGATTGAACACTGGACTAAAGAAAAACTGTTTATACATTTTTTTAAACAGAACTATAAACATCGCATGGGAATAAAGAGGTAGTATGTGCCAATTTTCTTTCAGAAAGGAAACTCTAATATTCGCAAATATATCAAATACATTATTTGAGAATGCGCAAATAATTATTTTCCAAGTTTAGAAATTTATCTCAAGAAAAAAAATTATTCAAGTACACCTAAAACTTAGAAAATTAGACTAGCAACTAGAGCCACGGTTCCTGGTTTATTTAAGCGAAATCTTAAAAATTGCAAGTCGCACCAGTTTTTTAACTAGCGTATATCAACATTAATTGTAATTTTTGAAGAAAAAATATTTGCTCTCTAATACCAAATTAAATTGATATCTTTATAAGTTTGAGTTGAAGCACTGTAATTACAGAATGCAATGGGACTACGAAACAATGGATTTGATTTATCGATTTCTTAATGGTTACAACCTTGAAACGCTTCACAAATGCATTCTTCACAAGTAGCATTATAGGTATTTTGTCAGTTATGGTTTTATTAGATACTAAACATATATATTGAAAATATTGGGGAAAAAAATCATTTTCCTTCCTTCGAAATCACTAATAGTATCAACAATATCGAGGTAGCGTTTCGGTTGAACTTTTGAGCCATCGTTTTGATCTAAATCTAATTTTTAACGTAACGTATTTTTTCCAGAAAAAACTATGCGGAGACGTCGGCGGCGGACACTTTTTTAAATTTCTACTCGAACAGGAGGAAGGCGAAACTTTTTAGCATGTTCAGGGAAAGTGCGAAAGCATGAAGGGCGAGGCCGATTTTGAAAGACACAGTTTCAAAAATCAGATCGATCAAATCGTGTGCGAGGCTACTTACTTCCCGCGGCGATTGCACGTCAGGCTCTTTTGTCTGTCGGCTTTGCTCTTCATCAGGGACAACAGCATCTTCGGCAGCAGCGAGTAAAATTATTGCGCCTAGGGCGGCGGAGAGTGCGAAGATGTTGAGTCGCATCTCGTCGCCCTTGAACTCTTCCGCCCCCAGACGAAGGCCTTCTTATAAACAGCTAGGGAGAGCAAGGCGTATCCTTGTCCCCCGCTCTTGAAGGGAACAGCGAAAGAATCTAGAACGCGGAAATTTCCCTCGGCGGGGAAACACCGTAGTGCACTTCATAAAACGCGTTAGAGTTGGCGGTAACTAATTATATAAGCGAGAAACTTGGACAGGAACTTGGAGGAATCAGTTTTGTAGCAAAGGAACCCAAAAATGAACCACTGTTTAACCAATTGAACCAGTTCGACACTCTGAAAATAATAAAATTTGAGCGAAGATTAATATTAAAAAAATATACATTTTATAATATAAAAATAAACCACACAAAAAATTATTTTAAAAAATATATAAATAAAATATAAAAAATAAAAACGTATATAAACCAGTGGTGTGCATAGATCACACAGTCCATGTTTGAGTCGGCAACTGGAATAACTAATTATAAATCAAGAAAGCTCCTACTAAGGGTGCAACTTTATTACTGTACAACTTTTATTGAAAAACTAGCGAGGAGAACCCAAAAATAGAAAAACTCACCAATTAGGTTAATAATGCGGAAGTGCAGTATGTGAGCCTAACATAACGATTCAAATCGCCGGGGGTGGTGTCCTTGTCACTATTTATATATAGTAATAAAGTTAATTATTTGTGTACGGAGAGTGGGAATCTATAGATATAATCATTAGTAGTTGCTGTAATTTGGTATGTAAGTGGAGGTGTTTGAATGTACTTTGTATCATAAAGTATTGGGTTTTTCAACTGGCGCAAAGTTGTAGCAGAATTAGACATAACAACTTCAAGTTTTCCATGATTTGTAACTTGCAGAGTGGATAACTCGAACAAAAATTCGTCAATTCAGATGTTTGAATATACCAAAAGATAGGTAATTTAATTGTCCACATTTTCCTAATGTAATGTACCTATCCATTTTTCAACCGTTTTTTCGTTATTCAACAATATTAGCAGACTATACACGAAAAACATGACATTTTTCAACTTTAAACGTTATTTTCATCTATTTAGTGCGAAAGAAACAAAGAATGAACCATATATTATTGATATACACGGGTGATTCTCCGAAAGTAAGGATATTTCAGTCCAGTCAGGATTTTGACTCTCCCCTTTGGGTTTTTGAATTTTTTTTTCATGAATATTGTTGGTAGGGATGAAAGAAAGGTATTCTTTCATTTACCATCATTCAAAAGCTGCATTTGGTATTTTTAAATTCGTTGTAAATCTGACAATTCTCAGTCCTTCACATGTCCCACTTTGTAGGATTTTGATTTCAAAAATCCAAAACTCGTTCCATTATGCTCCCTAAAAATTGGGAGAAAGCACTTTTTGATCCAAAAAGCTTTCGGGTATCAAATATCGTAGGAATATACGTCTGAAGTTCATTATACCAGACCTACGTTATATCAATGTAAGTCCCGTGGGTACTCTCTCAGTCCTTCACAAAATTTCAAAAGATGGCACCATGCCTGAGTACTTGCCTTTTGCCCGAAGCTGTAATGTTGGCTACATTGCTTCTTCCCACCAGAACTGCGTGATAACTGGAAATTGAAGCTAGCTCTATCCAGTCAGAGTAATGAGTGTTTTGAAAACTGCAGTTAGTATTGGGCGTAACGCTACCTCAGTCCTTCAACAGAATTTTATGTTGCCGTTAATTCCAGTCTGAATTTCCACTTATACCAAAATTGATTTGCTTTGATGAGCTTAACAGATGGACAGTTTGATTTTCTATCTCAGACCAAATGTAGTTTAGTTATTGGTATTTTACTCGAATATTCTCAGTCCCTCAATTCTCAGTCCATCAAAATTCTCAGTCGGGGGAGTGAGAATGCGTTTGATGTATTGAAATTTTGTACATAAGTACATATAATGTACAATAATTAACATATACATAAACCATGTACAATAATGTACATAAGTTTTGTTCATTCTTTGAACATTTTTTTTATTACTGTACACAGATAATAAGGTGTTTCAGGTAGATACTTGAACTCATCTACTGAAACAATTTATTTTTTGCCAAAAGCAGACTACAGCCTCATAAAACTTTATGGAAACTAGGTTCATTATTAGAAACGTTGTATAGCCTAAAATGTTGACCTTCATTGCTGCAGAAAGTATGCCTCCCAAGATAAGAAACGCTTGTGCAAACGTACCATTTTCTGAAACACGCTGGAAAATTTATGAATTTTCTCTTCTCAAAACCCCCCAAAAGTACCCTTAAAATTGAGGTAGAATTTGGTTGAAGAATTGAGCCGTTGTCAGGCCAAAATTGATTTTTGGTAAAAATATTAGAAATTTAGCGTCTATAGTTTCGTCGGAAAAGTGATGACGGAAATTTTTTTATTTGAAGATGACATTCTACATGCCTTGAAAAGCACAACATTAATTTTTGAGGGGGAAGAAATGTTTTTTCTTCGGCGATTACAATAGTTTATTATGAATAATGAACCACATTGAAGATGGATCAGAAAAAGTGGGATCAGTCCATCGCACTAATTCTCAGTCCTTCAACACGTCTCAGTCCATCAACTACAAAATTTAACAAAATTCGATTTTTCTGGAAAACTATGAAAATTTTCCGTAGGTTCTCTGCGTGCTTTTCATGTTATAAGCAATAATTTCACAGACCCATCGTCAAAATAAAGGAAAGAGCATTTTTTTTCTTCAGGAAATTTGCTGCTGGAATATCCTTATTTTCGGAGAATCACCCACACATCATCAACTATCATTATGTTGAATTTGAGCGAAATCTATTTCAAAAAGTTTTTCGCGAAAAATCCAAGGGGTACCCCTGCGATTTTTTTCAACCGATCAGTTATCGATTTTTTACTCCTCTCTCAATAGAGATAAAAATCTGAAATTTTCAGGAAAGTTGTGTCTTACCATGATGTATTTTTGTGATTTTTTTCAATTCTCGGAAAAATCTGCAAATGGTCCAAAAAAATCAGTTTTTGAAAGCTCGAAAATTGGACTTTAACAGTGATTTTCGGGGTCAAAATAAATGCGAATCAATTGTTTTATTATGCAGGAGTCTTTATTTGAACGCCTTACACACGTACATAGCAAAAAATTTGGTGAAAAACATTTAAACAGAGCCGGAGAAATTATTTTCCGTAAATCGAGTTTTTCGCCGGCCGAAATTCCGAGCTCCGCTAGCAGCGGTAGAGTGAAAAATTAAATTTTTGTTTTAAAGCTATTCTTATAGGAAATTTAACGCTGAATCCGAATTTGACGTCAAAACAACGGAAATTTGACGACAACTAATACTTTTTCCGAGTTTTAGTACTATATGCCGCTCTAATGTTTTTCAGATACAATACTGTTAAAATTTGATTAATTATTGATTCCTACAGGAAATTGGACGTAGAATTCGAATTTAAAGTGAAAACAATAAAATTCTAACGATAAGTAATATTTTTCGAATTTTTTTTCAATTGTCATACTGTTGGAGTTTCAACTTTGGAATTTTTTTTCGTCTCGTTCGCGAATTTTGAAAAAAATAGTTTCTGTTTTACTAAATTGAGAAAATTTAATTTAGAATCGATCAAAAATAAAAAAAGGACAGTGATTATATTTTGTTTTCGAGATATATTCCACATTATGGTAAAACAGTGTTTTGACTTTTCTTCAAGCGCAAATAGCTCCGCAGGGACATAAAATAAAAATATAATTAAATACACCAAATTGTAGGATTTTGATCGCTCTTTCTCGCTTCTGAGTAATATACCTATGTAAAAGTGGTCGGTTCAAAAATTATTCGCGAATAACAGACAAAAAAAACGCGAAAATCCGGGTCATAAAATTCTAAAGCGCAATAAAACTTGAACGAAGGCCTAATAAAAAAAAGAAAATTTTTCCACACGATGAGTTAGTCTCTATTTAACGACTCTATAATCAAAATTTGGTTACCTTGCCCCAGTTTCTCAGTTTCTTCATCGATTTAATTCATTTCACACGGTGATAGACGGTTTTTGTCACTTTTGACAACAGAATTTTCGACTGACGTACGACAGACAATATGATAAATATATAAATAATCGAAATATATAAATAATAATATTTCGTATTATCATATTGGAATATACAGCACAACTAGAACGTATCGATAAAAAAATCCACAAGTTGAGGGTTCGAGAAGATTTCAGTATTGCAACGATTGCTAATTTCTATTTTTTTTTTGTGGCTTGTTATCCATTTCTATAATGAACATTAAATCATTACATCGTTTCACTTCAAGAAGAACGTAAGTCGGTTTCACTGTGGCATTCGGACCTGTCTGCTCGTTGAACCGAATCATTCAACCTCCGAACTCGCTCGAATGTGTCTCCCGTTTTTTTTTTTCAACGTCAAATCCTTCAAATCCAACGGAAACGAAAGTGGATTTATTTCGGGAGATGCGCTCCAAATAATTCTTTCCATCGAACTTTCCATCACTATTAGGTTACATGCTTAGAAAAAAATTCCAGCTGACGAGATTTAATTTATTATTTAAACCATTATACTATTAAGCAAATGAAAGATTTTCATTTTTTCTTTATCTATCGGTTAGACGTTTCTGTTTTGTTTAGGATTCACTCAGGTGGTAAGAATATGGCACACCAAATACATTCGTCATAATCTTGAACTGCGTGAACTGAAAATGAGGAAAACTGACGACATAATAATTTAGAATCGCCAACGCTGTCAATTTTTCTAATCGCATGCCACCAAAATTCATTGAGTCAGTTTTATTTCGAATATGTACATCGCCTATTTTTTCCTCTACTCATCAAACGGTTTTATATTCTGGTATAAATAGCTATTATACTGATCCATTTAGTCAAATCCGATATTTTTACTGATCGTTAGTATTTATGTGTTCAAATAGGTGACTAACTATGCTTTAATTTACAATCGTCCTGGAACCTACATTTTAATTCCTCGTTGTTTTGCAGTTTGTAATTCTTTTTGGTTTATTATTCTTCAATAAAGCACTGTAATTGCCAAAGAAAAAAAATTTCTAACTCCCCTCAAATGTGATGTTTTACGTTTCAAGGCATGTACGCCGTCAACACTTTCCTGCGAAACTATAAAAGCTAAATTCTTGAAATTGTCACCAAAAATCATCTTGATCTGAAATGACTCAATTCTTTAGCCAAATCGCTACCCCAATTTAAAAAAGTATTTCTCTGGGGGGTTTTGAGGAGGAGAAAGTTCGTATTTCCAACTTTTTCAGCAAAAGGTATAAGCTGTAACTTATTCGGTATCAATTTCTACAGATTTTTGGACGCTGAATCGAATGAGACTATCGCGAGGTCGATAACTTCATTGGTTCTCAAGTTGTCACAGCTTTTGGGTTGAATTTGGAAGTTTTTCACAAATTTGGCATGAGGGTATAACTCGAGAGTTTTTGGAGCTATAAAAATCGTTCTATAGTGTTTGGAATGCTCGTCGAACACTCTCTTCAGCTGTACCGTTAGGCACCAAATTTAGCTTTTAATTTGGAAATTAAGAAAAATAAAAATCATTAAAATTTCAATAGTTGCTACGGAGTTTTCTCCTATAGTTACCATCTGATTTTTCCCTGGGAACGTTCACAAAATGTTCGGAATAATTATCATCACAAATTGATAATCTCCTTAAATTATTATCGAAGCGAAGGAAAACCACTGTACAATCATTTGCAGCGTTTTTCTGAATGTTTGCTTTGGTATTATTCGACTATTTGCCTTTCGTTTGGTCACTTAACAACTCCCAGCCGTCAAGATGCCTATCGACGGGTGATATTATTCATTAATTGTGTCATTTTTCCTTATTTGAATCCTGTACTGTTCTAACCATCTTTTTTCAATATTATTGCTGTAGCTTTCTACTGGATAAATTTCTCTCTATCTTTTTCTGGATGGTGTTAATTAATTAGCTTTTACATTCAAGATCGTTGAAAAGATAGTTTTACTAAATAGTTTTTGGAATCGGGTTCGAACGCGGTTTGACGATTTGAGCCGCTCGCCCCAGTAACTGATCGAACTTTTCGTTTCGATGTCAACTTTCTGCCTCATTTGACTGTCTGCCTGCAAGTTCAAGGGGCATTTCTACAATTGACTGGTTTTGAAGATTGTCTTTATCCAACGGTGAGGGCAAGTAGGTCACAAGAAACAGTGTGCAATATGTGAATCGCTTTTTCATATCAAGTTCAAATTTCAATAGAGTTTCCGTTCGTCGAATAGATAAAGGTCACAAGTTTAGGATAAAACGTGTGCATATCGGTGTCCTCAAGTACCCTTGTCCAAAGAGATTTTTCGAACTAGCAATATATATTTGTGTCTTAAGATCCGTGTCCAAAAAGAGGCCAGGTATCAAGTTAGCGCTTCGGATATCTGAGGACTAAAAATATCTGACATTGCGAAACCTTCCTTTCGAACGCGAATATTAGAAGACGTGATTATACGTTAGCAGAATCGGTATAAAAAACGCTTGAAACCGTTTCACATTTGGACAAGGAACTATGAGAACCCGGAAAACAGAATATATTCTCTTTGAATACATTCCCATTATTACAAGGAATTTTCGGTAAAAATGTAATCTACATTTTTGTCAAAAATTTTGAGGTATAAAAATAAAATAATTAAAAATATAATTAAAAATATTATAGAAAATATAATAAAAAAATTAAAAACTTACGATGTAAAAAATAATTTCGAAATTCTCAAAACGGTGCGTTTCGCAATTTTTTCAAAATTTAGAATTACAATTTGCGTTGTCAAATTAATTTTAATTATTATAACTATTAGTGTCAAGTAGCTCACAGTACGCGAAAAAGCATACCTGGGGTGTTTGAGTTCAAACATCACAGAACTCTTCTCGAATACAAACATAACCATTGTCTTCAAAATTGAATGCTGCAAGTTTCCAACCTTCCGATTAAAAAATGAGAACGTTACCGCGGTGGTATCGAAAATTTTCTCATACGTCACTTCAAATCTCAATCGTTGATCAATAAACGCCACTGAACGTTGTATGACGCTAAGCTAAGACGTCAGTCGATGATAAACAACGGCCTCCTTATTTCATGTGTATTACATCGGAATAAATAGATACCTACGACATAGGGGGAAAACATTTGAACAGGTGAAATTAGATTTTGAGAATCGGAAGAGTTCAGTGTAGACTATAAATATAGCGAAGTCCACCATGAATTATCATTGAACATGAGAATCGCAACAGCATTGTTGATCTTGTGCTCCTTGGCGGCAGTCGCTGTTGCACGTAAGTTATCACATTTCAATTTTTTTTCGACACACACGAAATTTTTTTTCTTTTTTAGACACATCAAACGCACACTCGAAAAAAGTAATTTTCTTGACTTCTGAAAAAATTCTATCAATAGATTACTCGAAAAAATTGGTCTTTCATTCAAACAACTTTTTTTAGCTTATTCCAATAAAAACTTTGGGAACGTCGTCGTACTTGTTTCACATCGAATCCAGTTTCAATGGCTCAGTGTATCAAAAAATAGTTTAATAGGTGGAATCTGACAAAATTACATTACATGCAGGATGCACGAGATTCCCAAATTATAAGCTTGAAGGCAGAGTTGGTAATAAATTAATACGAATTCATCTAGTAAGCTATAACTTGATAAGATTACTCATCGATTTGGTTCTTCTATAGAAGTGATATTTCAGTGATATTGATAATATGCATTGTTGCGACTTAGTGACCAAGAAGGCGTTCAGATGTGGCGAGTCTTTCTCATAACGGGTTCCACTTTTGACGAATCCGATAGGCTTATATAAAAAGGAATTAATTAAAATGCGTTCGTTTTTCATTTATTTTTGCAGGGTATTGTCCACCACCACCATGGGAACGACCATTGCCCTGGAGACCACCTTGCCACTCAATACGACCCTACCTTGTACCAAAACCACCACCACCACCGCGACCTTGTCAAATCCCAAGCTTCCCACCTAGACCTCCAGCACCACGACCTACTCCTCCAGTGCCCCGACCCACTCCTCCAGCAACACTACCTAATCCTCCAGCACCACTACCTACTCCTCCAGTGCCCCGACCTACTCCTCCAGCAACACTACCAACCCCTCCAGCGACACGACCCACTCCTCCAGCGACACTACCTAATCCTCCAGCACCACGACCTACTCCTCCAGCGACACTACCTCCTGCAACACGACCTACTCCTCCAGCAACACGACCTACTCCTCCAGCAACACGACCAACTCCACCAGTGCCCCAACCTACTCCTCCAGCAACACGACCTACTCCTCCAGGGCCGCAACCTACTCCTCCAGCGACACGACCTACTCCTCCAGCGACACGACCCACTCCTCCAGCGACATTACCTACCCCTCCTGCAACACGACCTACTCCTCCAGCAACACGACCAACTCCTCCAGTGCCCCAACCTACTCCTCCAGCGACACGACCTACTCCTCCAGGGCCGCAACCTACTCCTCCAGCGACACGACCTACTCCTCCAGGGCCGCAACCTACTCCTCCAGCAACACGACCAACTCCTCCAGTGCCCCAACCTACTCCTCCAGCGACACGACCTACTCCTCCAGGGCCGCAACCTACTCCTCCAGCGACACGACCTACTCCTCCAGGGCCGCAACCTACTCCTCCAGCGACAGGACCTACTCCTCCCGCTCCTCCAGTAAATACTACGGTTCCAGTTAATACCACGACTCCAGTGGACACAACCGCTTCAGTAAACAACACTGTTCAAGTAGATACCACTGCTCCTGTAGCTGATACCACTGCTCCAGTAGCTGATACCACTGCTCCAGTAGCTGATACCACTGCTCCAGTAGACGATACCACTGCTCCAGTAGCTGATACCACTGCTCCAGTAGCTGACAACACTGCTCCAGTTGCTGACATCACTGATCCAGTAGATGACACCACTGCTCCAGTAGCTGATTACACTGATCCAGTAAATGACACCACTGCTCCAGTAGCTGATTACATTGATCCAGTAGATGATACCACTGCTCCAGTAGCTGATTACACTGATCTAGTAGATGATACCACTGCTCCAGCTAATACCGCTGGTCCAGTAGATACTGTTGCTCTAAGCTTCTGAGCAGTATAATGGATAACAAGACCCACGTTTACAAAACCGCCTAACAACTCTAGAGTAAGAATTTACTGAATACTCACGTTGTTATAATTTCCTTCTGGCAATAAAACTTTTTCGATTGATGGCTTCCTTGCAATAAAACTACCTAATGTTAAATTGATTCCATCACGATTTGGAAACCTTTTTCTCAGCATGAGCAGCACGGACATTTCAGCAACGCTACCATACAAAATTGGAATTTTGATAATGGGAAAAAATTGTGAAAATGGAGTCATTATTGTATTTTTTGTAACCTGGTAACAATGAGTAATAGTACTAAATACTTATTAAAACAATCCTGAAAATCCACCCACTAAGTTAAACTTTTTTTGAAGCCTCAATGGCCACTTTGCAAATTGTCTTTATAACAGTGGTCAAAGCATCATAAAAAGGTGCTTCCATAGCACCATATTGGATTCCCGTATCATGATGTTCCTGCTCATCGTCGCGGAATTTCTTTATCGTCTCGCACAACTGTTGGTCCTCTTTTGAAATTTCACCGGTCGATGAAAGAGCTCTCAACTGATCGTTGTAGTGGTTGACGATGACTGATTCAACTGCCACTGTGCACGCCATTGCTCCTTTTTCGCCTGGGAAAATATAAAAATCTCAGTTCATAGCTTCACTTCTTATTTTTTCAAATGACGTAGAATTAACTGCTTTTCAACGCACCAAGTAATGCCGAGCCTGCGCCAAGAAGGAAACCTCCCACATGCCAGACCGGCAGTAAAAATGTAGGCCGAACCCGCCGTTCGTATAATAATTCCTCGAATTTGGCTCTGTGCTCCTTCTCCTGTTCCCACATTTCCCTTATTTTAGGTCCTGAGGCCGAGCTGCCCAAAACTGCCAATTGGCCGGCGTAGATGCGATCTGCACCAAATTCGCCAGCATGGTCAACTCTGATTATTTCTGCAATTTCCGCGCAAGCGCGATGCTTGTGGCGCGCAATGATCCCCAACACTTTTGGAGCCTGCAGCATTGTCAGAATAGTTAACCACTCTGAAAATAATAAAATTTAAGCGGAAATATACATTTTATAATATAAAAATAAACCACACAAAAAATTATTTAAGAAAACATATAAATAAATTATAAAAAATGAAAACGTATATAATAAAATAAAATAATAAAAACTAAATAAAATATTTATAAAGATGAAAATAAAAAAAGTATATACTTTATATAACAAAAAATAAAAAAACTATAAAATTTTTAAATGGATAAAAATTCAATAAAGGATAAAAACAGATATAAAAAAATAATTTAAAAAATAAAATAAAATATTTAAAAAAGATAAGAATAAAATAAAAATAAAATAAAATAAATAATAAATAAATAAGATCGAATAAAATATTTAAAAAATGATATTTATGTAGGTATAATTTACCCAATAATTATATATAATATTGTATAAATAAACCGGATGGAGGTATTCAAAATCGAGAGAACGTGACCAAATATTCCACGATTTCAACAATTCACCGACCAATTATATTATTCACTTCACCGTGAAACTTCGAGGCATTTTCGTAGAAATTAGTGGCGCGCTATTAAAAAATAAAAATATAAATATACCCGAATTTATTCTTGAAATTTGGTTTTGCGTTGTCATACTTCTGGACCTAAATACCACTATGAAGGTAAATCATGATAATTAGTTGAATATAAATGTAAAAACTTACCAAGAACCGGTTGGAGACTATAAAAAAGACTTGCGGACTCTTGAGTGTTAGATGTCACTTCGCCTAACCATAATTTTGTTGAATTGTTTTGTTTAGACCGGGCACTGAACTTTTAGGTACAAGCTAAATTCAATACTTCAATGCAATGTTATGAAATGCAACAACAGCCGTCAGTCGAACAGCTGTGCTAGTTGTGATAAAGAAAGATAACAAGATGTCTTGCATGCCATGAAAGACAGAATGTTACTATTAATAATTTCAATAATCTTTTTTCTTTTATCAAGTGCAACTTCTCTCTAACAAAAAAAGAAACCAAATACCAAAAGTTACAATATATTTCCTCCACAGGACCTGATGAATCGTGGAATATAAGAGAATGTACCTAATAATAATTTATTATGAGCTTATTATGTTCCACCTTCTGAGCACATGAAAGAAACCGTTGGCCATACCATACTTTAAAATCAACTTGCGTTCGCCCAACGATTAAATATCTGACCTAAAATTCCTCAATTTACTGATTAAAAAAAAAAAAATAATTAAAAATTAAGTTGCGCTAAGACGATTTTATTTATAGCCGTACAATCACAGTTCGTAACCAGGAAATAATGTGTTGGTCGTATCTTTCACGTCGGTCAATAAATACACGATACCAGGATAGCCTGAAAATACAATAAAATTTATTGAATCTACCTGCCAACGAAGAAAGCCCAAGTGGGAAATATTTGCGTTCAATAAATAACGTAAGGACAACCCTATCTAATTCATGCTACATGATAAAATAATTGTTGTACGTACCTTTGAAAAGAGAAAAAGGCCGATCAGGTAAATAATTTTCGTGCTTTGGCCATCCAAAGCACCATTCGACAAACACCATAGCGCGCATTAACTGTCTCCGATCCTGGACAAATAAAATCATCAAACAATAATTGAATCGTACGACGCAGAATAATAATTTTTAATGAGCAAGAACCGTGACAGATGAGTAATCTAGAAGTTTTCTTTTAGAATTAACTGTTATCTACATTATAATTATTTATTATCATCGTAATGGTATTACGTTATTATTTATTAATTTTTTTCTTATTTCACGATTTTTCTAATTTTTCTTATTATTTCTTTCGATAGAAATGTGAAATCTAACTGCACAACAAAATTAAGGAAATATCGTACGATTTTATTCGAGGGGACCCAAAAGGAATTTTAATTGAGTGGGCCGTGGGGTGAAGGGCAACGACTGACGAGTCCGTGAGCTAAGTTTCATCGCTTTGGGTGCAATGGTTTGTGCGGGAGAATTATTTTCGCGAACCTCATTAAAAAGAAAATCGCAGGAAGGCCGCGATTCCGACAAGTGAGTTTAAAAATTGTTTCCAGCAATGGAAAAAAAATTGGACAAGTGTTTTGTGATCTAATGAACTAATGAAGGTGACAAAAATTTAGTGTAAGAAGATTGAATAGTAAACGTTTTACAAGGACAATCCGGTTACTTTTGGGTCCCCCTCGTTTGATACCCATGAGAATAATTTATTGAAATTCAAAGCGGCATTACGAAAGATACGGTAAAACGTAAGAAAATGAAACTTGTAATGGATATTCGGATTCTATAATGCTTTGAAACGTAAAACATCACATTTTGAGAGGGTTAGACATTGTTTTTCTAGGACGATTACAATGGTTTATTATTGAACAATAAACGGAAACAATTGAGTGCATGAAGATTCTGTTTTTTTTTCTTTTCAATTATTCCTAGTATAGTGCCTCAGATCTCTTCCCTCCTTCCATATAGATAGGAATGCTAGTTTTCACATAAATAAAAATAATGTTCATTCACAAAGCAAACTTCGTTCATTTACAGGCAAAATGACAGTTATTTTATTTTATTTATTTTTACGATTTTTTGAAAACGATTTTTCACGTTAAAACATATCGAATCACACTGCTAAGTGTTCGGGGCTTTTCTTAAGGTTTTTTCCTACCGACCGAATTTTGTTCTTTTAATTTATGTATTATTAAATTACTTTTCTTGCGCTTATCGAGGACTGAAGTTAACAAAATATTGGGAAACTTGGTCGGAAAAAATTTCGGATTACGATTAGCTGAACTTGGAGTTAACATCAAGCGTAAAACTTGCATTGTTTTTTCTGAAGATCGATAAAAAAGAATAGGCGTTCCCAGCGACACCGTGACAAAGAGCGTAACCTTTTCTCAGCAGACCGTGCTTCCAAACTGTTCTGGCGGCCGATTTGGCGTAGGCGAAATACGAAGGATGGAAAACCTTTGAGACAGACCATCGGTGGAATTACAGGCGTCCGGTTTGTAGTGGTATATTTTTTGAAATCGAGTGGAAATACAAACCTCGCTAGCTTTGATGAACAACGGAATATATCCAGGAGCTCCGTGATCCCATTGGATCAAGTTCAGGTTTGATTTTTCATGAGGTACAAAAACTTGATCCGACTTTTGCGCTCGTAGTATCAGCTCGTCCAAAGTAGGTCGTACGAATCTCGACAATTCCGACTCTTCCAAAACGTTTGCGCACTTAATTCACGGTAGAAATTTACCATTTTAATTTACTATTTATTAATTTGCTTTGTAGCCCCATTTTTTAAATTTATTTTTATATTTATTTTTTTTAACGAATAAATTATTAAAGACGATTTCCTGCTCTGTGTATAGCAAGATAGCTGTTTGCGCTCTATATGTGGCTATTTATCAAGCCTATCATAACATAAAAATGCATATAAAATTAAATGCGCCCTATTCATCTCTCGAATCTCTCACCATGATCATGTAGAGTATTCCACACGTGCCGTAGAGAGCGCCGTGGTAATTTATTCGTTTCCACTCAAACACTAACGGCACATTCGATCCTTTGGCGAACGAGTTTTTCATCCCTCGATCGATGATTCTCATAACAATCTGGAAAAATAATTTTATACGCGGGAGAGAAAATTTTTTGAATAATGGAGATTCGCAATGTTGAATTTATTTGCTTGAACAATGCTTTAAATAGCTCGTATGCCTACTTGAAATTCGTTAAAAATTACTGACGTGAAAGCGGCGGATGCGAAAAGGTGAGTTTACCTTTCTCAATACATCGAAAGGTATCAAATTCGGAACGTGCTTGTTGACGAATAAAAGAGCGTACAAATATCCTGCCCATCCGTCAATGAGAGCACAAGATATGCCAGAAGACGAATTCTCGCCAAGTTGGATCAGGCTAGGAAAAAAGTTTATTCAACTTGCTTAGAATATTCTCTATCAGTCATTATTATAAGAAAAATTATAGCTAAAACCAGAGCCGGCCCGCGGGTAATTTTTCGGGTAATTTTCTTCGGTGAACTAATTTTGAAAAGTTCTACTTGATAGGAAAATCATGATTGTAAAAATAGGGCAGTATTTAATTACAAAATGTTTTACTTGGACTTAAGTGTACAAGTTATACAATAAGATTTTATTTACAAGTCTTGGATACAGTTTTGAGAATAATATTTTTGATAACTATTAGTTATTTATATTGAGAAATAATTTTTTTTAAAATTGTTTTAGGTAAATAAGAACTGAACTTGAAAATGAACATTGAAATATTGAAAATGAATTGAACTTATAACAATGTTGATTTGTTGAACTTTGAAAATATTTCAAGTGTTACTTAGGCCTTGTGAGATATTATTGAGTATTTTTACTTCCATGTTTACGTAGTAAATGGAAGTATTGAGATCGTCTGAAAAGTCGAATTCGGAACCGAGGTCCTGATGGAAGAAATTTTCATAGTAGTATACTCAGAAACACTTTCTGAACAAGTGTCTGTGTGTCTGTGTGTCTGTGTGTCTGTGTGTCTGTGTGTCTGTGTGTCTGTCTGTCCGTCTGTCCGTCTGTCCGTCTGTCCGTCTGTCTGTGGTCACAAACTGACATAAATCGCCATATCTCCCTGAAAAATGGATGAAACCCCATGAAATTTTCAGGGAATGTTTTCCCAGTGATTATGCAAAATTAGGTTTTTCCGGATTTTGAATTACACACAGTACTTCCGAGATATAAGCGTTCAAAGTTTTTTCTGTTTCGATTTTTACAGGCTATGAGAGTCAATATTTTTCTACGTTTGAGGGCTTGAAATGTCGGTTATGGCAAGCAGAAAACACTAGATTTTTTGTATAGTGGGTCACATACAATGCCTCCACGTTATGAGCGTTTTTCACGATTTCACAAGTGCATGTTTTGTATTTTGATTTTTACAGGCCGCAAAACTCAATGTATTTGAATGTTTGAGGTCTTAAAATGTTGGGGTTGGCGATTGAATGATGCCTGATTTTTATCAAATGGGTCACATGCAGTACATCCGCGTTATTTGCACATTTGCTACATTTTGATTTTTATAGACCACAAAAATGAATATATTTGAACGCTGGAGGACTTAAAATTTTTCTATATGACAGTTGAATATCGCTTGATTTTTATTATTGGGGTCACATGCAGTACCTCCTCGTAAAACGCATTTTCAGTTGTTTAATTTGTATTTTTTGGGTTTCTTTGCTTTAAATATGACCAACTTTGACCTCGTTCACAAAACTTGTTTTGCATAGTTTGGATAACACACAGTACTTCCGCATTATGCCTTTCTTTAACTTTTGAGATTTAATAGACTGCAAGAGTGAATATACATTAGACTTTGAATTTCCTATATGACAGCCTAATATTGCTTGACTTTTATTATTGGGGTCACCTGCAGTACTTCCTCGTAAAACCATTTTCAGTTATTTTAGTAAGCGTTATTGTACTTTTAGGGTCTCTTTGCTATAAATATGACCAACTTTGACGTCGTTCATAAAACTTGTTTTGTATGGTTTGGGTAACACACAGTACTTCCGCTTTATGGCATTTTTCAACTTTTGAGATTTTAATAGACCGCAAGAGTGAATATACATTAGACTTTAAATTTTCTATATGACAGCTGAATATTGCTTGTTTTTTATTATTGGGGTCACCTGCAGTACTTCCTCGCAAAACGCATTTTCAGTTACTGTACTTTTTGGGGCTCTTTGCTATATATTTGACCAACTCTGACCACGTTCACAGAACTTGTTTTGTATAGTTTGGATAACACACAGTACTTCCGCCTTATGCCGTTTTTTTCGCATTAGAGATTTTTATAGACGACAAGAGTGAATATACTTTAGACTTTAAATTTTTCTTTATAACAGTTGAATTTTGCTTGATTTTTATTATCGGGGTCACATGCAGTACTTCCTCGTTAAACGCGATTTCAGTTATTTTATTCTAGCGCTCTTGTAAATTTCGGGTCTCTGCTTTAAATGTGACCAACAACGATCATGTTTTGTTTTGATCACATACCGTACTTCCGCCCTACGCCGTTTATCGCTGTTGAGCTTTTTACAGGGTGCAAAAATCAATACATTTGACGCTAGAGGTATTAAATATTTGTAATGGCGAGTGAATGACGCCTGATCTTTACCGCTAGGGTCACGTTTCGGCCTTTGTACGATTTTCTCGATTTTATAATTGGTTATACCAGTTACCGACTCAAACATGGAAGTACTGTGTGATCTATGCACACCACTGGTTTATGTTATAGGTTGTTATAAGAAGGACTGATTCACGATAATAATGAATCCACTCAACTTAACACGTACTGGTACTAAAAATAAAACATCTGAAGGTGTCAAAAGCGAAACCAAAAAGCAAAAACAGTCGATCAAAACTCAAGACGTGACATGTGAAGCGTGGACGAGCGGAAGAGCTGAAGTTATTTTTATCTGATCCATAATAAGTGAATAATTAGCTTAAAATATTTCCATAATTTAATTAATTTATCGTCATCGCTATTTAATTTTTTTTTTTAGGAAAAATTCGCCCCAATCCTTGGCGCCCTGTGCGGCCCTCGGGCCGGCTCTGGCTAAAACAAGTGAATTTTTAAAAACATGAAGTTTTAGGTGAGAGTTTTACTAGGAGGACAATAATCGTTCGAAAAGGTATTGATAATTATTAACACCTACCTCAAACGTAGTAAACTTGATTGGATCATATTTCCGTTCATAGCGTATATTATTATTCCCAGTGCCAACGGACCAGCATCTCCTGTCAAAAACGACACGTCCGTGCCTGTCAGCTTCGTCAGTGCGAGTTCTGTCAATACTTTGGCAATCTATGGTGATTAGGCATCTTAAAATTGCGTTTGTAGCAGGGCGATTGATTTATGAAATTGACGACAATTTTTTAAAAATACCTTCATACTTTCTGTGACCTTGGTTTTTTTATATATGAGAAAATGCATAAGTGCGAGTCCAGAATATCCTGTATAAATAGAATGATCGTCGTGACCTCTGGCAGTGGCCACGAAACCTTCGAAATGTTTGACGATTTCGGATACGATTACTTCAGTTTTTTTGGCCAGCGTGTTGGTCAACTTGAAAAGAAAATTCCACGTAAACATTTTGCCGTTCTATTTTTAATGACGGAAGTAAAACGAGACCTTTATACCTATTTAATATATTTTTCTTTTAGTTTTAATATGTATCTTTTATCAGTTAATATGTTTATTATTTTTTTGGCAGTAATGTTTATTTATATTTTTCGTCACTGACGGTGAGTGTAGTTTTATAATGCTATTTTTAGGAATTTATATCTACGTCAGAAGGAAGAGAGATCAATTATGGTTCTATTAGGTACTGAACACAATCAATCAATCAATCCGGGAATTCCCCAAAAAAGAGAGACCTGGCAACACTGCTTTGTTGCCGCTTCCCAATGGGGAAGACGCCTATTTTTATTTTCGTACCTAATGGCCTGAATTCTGTTATTTGGTGTCAGCTGAAGACGGCATGACCAATTTTTCATGAAAATTGTGAGTTTTCGCGGAGAAAATCGCTAAGGAAAATCAGCGGTTTGAATAAACCCGGAGATGTAACTCCAACCGATTGAAGTAACTCCCTAGAGCGCTCTGCAGACGGCTGAAAGACAGACAGTAACAGCAAGACGGTCTTTAAGACTGGAGTCATGCTAAATCGAGTAAATGACGCTAACTTCACTGCTACTTGTTACGTTTTTTAATCGTCGAGTTAGTACCGCCCAAAATGCCTCGTAAAGCAAATAAATTCTGAGGGGGGTTTGGTAATCTACAGCAACCTCAAATTATTGCTCCCAATTTTAGTTTATTCTTCGAAGATACAAGCGCTAGTGTCGATATTGACGTTCGACTGACTAGTTATGACGTAATATATATGACGTTCATTTTTCGTTCAAAATCATCGGTTTTCCTTAGCGATTTTCTCCGCAGAAACTCACAATTTTCATGAAAAATTGGTCATTCCGTCTTCGGTTGACACCAAATAACAGAATTCAGGCCAAAAGGAACGAAAATAAAAAGTAGGCGTCTTCCCCATTGTCGTTTTGTTAAGAATTGTCAATTAACAGCAGCTCATTCTCGGCTGTGACGCGAGCAGTTACTAATTCGTTGGTTTCAAACGACATAGTTAAGAGAGTAAAATTGAGAAGACTGAGAAAAAAACTAGCCTGATTTTGCGAAGTGACGTAAGACAATGATCGTGCCGGCACGTCATCTTTCAACGACAAATAGCACTTCTGATCCATATTTAAAAGAAATTACTCCAATTGATTGTCTTCTGGCTGCCTCTATTTACGATATCTCATCGTTGTGACACTGCATCTAATTTTGTTTGAAAACAGTAACTCAGTTGCTAACAGTTGCTAGGAAGTTTCCATAAGTGATGGACACTAAGGGAAATTTCTAACCTCATCTGAAGGCAATCGGCTGTTGATTTCTTGTGAAAGAATATTAGTAGGGCTCCTCACCATTCTTCTTCATCACGTGTGATTTAATGAAAAAACGCGCTCGACATAAAATAACAGGTTTATTTCAATGCTTCAAAACAAACAAGTTTACACTATAGTACAAAAATATCACAAACTCAGGTAAAAATTGTGAATGAATTGAAATGACGCCGAAGAAGTTCGATAGAGTAAAACGAAATCTATACGGGCGTCTAAAGCATCTGAAGAACGTCCCTGAAGAGTGGAAAATCAACCAACACAATAACAACTTGTTCTCAAGAATTCATCAACACAAATCGTCGTTGGGTAATATTGCACCGTAAAATTGAAATCAGGATGGAAAATAAAATAAATCAATTCGAAAATTGAACATACAGTCCCAGCTCAAGAGCTGAAAAAATTGATTTTTTTTCGATCGAAAATTGATGCAGTTCCTCGCTATATTTTCTGTCATGACGCCAAAAAAAATTTCTCTTTGAAAACATTTATTGATAATTCATCTACGTTTGTCGTTCGTACTCTCTCTTCAAGAAATTTGATGCTAAATTTGATTTTAATTCGATAATATACCTTTGACAATTATTAATATCTTGAAACCAATGCTGAATTTCACAGGCCACTTGAGGAACGAAATTAGTAAAACTTTTCTGCCTGTTTAATGAGTTCAGAGTTTATTTAAAACACTGTATTCTTTTGTCCTTAAATTCCCCCTCATGAAGGAAAACTGAGTTTATATTATTATCCTGGTAAAAAAAATTATTGCAATATAGGTATTCTTGTAATATTCTTTCGTCCTTAAATTCCCCCTCTTGGAGAAAACTAAGTTTAAATTACTATCCTGGTTAAAAGAAATTATTGCAATATTGGAAAAAAATATTTTTTTCTCGCCGAGCAAAGATTTTTGGCTGTTCATTGTTCAACGGATCGACGGGCGAATGTCACATTTAAAGGAGAAAAAATTTAAAATCTAAATCCTATAATAAATATTGAGTATGCAAAAGATTCACACAAAAGTCTTTTTGAGTAGTTATAGAATAGACAAAAACCAATTTCATCTCGACCATTATTCTCTCGGTATCATTCGATTTTTCCAAATGAACAATAACGTCGTTTAGTACGTTGAAAAATCAGTTGATAATTTGCAACATTTTCTTCTAATTTTAATAAATATCCGTCAATACGTAGTGTACATTAATTTATACGCAATTTATACAATTCACAGGTTACAGTCTATCTTGGTAGCAGTCGAAAATACAAGCGCGAAGAAAAATGCTAGCTCTCACATAAATGTAATTCACACTGTTGTTTCCCTATTGAGCGAGATCTATGACAAAGCGAACATGTCAAGAATGAAACACTCACAGTTTTATATTTCGAATCAATTGGAGCTCGACAATCAGCCGTGCAATGTTGCATGATTTAAAAACGTTATACAATAACATGTAAGGGGTCGTATATATGAAACTTGTAGCAGGAAATCAAGCCATCTCCTAAAGGATCAGCAGACATGGTATGTAATATCGGTCTCCTCAGTTATCCGTGTCCTAAGACCTGAGGACAATATAAGACAATACAAAACCTTCGCTTTGGACGCGAATATTTGAAGACTCGGTTATACTTTTGCAAATAATGATGAAATATGGCAAATTTACGCTCGCATATGGGTTTTTATAACGATATCCTAAATGTTCAGACACCTTATAATATATTCATATCATCGATTACACAGGTCTGCGACATAAAAATTGTTTAAAATTGAATAAGTGATTTTTATAGTATTTTCAACGCTAATTTCGGGAAAAATAGTGAAAAAATTCCATCACGTACAGTTATTCCACAAACTGCTTGTCTATTTTTAGCTTTTTTCGATATTTTTATACATAGTTCCGTACTCAAGTGAGTTTTTCCTGGTTTATCCGAGGCAAAACTAAAGGAAGGAGTCTTTGTCGGACCAGACATTAGAAAACTGATGAGAGATCCCAATTTTGGTGATACTATAAGGACTTATGAGCTTAAAGAGAAATGTAAGTGTACTAGATATATGTAGTTTATAACATGTATTATACATGAAATAAAATCCTCTAACTTGAGAAGAAATTTGAAAAATTGCTAAAATGTTGTTATTATACCAAAAAGTGATTCCTTTCTTGTGAGAAAACCTTACGTGATAGAAAAAAATGGATTGCATTTTTGCAATCAGCGCTGAAAAATACATAAAAATCAGTTATCAAATTCCAAACAATTTAAAAAAAAATATTTTTTTTTTTTAACCTGTGTTATCCGTGTCTTTTTTTAATTTTTACTAAATCACTCGCGTTGAGATTGTGGAACACATTTCACCAAGATAGAAGACGAAGAGATTTTCCAGAGAGAACTCCGCTGGTTTTAAATGAGTTATATTGTCATATAAGCCATCATCAGTAACAAATTGTAAGATTGTTAAGTTGTTAGATGAAAGAGCAGAAAATGTAATGAAAGATGTAAGAGTTAAGTTGTAAGATTGTTACTGATGATGGCATTAATTGCCGAAATCGATATAAAAATATATCTAATTTGAACTCAGTGTGATTCGTGACAATCTCTTTGTCTTCTAAGTTTGGACGCAGATATTTAAGATCACGATTATACGCTTGCATAGTACTTTTGTTGAATATGCCGTCTAAGTTTTAGACCGCGCTATCTTAGGACACGGATAAATGTCAGGTAATGTTTTTCCATAAAAAAGCTAGTACCGTTCAATTTTTAGACACTGTTATATGAGGACAGGGATATGCGCTCTTGCAAACATTAACCGTTTATCTCAATAATATGCTTAAGTTGATATTTATTTGTACTTGGTGATTATTATTTCCACTCTTATGAATCGAAGAGGAAAATTTGTAATTCACTGCGTTGCAACTGCTGATACAACTGGATTTGATATCTCAGCCAGATTAACTAACTCGGAGGAGCGAAACTCACTAATTCCTACTCTTCGAATTACGGTCCTTTATCCGAGGTGGTGAAACCCACAATAAGATAAATTTAGATTTAAGTAAAAGGGGAATTTTCCTTTCCAAAAATGGGCCAGCAGTCAGTAAAAATATTTATATCTATAAAAAATAAAGCCAGGGTATATCGAACAATCGATCATAGAGACATCGGAACGGCGTCTAATCTATGCCTGTGATCTGGCAGATCATTGTTGATGAAAGGCAAAAAGCAGGCTTACAGAGTATTGATGAGGAACGAGCTTTACACAGGTTTCACTTTCATCACCCTTTACGATAGCAAGTTCAAGCCTAGTTATCCTCAAAATGGAAAATTGTATCGGATTTGAGACGTTCCTTTAGATTTATTTCCTCTAAGACAGTTGGTAAACGCCTGTAGGAGCAAGAGTATATTTTTTCCATAGCTATAATGTTTCCTTCTTTCAGCCAGAAGTAGATAAGAAAATTTTCAAGTCCATAACGAACAAATATGAGGGTTGTTCAGAAAGTGGCGCTCTCTGAGAATGGGGATTTTTCCCCTAAGTTGGCATCACTGGGTTGTAAGAAAATGAGAGGTTTACCATCTCGCTTGTACGAAAACTGCAGTGTTGGTGAGCGTTTCTGTGAACGATTTGAAGCCGACTTCCGTGTGTGAAACATTTGCGGAGCCGGTTAAAAAAAAATTAAAAGGGGTTACGAAAACGCCTCGGGAGCTATTGCCAAGGGACTTAGGGATCTGACATCTTTCAGATGGAGCACAGCAGTTTACAGCAAGAAGCTCTGCTCATCTTGAAATAGGGACTATGACCTGTTGGCTTTTCCTGTTGGCTGTTGGCTTTTCTAGGCGTCTACCATGCCCAAGCATGCATGCAGCAGCGGATACAATAGATCCACTAGACGGTAGAACAATAATGAAACAGTGAGGTGGGAGAGTTGCTCATGAGCGAAACGCCCTCCTTCATTCATTCTCGCTCAGTTGTACAGAGTTTTTTTACGAAAAAAAAAGAAAAAAAGGATCCAGTGCGTGTAAGGGGGAGAAAAACCAGGTGACTTCACGTCACCCTGAAGATGCCCGAACGGGCGAAAACGCTTGGTCAGTAAGTAAGGAATCGGAGGATGACTCGCTTGGTTTCCCCCTCACAACTCATGGACATCAAAAAATGCGACGGCAAGAAAAAAAAGAAAGGATTTATTTTGGACCTTTTCAGTTGGGACGTTTTGGACTACCCCTCACTCCTACCAACCATCCCACCAATCATTTGGCGCCTTTTGATTATCATTCGTTCATCTCTGTGTGCACTTTGCAGAAACTTTTTTTTCAACCAACGAGGAGGTTCTAACAGCTGTCACAAAATGGACCAAGGAGGCGGAGGGAAATTTCTATGACGACTGGATTAAAAAGCTCATTTCAAGGTCACAAAGTTGCACTGATCGAGAAGGCGATTACGTCTAAAATGACTGCGATGTTTGTATGACTACGTATTTTTTTTTTTTTTAAATAAAATTTTCCGAGTGCTTTTACATCCTGAACAACCCTCGTAGATCGGAAAAGTCTCCTACCTTGTCATGTTGCACGACTTGCATTGTCAGTACAATATAAAAATAAAAGTTTCACAAATCGCCTGAAATTTAACTCGATTTGAATTACAGGAAAAATGTACACACCTGTTAACGTACCCGGAGGAATATTTTTGAAACCCAACTGCAGGTACTTAAAAGTGCTCCTAGTAGTATCATACAGGTGTGACCGCAGTAGTGATGGCGTCGATATCGCCGATCGATTTGACTCGCCGGTGTCGATGAGTCGGCCGACGTCGAACAATAGCACTCTGCGGAGATTCAGGCCGTTGACCACCGAACGTGCTGCTGCATTCGCTCGACGTCGGCGAAACTGCTTCGTGCACCGGGGATGATATTTCACCGTAATGGTTTGACGTCGTACCGTAACATTGATTCGCCGTCGAACCGTAATGGTTTGTCGTTAGAGAGCGGCCGCTCTTTAGGCCCAAGGCTCGCGACAGCGATCCCTATGGAGAAACAAGAGAATCACATTTCATACTGCACTGTCGACCGTTCTATTGATCAACGGAGAATTAGCATCAATTTTTGGTTTATAATAAACCATTGTAATCGCTCAAGAAAAAACGCTGCAAATGGTTGTACAGTGGTTTATTATTCATTCCCTTCATGATGATTTAAGAATGCTGATCCAATTATTCCGAACATTTGCGAACGTTCCCACCGCAAAACAGATTGGAAACTATGGGTGAAAACTATTTTTAATTTTAATCATTTTTATTTTTCTTCATTTCTGAATTAAAAGCTGAATTTTTTGCCTAACGGTACAGCCTAAGAGAGTGTGACGACCATTCCAATGAGTATAGAACGATTTTTATAGCTCCAAGAACTCTCGAGTTTTTGCCAAATTCGTGAAAATCTCCCAAATTTGACACGAAAGCTGCGATAACGTGAGAACCAATAAAGCTATCGACCCCGCGGTGGTCTCATTCGATTCAGCGTCCAAAACTCTATAGAAATTGATACCAAATACACCTTTTTCTGAAAAACCTCGGAAAATATGAATTTTCTCCCCCTCAAAACCCCCCAAAAATACCCTTAAAATTGAGCTAGCAATGTGATTCAAGAATTGGGTCGTTGTGAGGCCGAGATTGATTTTTGGTAAACATTTCAAGAATGTAGCTATTATAGTTTGGCCGGAAAAGTGTTGACGGCGTACGGACAGAATTTTTTCTAATTGAATATTCGGAATCAACATTTAAAAAAAAAAAAAATTCTTCATCCTGCTTCACTTTTCCGCTTTCACTTCAATGCCATTTAATTTCTTCTCCTGCGTCCACTACATTTCCACTCCACATCCACTTTCCTTACTACACATCTTCCCTGGTTCTATTCCGCTCACACAACAAGCATAAATGAGTATTCGAGTTAGCTAATCTTAATTAATTTTCGTTGGCGTTAGTTTTTCAGTTATTTAAATCACATATCGAATTCAGTACTTCCTTGACGTTTGTTACTCACTTGTGAACTTTTCCATGAGTTGAACTGCCAAAACAGAAGAAAGGAATTCGTAAGGAACGCAATATCACTTGAAAAAGTGTTTCAATCAAGAATCGTGCGAAGTATAAAATTTTGCTCATTAAGAACGTGAGCATTTTTGTTCAATGTGAGAAAACATAGGAAACTTGAAATTTATTCAATACTGCTTAAATTGACATGGTGTAGTTTCCGTATTTTTTTTTCATCTAGCAATGTAGCAGCAGGAGAGACAAATGGTCTATCATGAGCTCTTGTGAACTATCTCTAAAACAACATTTTAGTATAAATCTTTTCAAAAGAATTACCTTCTTTCTGACTGTACTATAGGTCTATAGAATCCATTCCAAGAAGCATGTAAAAAGCAGACACGAATACGAGTGAGTTTATATCGAAATTGATCCACAGAGGTAACAGAAAGAAAAGCAGAAGCACCCAAAACCCGAAAGAACAATAATACAAAATGGACATTCGTATCAGGTTAAGAAATAAAATGATCTACAATGGGTTATGGATGATAAAATTAAATCTGCAACTCACTAAGTAGATAGGATACAAACTTTGGCAGTCGGATTAAGTGAAAATCAATAAAGAAGTAGCTTAAGTTGAACTTGTACGAAAAAAGAATTGATTTGATTCAGTGCTCAAAATATTCCCAGGGTATATGCTGAGTTTCTCTTAAAAGAGGAAAAAAATCGTGGCAAATGAAAACAGGACAAAATGAGATTGAGGAAAATTATGGATTTTCAGTATGGCTCACCCTAAAAGTGGACCGCTTGTCTTTGTCGGGCGAAGACTCTTGAATTGGGGGCGGTGGCAGAGCTCGGCTCTGAATCCTGCCAATGTTGCGGCCCAGTGAGCCACCCGTCCGCCTGGCGGCGGCGATACTCCCTTCGAAACCAGCCCTAACCACCACGATAGAAGAACAAAAACACAGAAGAACAAACAATTAGGAAGGAAACTTGCAAACTACGCCGCCCCTCAGCACGCCGGACTTGTCAATACGTTTTTAATCAAGAATTGAGACACCCGAGAGCAAGTAAGGAGTTTATATGATTAAAGTTCCCTCTCCGTTAGCAAGTTGAGATTATACGATTTGGGTGACAAAAACTTATCATTCGGTTCCAGGTAGAGATGCTCTAGGTAATTTTTCATTAGTGGGATTATTTTTGGGTTATTTTATATAAGGTTGAAAAATTGAGTATCTTATTCAGCCGATTGTTTCTAACCTGCTAGAGTTTCTTTGGCCATTGTTAATGGAGAAACACTCCAGGTATTTGGAATCAGGCTACAGTAATGTAATCTAATTGAGCCAGCAATATCATGGAATGATTAACTATTGAATTCAAACCAGAGTGATTTGGTTTGCTTTGAATATTTGGAGGTTGAGGATTTGGTGCCCGATGTATATTTAATTTTTCTTAATACCAACCTGGAGTGGCAACACTGGGGGCTATATATAAAAAGGGTGGAAGTGCATAAATTTCGTTTTATTTAATCCGCTTTCAAGGTGAAAACATCACAGTGTCCAATGATATGTAAGGTTTTATCTGGGGTACTGCTTTGGGGAATTCTCCAGTGTTGCCAATCAGAGCGAAAGTGTTCGCAAGACCACATTGGACACATCTTCAGCACTAAAAATTATTGTCAAAACGTCTTGCATGGTTTTGACCAATGTGAGGTGTAATATCAAAGGAAATTTCGTATCATCCTGCCAGGCAGCTTCAAATATATAATTTTGCAGGCCCACATATTACACTCTGGAATAATAGTTCCATTGTTTATTGTTTTGTTTTATTTTTATCTTTGTGGTAATTTGCTTAATTAACAAAATTTCAGCTTATGATCAGAATATAATGAAACATAATTTATGTGTAGATTGTTGATCATTATGGTAAACGGGTGGACCTTGGGATAAAATTATAACCAGACAGAAAACTCCTCACTAGTCTCGAAATGCCTCCTGAACACGACTACTCAGCGGAAAATCTAACCTCAATCAAATAGTGGACATTTGAAATCGTTACTAGCAGAAGAAGATGAGAGCTAAATAAGAGCAATTATAAGCGAGAAAATCGAAACAATCAGAACATCATTATTTGGAACCCCGAATGAAGTAGGAAACTACTCAGAACATTAAAAAGAACGATAGATTTTGCATGGGAACCAAATCTTAGAAAATTGGGTTTAAAAATGTTGGCAAAGAAAAAAATCGAAGGCGAATTCGATGATAGAAGTACAGAATCTTCCCTTCCCATTCTAGTTTTCAAAAACATTTCAGTTCTTGGGTTTAAATTAAATTTCCTAAGCGGAAATAAAATATATTGGCTAACTTGAAATGGAATCGAATGTAGCAATAAATATATTTCAGGCGCGTCGGAATTAACGTGACAATAATTGTAATTAGAGATCAATCATATCAAGCGGACTGCAAAATCAGCGAAATCGCCGCCCGGTCGTGCGAGGCAAAGCAAACAATCCCCTACAAATGCACGAATTATTCGTTAATATCGTGGGTTAGAAAACTGAGGAAAAGTGAAGAATTTCAACAACCACATCCCGTAACAGACAAAGACAAATACGAGGCAAAAACAAGGAGCTTAGTGTAAGTGCCGTTTAGTGATAAAAATCTAATCGCATGCCATTCGCATAATCACTGGAGTAAAAAAACATGCAAACTATTATAGTGAGCTATATTCAACACTGTGAAAGGTTGTTGTGTGATCAAATAATGATCTAGAGCGAAACGGCAATTTCCTGTTAATTGTTGCTATTCAATTCACAAGAGTTCAAAAAAAAAAAAAATTAAAAATTAAAAAAAAAAAAACCGCTGCAAACGATTGTACAGTGGTTTATTATTCCTTCGCTTCAGTAATGATTTAAGAAGACTATCCATTTGTGATTGTAATTATTCGAACATTTTTTTGAATGAACCAAATACACATTTTTCTGAAAAACCTTGGAAAATACAAATTTTCTCCTCCTCAAAAACCCTCGAAAATACCGCTAAAAATTGAGGTAGCGATTTGGCAAAAAAATTGAGCCATTGTGAGACCAAGATTGATTTTTGGTGAAATTTCATGAATTTAGCTTTTATTGTTTTGTCAGAAAAGTGTTGCCGGCGTATGTACAGAATTTTTTTATTGGATATTCGGATTCTACATGCTTTGAAACGTAAAACATCAAATTTTGAGAGGGTAAGAAAATTTTTTTTCTTGGGCGATTACGATGGTTTATTGTTGAATAATAAACCAAAATTGCTAGGCAGTAGTAATTTTGATCAAAATTCGAGTTGACGATGCTGAAAGTAGTGGAGAACCGATTTTCTTCCGAAGTCATTTATGGATTATCATGCTACACAGGTCAATAGACATTTAGGCAGCTCGTTTGCCGTGATTCAAGGTTTGAATTGCCGTAATTACTGTGCACTTTTTTGTCCATCTTGGTTCAAAATAACTTCGATTAGTCAATTCCCATAAATAGCTGTGAAACAGGAAATTTAAATCCGGAAAAAGTCTACTCCAGATTTTACATTAAAAAAAAAAAAAAAAAAAAAAAAAAAAATTAATAACAACTCTAAAGGACGTTCAAAAATCTACAACAGGGATAAATGTTCGTGAGAAAACGGCGAACGTAAGTAAAACGGGATTTTTGGGCCGCTAAACAATCACGATTACACTACGCTTTTTTTTCTAACGTTAAAAATGCAGCACATTCAGTCTGTTCTGTTGTACGTGTGTGTTTTGTTGTCGACTGTATGGGGAGAGTTGCGTTAAAATGAATCACACCGTTCCCACATCAATCTCTTTAATTGAGTTTCTTTTTTTGCCAAATAATTACATTATTGTACATTGATTGGTTTTCTCGACAGTGTTTCATAATAACTTTTAAAAGTTAGGTAAACATTATACAGTTTTTTTTTTTTTTTTGGCTTTTTCAAATTACTGACGATGGGTTGCGGAATATGTCGTTTTAAACCCTGAGAATCGGAGAGGTTTTCGATTGGGGCGGTTTCAATTTATACCAATGAATGTTCATCGGTCTTTTAGACGGAAAAAATGGAGTTGTAAGACTTTAGGATCATGGTCTAAACGCCGAAATCGATAAAACAATGTATCTCGCTTACAATTAGTGATTTTCGTGACTATCTCTTTGTTTCCAATATTGGAATTCCACAATCTCAACGCGAGCAATTTAGTAGAAAATAAAATAATAAATAAAATAAAATAATAATACAAAAAAATGCGGAGCGGTTCATTGCGACGATGAACGAATTTCATGTGCGAGATGTCTAATTGAAATTATTAAGTAAATTCGCTTTTACTCTTTTAGGAGAAAATGGACGATAAAAATCCGTAAGGCAAACGATCAACACAAACCGTTTTTTATTTAATGCACTTATTTTTTCATCAATTAATCTAAGCACGGCCTCAAGGACGGTCCTCTAAAAGGAAAGAGCTAACTCAATTGACATTTTTGCCTTCGATATTTGATCGTAAATTACGAACGAAGAGCAAAATGTTAACTTGGAGTTTCGCGTTAGATGATGCATTTTGCGTTAACGTAATTTTAAAAGTTTCCAGCCCATAATAGTACGATTATTTATTCAATAACAACTGAATTTCACCGGAAAAGAGAAAATACTTATTTTATATCCTTCTATTTCCTTATATTTTATTTTCTCATTTTATCATATTTTTGTTACTATCGAGATACTGAGTTATTAGGAGTTGACTATATTTTATTTTAGAATTTCAAGAGTTATAGAAATTTTAATTCGAGAGTTAAATTTATGGTTCGCTGTATTCCGGTATTTAGAAATGTTCACATTATAATCCGCAGTGTGGACAATATTCCGCAACCGATCTTCATTTCATACACGTAACCTTTATTTACAAAAGATATCGTTCAACACGATTATATACAAATATATTTATCCTCTATTTCTACAGAACATCAAATAACTTTTCCCGAAAATGACAAACAGATGATGCCTAGTTGCACGGAAAAAATTGAATTGATATAAATTTCATTAGTGATATTAGTTGTATCCACAATAAAATACAAATCGCTTCGTACTACCTCTCTCGGAAAAATAAAATAAATAAATAAAACAATTGAATAACAATCCACCGAAAGTACGAATTAAATGGGACTGATTTACGAGATGACGAACACCGGAGACTACGTAATGAATTGAATTCGCTTTCTATACAGTTACGAAATGTTTTCTATTTGCTAAAGCGGCAATCAGGCGTTTGAATTATAATTACAACCTTGATATATATAACAGTATAGTTGTAAAATATGGCGTTTTTTTCCCCAGTTCGTTCGAAGATCGATTTGTGTGAAAAATAACTCGAAAGATTTCTTAGAAGATACGATTTTCAAAATGTCGGCATTTACGCGATTTCTAAGCGAACACGTTTCTCCAACATCGAACATACTATTTTTCTAAGGTTATTCCGTTAAACAAGGTCGATCAAAGGGCAGTGAAGCGAAAGCGAAATTTTTCACATTTAAACGATGGCGAATTTTTCAAAACTTCACGTAGAAGTATCAATTGTGTGACTTTTGGCGAGGAGCTCAGGTATTGTCAATTTTATTTAATGGCCCGCGAAAATGTCGGGGGTTTTTTTAAAATAGAAATTAATCGATATAGATCCATAGTTGAAAAAAGGCGCCAAATAGTTAACGAATGGCGCATTTTTGAAAATTCAATGATCACCGAATTAGTTTGGCCAGTTCATGAATATTTCACCGTACCTAATAAACGCAACGATTAATTTTTCAGGTAGAATGAACTCGATGGGGTTAAGAAGGGAAATAAATTTTGGGTTTTGGAGATTGGAAAAAAAAGAAATACGAAACTATTGGAATGGAGAGGCGAAGGATAATTTAATCATTTTGGCAACTTAAATCGGATCGGATTTAATCGAATAAGGAAGTCAGTCGACGGCTGTGTGAATTTCACCTCGCGTAATCTAGAACAGCCGAAAATCGACAGCTAACGATGAAAATAGGTAACAAAGCTAGAGCGCGGTTTGGTTTACCCGTTGAGTAAAATCAATCGGAAAAAAACGTAGTCGCCCCTGAAGAATAAATATTTGCAGATTTATGGGTACATCAAACGGCTATTTTCGATAATATGGAAAAATAAAGAAAAAAATTATCGACCGTTCACCGACAGTCGAAGGGTAAAAAATCTCGCAAAACTAATTGCTGTGTTCCTTTCACGGGTTGGTCAGTGTTAACGTGTTGGTGAGATAGCTATACAAAATTGGTTAATCTGCTATCTACCTTGGTAGCTCAAAGATTGGCAAGTAGCTCGTGTCTGGAATAATCCACAAAAAATACATACAAATTAATAACTCAACCAATGACATACTAAAACTTTCCCGACTTCATCGCGCTCATTGATACCATTGAAGTGTTTCCCTTTTCGTGCAAGATATTTATTAATTTTTTCTAGCACGCTTAAAAATCCGCTCACTCGAGCGTTTTTTTTTTTTTTTTTTTTCAAGGTGGTCACTAATTTTCACGATTTCAACTAAAATACCGAACTTGCTGCGAGATGATTATATTTCGAAACATCATTTTTTTGAAAGCTTCATCATGGAAAATATTAGCTTGATAGTTATTAGAATAAACGAATATCAGATCATCCAGATCGATTCAAGGCTATGGAATCAATTGAAAGTACGGTTCAAAATGAAAATCTTGTACAGACATTATTTATATAATCTATGCGTCATATGAGCGAATTATATTATTTATCACTGTACTTTGTTAGTTCGACTAGGTCGTTCAATCTTGCACTCGAAAACGTTAAAAGATGCGGCAAAAATATTCAAGACGTGCGATGAGTCGAGAAAGTATTAATTGCAATTGGATTTTAGAGCTATTTTTATTTTATCCAAACAACTGTAGTAACGGTCTACGTTCAGGGTTGGTCTCCTGTACATCAGGTTAAGGATTTTCTCTCAATTTTCCTCCTTTTTCACAATTCTATTTTCAAATCTGAGTTGTTCATCAGTGTTTTAGTGAAGTACTCAAAAGCGAGAAAACCAAATTGCGAACAAATCACCAAATTAAAGACAAAAGTGAAGCGAGAAATTTTTTTGAGCGTTTCCGTTTTATTGACAACTTTTAATCACTGAAAACCAGATATCACCAGAAACCACCACCAAAAGGATCAATTTATACTTTCAACTTTAAAAATAGGAAATCCAAAAGAGCCAATCGTAGGTAAAAACCATAACCCAAAGAAAATACGAGGTGGGGAAATTGAATGAGTGAAAATGAGTGAATACCTGGCTGGCAGAACGAGGGCTTCTAATTCAGCGGCCAAATGGCGCCTGATCATGTTCCTCGATGGTGGAATACCAAGTGCAGTGGCCATTGTATCCCCGTTCAGTGAAGGTTCCAGAACAACGAGGGCACCATGGACACCGGAATCTGGGAGAAATATTAATAACTCATCCGCAAAAGCCAAAAAATCGTAAATTACTTAATAAAAAAATCTTAAAAAATGGAATCGGTTTTTCCCCACTAGGCATCAGATCTCTCCAACATTGTTCATAGAGTCCACTGTTCTATCATCCCTCAGTAATGTAACTAAAGTTACAATTATTGTCAAAATATCAAAAATATTTGTAAATGGTCCCTATTTCGAATAAATTATATGTATAGTACCATTTACCTTTTAAATTATCCGCGTACTCGCCCAGATCGATATTTCGAGCCCAACGGATAAACCTTTGATTGGTCCAAACCAGAGGATCGGCGTCGACGTTTTCACATTGATGCCGCCGAACTGCTAATGCCTAAAACAGAAAACAGTGGTGTGCATAGATAACACAGTGCTTCTTCATTGCGCAATGTTGCCCTCAGACGGCACAATCTTTTTCAGTTTGTGCAATATATTTTCAACTTTTGAAAATCGCGCAATACATAGCACAATCTTTCAATCTCGCCCTCAGACGCTCAATTTCGACTAATTTTATTGTACAAATCAGACTTTTGCGCAATAATATTGCACGTCTAGGGGCTGCTTGACTCTTCTTCAAGAGATAATCTTGAAAGAGCTCACCTGGCGATCATATTTCATCATGCGCAACAGATGGATCCCGTGGACGATAGACGCTTGGTGAAATTTACGTGTTACGCCGAGATATTTTTCCAATTCTTTCTTACTCAGATGGTCCAACATCCGAGCGTCGACCAAATTCGTGGCGAAGTTTTCCGAATACTGCAAAAAAAAGAAGATTCGATAAAATTGTGAGGTTAGACATGTTGTTGTAGAGATTTGGTACTTGTTGTTGGGAAGATGTGATGTACTCAAAACCCAGTGACTGAGTCGACTTGGTTGTGGACCCTATGGCTTCACGTAAGTCGCTTAGGAATTTTCTAACCTTCAAAATTGTCCAGTACCTCCATGATAACAAATACTGAATGCTACATACTTCGCTCGCCCTGATGATGCCCAAACGGGCGAAAGTACTCGTCCAGAAAATAAACAATTGGAGAATGAGTCGCCTGGTTTTCTCCCCCTCACAATCCCTGGACACTTGTTAATAATTTTGTTCACGATTCTATCTTCAATAAACTCAAGCGTAATTTCATGTATCTTTTTGGGTATAGCACCCGTACCAAATCTCTGCATTGTGATCATGGTGGGTTACCTGAGGTAGTCCAAGATCCGGGAGCCATTCGCTAGAAACCCAGGTGTGGCCCAGTTGGCCAATGCAAGGGTAACGCATCATACTTGGATTACGATGCTCTTCTATCGCAAGACGAAGTTTCTTTCGATGCATAGGATGTGTCACTCCGAGGCCAACTTCGAGTTCAACGTCGCTCAGCTCGAGGAGAACCTTCAACAACAATGTAATACTTTCCTAAGGCTATAAATACGAAGCAAGTTAGTGTAATGGTTAATGCCTAGAAAATATTTTGGTTTATTATTCAATAATAAACCATTGTAATCGCCCAAGAAAAAAAAATTATAACCCCCCTCAAAATTTGATGTTTTTTGCACTGTGATAGGCTCTCGTTATACTATCATTCGATTCAGCATGGAAAAATACGTCAATTCGATATAAACGTGCTCATATTATACTTGGTTTTGACAGTTTTTCAATTTGTCGGCGAGTAGAATTTAAATTAAGAACATCACCCACTGCTACAATGTGAACGGCCTTTTAATTTTTTTTTTTAATTAATTAAACAATGTTTATTTAACACGGTGGTCGAGTATGGCCTTGTAATTACTTTTGCCAAGAAGGATTTTCAGTCAACAATCACATTATTTTTATCTCAAAAATTACGGCAGATATTGTGCAATGTGACAAATATATAAATAAATATAGGTACGTATTTTTTGCTAGAACTTGATTTTACATTTGTCAAGAATTTTTCCAACAAACCTCTAGAATTTTTCTAGGTTTTTTCTTAGAATTTTTCCAAGAATTTTCAGAACTTTTCAAGAACATCATAGAACCGCTCACCTTTCCGGATTTAATATTTTGAGCACATTTTGGCCCGTATTGAGGCATTCCCAGGGCGATTTCCAGCCATGCGAGGACAGTAGGAGCTCTCCATCTTTCCATTGGAATGGCACTAGCCTCGCGCAAGAGACGTAACTTTTCCGCGTATCCTTCCTCCGTTAGTGGTGACCAACTGCGATTGCACGACTCGCTCGGCGTCTCTGGCAGCGTAGCTGTGAGATTTATGTAAACTTGAAGAATTAGAGGTCGGTGAACCATATGCATGTGCAAATAATAATAATTCAGTCAATAATCTACTGACTTGGAAATTAAATTCAACTTATACCTTCTTGACTATTTTGACTGGGATGCTTCTTGTGTCTACTTCTGGCAAATACTCTTGAAATGCTACCCCACGTGCTACCCCCGGATCTTCCAGTTGTAGCGCTTGAAGGAGCACTCCCGCCGCTTCCTCTCAGCTTCCCTCGCCTGAGAGGCTCAACCTCCAACTGAGGTGAGCTCAGCTGCTCTACAGATCTGCAGCAATAGAAAAATATCATACTTAGTAAACAATATGAAGAAAACTCAGTGAATTCATGTAACTAAAAACGAACAAAGAGATGTGGAAATAATACAAGCAATATTATAAGGGTTGTCAAATTCAATATACAGCTGGTCAATGGACAGCGTTTCTTGAATCGATCACTCTGCAATAAGCTAACTATGCCATCAATGCTGCCATGTTTCTCAATTTCATTCACAACTTCGACCCAACCAAATTGATTCATTTTTTAAACCTTCATTTTTGCAACCTAGAAACGAGGTCACTTCGAGGTCACAATAGGTAATTTTTTCGATGAAAATAACTTGTGACTTTCAATATAAACATTTGCTTTTTCGCTGAATAATTCTCCTTTGCAAGACTCATTCGTGTGTCAGTATTCCCATATTTTTCCCTATCGAGTATTGTCAACCATAGGATTATTTCAATTTTCGATTTTTCAATTGATGCTTTCTGTAAAAATCACAGAATTCGCAAGGGGAATTCTCACAGAAAGTACTGCCAAGAAAGCTTCATGAACAGACGATTTTAGACCAAACAAAACCTGTTCTGATTCTGCTCTTTTAGTCAAACGACACGAAATAGCTCGTTTCAAATTGAGTAGGAAAAATCACGAGAGTGACAATTATTCGTTAAGCAGATGGATTGTTTGTCAAAATTATTATAATAATATTTATTAATTTTTATATAATTACACCAATGTTTTTTTTTTTTTTTTTTTTTTTTTTTTTTTTTTTTTTTTTTTAGGGTTCGGCCTTTTGTTACTTATATTTGTAACCCCTTTCTTTATTTTATTACCTGTGATTCTGAATATTGCCCCATTATTATTATTATTATTATTTTTTTTTTTAGTAGGTTCAACCTCAGGGTTTATTTTTATTTATTTTGATATTAACTACCCTTATCTATCTCTCCTTATTTTATATATCAACCCAAATATCAACTACTTGCCGAATTATCCTCTCTCCCCAAATGTTGCCACTCAATTAAAAATCAGCGTCCTTATAAATACCTGGAAAGGGTAGAATTATCTAGAGACCTGGAGAATGAATGCGCGTTGAGCGGTGATAAAGATGGGCTGCTGCTCTCCTTGGGCGTTGTCACTGAAAAAAAGCACCGAAAGAAAATAATTTAAACGCCTAATCGAAGTAATCGACTAGCTAAACGTGCAAGCATGCCAATTTCGATAGCTGCTCGATCATGCAGGGTTATATAGATTTGTTAATGATCCGCTGGTAGAGCTCGACGGTTTCAGAAATTACAACCTCTTTCATCCCCTAAGTCAGGAAAAATATTTCAAAATAGGAGTTAGAATGAATCACCTAAAAAGAAAACTTGCGTAACTAATTGCGACAAAAATTGTTTCAGAAAAGGTTCCCGACCGAAAAGGGCTTTCGTCTTCAACATCAGGCAAAATCTGATCCAGTGATTCGAAGTAGAATCCAATTCGATTCATGAATGACTCGAAAATGCATGCACTCGGTCGATTCAAGTTGCCAAAAAATAGGAAGAATTCTTGGAAATGATTTTAACGCTTTCAGGCGGCTCATATGATCGCTTTTAATTGATTTTCAAAACAGAACATCCATACTCGGTTATTAGGCTGAATTTTTTTAATCGTAAACATGAATACAATTTTGAAACAGGAGCCGCTAACTCACGTTGATACATGTGCGTGGTTGTTTTTGACGTGACTAGTGAGATAGTATCGTAATCCAAATGAATACCATCGATAGCGATTGTTGGTGGCCCTAAAACAATTTCGACAAACTTCAACCGTCTGAAGTTGGACATCCTAGTAAGTTTGTATAATGGCTCTGATAATGCTCCCATTTGAAAAGAAAACGATAGCCGTTGAGCCGAATTTTTGCACAATTTGACTCCCACTACTTAGTAAATATTTGTCTGTATTTTCCTTCAAGGGTTGATACGGGGGAATCGTCAGGTAATAGTTTCAACCGTGTGTAGACTGGATCATGCCATACGGTGGGGTTTCATTTACAACTATCCCTTTCTTTGATTTAAATTAATATAGATTTTGAATTAATTCAATTCACGGTCGTTAAACATGCAGGAGGCGTGTGATCGGACAAAATTTACTATTGCTAAATAAAGCAAAGCTTCGTACACAGATATATATATTTTTTTAATTCCGTGATAGATTATAATTTTTATCAAACTACAAGAAACCTAATCAGACGATTTGTTTAAAAAATGAAGCTCATTTACAGCCCATTAACATGGTAATGTCGTATTTACAAAAAAAAAAGTGGCAAATGATTGTACAGTGCTTAATTATTCCAATGCTTCAATAATGACTTAAGAAGACCATTTCTGATATTAACTATTCCGAACATTTCTTAACGTTTCCACCTAGCGACAGATTGCTAACTATAATGGGAAATTCTTTAACAACAATAGTTATTTAAATATATTTTTTTTAAATTATCGAATTAAAAGTTAAATGATTCTCAAAACGGTGTTCAACGACAATTTTTATAGCTCCAAAAATTCTCGAGCAATACCTACCCTAATGCAAAATTTCTGAAAAGCTCAAAAATCGTCCTCGAAAACTGCGATGACTTGAGAGAGCTATCGACCCTGCTATAATAGCCTCATTCGATTCAGCGTCCAAAAATGTATAGAAACTGATACCATAATATACACCATTGTATGACAAGCAATGGCAAATACGAATTGTATCCCCCGAAAAACCTCTAAAAATCCTATTAAAGCTGAGGCCAAAATTTTCAGATTTTCGGTAATAATTCCAGAAATTTAGCTATTGCAGCTTTCCCAGAAAAGTGTGTTGGACTGCGGGCGGATAGAATCTATTGGATTCTACATGCTTTGAAACGTAAAATTTTGAGGGGGTTAGACATTTTGTATCTTGGGCGATTACGATGGTTTAATATTTAATCATAAACCAAATCAGTGCACCACTGTGAACCAACGATATTGGCGGAAGCGCTCTTTGCCAAAGTAGACCACGTTATTGAGTGTTAGGTATGGAAAAAATCTGGGATATCAGCATTAAAAAGCTATCTACTGAAGGAGAAAATGTAAGAAAATCCCAAGAGAAACAACTACAGGATCACCAAATGTCCTGGACCATGGATTTCTGCCTTTGAGAAATTTCTGCCTTGAGAAACCGAAGCTGTGGACAAATATTGAGAGCATACAGCTGTGAACCGGAGCCCCGAGAAGATATTGCCTTATTCAGCTCATTAGTAATTATTCGTGAACAAGGTTTGTTTTTAAAGCAACAATGGAGTAACAAATGCCTCCCTTTCATTGGCACATCGATTTTAAGGTAAAAACCACAGGTTTTATGGGGCAGGAATTTTCTTGCTAACGGCTATTTTGCGGTCAGCTCATGAGAAAGATTCCACAAATCATTGAAGGGTGGCCACAGAAGATGATCTCAGAAGATGAATGATCTCATTTTACAAAACTTGGTTTGTCTCGTTAGGCTCACATATTGCGGAAGCATTGTCCACCCAATTCGAACGTTTTTCTATTTTTGGGTCTCCTGGCTAGTTTTTCAATAGCACTTGTAAACTAACTTTGCCGCCTTCGTACGAGTTTCTTGATTTATAATTATTGGATATATCTGTATCAGACTCAAACGTGGAACTGTGTGATCTATGCACACCACTGGTGTAGTTGTTCTCTCGTTCCACGAGAGGGGCCATACAAAGAGCCTCGAACTGCAAGATTCCTCGAGCATCTAACGATACCTGTCTTTACACTAGATTTTCCTCGATTCTTATAACATAAGTCGACGGATTGAAGATATACTCTACCGTCAGTGGTGGAGTCGGACAGATTGGTGGTGGACTGGCGGTCGGATGATCCACGGAGTCCAGAATCGACACTGCCGGACGTTCGATCGCCTGGGCCGCCGTTGACGCCTCTCCAGCCGGCCCCGATGCTTTCCTGATCTGATAGGCAACCTCCAGAACTCAGCTGTCGTCGAGCCTGTGCCGAGGAAGCATTATAACATGTTTAAACTGATGGAATCGCGGGTACAAATTTCCCTTGGAATGGCAATCTCTGAAGAAGACAATAATTTCGAACCATGGCAACAAAGAACGATGGCCACGAATTCTAGATCTCAGGTAACTTGACGATGAAGGGTCCGTTTACCAATCGAAGATAGAGCCGAGATATTGTAATTTTTTCCCCCCTACATTTAGGAGTATCAAGGAGCTTTCCAAATACTCACAAACGAGAAAATTGCTTGGTAACGCTAACTCTAGTATATTTATCTCGGCTTTAGCGGATAAAGTTCGTTATATTCATAGAGTAAAATATTTAATCATTGGTTTTCCAGTTGATAAAGATATCAATGGTTATCAATCTCTAGATATCAATGGTTGGAAGTGTCATGCGATGAGCAAGTTGCTCCAAGATTTCACTCTTCATCTAACGTATAACAAATAATGTTGGTTGAAATTAAAAAATAAATATTTTGATTACACGCTCAATTTTCGTTCATGCTACGAAAACAGTGATAGGTATTTTCTTCTTAGCGCATTAGCGTGCACTTTTTCATGTTCAGAAAAAATGCATTACCTGGTAAAATTGACTTCTGTTGGATTAAAAAAAAAAAAAAAACACGCAGCAATTGATTGTACAGTGGTTTAATATCCCTTTGCTTCAATAATGATGTAGGAAGAACAGCCGTTTGTGATCGTAATTATTCCGAAAATTTGTAAATGTTCCCACCAAACAACAGATTGGAAACGACAAGGGAAAACTCCGTGGCAACTATTGTAATTTTAATCAATTCCGTACAGCTGAAGAGAGTGAATGAAGAACAATTCAACGGGTATACAAAGACTTATAGCTCCAAGAACTATTAAGTTATGCCAAATTTCTGAAAACCTAAAAAATTCGACAATAAAAGCTGCGATAACTTGAGAACCATTAAAGCTATCGACCCTACGATGGTCTCATTCGATTCAGCGTCCAAAAATCTATAGAAATTGATACCAAACACACTTTTGTTCGAAAAACTTTCGAAATTCGAATTTCCTCCCCCTCAAAACCTCAAAATACTTTTAGAGTTGAGGCAGCGATTTGGGTAGAGAATTGAGCCGTTGTCAGACCAAGATCGATTTTTGGTGAAAATTTCAAGAATTTATTTATTATAGCATCGTCAGAAAAGTGTTGACGGCGGACGGACAGAATTTTTTTATTGGATGTTCGGATTCTAGATGTCTCGAAACGTAAAACATCAAAAATTTTTGTTTGGAAAATATTTTTTCCTGGGCGATTACAATGGTTTATTATTGAAGGATAAACCAAAATTGAGTTGGCGTTATCCTTAGAGTAACTCTAAGGCTAACTCCAAATCAATTTTTCAGGTGAAATCTAAATTAGAAGTTTCCTAAGCTGCACAATCACCCTAAAACCACATTAATTAGCCACAGTACTCAATCTCTCGCACTGAGATCGAGACAACTGGTTAATGTCAACCTTGTTGCAATATTGGAAAAATAAGATCGACCCTCAGCAATTCATTGTTGTAATTGATCAGGATAGAGGTCAAAGCAAAGCCAGTTGTCCTTCGCCGAGCACTCGGAATAATTTATTTCCTTCCTAAAACTATAAAAAATGTTATTTTATTTTATAGTTTATAACTATAAATTTTATAGTTTTTAGTTCATAGTTATAAAGCGCGAAAAGACATAAAACATGAACTAAACTAATGGGAACATTAAAATTTTGTAACTACAAGTCAAAACCTATAAAATTTATAGTTTCAGAGGTTTTGAATCGTATTTACCAAATTTTAATGTTCCCATTAGTTTAGTTCATGTTTTATGTATTTTCGCGCTTTTAAAACTATAATATTTATATTTTTATAAATTTTATATTGATATTTTTTAAAGACATAAAACATGAACTAAACTAATAGGAACATTGAAATTTTAATGTTAAAATGTTGTTAATGTTCAAAGCTTAATTTTCAAAACCTAAAACTATACATTTTTATAGGGTTTTAGGTTTTGACTTGCAGTTACCACATTTTAATGTTCCTATTAGCTTATTTCATGTTTTATGTCTTTTCACGTTGTTAAAACTACCTGAATTACAGTTTTAACTATACAACAGAAAATGGTTTCCTAACACGTTGGACGGTGGTCAAACTAGCTTGATACCATGATCTCCAAACCCTGAGGAAGGAAATAAATTATTCCGAAAGCTCGGCGAAGGAGATCTGGCTTTGCCTCTGTTCTGATCAATGAGAGATCGCAGAATTCTCGACAGCCGCAGCTCTGCAACAATGGCGAGCATAATTCCCGGTATATCATTACGGCCTTTTTTTTAAAAAGCATCACAGATACAATATTACAATTTCACACTCACATCAAGGCAATAAGAATACCGCAATCGCCTGTTTTATAAATTAACCACCCAGTGCAGACAAACCGATTTCAACAGGCGCTGTATGAGAATAAATACAAAAGCGAAAGATGGAATCAAACGATGAATTTGCTAAGACCACACTCGCATTCGTTCGAACGGCTACTGATGATGACATTCGCCAAAAAATGCGTTCGTTGCAAACGATACACTTGATCCAATTCAAATTTTCTGCACCCAGTGCTCCACGAGCTAGTTCGAAATTCGAGTGTTAGGAGACAACCGATGATGTATGTAACGGGGAAATGATTGTGTTTAGTTGATAATGTGTGAGAAATGCAAAGGATTAAATAATAATGTACTCGTTTATTCCTGATGCTACTAAAAAATTATCAAACTTGAATGTCGGATCAATGCGCAGGTACCTACTCGATAAAAACTTCATCTATTTCACTGGGTTTCAAATATTCGAGCGAACGGCTTTGAATGTTTCAAATAAAATTGCATTTTTCATGGAACACTTAGGCGACGTTATGAAAGAAACGGAAACAGAAATCTAAAACCAATAGTGCAAAAAAAAAGAAACCTAAAATCAATAGTGCAAAAAAAAACCTAAAATCAATAGTGCAAAAAAAGGTGACACAAAAACGATTTGAAATCAAATAAAACGGAAATGGAAATTGAAAAAAATCGCAGGAGATAGTTGGAGGGAAGAAATGGCGAAATAGTGCACGACATTGATAAGAAGAATTCACACAAGAAGCCACGACAATGGATGATGGGTTAGGTACTCACATTGTAATGATCTCTGGTTGGGAGCTCTCTTCGAGGGAAACCATTTTCTGGCGAGCGACCATCATCAGCGCCACCAGGGCAATGCGTACTCGCACACTGCGCACACAACATAAAACCACACGTCCGCTTGGATTTCTTTCCTTTTTTTTGGTTTAAACAAAAACTACTGTCCTACTCAAACAACAAATTTCGCGAAACTCGTGCGATTCGCGTGCCAACGAATTTCCATAGATTTCGGTTAAGTCAGTCAGATTTGTTGGAATAACCACGATTCTATGGAAAACTGCACGTGTTCCAGTGCTCTTCGCCATAGATGATTTGAAATTTGATCACGGAAAAATTCACAGGAATAAATTTTCTCGACTAATTGATTGCGTAGCCTGAATTTTTTTTGTGCGTTTCTCACAGTTGGTAGTAGAAAATTACATTTAAAAAAAAAAGTTGGAAATTTCGTCTAGTTGAATTATTATTTGACCAAAACAAACGATCGATTTTCGAACCACTGCGATAAAACCAACAAAACGCCGACATTTTGAGGGAAAACGAACGAAAATATGAAATTTCGGGTGGAATCCCTTATGACGAATTTTTAATTTGGAGTCCAGAGATCCGAAAAGAACGTCGTGCGGAGAAAATAAAAATTGGGCCAGAGTTCGCCATGATCACCTTTTTATGGGTAACTTTTCGAGCCGAACAGTACTGCAAATAACGTATTCGATACAACCAACATAGTCGACCACGTAACTAACGAGCTGCATAATATTGATTGTCTAATATTGATTGATAATATTGATTGACTTACAAATCGAATTTACCAGATCGCCCAGATTAAGATTTCACCCAGTTCAAACCGTCAAAATATTGCCTAGCGACTGAAGGATCCAGTTCTTCCACGAAATACGTCAATTATAGGAAATCGATGCCTACAGAACAACATGTGATATGGAAAAAAATGGATTTTGAGGTTTTGGATGATTTTTATTCAGAATTTCGAGCCAAATCACGTGGTGGCCTCAGTTTTTTTGTTGGTAGCGCTGCGAATGAGTTATTCCCGCTTAAACAACATGTGTTATACCATTCTTGTCGGCAACAAGTGTTATCAAGGTGTTTTCATGAATTGAGCTACTATCTAGATTCCAAAGCACGAAGCATGATATCACAGGTTGCCCCACTTCTGCACTCTTCTTGACACTGATTGCCCCATTCTTTAAAAACGTTTTTTCTCTCTCCTGAAAACCAGCCAAATTTTTATAACAGATGTCGTCCTGTAGCCATCGAAATTAATTATGTAATTTATATCGATTTTCGGAGCGAGCTATTTTTGAACTTAATCTAAACACCAACTGTCGAATGTCTAAATGTGGATTGGTCAGTTCAGTCAGGATAACAATGGAGCATTCTAATGAAGACAGTCGAATTTGGGTAGATATGTTTGCTCTTCGATACAAAGAACCACCGCAATTCAGAGCAGTAATCGAGGCTAGTATTTTACTTATGTAACTCAAGACACCGGGATTGAACTAGATTGCCAACCCGTTTTCAAATCTCAGAAAATCACATACATCCGAAATTACTTGGCGATATTACCGCTCAGCATTTGTAAATTATATTTCGAGTATCAATGTTGCCAAGGCTTCAACTTCACTTCCTCAACTGACGATTTTCATTCCAGTTCATTGGTATAAAAATAAGTTCGAGCATGAAGCCTAATATTTCATATTATGTGGAAATTGGGTTCGCTTCCTGCCAAGACGTCGTGCTTGGATTACATGGTGCGGAACGGTTGATGATTGGCAAGAACCACCAACACCGATTCTTTCCTCGAGGGGAATTTCGGTGCGGAATGTACAGATCAAGTTTTTCATATTTTCCGCCATCCAAGCGTTGATATCTTCAAATTGATTATTTTTCAGTCGTGCGAATCTTTATTTGTACTACTAATTGATGCTGATTTTTACATTTTTTTTTTTTTTTAAATAGTAATTTTGGTGTATTATTCAAGAATAAAAATAAAAAACTGCACAACGATGATAAACGATCGACTATCGATCGGTTCACGATTGATTGAGAAACTGGGCGGAGGGATTTACATGAAAAAAAAAAAAAAAAATAGGGGTAGTTTAAAATTTAAAACCGTTGGCTGAAAAAATCGCCAAATTTCCATTTTGGTCCTTGAAAATTGAAGAAGTAAATTCAAAATGTATCGAAAAAAATAGTTTTGGCGAAATTTTCAATCATTTGTAATTTTCCATGAAAAACAAATTCAACATGTTACGTTTCAAAGGATGTACAAACCGAATATCATATAAAACCGCTGCAAATTATTTTACATTGGTTTTTTGCTGCAGTATTGATGTATAAAGACCACCCATTTGTGATACTAATCATTCCGAACATTTGTGAACGTTCTTACAGAAAAATAGATGGAAACTAAAAGGGATACCTCCTTAGCAACTATTTTATTTTTCCTTTATTTTAAAAATGAAGGCTTTTAAATTGTTCGCCTTACGGTACACTTGGAGAGTGCTTGACGAGCATTCCAACTAGCCTAGAACGATTTTTATAGCTCTAAGAACTCTCGAGTTATACCCTAATGCCAAATTTCTGAGGATCTCCCTGGCTTATAATTTATTCATCATTATTATCATCTTTTATCACATCGAACTGTCTGTAACGGACCACGATTATTCGCATGGTCCATTGTTGTGCATTTTCTGATTATTTTTTGTTCCATAATAAAGCATGTTTCATCTATCAATCCACCATCTTTTATCATAATGACTATTGAATTATAATCGTTTAAAATAGGAAAATATCACCAAAAACCACCAGAATCAGTAATCGGAAATTGATTTAAATTTATATTGGATTATCATTCAATAATACACTACGTAATCGAAAAAATATTTCTTTTAACGAAACACCGATATTTAAAAAAACCCGCAATGCTTTCCGTTTTCAGTTCTACGTCGAGTTAGCGTCTCTCCACATTCCGCGCCATGTGAACCCAGCACTTGTCTTTCTTTCTAAGTTAGGAAGCTTTTAGGCTGGTTTTACGGAAGAACACAGCTCCTGGCCCCTGAACAGATGAAGCTGTGATCGTAGAGGCGGTTTTGACGTTTGGGTATGAAAGGATGGCAACGAAAATCAAGTGTAGATCAGCATGATGATGAGAAATTTGAAGCCTCAGCAATAGTATTTAAACGTGGCCCAGCATAACTGGCAGTGCTTTTGACGAGAGCCAGAAAATTAGCGCCTCTCAATACAAACGTCATCCAACCGCATTCATCATCTTTCAAACGGATTCAGCGATGAAATGTGAAGTTTCAAGTTGACAAGACATACGAAAAGTGAGCGTGGATGGTATAAGCGGTAACTTGGAAGCAAGTTGTTTGTAGAAAAATTATTAGTTGAGATTTTCAAGTAGAATTTTCTCTTGGCTTTAATTTGGTAAAAGCTGTGTCCAGGAACATGAACTCACATCTAAAAGTTCTCGCTGTTTCAGATCAAGTTGAGCAGCCAGGCTTAAGCTTCGCTCAGCTTCGTCGCGCGCATGTCTTAGCAGGCTCCACCTTTCCCGTTCCCGATCGGCCCTCTCCTGCGACAGGCTATCCTCACTTTCCCGCATGCGCTGTTAAAAAATATCCAAACGTCTCCACTTTTGAACGGCAGTCAAATGTTTCAATCGAATTTCCAACCTGGCTTTGGTCGCTCATCCCTTTCTGTGGATATTTGCTGATTTTTCCAACCGGTGAAAAATTAAATTTTTATCAATTGGAAGAAGCTGTCAGCTAGGAAGTTGGTTAATTTTGCTATCCTAATTTCGACCGCAATACGTAGTGTATACGGAAGATTGATTTTGTTGCGCAAGAGAAACACACCGCTTTCTACTTCAATAGATTATTTTTGACATTTCGCCAAACAGTGGGGAAGACGCCTATTTTTTATTTTCGTTCCTAATGGCCTGAATTCTGTTATTTGTTGTCAGCCGAAGAGGGAATGACCAATTTTTCATGAAAATTGTGAGTTTCCGAGGAGAAAATCGCTAAGGAAAATCAGCGGTTTGAATAAACCCGGAGATGCAACTCCGGGTTTATTGAAGTAACTCCCTAGAGCGCTCTGCAGTCGGCTGAAAGACAGACAACAACAACAAGACGGTCTTTAAGACTGGAGTCATGCTAAATCAAGTTCTTCACTGCTACTTGTTATGTTTTTTTAATCGTCGAGTTAGCACCGCCCGAAATGCCTCGTAAAGCAAATCAATCGCTGAGGGGGGTTTGGTAATCTCACAGCAACCTCAAATCATTGCTCCCAATGTTAGTTTATTCTTCCGAAGATACAAGCGCTAGTATCGATATTCACGTCCAACGGACAAGTTATGACGTAATAACTATATTCATTTTTCGTTCAAAATCATCGGTTTTCATTGGCGATTTTCTCCGCGGAAACTCACAATTTTCATGAAAAATTGGTCATTCCCTCTTCGGCAGACACCAAATAGCAGAATTCAGGCCATTTGGAACGAAAATACATGCTGCGAGAGAAATGAAGGCGTTCCATCCGCGTATTGGAAGATGAGCTAATAACGCCTTTTTCTTTTTTAAACTAAATCGCCCGCGCTGAGATTGTGGAATCCCATTTCATAAGGATAAAAGACGAAGAGATAGTGAAGAATTCCAATAATTTTTTATCAACGTCGATTTTGGCGTTCGAGTTCGGCGAAGCGTTCAAAATAAAAGGAGAACGTTTTGATTAAAAGTCTAAAGGCATTATCGGTCTCTTTCCCTATATTAACGAGGAATAGTGGCGATCCTGAATATCAACGACAGTAGTTGAACACAGATAATATTCCAATACATAATTTATTATTATGTAGATCTTGAGACGAACTGAATCCCTGCCATATACCGACTATTGTAAGTTACCGACTGCGGAAGCTCAAAACCGCGTCAAACGAGCAAGAAGCATTTCCCCCATCAATTTTCAACAATAAATACACATGCCTGATTCGCGAATCGATTTGCGCACGAAAATCCTTAGCAATAAACGAATCTCACCGCGAAATCGACTGTCTTCACTAATGCACCGGAATAACCGACATTAGATAAAATAATCAGGTAACGGACTGAATTGCAATGTTGATGCAAACGAAAATAGGAAGGAGTACAACGCACCGCTGTTGATTGGCTCTGTGCAGAAAACAAATGAAAACAAGACCCACAGAAAGAGATAAGCAAAGCAAACTAGTAACATGCCCTAATACGCATTGGCTATCGAATCAAAAATAAATTTAATCCATAAACGAGAAAATCCTGCAAGTTGGCGATAGTTTAACTCCAAATATGAGACACAAATCATGAAAATAAAATGATCGTTTAGATAAAAATTAATAAAACCAAGGCTAACTGATTGGTTTGTAAATTGAACTCATTTCTCTGGAATTTTTTCTGCTTATTGTAAATTACGGATTGTTATACAATGCGTCACGTTGAAGGAAAAAATCGAAGGATCGACAATCCGTGAAGTAATACACGTTTGACATTAAAAAAAAAAAAAAAAAAAAAAAAAAAAAAAAAAAAAAAAAAAAAAGAGGACTAAGTGTGTGACATAAAGGCATCGAATTACTGTGCTTTGGTACATTCGATATCGATGTGCTGGGGAGGGATATTCATTAAAGAATTCGTTCAGCAGTCAAAATACCTGTTTGAATACCTGTTCAAACGTCCTTATAAAATCCCTCAGTTCCTTTTCTTTGTCGTCCAACGTCGCGTAGAGTTGTTTCATTTGATTTAGAAGATCGTACTTTTCGGATTTGAGCTTTTTCCGGTCCGCTTTCAAGGCTGAAATAAGAAAAAGTCGAAGAAAAAAATTATTCAATGCACACACATATTTCAATGCAATTTCATTCATATTCATTACGATTGCGAGATTAGTAATTTTTGGCGAATGATGCTGGAAATAGCGGTAGCTAATTTTCCGCTGGACTTGAATCTTCTTTCATTAAAAAAAAAAAAAAAAAAAATCATAAAAGAACGGCTATTTTTGCTAGGCGGTAACCCAGTTGAAAATCACTAGCCTGATACTCGGTGACGTTTTCGTGACAACTGTTATTATTATGGTGATTTTCCCATTATACTGTCCGTCACACAAAATTGTTTTTATTCCATGAAATTTCAATGGGCAGTGCAACGAATTCTGTGAAATGAAATGGTATTCGGGATTCGGCTTTCGTCGCTGTACTGGAGATGTCTTTCGGAAAGGTAAGCGGCTATAGGTTAGAAATCACCATTTTAACGGGAAAATGCATTCAACGCGTTGTCGTAAAGTGTGCATAAAAATGCGTAGGCAATTTGGTGGGTTGCAATGGTATTTTTATAAGTCATAAAAGTATCGCATACGACGAAATTAAAACTTAAAGTTATTTTCAATTACGCAACTAGTTTTTTTTTTACGTAAAATTTTTAATCAGGTAACTAGTTTTTGTATAAATTCATTTAAATAAATACAGTTCATAATGAAAACCCCTTGAGCGTTATTTGTGCGCTTCCGAATGAACAAAATTCAAAAGCTAGAGGCCTCGCCGACATTTAACTGGTAGTTCGAAAAATTCATGCACGTCAGTTCGCACTAGAGTTAGTTTGAAAACTAATTTCATATAATGACGATACAACCCGTTTACGAATAATTCACGTTTCCATCAGTGTTTCCAGACCGTTCTCTTGTACGTCTTCAAATCGCAAACAGGAAGATCAAGTGAACACTTTACCCCTGTGCAGAAAGCTGATTAAAACTTCATGCACGTTAGATCAACTAGATGCCAGAATTAAATCACCTCGAGTGATAATCATCGGAGCGGGAATCGCTGGATTATCAGTAGCTCACCGGCTTGCGCAGTGCGGAATAAAAGATGTCATCATCTTAGAAGCCACCAACAGGTGATTTATTCGGATGTTGATGAATGAAGAGCAAGAATTTTTCGAATTTAGAAAACCATCGAGTTCGAGTGTGTCAGAATGTTCCGGAAATCATTTCACTTATTAATCTTTATAAGCATTCAATAGGAGGATATACTTATTTATTTTCAAAACTATAATTCCACACTTCAAATGAACGTACATTTTTGTTGTAAATATTTTAATAGATCGCAGTAGAAACGGTTTGCATTTATTTCTTCGGCTATGCAGGCAATATGTAATTGCAGGTCATTGTCATACCAGTACATACAATACTTAAAAACGTCCATGATTGATTTCATGAATATTGAAAAAATGAGACCGCTCAACACAGCCCTTGAGGAGTCCCAATGACATCTCCCCAAGACGAGAGCCTACCGTTGGGGGCCCTGGTAGGGCTGGATAAAAAATGAGAGATAGAGAGGGGATAGGAGGAGAGAGGGGGTAGAAGGAGTGGGGATGGAGGAGAGGTGGTAGGAGGAGAGTGAGAGGGGTGATAGAGAGCTATGGCTTCTGAACAAGGCTAGGGCTTAATATTCCCTTAATATTCAAATAGTCTGATTGGATCTTGGAAAAATATGCTGAATGGTTGGGTTCACAACAAACATGGCATTATCACCCGTGATTACTACGCTAACCGAGATAAAAAATTTCATTTGAAACAGTACCTACGGCTCCTCGAATTTAGAATTTGAATGCTACACTCTTTTGGTATCCATTGAACAATAGTATTCACTGGGCTGTTTTCAGCAGCTCAGTTCAAATTAACTCGGCTCACATCTATGTTATTACAGGTTAGGAGGCAGAGCGTACACCTGCCCTTTTGACGGACATCCGGTCGATCTTGGAGCCCACTGGATTCGGGGAGCGACAATATCAAATCCTATTTTCAACCTTGCTACGCAAGAGAGACTCCTTTCCATACCGACAGATGTCGTCGATCCGTTTAGAGGAATATTCATGCTGAGCGATGGGACGCCGATTTCTGAAGAAATTCGCCTCAAGAGTGCAAGAATTTACAGAACGATCATCTGCCACGTCAAAGAATTGTTTAACGATCCAGAAGGAACGTCGGAACATATGTACGACTCGATCTGGACTTTCTTGATGGAGCATACGGAACTTGAAGCAAGCGGATTGGAGGCGCAAAAAGCGGAACTGATAAAAAATGTTGTATTGGCAATGATGAACTGCCTCAAAGCAAGTTTGGGAGCTGACTTGCAAGAGGTTCCAGTCGACAGCTATACATGCAACAAACCCTGTCTAGGTGGAGACACATACTTCAAAACGGGGTTTAAATCCGTAATAGACGCAATGGCAAAAGTCATTCCTAAAGATAATATCAAGCTGAATCAAGAGGTATGCGTAATTAAATGGGCGAATACGACCTCGAAAGAAGGTCGCGTCGTAGTAAGAACGAGGAATGGCGATGATTACCATGGGGACTTTGCTGTGGTGACTGTATCGCTTGGCGTTTTGAAAGATCGATACGAGAAACTTTTCTGCCCCATGTTGCCCAAGAAGAAAGTGGAAGCAATTGAGAAAATCGCGTACGGCAATATCAACCGAGTATATTTACTGTATGACAAGCCATTTTGGATCAAGGGAGAAGGAAAAATAAGAATTTGCTGGAGCGCCAAAGAACTGAATGACAAAGATAGATGGGTACGCTCCATAGCGCTCATTGAGGAAGTTCCAGAGCATCCCAACGCTCTGATGTTCGTGATCGGAGGACCATCCGCAATTTGCGTGGAAGAGCTGAGCGAGAGATGCGTTGCTCGTGACATTACAAATCTGTTGCATCAGGTTTTAAACGACACGTCTTTGCCTATGCCCAGCAAAATCATGCGTTCCAGGTAATTAGGTTGATAACTTGTGTCCAATGAGTACACACGCAAATCGAGCGGTCACATTATATTATGACTAATTGGAGACGTGGAGACGTGCATCAAGAATACATCATTGAAAAATATTCCTCCTGGAAGGCTTACGCTTCTATAATAGTGTCTTTGATTGCAGATGGAGAGCTGATCGATTTTTCCTTGGAGCCGCAAGCTACTTCACAGCGGACACCCATTTAAATCACATGGTCGCTCTGGCTGATGGTCTGCCTACTTTTTGCGACGCCCCAGCGCCATCTCTCTTGTTCGCTGGAGAAGCTACCGTCCCTGGCATAAATGGAACTGCTCATGGAGCGCGAATTTCTGGCGTGAGGGAAGCTGATAGGATTTTCGAGATTACTAAGCGATTCAGAGGAGCGCCTCCTAAGTACAAAACCAACGCGTGCAGGAAATCTTAAATGCATCGGTTCGATATCTAAGGTTTGGTAAAACGAGCTTTAAATCGAAAAACTCGGGTGAATTTATTTTCATAATTAGTTAGCTGATAATCAGACAATGCTGATAATCAAAGCTGATAATCAAACAGTTACTGTTCGCTTCAGAATGCAACTGCATTACTATAAGTCCTTCCATTTTGGTTACGTTAATTGCGGGGCGAGGCATAGAGTCTTCGTTTGCATTTTGTGAACATTTAATTCATAAAGGAAAAATGCCATTAGTTACGAACATGTGAGGTCTAATGGAATTCTTACAGTTTTCCAAAACACATCTTGACCATCAACAGCACTGCGGAGGCCAAGCAGTGCTGAATGACGAGTTTGCCTAGCTCAGAGTATAGAACTTCACATTGTTGTTCTGAAACGATCTCGCTCAACTTTTTACTACTACGTTTGCGCAGTAAATGGAAGCCTTATGATCGTCCAAAAAGTCGAATTCGGAACGAATGAGGATTTAGAAGATATTATTGACAATAATATGGTCAGAAACACTTTCTGAAGATGTGTCTTCTTATCCCGCGTGTCAGTGGTCAAAAAAATTATATAAATCGTTATATTTTCGTGAAAAAAGAAATGAAACGCACAGAAATTTTCAGAAAACGTTCACACAGTGGAGGTGCAAAATTAGCCGATTTTGGATTGTGGATAGTACAGTGGACAGCACTTCCGAGATATAACCGTTCAAATTTTTTTCTATTTTGATTTTAACAGGCAATAAAATATATTTTTTAACGTTCGTGCTTTTAAAATGCTCGTTCTGGCGAGCAAGAGACCCTCGATTCTTTTATCCATTGGCTAAAACACCTTACTTCCACGCAATGAACTTTTATCACAATTTCGCTTGTGAGTATTTTGTAATTTCATTTTTACAGGCCGCGAAAATCAATATATTTGAAGGACACCCAATTCACACCATACCATATTTCACATATTGACTGTAGTTTGATTTTTAGAGACCGCAAAAATAAATTTATTTGACACTCGAGATCGAGCGAATGACTTGATCGCTCGGGAACAAATCTATACTATCCGCTTATTTTTTATTTAGTAATTTTCACTGTCCCCAGAAGTCGATATATTTGACTGCTAGAAGTCGTGAAATATTTAGAATTTTCATGCGCCGATTTATAAGATTTTCTGTTTTTGGGGCTCCTAGCTGGTTTTACAATAACAGTTGTATTTTAAAACGTTGCGTCCTTAGTAGGAGATTCTTGATTTTATAATGGGTTATACCTGTTATCTGCTCGAACATTTAAGCAAGGGGTGATCTAAGCTGCTTATGGTTCCTATTGCTATTTGCTTGGGATATCATTTTCTACTTAAATATTGGAATATTAAATATCCCAATATTTAAGTAGAAAATGAGTAGAAAATAAGTGAGATAATAATAAGAAAATAAATATAATAAATAATAATAATAAGAAAATTTTTCTACTCACTTGAAATGGTTTCCTTGGCCTGAGCAAGCTCTTCCTCCAACTGTGTGACTCTAGATGAGTTACTATCCACATCGGATGAGGAGTTGACGACTCCCGAAGCGGATACCAGTTTCCTCAGTTCGGAGACTTCTCTTTTCAACTTGTCATTTTCAAGTCTCAACCGAGTCCCCGCGTTGCCGGAAATGCCTTCCAATTCTGCAACTGATAAATGCTTCGAATCAAAATCACCTTCCAATCAAGCCGAAACAGAAAAACGCTGCAAATGATTGCATTGTGGTTTATTATTCCTTCGCTACAATAATTATTTAAGAAGACTATCCATTTGTGATGGTAATTACTCCGAACATTTGTAAACGTTTCCACCGAAAAATTGATTGGTAACTATAGGGAAAAATCCGCAGCAACTACTGTAATTTTAGTCATTTTTATTTTTCTCAATTTCCAATGTAAAAGATACATTTTTTGCCAGACAGTAGTGTTAGATGAGCATTCCAACGAGTATAGAACAATATTTTAATAGCTCCGAAAACTCTCGAATAATGTTAAATTTCTGAAAATCTCCCAAATGCAACACAATAGTTACAATAACTCGAGAACCAATAAAGCTATGAACTTCGCGACGGTCTCATTCGACTAAAAATTGTAGAATTGATAACAAATACGCGTTTTTCTGAAAAACCTTCAAAAATACGAATTTTCTCTCATTTTTTCTCACAAATTTTTCTCACCCTCCTAAAATACCTATAAAATGAAGATGGCGACGCGTTTGAAGAATTCATTCGTTGCCAGGCCAAGATTTATTTGTGGTACGAATTTCAAGAATTTAGCTATTATAGTAGTTTCGTCGGAAAAAAGTTGACGCCGTACGGTGGACGGACAGATTATTTTTCCTTGAATATTTGGATTCAACATGCCTTGAAACGTAAAAATTTTGTGGGATCATTTTTTTTTTCTTAGGCGATTACAATGGGTTACAATACTAAATGCACAATACAATAATAAACCAAAACGAATAGCTGGTTTTCGCGATAAAATAGAAACCTCACCAAAATCGGATTTGTGACTAGGGCCTGCAGTAGGCGAAGGCGGTCTTTTGATTCGAATTTCATCCGGGGGAGGCGGGGGCGGTTCCGAAGGTTCCCGCCTTTTGGCGAGAGAAGTCGGCCGCTTGTTTGGCGGGGGCACGTGTGTCGGGGGCGGCGGTTGCGGTAAAATCGGCGGCTGCGAATGCGATTTTGGAAGGTCCGAGTGAGAATTAAGAGGCTGAGGTTGATGGTCCCCGTCCTCTTTAGAACTGGCATCGCTGTTACGATCGCTTTTACACCCAGCGTCGTCTTTGGCGTCGCCGTCAGGCGTTGACTGGCTCAGTTCTGCGACAAAATTATTTGAATTTCAAACGGTGTAAGCCGAGAATCAAATTTTGAGAGAGGGATTGATTGATTATCGATTTATTTACAAAATCCGACAAGTTTTCGCTGCAAGCCACTCTTAAAACGAAGCGGAAATTCTTAAAATAATAAATTAATATAGCTGGGTAAAAAATTAACATATTATGTGGGCAATGAAGTAATTTACCAGGGTCGGGATAAAAATCGATTCATCGAAAAAATAATCTATTCTCAAAAGTGCAAAAATATCGGTAGTGTAAAAGAAAAATAGTTTGACAAAATGTGCAAATGTGACAAAAATAACATAGTATTGGATCTTTAAATAAATGTATTTAATATTGTGATTAAATGAAGTTTTAAATTTTTCACGAAGGTGCCGTATTGCATTCTTTGATGTTCTCAGGAAAACTAGTAATATTTTATGCTTTTGAAAAAGAATGATTCGATATAGATCATGGTTCGACAACGGGGTAATCAAAATGTTCCAGTTCGAGTTATATATATGTGCCTGCTAAAGTCGCACAGCTATCAAATAGCACTGGTTTACCAACACGTTAAATTTTGAATAAGTACTGTGTTTTGAATAAGTTCATCGAGAAAGAGAAATTGATTTTTTTTTAAATAAATGAGAACTTTATTTGTATTAAAAAAATACAATTTCAATTATAACAACAGTATTATTAATAACAACATGGAACGTGGGGGGGAGGTGGTGTCCATTGACACTCTCCCAACAGAAATTGAATTGTCATCGTAACTTCAAGATGTTTTTATGAATTCTATTTAAAACATGGTCAGCATTCAAGTAAGTAGAGACTTTTTCACTGTTCGAACAATAATGTAGAAACAAGTGGAGTAAATAATTATAGCTCATTTGTGGTAACAGAGATTGGCCAATGTGTTCCATGCTTGAAATACAACTGGACCTAGATATTGAACCTATTTCAAACCTATTGTAAAACTGAGGTTGGTAACAAACTATCCCTCATTCTGATAGGAATCAGTTCAGATTTTTTTTTTTTTTCAAAAATGAAATAACTTTTGAAGCTAAAATTTCCCTACTTAATGACATTAAGAAAACTGATAAACTCACTGTCCGTCTGGGCGACAGTCAACTGCATTTTATTTCTAGCTGGAACTTCAGGTAATGGTCGTTGAGAGACGAAATGGCTGACGGTGACTTCTTCAGTGCGCACGGAGTCTTCGGCCATACCCCTTATTTTATCCTGGATAAGAAAAAAAAATGTATATCTTAGACGAGTGCTGTAAATTCTGAATACAAACAAAAGAACCAGTTAGGAACTATCATTTTTTTAATCCTCTATTGAACGAAGCAGCACGAAAACTTTTGATGAAATGGTTGAGAAATTATCGATTATTCGGTTGTTTGTTTCATTTATAATCTAATTTCACAACCTTATTCATAGGGACACTTGGGTGATTTTATTAAACGACCCTATCCGTGTCAAACTAGTTGAAGAGAATAGTAAATAAGCTGAAGGTTCTTATGGAAAGAATGAACACTAAATTTTAAATACTAAATATTAATTTTAAATAATAAACATACAATGAAAATAATAAATAATGAAAAAATAAAAAAATAAAAAATGTGCGTATGTTTAAATCAAAAATTCTAATACTAAATTTCTATTACTCACTTCAAGCTCGAGTATAGTCGTGAATTTAATGGGCATTCGACAACGAAAAATCTAACTTCTAGGTATATTATTTCACTCACTCAAAAAACTACGTAATTATCGTCTGTAAATAATATACAAATTGCTTATCTATTCGTTCCTTTTTTTTACGTCGAATATGTAGCGGAGCAAACCCGAGAGAAAAATGCTCGTGAAAAATTTGACAATAGACTAAGTAAGCTCAATCATAAATTACCTCACGCGAATCGATCCTGCAAGCAAAGAAAGAATTGCGATGCCTTCCAGTTGAGCAATTCGCAACGGGAGAACGCACATCATTGTATGGCTCGTTTGTTTGCTTTTCTTCGAGAAAAATTACAGCCTCGTCCGCTAAGTAAACAATGTCAATTGAACGCCTTGATAAACGGGGATTTCGAATACTTACTTGAGCATCGACGAGGAGGCGTTTCATCAAGGCCACGGAGGTGTTGACGCCCTCATTTTGCAGCCCATTCTCAGTCGCTTCTGTGATATGCGTCCTCAGCTCCTTGAGCGTTGAAAGTGCTGCAACAATAACGAAAAAACGCCATATCAAGCGGGCGAATAACTTTGGGGATTTTAGCGAAGACCGAAATTTTTTAATAATACCAATCAAGTAATATAGTGGTTGTACCTGGCAGACGCGGTTATTGAAGTAATGCCGACGTTGTTGTTTATTTTAATTTTGGTTTATTATTAAATAATAAACCGTTGCAATAGCATGAGAAGAAAAATTTCCCAACCCCCTCAAAATTTAATTTTTTTTAAATGTTCACCAAAAATCAATCTTGGCTTGACAATTGCTGAATTTTTGAACCGAATAGCTATAATTAAATTCGCGAATCAATTTAATGGTATTTTTGGGGTTTTGAGAAAATTCGTATTTTCCAACGTTTTTCAGAAAAAAAACGTATCTGGTACCTAACTATTTCTGTAGATTTTTAGACGCTAAACCGAATGAGACCTTCGCGGGGTCGATAGCATTATTGGTTCTCGAGTTATCGTAGCTTTCGCATTGAATTTGGGAGATTATCAGAAATTTGGCCCGAGAGTATAACTCGAAAAACTCGGAGCAATAAAAATCGTTCTATACTCGTTGGAATGGTCGTCAAAAACTGTACGAAAAATTCAGCTTTTATTTCGAAAGTTACGAAACACAAAAATTATTAAAATTACCATAGTTGCTACGGAGTTTTCCCTTATAGCTAGTTAACTAACTATTTCGGTGGAAACGTTCACAAATGTTCGGAAAAATTACTATCACAGATGGGCGGTCTTCTTACATTATTAACGAAGCAAAAGAAGAATTATACTGTACATCCATTTGCAGCGTTTTTATTAAAATCTTGTCACGCGAGTAGAATATTTTTCTTGTCAATTCAAAACCCGCGAAACATAATTATTGTTAATTTTGTCGTTCCAAACCGTTTTCGCTCGTGAAATATTTTACGCAGCAGAAGTCGAGTATTGACTTGAGATAAAGTATGTAGACATAGAAAATATACGAGGTTTAAAAATACCGCTGTTTCTCGGTGTAAACTCTTCTTGCAATTAATTAAATTCTCTTTATCCGACTTTCGAAAATTTCTCGGTTTTAATACAACTTTACGCCAATTGAAGCATTCCTGATAAGGCTCAATGAACTGGGAGGATACTTCATCCAATTTCACGCAGTCCGGGTTTTCCGCATAAAATTTATCTGCGATTGCGGTAATTCGGTCTTCAATATTTTCTGGAATCACTGACTTCATCCATGTTATCAACCAAATAAGGCGAGATTCTAGGATTGTAGGGAAGACGGTAGTCAATAATTTATAACTCATTTCATTTTATTGAATTGATTTTATTGATTCCGAGGGCTCAAAAAAATTCCACCAAAAGTGAAGATTTTTTTTTCTGAGGATCTCCTTATTTTAGTTCGGTGGAATGAATATACAATTATTACAAACGTACATTGAGTATCAGGATTTTTCAATTTTTTTTTCTGCAGAATTTGATTATTATTATTTTTCAGGAGTTGTTTCCCAACTAACCGATCAAGCGAATAAAATACACAAGCTTCGGTTGGAATTATTATTTAAATACATCTATCATCTGCTTACTATACACAGGAATATATTTTCTAGAAAATATCCTCTCTTCTATTTAAAACCCAAAAATAATTGTACTTGAAGGAAAATCATCAACTTGTGCTGAGATCATCTAAATAATAATATCTATGATTTCCAATAATTGCATACCGCTAGAGTAAATTGTCATTGTGCATACCAAAGACGCCCTAATTCCCTTAAATACTTCGTCATTTAACTTGAAGACATTCACTTCCTATTGAAAAAATCCTGACTTGAGCTCAGTAAACAATCGTGACGTTTGTCACAATTTTCAAACATAAATATATCGCGATTGAGCTGTCATTCTTGGCTTCAGCTTGTCAGAGAACAGCTTTGATTCACCGCTGAAATTCATCGTCCTAGGAATTCATCGTTAGTGTATTTAAATTCGCGAGAGACATGAGCGCTATACATATCGAATTTGAATTATTTAGTATATACATACAAACTCAAATAAATGCATACATACGTCAAATACATATAAAAATATTTTCCCTATCATTATCCTATTATTCATATCATAATTTTGTTAATGTTAGCTCTAAAAATATTGTAGAAGAATTGAATCTAATTCGTTCATGACAGTGAACCCGAATCAGAAGTTCGCTGACAATTGACGGTTTACTTGAACCTTCTTGCTAAAATTTTTCACGCTTTATTTCACTGAATTTTCATTTATATAGTGCGTTGCTCGTATCGAATTAATGTGTGCGATTTTTCGGTAACGAGATCAACTGCCAAATAAAAAAGAAAGAAAAATAAAATAAAAATGACTTAAAAAATAATAAAATTAAAAAAAAAAAAAAAATGGAAAAAATATTGGGGAAAAACACGATATTTTTCTGACGACTATACGATATTTTCAACAATTTTTTTTGAAAATATTTTTAAACAGTTTCATTTTAATGTTATTTTCTATGTCGACCACTTTGTGCTAAAAAAAAGACACAAAATGGCCAGAGATGTGAATTAACCTCGGATTCGAACGACTTGCAACGATTCCTAAAACAATAATCAAATTTCTTGCGCAATAGAACGTTGCTATGAATCACCGTCCCACCTTTCAAAATACTAGTTTAAAAAGTATTGGCAAACAATGTGAAACAGTAATAAATACTGAAAATAAATGTACGCGGGTAAACTTCAGACTTGGTTCCAAAAACAAAAGGAACTGGGAAAATTTCGCAATTGGATCAAAACATTCCCATAAGAGTACCAACTAATTCGTTGTTAGCGGATCAGATAACAACTGAGCTAACCAAAATTACGACGAACGGCTTTAGAAATGAAGTTTTTTACAGAAACGGCCTTAATATCAAGCAGGCAAATCTAAGCAGCAACGTTATCTAGTTTCTCTTCGACTTTTTTCCTCAGTTTTTCCATTTTAATCTGTCTTTCTATCGTTTGCAATTTGCCCCTGAGAATTTTCACGTCGCTCCGAAACCCTTCTGTTTCTAAAAGCCTTCGTTTCTTCTCTTCTTCCAATTTTTTCGAAAGGTAGTCTTCTTTGGCAGCCCATCGTTCCCGAATTTTTTTGCTATTCTCCCTTTCAGCGACCAACTCGGCTCTCAAGTCTTCGATGTGAGCTTCCAATTCGAGCGCTTGCGTTTGATAACCTTTGATAATTTGCTCCTTCTGCTGCAACTGCTCTCTCATTCCGCGAGCTTCGATTTTCACCTTTTCCGTCCGGATGACGTGTCCCGTGGGAAAATCGTCGCCCAATATCTCTTTGCACGTGTTTATATACCGTTTCAGACAGTCGTTCTCGTCGACAAGTTCGGTCTCGCGAGAGCGCGCTTTTTCGACGTCGTAAAGCGTTTTTAGGACGTCGTCGAAATTTTTCAAAAGCGTATTCTGAAGGCGGCAATTCAAACAGGAAATCCTCTGCTCGAGGACGCGCTTTTCCGAATCCCATTCCCTTTTTTTCAAATCTAGATCCTTCTCCAAAGACATGATTTCATCTCTGAGGAGGTTCGTCTGTTCCCTCAGTTCAGCTTCGAGCGCTTTAATCCGCAGATTAAGTATGTCATTTTCCGACTCCCAAAGTTCTTTGAGACGTTGATTGAAATCCTTTACTTCGTGGAAGCGAAGTCTCCCGCTCCCTCCTCTCGGTGTCGTCTTGCCCAAAGGACTTTTGTCGCCGTCTTTGCCGTTTTTGTGAAACTCCAATTGGCTTTCTTTGAGTCCGCAGTGGTCGAGCAAAAATTGGATTTTCCTGCGAGAATCGCTCGCCTCTATTCGGAGCCTGTCGTTGTCAGCGGTCAATTTCAAAACGTATTCGCGCTCTTTGTACAAATACTGTTCCAAATCGCTCATCGCCGCGCGCAATCGCGCCATGTCTCGCACGTGTTTCAATATTTCATCTTCGCGATCCGCGCTGCGGACTACTAATTGTCGGCATTCTTCGACGACCTTCTCTAACACGTGGTACTTCTGTTTCATTTCCTTTAGTTTGCTATGATAAAACGCGACCATCTCTTGCGGGTTGGCCGCTGTCGGGCACCGATCTGAACATTTCGCCATGTCGTACCTGCGCAAACGTAACACACACCGCCTTGAATTAGAACCACCGCCGATAAAAAAAAAAAAAAAAAAAAAAAAAAAAACTTGCGAAATTATAGAAATAAAAGTTGTTGAAAAGAACTACAGGTTTGTGCGCGAAAAAATACTGTGCTTCCAAGACTACCATCAGTGTTCATACAGCTTAAAAAAAATTCTTCTTGGTTGAGTCGTCGCATCTCTCATCGGCTGTGGTAACCTATGGTTCCACATCGCCCTGAGGATGCCCGAAGGGGCGAAAGTACTCGGCCAGTTAATAAAAAATCAGAGAACATGTCGCCTGGTTCTTCTCCCCCTCACCAACCCAGTACGTTAAAAAAAAATTGATTGTACAGTGGTTTATTATTCCTTCGCTTCAATAATGACTTAAGAAGACTATCAATTTGCGATGGTAATTATTCCGAACATTTGTGAACGCTCCCACCGAAAAACAGATGGTAACCATGCGGGAAAACTCCGTAGCAACTATTGTACTATTGTAACTCGTAATTTTAATAATTTTAATTTTTCTTAATTTTCAAATTAAAATCTGAATTTTTCACCAGACGGTATAGTTGAAGTGTTCGACGAGCATTCCACGAGTATAGAACGATCTTTATCAGCAAGAACTCTCGAAAATGCCAAATTTCTTAAAATCTCCCAAATTTGACACAAGAGCTGCGATAACTCGAAAACCAAGAAAGCTATCGACCCCGCGATGGTCTCATTCGATTCAGCGTCCAAAAATCGTTATAATTTAATACCAAATAGACGTTTTTCTGAAAAACCTTGGAAATTATGAGTTTTATCCCCATTAAAATCCACCCAAAATACCCTTAAAAATGAGCTAGCAATGCGGTTCAAGAATTGGGCCGTTGTAAGGCCGAGATTGATTTTTGATGACAATTTCAAGATTGTAGCTATTATAGTTTCGCCGGAGAAGTGTTGTCAGCGTACGGCGGACAGACAGAATTTTTTTTTATTGGATATTCGGATTCTTCATGCCTTGAAACGTAAAACATCAAATTTTGAGGGGGTGTTGAAAAATTTTTTTTTCTTGGGCGATTACAATGGTTTAGTATTGAATAATAAACCAAAACGTCAATATTTTCCTCATATTTCGACCAATACGAACGACGATTCCAATTTTCGAACAATGCCAGCCCTTAAAGTCGATTAATTATTGTCGACGCACTCTCGAAATTGAAAGGAGGAGCGGTTTCATGGGAAAAGTGCCGAGACGGAATTGGAGTCAGGGAATAGCGTCGAAGTCGAGGATACAGGAAGGTGTTAATTCGAACTGTGGGGGAGATGGCGATGAGAAAGTCATAAATATGGATATTCGCCGTCCACCTTAACCGTTCCTTTTCCCCATTCCCTTCATTGGCCGGAATATTCATAATTCCCGTCGAAATGTCAGCGATCTCGGTCATTTGAAACGGCATTTAAAATGCTTATGAAACATTCCTTTCGCCGACGTTCGCCCGATCGACTAACAAGTCAATTAGGCGAAGTGTCAAAGTCGGTGTCTCAAGTCAAGTATTGTAATTAACGAGCTCAATAGGTGAAAGTCGTGAGATACAAGGGAAAATGATTGAATAACGCACGGAGGATTGATTGTACAATGTTTTATATTCCTGTGCTCCATAATGGTTAAAAAAGATTATCATTTTGTGATAGCAACTATCCCGAACGTTAGTGAACGTTTCCATCTATCAACGTTTTAAAAGAGGGAACTCCGTAGCAACTATGGTAATTTTAATCATTCGGTTAATTATTCAATAATAAATCGTAAATGAATAAAACGTTCTTCAGAAAAAGGTGTATTTGGTATAGATTTCTATATATTTTAGACGCTGAATCGAACGAGACACTCGTGGGGTCGCTAGCTTTATTGGTTCTCGAATTATCGTAGCTTTTGTGTTAAATTTGGGAGGTTTTCACTACACAGTACGTACGTTTCCTATAAAAATGTCAGTAAAACCACAATTTTTTCATTTGGCAGTATTAAAATATTCAATTTTTTTTTTCAACGGAATTTTCGTTTTTGACAACTTCAAATTTCGCGAATTTTTCACACGACACAAAAATCATACCGCTATGAAATTATTAAGATAAGTTGCCTAAAAATAAGGTTCTAATGGCAGGAAACCCCATCATTTTGTTATATAATTAATATAATTATTATTAATAATATAATTAAATTAATAATATAATTAATATAATATAATTGTTATATAATTTGGAATAAATTATATTAAGTAATTTTAATATGTTATCATTGAAGAGATATTTATTTATTTAGTTTACACTTTATTTTACAATAGAAAAGAATCTCTATCTGTCTTTTATATTGTCAGCACTCGCAAGTCGCCATTGTGTTGTCAAGAAGTCATTCTGTTTGTGTATGAAGAGTTGTCAAATAAATGTGTCTAAAAACATCGATATAATTCAATCAATAAATCACCATATTAACACATTTGAATGGAAATAAATATATTTAGTGACTTAACTAACAGAGTACGCATACCACTCGAACCAACAAACTGAAAATTGTTTTTAAAAAAAGCGGCGAAAAACAAGTGACTTTCAAAAGTTCAGACAGCCAATTTCAGATTGGTGTTAAAAGTACGAAGAACATGATTGGTGAAAAATCATATTTTATCGCGATATCGTCACAATAGTCTTTATGGTCTTAACAGTACTGTCTCTCATCAGAAGTATAGTTTCAACACCCGCGTGTTTCTCTAAAATTAAAAGACTCTCAATTTCAGTTTTTTAACTTTGATTAAGAATCCTAGAAAGACACCTTTTACTCGTAGAAAGGAGTTGAGATAAAAATACGTAAGAAAATGAAGAAATAAATTTTTTTACAAAAACCTTTACAATCGTCTCAACCGAAGCATGGTCATTCAATGAGCTGTGAAAATGGCCACCGTAGTCTCAATGATCCCAGCTCCGCTCATCATCCGTTTTCACTAAATTGGGCGTTTTGTTTTTCTTCGCTTTTGATAGAACACCGTATTTCGACCGAATAAAACGGCTGCGGGGGCGGGTAAAATATTTTCATGCGTCGCATCTCTCGGAGAATGATACGAAATTTTTTCAAGAAGGCAGAAAAGAGAAAAGCAAAACTCGAGCACATCATTATCCGTAATAATCCAGCTTTCCTTTATACTGACTTGGAAGTCGAACTCTTTCATGTGCCAGTATTACGTGTGTTCACAGTTCAAAGAGCTCTCTACAAACGTCTCTCTCCGGTTGAATAAAGAAAATGCGCCTTCGTTCGCTTTAGCAATGAATCTCGTTGTTCCCCGAAGTCATTTTCGAACGGTTGTTACGTTAAATTGAATTGAGTTGAAAATCCTTCGGAACATAACGAACTTGATAAGTAACATCATTGGGATATTTCAAACATTTATCGTCTCATTTTCCTCCTTCGTCTTCAACTTAGTATGACAAACGCGTGTTAACCTTTTCCTCTGTTTTGCCCTCAGGCAACATAACGTTTCGATCGATTTGACGCCGTCAGAATGGACTTATTTTTCAACGTAAGTTTTACGATTTTGCGATTATTTCAAGCGATTTTGATTGATTATTCCATAATAGACCATTGTAATCGCCCAAATTTTTTTTAACCCCTCCTCCCTGAAAATAACGTATATTCAATTTAAAAAAAAATTAGTCCGCCGTACGAATGATTTCCTCCAAAAATCATTCTTGATCTGATAACGGCTCAATTAATTAGCCAAATCGACGATTTCAATTTTTGAGGAATTTTGAGGTTGGACTAGGAATTTTCCCAAGGTTTTTGAAACATTCATAGGTATGATATAAATTTTTATCGATCTTTTGACGCAGAATCAAATGAGACCATAATTGCGTCGATGGCGTCAATGGGTCTCGAGTTATCGCTCCTTTTGAGAGAAATTTTCAAGATTTCGAGAAATTCGGCAAGATGGTAAGATTGGAGAACTCTTACGTGTATCGTTTAGCGAATAATTCAAATTTTAGAATTATCAGCGAGGAGTTATTATTTATTTTTTATTATTTTAGATTTTTTTTTTAAATTAGATAATAAAAAAAAATAAATAAATAAAGTTACAATAGTGACTAACGAGTTTTCAATTTTAGTTAAAAAAAATCCATCCAATGCTAAAATTAACTAACTTTAAATAATTGAACGAAAATCGGATCTATTCGTATGAAATTTCGATTTCATCTTCAGCGAGAGCAAAATTCAACATTGTCGAAATTCAACCATGAATTTTCAGCATTCTTATTTTTTTAGCCCGAAGTTTCAAAGAATAACCGGTGCTTCATTTCAAAAACGGTTCGTCCTTTGAAAGGGAAAAGGATTAACATGAGTTTGCATCTCCCCCTTTCGCGTGGCCTACAGGTGCCTTCAATCAGCTTTTTCCCGTAAAAAAGGACTTTACACTTTATTCGGTCAAAAATGAAAACTGCGCAGTGTGGTGAAATCAGGTGGATCAAAGAGGTCCGCCCCTTCATCAAAAAGACCTCGCTTCTCAGAAAACTCGAAGTGGAAGTACAATATTGAGAGCGGAGGAAGAATGAGAACTTCCACAATCAAAACGTGATTGGGGTGGAATTTAAGTAAAAAAAGTCAACCCTCGTAAGTCGATCTTCCAAGTAATCTTGTGAAATTTCATCAATGAGAGTATAAACGCTGAAAATAATTCATGGTCTTACTCGATCCAGCGTTCCAAGACCAATCAAAATAGTTTCTAAATATAGTCATCCTTGTTGACGAAAATTAAATTGTAAATATTCCTCATTAAAATCTCAAAAGAACAAATCGAACACCAATGTTTGTTTACTAAGGAATCGATCCATTGCTAGAAACTAGTGATATGCATAGATCACACAGCACTTCCATGTTCGAGCCGGTAACAGGAATAACCAATAATAAATAATAATTTTAAAATTATTTTAAAATTAAGAAGCTCGTACAAAGGGTGCAACTTTATTACTCTTCAACTGGTACATTGAAAAACTAGCTAGGGAAATCCAAAAATAGAAAAAAGCAAGGTTGATATTGCGTATTTATGAGCCCAACATAACGATACAAGCGAAGTTTTGTAAAATGGGATGATTTTTAAGAACCTTCAGCGTCAAAGATACTGATTTTTTTCGCCGCTTTCATTTTTATAGCGAGGAGAATTAAATATACAAAAGCGCTCAAATAAAATAACTGGAATGCGATTTACGAGGATGTACGGTGAGACACCAATAATAAAAATCAAACGACATTCAGCAGAGACTAAGAAACATTTAAAGTCCCTCAGCGTTTAAATATAATCATTTTTGCAGTCTGACAAAATCTAAATATAGTCAATATGCTTATAACGCGGAAGTACTGTATGTGGCCCACGCGATAAAAATCTGACTTCGTTCAATCGCCGACTCAAACATTCCAAGACCTTGAGCGTTCAAATGTAATGATTTTTCCGGTCTGTAAAAATCAAAATACAAAATATGCACTAGCCAAATCGTGAAAAAGGCCCCTAACGTGTAGGTACGGTGTATGACTCGAACATCCAAAAAAATCAAGCGTTATCTGCTCGCCATAGCAAACTTTTTAAGACCTCAAACGATCAAAATATTAACTCTTATAGCCTGGGGGAAAAAAAAACTTTGAACACTTATAACTCGGAAGTACTGTGTGTTATCCCAAATACAGAAACTTTAATTTTGCACATTTACTAGGAAAAGATTCTCTGAAAATGTCGTCGAGTTTCATTCATTCTTCACAGAGATATGATGATTTATGTAATTTTCGACCACGCACACACCCGAACAGACGGACACACAGACATTTTTTTATAGTGTTTCTGAGTACACGCCTGAAATCGACTTTTCAGACGATCTTAAATACTTCCATTTACTACGTAAACATTGACGTAAAAATAATTCTAGTTCATTTCGAAATACAATTCTGTTGGAGAAAAATAAAATCTTGTATACATAATGTGTATAACGGATTAATACACGGTCACAATCGGAATGATCGAGTTCAAAGCCGTCACGTGGGCGATTTCGAAATTGGCGGACGCCCGCTGTAATATGGAAATCGAAGGGAATTTAATTAGCGATACTCGTAGCCATCAGATCTATCTTATGAATAGCGCCGCGGAATTTCAGAATCTCGACGAAGTTCAAACAGAATTTAATATTGATTTGAATCATGAAAATATATTATTAATATTAATATTTTTCGGAAAACATGAGTACATTGCACAGTCGGATGCAAATTCCCCGAATATCAGTACAATAATAATAATTATTTATTTTTTTATGAGAGAAAATAATTTTTTTTTTAGGTAACTAAAAGTGAGCTAATAATTTAACCTAATGGATGATGAAACAATTACATTTCCTTGCGTTCGATAATCGCATTACGTTCCGTTTCAAAGCGTCGGGCTTGAAAATTTATCCGGATTTAAACAGCATCGGGATGATGCCCTCGTTGCCGGTCTAGACAGGCTTATTAAATCGTTCGATCCTATTCTTCGCCGAGATTAAAATATCTCACAACAATGAGTAACGGCGATGAATGGAGGAGGACTTTCCTCGGCGGAAAAGCCCTATAAGATAAGCTCGACATGATGCTTCTCTAGTCCCATCCGTGTCACACGCTTCGCTGACCAACACATCCCGCATTAGGGTCACATTAGTTCCGACCAGCTGACCTTTTCCCCTTGTTGTCCATAGCTCCATTTGGCGCCTTCCCATCGCCCACGATTTTACCCGGAGCAAAAAGAAAATACACTTCGACTGTGGGCCGAGCGAGTACAAAAAGGAGCATAATATTCCATCAAATGTTCTTCGCAGCGGAGGACGTTTATTTCTCCGTGACAGGAAGAGAGCCAATTCTATTATTAAAAAAAAAAAAAAAAAACGCTGCAAATGATTGTACAGTGGTTTATTATTATTTCGCTTCAATAACGATTCAAGAAGACTATCCATTTGTGATTTTAATTATTCCGATCATTTGTGAACGTTCCCACCGAAAAACCGATGAGCGACTATTGTGATTTTAATTATTTTAATTTTTCTTAATTTCCTAATTAAAAGCTAAATTTATTGCCTAACGATACAGCTGGATACAGTGTTTGACGACCATTCCAATGAGTATAGAACGATTTTTATAGCCCAAGAACTCTCGAGTTATACCCTCATGTCAAATTTCTGAAAATGTCCCAAATTCGGCACAAAAGCTACGTTAACTCGAGAAACAATAAAGCTATCGACCTCGCGATGGTCTCATTCGATTCAGCGTTCAAAAATCTATATAATTCGATACCAAATACACATTTTTCTGAAAAACCTTGAAAAATATGAATTTTCTCCCCCTCCAAACCCCCAAAAACACACTTAAACTTGAGCTAGCAAGTTGGTTCGAAAATTGGGCTGTCGTAGGACCGAGATTCTTTTTTTATGAAAATTTCAAGAATTTAGCTATTATAGTTTGGCCGGAAAACTGCTAACGAAGTTGATATCTTTAACGCTTCTCAAGTTATCGCAGCTTTAGTATGGCATTTTTGAGGTGTTGAAAAATTCGCCATCACGGTGAACTCGAGAGTTTATGAAGCTAAAAAATCGTTTCATACTAACCTCAGGAAAAATATACGAATCACATTTATAATTTCTTAGATCTCCGAACGCTCGATACTTTTTCCAGTTCCGAAAAAAACCCTACGGATTTATGATGGATTTATTTTTCGCTCCGTTCAAATGAGTGAGCTCTTTTAAACTTACCAGTTTTCCGTCGAGCGGCTGTAAACATATTTCCCGATAGAGTTTTTCCGAAGGGCAAAGTGAATCCCAGTTATTTATTCACCGATCGGAAAACGAGGAAAGACCACGGTGAGCCAGCGAGAAAAGATCGTGCAGGGGACCTTCACGTTCAGTTGGTACCATAAATTTCCGAATAGGACGGAAGTTTGTTGACTTGAGGGTCGTTTGAAAAATTTACGGCTTCTGAGGGAAAGCGAATCGGAATAAGACGGCCGATGCGGGGATAGGATCGATTCCGAGCGAAAAAATGCGAACAACCGAATTCTCGGCAATGGATTTATTTAATATTAAAAAAAAGCCGTTAGCTTGGAGATGCTTTTGAACTCCGCGCGAAACGTGTACGGATGAAACTCTCGGGAACTCGTGTTTCATGGAACGCAATATAATTTAGTCCAATGTCGGTCGAAATTGGAGAGGAAATTACTATAGCGATGGAAAGGTCGCCTGGACCGTTGGAAGCGGAGGAAGATCAGCCTTTTACAAATGGCGACAGAGGCCTACGACGAATCTTCTTTGAAATTGAATCTTTTGAAGACGAGTGAATTCCGAGTAGTAGCGAAAATCGAAGCGAAGTACACACTTCAGTATATTTTGACCAAAATCAAACAACATTTTCCGTCAAAATGTTTTTGAAAAAATAATTTAAGGCCTAAGTTTTTTTTTTTTGAAGGAATAACGTCCAATTATTTTCCGAAATGATTAGGAACTTTTATTGGAAAATAATTATAGATTCTAAAAAAAAAAAAAAAAACTTAAAAAAAAGAAAAACGGCAAATAATGATTATTTTTGAAACTCAATTGTAAAGAACTCTAATTTTTAGAAAATCAATGGTTGTCAATTCGCGATCAATTATAATAAAATCCAATTATTTGCAAGTTAAGGTGCTATGAAAGGAAACATTGAAACCATAAAGCAAGCAAGTAAATAAAAGAACGCCAAAGCAATTTGATACGTCAAAAACCTACACTAAAATTACTTTATAATCGTTAAGGAGCTATATAAAGTGAAATCAATGCTCCGGGACCTTTTGTTTCGTCGTCTATTAAATATTTAACTAGCCATTCCTTACTGTTGTGCAATTTATAAAAAATATTATATTGTGTATTGGGCTTGACCCGTGTTGTTGTTAAATAAATAAATAAATAAATATAGATCGAGGCACATGGAGCAGTAAATATAGCAGTTAAAAACGTTTTACGTGAAAATAGTCAAGACCGGTTAACCTGATAAATAAATAAAAAATTATTAAAGGATACCCTTTAGTTCTATGACCAATTATATTTCACAATTTCAAAGCCATGGAAGTTTATGATTTTTTCAAACCACTTCAAAACCCTCAGTGTTCTTCATATCGGAAAATATTGCTTTCAACCATAAATAACTATGCGAATCAGCTACCCCTTGATAGCTGTGTCTCTCGGTTTTTAAACGTCTGTTGGGATACAAAAGCTTAACAATATCCGATTACGGAGTCTACATAAGCACTCGCGCGACACGATTTCCTTCTCTTTGAAGGCTAAACGTTGGCAGAGCTATCATATTAACGCAAAGCAATTTACTTTATGATGTACAAGCACATACGAGGAGGACTGATCCCGGTAACTAACCGGCAAGCGTTAATGATATGAACGTGTGTTGTCGGTTACACGAGATTTTGATGGAAAGCGATATGTACCGCAAGACGATTCAGTTACGGAAACGATACGAAAATGACACTATCAGCCATTGATGGATAAGGAGAATTTATCCTCATCGAATGCAATAGGGGCATATCTCAAAATTAGGCGTTGTGGGAAAAATCGAGAAAACCCATTTCAAATAGCAACTGAAAAAAAATCGTGAAAAATTGAAATTACCACCAAAACGTACTGTAAACTATGTAGTGGTAAATGTAAAAATAAATTCAATTTAGAATTAAAATTGGACCTTCGAAAAAATCCTTTCACTGTTGGGGTTATTTTTTTTAAAAGAAACGACATTCAAATTCATCAAGCGGTTAAACAGTATCATTTATCCGACGCAAAACATCATGTTTTTTTATTTTCTTTCCCTTGATATAGCACTGAAAACTCTCAAGTTATACACTCATACCAAAGTTTTGAAAATTTCGACAATTCTACACGAAGTTGCGATAAATCGAAACCTCTAGAAACTATCGACCCCGAAATTCTCATTCGATTCAGCGTCAGAAATTCTATAGAAATTGACAGCAAAAACATCACTGTTTGATAATAATAACGAAAAAATACGAATTTTCAAAACCTATCCAAAATACCCTTAAAAGCAAGGCAGCGATTTGCTCAATGAATTTGAATCAAAGAGCCATCGTCAGACCAAGATTGATTTTTGGTGAAATCTTGTAAAAACATCAAATTTTGAGGGGATAACAATTTTTTTCGCGAGCGATTACAATGGCTTGTTGTTGAAAAGCACTGTAAAGCTACACGTATCAATAATTCCTAAAATACTCAGTAAAGGTTATTTCTGACGAACGCAACAATCACGATTCAACAGAGACTTGTAATTTTGTGGGCTGGAATACGCTCGCTAGCAAGAGTAGTTCAAAAACGCGATTCGGCATCAGAATAGAATACGTGTAGTCACGTAGGAAAGACCGAAAGGTTGTTATTCCTTGATGGAGCTGGCTATCAGCAGAAAGATGATCGTAACGGACCGTGTAAACGAAAGACAGTCATGCCTGTCAATGCCTAGCGATCGATTCGGTACGGTTCGTTTCCAGTGTAATAAGTGCTTGAGCGTTGATAGTTAAATGATTGTACAGCGGTTTATTATTCCTTCGCTTCAATAATGATTCAAGAAGACTATACATTTATGATAGTAACTATTCCGAACATTTGTGAACGTCCGCCTCGAAAAACAGATTGGTAACTAGAGGGAAAACTCCGTAGCAACTACTGTAATTTTAATAATTTTTATAATAATTTATTTTTAATATAATAATAATATAGTAATAATTTTATAATTATTAATAATTTAATTAAAATCTGAACTTATCGCCTGACGGTAAATTTAAAGAGAGTGTTCGACGAGCATTCCATCGAGTATAGAACGATTTTTTTTAGCTCCAAGAACTCACGAGTTATACCCTCTCGTCAAATTTCTGAAAATCTCCCAAATTCGACACAAAAGCTGCGATAGCTCGAGAACCAATAAATCTATCGACCCCGCGATGCTCTCATTCGATTCAGCGTCCGAAAAGCCATGGAAGTTGATACCAAATACACCTTTTTCTGAAAAACCTTGAAAAATATGAATTTTCTCCCCCTCAAAACCCCCCAAAAATACTCTTAAAATTGAGCTTGCAAGTTGGTTCAAGAATTCGGCCGTCGTGAGACAGTTATTGATTTTTGATGAAAATTTCAAAATGTAGCTATTTATAGTATGGCCGGAAAAGTGTTAACGGCGTACGGCGGACAGACAGAGTTTATAATTATTGAATAATAAACCATTGTAATCGCCCAAGAAAAAAAATTTTACAACCCCCTCAAAATTTGATGTTTTACGTTTCAATGCATGTAGAATCAGAATATCCAATAAAAAAAATTCTGTCTATCCGCCGTACGCCGTTAGCAGTTTTCCGGCCAAACCATAATAGCTAAATTCTTGAAATTTTCACCAAAAATTAATCTCGGTCCTACGACGGCCCAATTCTTGAACCAACTTGCTAGCTCAATTTTAAGGGTATTTTTGGGGGTTTGGAGGGAGAGAAAATTAATATTTTCCATGGTTTTTCAGAAAAATGGGTATTTGGTATCAAATTATAGAGATTTTTGGACGCTGAATCGAATGAGACTATAGCGGGGTCGATAGCTTTATTGGTTCTCGAGTTATCGCAGCTTTTGTGCCGAATTTGGGAGATTTTCAGAAATTTGAACTGAGGGTATAACTCGAGAGTTCTTGGAGCTATAAAAATCGTTCTATACTCATTGGAATGGTCGTCAAACACTCTCTCCAGCTGTATCGTTAGGCAATAAGTTTAGCTTTTAATTAGGAAATTAAGAAAAATAAAAATGATTAAAATTACAATAGTTGCTACGGAGTTTTCTCTTATAGTTACCATCTGTTTTCCGGTGGGAACGTTCACAAATGTTCGGAATATTTTAAAATCACAAATGGATAGTCTTCTTAAATCAATATTGAAGCGAAATAATAATAAACCACTGTACAATCATTTGCAGCGTTTTTTTTTTTTTTTTTTTTTTTTTTGTGAGAACATTCACAAATGTTCGGAATAGTTACTATCACAAATGGATATTCTTCTTAAATCAATATTGAAGCGAAGGAATAATAAACCAATGTACAATCATTCGCAGCGTTTCGTTTTATGCTCGCTCATTTAACAGAGACGTAGTTCATCCAAGTCATGCTCATATGGAACACTATAAATGGCTCCTTGTCACAATTACCATAAACTAACGGCAAATGTCCTCGCGGATGTTCACTTCGTATTCTGCGTTCGCGAACATATTAACTGCGGAGATATTTCCTTGAAAAATAAACCTACCATGAATATTACTGTAGGACCGTAAAAACTCCTTTTTTCCAGGTGGTCGTCAAAACGGTCGCAGGGCAGAGGTCGACTCATCGCCTGTATAACAAACGGCCTGCCCGTTTGGACCCAGCCCAATAAAACCGGGCAGGTTTAGATGTATGACAGCAGTTCTCGGCTCCACGCTTCCTGCCGGCTTCAGGCGGCATTTTGCGTTAAAATGAAAAGCCCTAACCGACCAACGAAACGTCGAGCTCGCAGTTGACGGAGATGAACGTTGCACTTAAAGCGATGGCCAAATACGCGAACCGTTACAAACAACAGCTTCAACCACCCAAGGGCAGAATATGGAATTAATAGCAGCGCTGAGCCGGGGGTTAAATTTCGGCTCATAATTTCGAGGGAATAACCATGCGTTAGGAAATAACGTGAGGACGAAATAACCGTGCGATTACGTTATAACTTCAGCCACTGCTCGTCACCGGAGAGCGTTTCGTTACGTAAACATCATCCCTTGAAGTTTATATTCTTCAACGACGTTACAGCTGAGAATTGCCAGCAAAGTATCTATAAAGCCGCTACGTTTGTGCGAAATAATTACAACCGTAAATGTTATAAACTTCTATGCATTAGGCAAAATAACAAAAAGGTCTGTTGGGGCATTTTCACGCTTCAAAGGTTTTTTCGCCAGATGACAATTAGGAAAAAAAATAAATAAATAAAAAAATAAATAAATAATAGACAAAATATGAAAAAAAATTCAAAACTAGGTATGTGCCTTAAAAAAACTCCCTGGTGGTTCCCTCGCCATAGATGACAATAAAAAAAATAAATAAATAAATAAAAAACTTTAAAAGTAAAAGTTGACGAACTTCACACGAACTTAACACCAACTACACATTATTTATTATTGATATAATTATATTATTATTGATATATTTTACTACTCATATTACCGTGACCATTTCCAACAAGGGTTATACCATTTCCTCTAATCATACAAAAAATTATTATTTCTACCATTTCCCAAAGAACGGCATTCCTTTTCACTTCTCTATCGCCGACAAAATGGTCACTTTTCGTAGTCGGCGCCTCTCTTGCAGAATGACTGTATTCTAGTACGGGTTCTTGTTCTTGCTCCATCCATAACGGTCATTTGAGTTTTAAAACACGAAAATCGGTCCACTGGAGTTCCCAAAATCGATAGAAAACCTGTAAAAACGCGAGCCCAACGCCCTGAAACCGTGTGATCTACCGTTGCGGACGGGCTAACTGTGTAAATCTTTATATTAACTAATTATAATAAATAATTAATTAATATTGATTAATCATATTTACTATTTATGACAACTGGATGGAATTATTGAGACGATGGTTCTTGAGATATAACTATTGAATAATCGAATTGCCTATTTCACAATTGTTTGTTATGGAAATGCCTTTACAAGCTGCTTTTAGGTTCTAAAAAATAGGACTAAATTAGTACCTAGACCTATTCCCAAACGGCTCTTCTTTCTTCCGCTTCCTCTACGTATAATTCGGTTTTTTTTTCTGAAAACCGCAAATTTGAATAATAAATATAATAATTATTTGGGTAACGCTATTTATGCTACTATTCGCAGCGATTTTCAGCTCAGTTGACTCATTAAAGAAACGAAAAAATTTCGCAATTACTTTCTCAATTTTCAATTACTTATTCATTAGATTATTATTATTTGGGTAACGCTATTTATGCTACTATTTGCAGCGATTTTCAGCCCAGTTAACTCACTGAAGAAACGAAAAAAATTTCGAAATTACTTTTTCATTATTCGTCTGAAAGCCTTTTTACCCCGAGTTAATCACGATCGGTTTGGATTTTCTCAGCAGTTCATTTTAATAATCTGAGCCAGGCGAAGACTCAGTTAAGAGAATGAAGGGTGAACAATCGGGGCGTCGTTTCAGAACGGCTACGCCTCAACTTACCACGACGAACGAAAAGACGAGTGTATCGGTGATGTGGAAAAGGGATTTGGGAGATGGTGTGGGTCTTTTTGCGAGAGTAGGGCCTCAAAGACGTGATGTAATTATCCCCCTTGAGTGAACTTTCTCGCCTCTCTCAATTTTCGAGTCTGCCAAATTATTTGTTACCGACGAGAAAAACTTGAAACCTCTGTCTTCACGGTTTGAAATTCAACACGAGTATCGGATCACGAAATGTCGTTTCTTTGAAATGATAACGAGCTAAGTGAATTCTCTCATCGATTCATGGATATGTACATTCATTCAAAAAGTTCATTCAAAAGATATATATTCGTATCTTCGAAATTAGCTGGAATAGCTCATTTTGACCTGCTTTCTATCCAAGGGATAACCTGGTAAATCGATTTTTGGTATATATATTCAATAATTAACCGTTGTAATCGCACAAGGGAGAAATTTCTAACAGCTCACATTCCGATATTTTAGTTTTTAGGCAAGTAAAATCCGGACATTCAATAGAAACAATTCTCTCCGTTCGCCGTTAACTTTTTGCTGAAGAAACAATAATGCTCAATTCTTGATGTTCGGCCTTTGAGCCTCACTAGTTTTATTATTCCATGTTTTGGTATTTCATTATAATTTAAAACTCATTGTCATTGGCGTCATTTCGTAGGGAGGAAACTGAACTGGGCATCTCTCCATGGTGGATTAGCGAATGGTTGCCGTTGGCAACTACGCAGCTGATGCCCCCGTTTTTCCTACGTCTCGTTTTGTTCTCGATTGTTCTTCAATGTTTACGCTGATAAACTTTTGCTCGTATTTAACGCTTCCTTGTTCTAAAATAAAAGGGTTTTTAAAAATCGTATTTTCACCCGAGTTTATGTTTAAGGTCTAAACATTTGGTGCCGAAACCCGGGAACGTTTAATTCGCGAGTTTTTTGTGCAATTTCCGAAAATTCGCGCTTGTGAACTTACAATATCGTCGCAATAAAGAATCGTCCTACAGTTAGTGATTCGTTAAATCATGTCTACCGACGAAGAGATTTCGATTATGACCAAGAACATTCGACAAGATCTTCCGGATTCCGATTTCTTTGAAAAACTAAGATTAGTTATTGAGTTGATTAATCCACGTAGACCGGGTAAACAAGTTACCCCACTGATCGTATTCAACAATGTACATTCCATCACTTCCAGACTACGCTCGTTCCTCACCAGAGTAACCAAGTCGCAAGTGAAGTCAATTTCGCGGCTTGAGCAACTGACTGAGGATTTCAAGAAATTGAAACCTACTACGGAGAATATCATTCGAGAAGTATCCGATGTAATTCAAGATTCGCGCATCTCTTCGTTAATGACAGAACGCTTGGACACCATCATGACCGATGTGGAAGAAGCTATTTTTCAATTTGATTTCGACGTACAATCTTCTATTGCTCTCCCAATCACTAAAGCTGAGTCTATAAAAAATTCTGACAATATGTTTTCAGCCTTAAAAACGTTAGCTCTTCTATCACAAAGTGTACCCATCTTTGACGGAGACATATTGCAATTTGAAACATTCCACGAAATCTTCGAACAGTGCGTCATTAAACTTCAAGTCCCTGACGTGAACAAATTTGAAATTCTGAAATCTAAGCTTGGTTTTAAAATGAAGTCATGGCTCCAGCCTCACGTTGCAAATAAATCCAAGTTTCAAGAGGTTTGGGCGGCTCTTTGTCGAGAGTTTCAGAATCCATACGAGCTTACACTCTCCCAACTTGATCAACGGGAATGCATACCCATTCTCACCACTGATAAGCCAGATGCACTTCAAAGGTACATACAAGCTGTAGAAGCTTATTTTGGTACTTTGAAACAAATAAACAGCCGGCAAAAGGATATGACCGACTTGCTAACATTCCATGTTGCTGTTCGTAGATTACCTTCATTCCTTCATAAATCCTTTTACGACGAGTGCGTAACAGAAGAGCATCCAATCCCATCTGTTAAGGATTTGATGTCATTCCTTCAAACTAGACTCGTTCGAAATCAAGCAGTCCAAGAAAAACCTTCGCCTCATCAAATCGTGTCTTCGACAAAGCCGCGCTTCGTGAACCGTACGCAGCATCCAAATTCTAAAACCCATGTAGCCTCATACACTCAATTTCGAGGACCATCCGCACGATCTCCAACCCAACCAAAATGTCCGTTTTGTGACTGTTCACATTTTTTGTACCGTTGCTGTGATTTCCTGCGTCAACCTTATGAACAAAGGGTCAATTTCGTTCGCAGTATTGGCTATTGCTTGAACTGTTTAGGCGGTCCACATGAAGTTAAAAACTGCAGATCACAGAGAAGCTGTTCTCAGTGTCAAAATCGGCATCATAGCTTTCTTCATGACTGTGGAAATCCAGAACAACGAATCTCGGAAGAAATCATCGCGAAAATTGAAGAGGCTAAAGGCAGATCGCGCCCATCATCTCCGGCAATTTCGTCTCGATCAAGATCATCCTCTTACAATCAGAGAGTGCATAAAAGTCTTTCTTGCAATGAACAAGCAAACTACAATTCGGATGAAGACATGGATGGCCATGCTGGATATGTTGTGCAAAGTGGCCATTTTTGCGATCCTTCTATGGGGAGTGCTGATATGGATTTCGGCGCACACCCATCCTCGGTGGCGGTGAGTTCGTTCAGTTTTCCTCTTTACTCTGAAAGGGAACGGTACGATTCTAATGGTGTTGTTGCTAACAAACCCTCCAACTATGATTCGGAAGACCTAGATCCGAAGCAAATTGTGAACCCTTCCAATGTAAGTCATAATTCAAAGGTATACATCGGTCGTTCCTTTTCAAATGCCAATGACGATGCTTGCAGATCTAAGGGGTTTCCTCACTTACCTGACACTCAATCACCAAAATCAACTCAACACAATGCACACGCCCCCATTTGAAGGTTTGGCAGACCGGAGAATAAGTCCTTAGATTCGCAACCAAGCATTCAAACCTATACGAATTCTGACTCGCCTACGTTGCTTAATAATTCCAACAATTATAATGTACTGAAAAAACCTTGCTTTCAAGTCCCCAAGGGATTTTCATTAATTCCAACAGCTACTGGCTTCTTCTCCAAGGCGAGTAACTCTCCACTTATTCCCGGTCGATGCCTTCTTGATACTGGATCCGATTCAAACCTAATATCACTTGAATTTGCAAAACGATTGAATTTGAGTGTTAAAACCATAAACGTTCACATATCTGGCGTGGGGGGTGCTCAAATAAATTCACGATGTGGTCAAGCACAGGTTCTACTTCACTTCCCTTCAATGAATGGACAATATTTCAGTCCACTGCTGTTAAAAGTCACGGTTCTGTCAAACCCCACTGCCAACCTTCCAGTACGTTCCTTTCCTTTCAGAATGCCTTACGAATTGGCCAATTTGAGACTTTCCGATGAACATTTCAATATTTCCAAACCTATCGATGTATTATTGTCATCTCACGTCTTTACTTATGTCAACCTTGGGTTTTCATTACCAGCTGCAATATCCCGTCCCGCTTTCCTCAAAACAAAATTAGGATGGGTAGCTCTCGGACATTTTAATCCATTTAGAAAAAAAACTGTCTCTTTCAAACAACCATTGGTCACCCTCTTTGAAGCTGCCAATGTAAGGTCTCTCAAAACTCCTAAAATTCAGCCTTCTCCAATACTTGGGTTGCACGACATTATCCAACACGATAATGTTACTAGAAGCACTGAACTCGTGCCAGTTTCTGGACCTCTTCCCCGACAAATCCAATGTCCTCGCCATCGCATCCTCTCCATTCTACCCCAAAATGGGGTTTCTCCCAACACAAGCTTGAACTCTAAGGAGAGTCGAAATATCCAATTAACTGAAGATAATTTTCTGATGTCAGCATCTAAGTCAACTACATCTTTGAATCAAAACTTAGGCGATCATTCTCAAACGCTAGTTAAGAAGTCAGCTACTAATCCTTTGACCAATTTATGGTCATTACTTCAATACTATTGTAGCAATAATGAAAGAGGCGATAATACTTTCCAAGTTGGAAAAGACATCAATTCTATCAATCACTGGTTCCCAGTTTATCTAACCAAATCTGTCCCTACCAGTCGAATCACGCTTATCTCAACTTCAGAATCTTTTCCAAGCACAGAGCATGTAGGTTCGTGTCACTCCAATGCTCAAAAATGCATTTCTAATGCAGATCTAGCTAAAATTTTGAATCGACTGTACGAAGTTGAGGATTTTCAGGATATCAGTACCTTGACTCCCGATGAAATTCAAGCAGAAAAATTATTTTCTGATTCTGTTCGACGGGATCCTAACGGACGTTTCATAGTCGATCTTCCATTCAAAATCAGCCCATCCTTACTAGGGGATTCCCGTTCAATCGCTGTTGCACGTTTTTACCAGCTGGAAAAGAGATTGATAAAAAACCCTGATTTGTATGCTGCTTACCGTTCCTTCATGCGTGACTATATCCAGCAAGGGCACATGGAGCTCGTTCCATCCTCAAATTCTTCCACTCAATGCTTTTATTTACCACATCATGCAGTTACAAAACGAGATGACGCTCCCACCAAAATTCGAGTAGTCTTTAATGCGAGCCAAAAAACTAACACCGGTTACAGCCTAAATGATGTCCTACTAACCGGCCCTAAATTGCAACAAAAAATATCCCACGTTATCACACGTTTCCGCTTTCACAAATTTGCTGGTACTGCTGACATTCGTCAGATGTTTCGAAATATTCTCCATTCCCCTCATCATAGAGATTTCCTTAGGATAGTGTGGAGGGATGATTCATCTAGCTGTTTGGAAGATTATCGTCTCACCACCGTCACTTACGGAACTGCGGCAGCGCCATTTCTTGCGTGCAGAGTGATATCTGAAATTGCATCGACAGTTAAGGATACTCTTCCACTCGCCTCCCAGGTTTTGTCTAGATCTACCTACGTGGATGACATTCACTTTGGCGGAGACACAATCGAAGAGGCATTGGCTGCACGTAACCAAATCATGGAGGCTCTGAATCAGGCTCAGTTTGAATTGAGGAAATGGTCAGCCAATGATTCCAAACTTCTTCAAGGCCTCAATCCAGATCATGTACATCCTCAATTTTCAATTGTAAATCTAGGAGATGACGAGTCTCCTTTAAAAATTCTTGGCATTACTTGGAATGCAATTGACGATGTTTTTTCTTACAACGTTTGCAAACCATCTATTGTACTCTCAAAGCGACAACTCGCTTCCAATGTAGGCCAAATATATGATCCAATGGGGTGGATCGTTCCCGTTGCCGTTTACGCCCGTCTCATCCAACGCGAAGTGATTATCCTAGGCCTTGGTTGGGACGATCCTCTTCCTCCACATGTCCTTCAACTTTGGATGAAGTTTTCTGACTCTCTCCATCTACTAAAATCATTGAAGATCCCTCGACATATTCCCAAAACTTCAGTGTTCTGGATTGTTGGCTTTGCAGACGCATCTGAGAAGGCTTATGCTGCTGTTATATACCTCATTTCGCATACGGACACTCAATTCAAAGTCTCCCTACTAAGCGCTCGTGCCAGAATCGCTCCTGTTAAAGTCGTATCGTTACCTAGGCTAGAACTAATGGCTGCAGTACTTCTCTCTGATACTCTGGAACATGTATCTCAGTGTCTCCCGTCTCTAGAGAAATCCCAGATTTTTGCTTACAGTGATTCGACTGTTGCTTTATCCTGGATTACTGCCAATCCATCTCCCGTTTGGAAACAATTTGTTGGGAACCGAGTTTCAAAAATTTTATCAATAATCCCTGCTGATCGCTGGTTCCACATACCTTCCCAGGACAATCCAGCAGATTTGCCGTCTAGAGGTCTGCCCCCCCAGAAATTAATTAGTTCCAACCTTTGGTGGAACGGCCCACCTTGGCTGTGCACCCATCCATCATCATGGCCCTTGATTCGTGTTAGGCCAGCCTTAATTGACTCAGCTGTACAATCAGAGACTCGAAGCAAATCCTCACTAGTAGGCACATCACAAATGACACAGTTGACTGAGTCACTAGAAAATAGATTTTCTTCTTATAAAACCTTGCAAGCTGTAGTTGGTTGGATATTCCGTTTCTTTAATAATGCATCTAAGTCTCGTCCTCATATCGCGGGTCCCTTGAGTCCTTCTGAACTTGAACATGCCACTCTCACTCTGGTAAAAAGGGCTCAAGGTCAAGCTTTGAGTGGAGAAATTCAGGATGCTCAATCATCAAAACCAAAACTTCGCATATCAAAGGTACTAGGTTTGTTCATTGATGGAAATGGTGTGTTGCGAGTTGGTGGCCGACTCCACTATGCTCAAATCCCTGATTCTACCAAACATCCGGCATTGATTCCTTCTAACCACCCTCTGACAAAACTTTTAATTTATCAAGCGCACAAGGACTGCCTTCATATAGGTCCAAGAGCTACGTATGCCAATATACAGTCAAAATTTTGGATTATAAATGGGCGATCTGTGGTGCAACGGTTACTTGCTAACTGTCGTCGCTGTTACACAATTAAACCAAAACCATTTCAACCAGAAATGGGTCAATTACCTATTGATCGTGTGTCACTAGTCCACCCATTCAACCAGACAGGAATTGATTTTGCTGGCCCTTTTAGGATAACGTTTGGTCGTCGAGGATTTAAACCCCAAGACGCCTACCTGTGTGTATTTGTTTGTCTCTCAACCAAAGCCGTTCATCTGGAAGTGTCATTAGGCCTTAGCACAGACGATTTCCTTCAATGTTACGACCGTTTTACAGCACGGAGAGGTCATCCTGCTGTCGTTTGGACAGACAATGGGCGGAATTTCCTAGGAGCTAGGAACCATCTCCGCAAGCTGAGGATCGCCTTTGATAATTCTGATCATCAAAACTCTGTAATGGGTCATTCTGCAAGGAAGGGAACAGTCTGGAAATTCATACCTCCCCGGGCTCCACATTTTGGGGGTATCTGGGAGTCGGCGGTCAAGGCGGCAAAAAGGCTACTCAAAGTTATCCTCAAAGAACAGATTCCAACTTTTGTCACCTTCACTACCTTGATGACGAAAATCGAGGCAATCCTAAACTCTAGACCTCTTACAGCCTTTTCGTCGTCTCCTGCCGACCTCGATATTTTGACTCCTGGTCACTTCCTTATTCACAGGCCGCTGACAGCTGTACCCTCAGAACCAGACAGTTCACCTCATTCTTTCCTACCAAAATGGAAACTTGTTCAACATTTGACAAAAACGTTTTGGCTCAGATGGCAAAGGGAATACTTGACAGGTTTGCAAGAAAAACAAAAATGGAATTCGAAGGGCAACTTACCTCAGGAGGGCGACATAGTTATTGTGATGGAGGATAATCTACCTCCTCTAAAGTGGTCAATAGCTCGCATAGCTAAACTTCATTTAGGTCCAGACGGTATTTGCCGGGTAGCTGATGTTACAACTTCCTCTGGTTTAAAATCTCGACCGCTAGTAAAGCTGTGCCCTCTCCCTTGCTCCTAGGTGGGTCGCCTTTTGCTGGGGGCAGGATGTTCGGCCTTTGAGCCTCACTAGTTTTATTATTCCATGTTTTGGTATTTCATTATAATTTAAAACTCATTGTCATTGGCGTCATTTCGTAGGGAGGAAACTGAACTGGGCATCTCTCCATGGTGGATTAGCGAATGGTTGCCGTTGGCAACTACGCAGCTGATGCCCCCGTTTTTCCTACGTCTCGTTTTGTTCTCGATTGTTCTTCAATGTTTACGCTGATAAACTTTTGCTCGTATTTAACGCTTCCTTGTTCTAAAATAAAAGGGTTTTTAAAAATCGTATTTTCACCCGAGTTTATGTTTAAGGTCTAAACACTTGATATTTCCACCGAAAATCGTTCTTGGTCTGATAATGCCTCGATTTTTTAGTCAAATGACTACCAATTATTTTTTATTATTATTATTATTATTTTAGTATAATATTAAATATTATTAATTTAATATTTTATTATATTATAATATTAAATATTGTTAGTTTAATATTTTATTATATTATAATATTAAATATTATTAATTTAATATTTTATTATATTATAATATTAAATATTATTTATTTAATATTTTATATAGTATTATTAATTATAATTCAATTATTATTACACCGGGTATTTAAAGGGGTTGAAGGGGGGATTTCTATTTTCCACCGTTTTTAAGAAAAAATTCGGTATCAATTTCTTCAGATTTTTTGGACGCTGAATCGAAGGTAACCATCGCGGGATTGATAACTTTAATGGGAATTGCCGAGATTTTCAGACGTTTGCAATGATGGTAAACCATTAAAACGTCTATACTCGTTTGAACGGTCGTAAATCACTCTGAAGCCGCATTTTGGCGATTAATTACAACTCATAATCAGATAATTGAGAAAAAGAAAAATCCTTAAAATTACCATAGTTGCTAAGGAGTTTTCCTTGTATTTACCAAACTGTTGTTAGGTGGAAACGTACACAAATGTTCGGACAATTTATTATCACAAATGGGTGTCCATCTTAAATCATAGTTGAAGCAAAGTAATTACAATATAAACCATATTACAATGATTTGCAGGGTTTTTTATCCATATTTATAAACATAAAATTGTACCGCTTGAGGCAAAATTCTAATCCAAAATTTTTCAAGGTAAATGTGATTTTTACTTCCATGTTTTTTGTTTTACGTTTTATCTAACCAGCGGTCAACTTATAATCTCGGGCTACATAGTTACTTTTAGCAATTTATCTCCATTATTTGTGTAAAAAAGACGTCCCGTTCGTTATTCTAATGATCATCGGTTATTTTCAACGACATAATTTCAAAAACAATTTTCTCCATTGATTTCGTTCGTAAATTATCGGTCGTATTTTTCAACGATCGGCTTCTATATTTCGTCATTAAAACCGGCGAGCTATCAAGCGACAGATCTCGATTCTAGAAGCGACACACTCGCCCCAGCCTTGCAACTCCTTTAAAGTCTCCGGTTGTACTTGGCCCTCGACGACTTGTCCCATCTACCATTCACATGCAAATTGGCTGCAATGAGACCTAAGGAAACTTCCGAGGCCCGATGGCTTATCCCTTATTTGAATATGAAAACATTCTCTAAGAGTTCGAATGAAAAGGAGTGGGGGAATTGCTTCCGTTTAGGGTCGTCTGGATCATATTTGGGTTCCTTCGCATCTCGTTCATGACTCCCTGAATGGTCCCGAGTGTTTCCTTTTGTTGTCCCGAGGGAATAAGATAACCTGCGAGTCGCTTTGTGGAGTATCCGATAAAATCTTGGCCTCTTTAGAAGTTAACATGCAGCTCGAATCCGAACGAGAATTAATTCGAATAGGCTTTTGAATTCTCTCGTAAGTGAATACTTGTAGATAAAAATGTTTAACATAATGAGCAAAAAAAGTTTTTCCTGCACAAAAAAAAAAAAAAAAAAAAAAAAGAAAAGAAAATGTAAGTAGGTGCTTCAAGTCGTAATTATTTTAAATGCTATAGAGGCCTTTTTTTTAGAGCTGCAGATTGATATTACTGTTCCATTATTTTGTATATTATAGAAAACATGTAACCCACATTCTAATAAATCCGGAAACGCTGTTCCCAACAGTTCGTTCAATTTTCTATCGATAAATGACCGCGTATTCTATAAACACAAAGCTGTAGAAACTGAAATATTAATAGCTTGGCTAAATTTATTTCATTAAGGTCAGCGATCCTGCCAAAACTGCGATATAGTAAAATATGTGTGCTTCTATTGAAACTAAATATAGACTCTTCGAATATCCTTGTAAAAACAGTTGATGATTCGATTTTGCGAGCTCTCGTACGACCTCCAGCGGAATTAATTCTCGCGCAACTGAAAGAGCCGCTCGGCGCGTTTAATTTTACCCAAAGGGATATGGAAACGGCATTTTGAAGAGTAATTATTTCAAAAGCGAGCCAGAGAAATGGAAGTGAAACTGTCCCGGGTAGCAACTTTGCGATAGAGATACGGTCGTTGAATTGTAAAGAGATGAGGAACTGAGAGTGTGTCTGAGCTGAGAGTAAACGGAATTATATACGAACGAGTCGGAGTCCCGGTTTTCTCTCTTTGAACAGAGAAGGTTTACTGCGGAAGCTGCCGAGCTGTTCGACTTGAGAATTTTTCTTGCGCGAAGACAAAATTAATTAATTTTCCGTAGTTTTCAATCGGCCAAAACAGAGCGATGAATGAGAGCATGGAAATATTGTTACTTAATTTAAAGAAATAGGCACAGGAAAATAAAATTTTCCGTTATTCAATTGATTTTTAAAAATGCTAATTTTGAATGAAAAATGAAAATGAAATTGAATGAAAATTATGAAACGACCACAGCACTATTGTCGAAAAAAGCTAGAATTATTTTCGAATCCAAGAACATTGGGAAAATCTAACAGTTTCACTGTGTTTGCAAGGGAATGCTCCACGTTCAAACTGTTATTAGAACCAGTATGTTCAATTTCAAGTTCTAAAAAAAATTAAAATAATAATAAAACGAAGAGTTTCGACCAAACACAGATTGATAATGGGAAAACTCGCCTGACTATACAGCTTGAGAGAGTGTTTTATTAGACTTCCATCAAGTATAGAAAGATTATTGTAGCTCCAGAATTATAATGTTTTACATCATGGCAAATTTTTCAAAATCTCGAAAATTACACACGATAGCTCTGATAACAATTTAAGCAATTGACTCCGTAATGGTCTGATTCGATTCAGCGCCAAAAATCTATACAAATTGATTTCAAACACACCTATATTTCGAAAACATCGAAAAATACGAATTATCACCCCTTTAAAACCCCCAGAAATTACCTTAAAATTGAGGTAGCTATTGGGCTGATGATTTGAACCATAGTCGGACCAAGAATAATTCTTGGTGAAAATGTCAACAATTCAACTATATTACAGTTTCCGCAGAGAAGTGTTGATAGCAGAAGGAACAATTTTTTTCCTCCTCTACAACAATTTTTTTATTACTATTAATATTCTTCATCCTTGGAACGTAAAACATAAAATTTGGAGTGGAGGTTGCACTTATTTTGGTGAGCAATTGATATTTAAAAAAAAAAAAAAAAAAAAAAAAAAAAAACACTTGCAAGTTAATCTTAGAACCTCCTCCTTTTGAAGTCGGATCAGTGTTGCCCCACACAAAATATACCTGTTGGCTCCAGTTCCCTGCGATATTTTCCCGCGGTTCTTTCTCTTTCTACGCCTTTTTGAAAATTTTGACTTCAAGTCGAAAACGGCGACCTGACGATCGAGAGATGGAACGATCCGTTTTCACTTCAAGATGGAGCGAAGTATGATTTAGAGTACGGCGAAAGCTCTTTTTCAGCGGAAGAATACACATGCAATTCGATACCGTGGAAAGGGCTACCTTGGCAAGCTTTTCGTGACTGAGCTAGAAGAGCCAAGATGTATAGGGTAAGGAACGGTTGATACCCTGCAACAACAACATTTTGTTCGGCCTCTTCAGTATCGCATTTGATCGACCCGGTTGCTCTTTCTCTTTCGCTCGTGTTCGCCTTTGCACGAACCAACAAGCGACAGACGGACGAGGGGTGCCACCGAACGGATGAAATATGATCCGTCGAGTCGGCCAAACGAGGCTAGGGATAGCGAGGAGACCGCTTCCTGGATATCTTCTGTTGTTAGCCGAACAGAGAAGAGAATAATAGAGCTCCCAAGGAGGGACGGAGGTGAGAAGGCAAAGTTGCAAGGGAGGTCTACGAAGAGAGCTTATCTCTACTTTTTCTAGCACATTTCCCATCTTACAGCGAACGACTCAAGTAACCGAGCTTATATTGAAATTTGCACCGAATCGCTAGGAAAAGCGATTTTAACCGCATCGCCAAATCTGGTAGGTATTGAATTTTTTTAGTCTTCAAGTATATAATTATTATCCTTTATTGGGTCAGTGAGCCTCGTGAGGTTCATTGACTTTGAAAAGAGCTCTTGTCCAAAATACGGGATATTTTTCGTTGGTTTTTGTTTTTAACGATCAATTGTGTTGCCATGCTGTGTTTAGGGAAGCGGTAGAAGATATTTTGAAGTGCTGATTTTAGTGAAGCGCGGGTGATAGATTGAACATTGAATGATAAGGGGTGAGAGCACATCTGATAGAGAGATGCATCTCTTTAAAAAAAATTCTTAATTTTTTTTTAACCTGCACGTTTTTTGCGTGGATTTCAAATATAGACTAAATGGCGCAACGGGTATTCGCACGATCATTATGAAAAATTCGCCTTTTCAAAAAACCAAAATAATTTATTATATTTGAAGACTACGTCTATGCGAAATTTCATGTACCATCAGCAAATGTTTTGGTTTGCACAACGTGTTCTTCAATTTACACAAAGTAGTGCACCTATGAATTTGCATAAAAGGGCCATTTGGAATTGTAGGTAGTGTCTCACTTGGTTTTGCATTTTTTACCACTGATACTCATGATGATATATTGAGGACAAAAGAATATTCGGTTAAAAAAGACCAGAAATGGGAAAAAGAGAATCTACATCAAGTAGCGCCCTGTATATTTCCCCCCTTTTTTAAAAAAATCGCCTATTTTTTTCAATAATAAACTATTGTAATCGCTCAAGAAAAAACATTTTCTAACCCCCTCAAAATTTGATGTTCCACGTTTCAAGGCATGTAGAATCCGAATATCCAATAAAAAAAATTCTGTCCGTCCCCCGTAAACCAAATACTTTTCTAACGAAACTATAACACATAAATTCTTGAAATTTTCACCAAACCATCACGTACTTGGAATTTCGGTAACTTTTGCGAACCCACCGCCGTTGACTTTTTCAACAAAACACTGTTTGGCGCGGAATAACAGCTGACCAAGTGTTGTAACGATTTTTCTTGGGCAGGGCAGTGTTGCCAGGTCCAAGTGTAGAGATATGGGAGAAACCTCTACTAGAAACGCTGCAAATGCTTGTGCAGAGGTTTATAATTCCTTCGCTTCAATAATTATTTAAGAAGACTATACATTAATTTGTGATAGTAATTATTCCGAACATTTGCAAAAACAGATTGTTAACTATAGGAGAAAACTCCGTAGCAACTATTGTAATTTTAATCATTTTAATTTTTCTTAATTTCCAAATCAAAAGCTAAATTTTTGTATAACGAAACAGTAGAGGAAGATATTATTAATCGTTTCGGAAAATGGATAGGCCGATATAAATTGGAAAAGAAGAAAAAATTTGAAACAATAAATTCTTTAATAAGTTCCCCTATTTCCCGATTTTTCCTTCGAAATCGCTATTACTTGGATAAATTAGACCATCACAAACATCTCAAAGCTGTGAGCTCTTTTCTCAAAATTTTATCGTTCCAGCCCGCACCAATTTCAATTAGGCGGGAGTCGGAAATTCTAAATACCAGTTGGGTAAAACAGGCCGGCAATAAAAGTAAAAATAAGTCGCTACTCGAGAAGCAGGAAAGTATTTTCCATTTGGAAATGCTTGCCGCAGAACATTAATCCAATTACTCTCCCAAGCGGCCGCAGAGTTCTACGTGAAGCGTATTAAATTTTCTCCCTCTAATCCCGTGAAAAGTGAAGAGTGCAATACCTCTTTTATTCGGTTAGAATTCCCTAGAGATTCTCCAGTCGGCCTCGCCGTTTCCGTTCGGAAAGTTCTACAGGCGGTAAAATCAAACGAGTAGCGAGGCACCTAGCGTTGGTTTTGGTTTGCAATTATATTCTGACGAAAAATAAATACGTTAGCCTTACTGACAACTATGTGCGCGTATAGTTTTATGAATCTATTATACATTTTAATATTTTGTTTTTGACTGTGTGTACTAATGTTGAGAAAGAATTAACTCCGTGACGAACGACCTATAATACGCATAACAATCTGGCATTCAATTAAAAAAAATCAATAATAATAATAATAATAATTATAATTTAATACCAAGAAATTTCGAATTTGGTGATTTTTTTTCTTCAAAATTTTCTCTCCGACAATCGAATTTGTAACTTTGACCCTCAATAACTTCTATTTAAGATCGTCAATACCATAAATTGTGCTCATCCATTTACTAAAACAAATTATTGAAGAAACCGAAGAAAAAGCAATTTTCAAAAAAGGAAAGCCTCGAACCGAAATTCGTAATTTCTTCACTAGAAGATCTTAGTTTTATTAATTCGCATTTTTTCTCAGCCGAATTCCACATATCTCATCAACTGTTCACCCTCTCTTCAAACGCCATGAAGGTTTAATGAACAACAGCTTTTATAAATATTAGAATCCGGTTTGATTATAATACAGGGAGCATGCAGAAGTTAAAGCATGACTTATTGACGAGCTGTAAACCGCTTATTTGGCTAATGTGCCAAGCTGCCACGGTAATAACACCGCAGCACCACATAGTTACGACGTCGAAAGGCGGACGACCGCAAACGTTAACAGCCGTAAAACGGAATCGCCTATTAAAATATTGCCAACAGAAATAGTTAAATTAAATCGTTCGAAACCGGTAAAAAAAATTGCATACCTCTCAGGCATGTTCATTCGGAAAACGATCGAATTAGAGCCAGCTTATTGAAATTGAGGTGATAAATTCACAACCCTTCGGGCGTTTTCCCTGCATTGGTCATATAAATAGCTAAAACGCCCAAAAATGCACAAAGATGAAAATGCGAAAAGGCGAAAGAAAGTCGACGGCAAATTAAAACAGAGAGAGAGGGAGAAAGAGAGAATTTATTGGTTTTATCCACCAACACCAAATCGGTACAAGAAAACATTAGGTAAAAAAAAATTAGAGATAGGTACTTTATTTTCTAAAATAATATTAATTCCAATCATTGTGTAATACTAGGCATACAATGCCCGTTTACATTACACAAGTGTTGCTAATCTTGGACCAGAACAAAAAATAAAATACAATTCACTTCTGGTATTTATTTATTCATTCAATACGAGCGAGGCTCATTATAATTTACAACAAAAAATAGAGAGAAGATAATTAGCCAAGTAAAAAAGAAATTTTCGTTTAATATGTTTTCCTCTATTGTCATTCCATTTTATTTTATTTATTTATTTATTTTTGTTCAACAAGGGGAACAAGACGTCGGTAACCGCCGCTTAGATGTTTGTCAAGGATTAATTAATAGTCGGTAATCGGATTGTGGTGAAATATGATTTTAAAACGTAGCCTAAATGCCTACGTTTAAGTTTTAAAAGAAAATGCAATGCAGTAAAACTATTATTCACGGACGAAAAATATACTACCAGCGTAGTAAAATTAAATTAACGTTTGATCTACTCGAAAGTCGAATCTCTAATAAAATTTGCCCGCGCGCAGTAAAAAAACTTGACTCTGCATCAAGTTCACATCTCAGTGCATCTATTTGTTGAGATATGAGCTTATCCAAGGAGGCGTTGGATTACCACGGTCAGGACAAACAACGTGTTTGGAGTTCACATACTACGCAATACGTGACGAGAAATCGTAATATCGTATTACTAAAGGGAGCAAAGGGGTGACTCGTAATAGGCCAACTGTAAGCGTGCAAGGTGACAGAACTTTTCGAAAAGCTACAGCAGGCGATGAAAATAAGATCTCTTTACAAACGGTTCGAAGAAAGTCGCGGAAAATCTGAAGTTAGAAATGTAAACTTTCATCGCGGAACCTCGATCCTTACGAGGAGGTTCAACAGTGATTTCAATATTTACGTCGTTATATAATTTGAAGTAGAATACCATAAAACTCAAATCACCTGGGTGCACGTGGTTGATGTAGTAAGTTTTCCAATAAGTACGTACCTGAGGAAAAACAAACAAAAAACGTCATTAGTAAATGTGAAATATTCGAAGAGAACATATACACTGAAAGCAAAAAAATGTCTGCTTATCTGAAAAGTTGCAGATATCCGTTTCTAGATAATAGAGAAAGAATAGCGGCGAAATTTCGGACATGAGCAATATAGCCCCGAGGAATAATGCTGGATAATTTTTTCGTTCCGATCGAAATAGACAATGAGCCGCTTTTATCTTCCTTGAACTCTTGCAATTAATCGTAGAGCTACTTAAAAAGGTGCCTATGTAAAATCAAAATATAGGCCAAGTGGATATCAGGATAAAAAGCTGCTTATTATACAAAGGCAAGAGTCCAATTGCAATAAACTACATCGATTTATTATTCAATAACCCAAACCATTGCAATCGCGCGAGGGAAAAAATTCAAACCACCACTCAAAATATGATTTTTACATTTCAAGGATTGTACAATTCGATCCAATAAAAAAATTCCGTCCGTCCCCGTTCGCAACATTTTTCGGAGAAAAAATTCGTGACATTTCCACCAAAAATCATTCATGGTCTTAACAATGACTCAATTCTTTTGGCAAACCGGTACCTCAATTTTGACAGTATTTTAGCGAGTTTTTATGGGAAGAGGGGAATTGATCATTTCCAAGGTATTTGAAACATCTGTGTTTTATAACAATTTATAGACATTTTTAGTCGATAGCTTCACGGTTCCCGAGTTATCGAAGCTTTTCTGTGAAATTGTTGACGTATTGAGATACTTGGTAAGATGGTAAAACTCGATCACTTGTGGTGCTATAGAAGTCGTTTTATAAGAACGCTCGTCAACCTCTCTATTTAGCGTTATCTTAAGTAATTGCAACTAAATTAATTTTAAATAAAGCGATTGAGAAAATAAAAATATTCAAAATTACGATAGTTGCCATAAATTTCGCCCTCAGTTACCTCAGTAGTACGTGGAAACGTTCACAAGACTTTAGGTTGTGTAATTTGTCAAGTGGATGGTCTTTCCAAATCCATAATGATAAACCTCTGTACAATCATTTACAGCGTTTTCACTCCAGTTTTCGTAGGTTTCACATTTTTCATTTTTAAAAATAGCAGCAATCCAGGTACTAAACTTGGAACATATTCGATGTCAGTCGTGCAGGGAAAAAGGAAAATGTCCAGATTTTGGAGAATTTCCGTTGAAATGTACCAGTTTTTTTTCTAAATTAATAACTCATTTCGGCTTCCAACGCTTATCTAGCCATTCTTGCGTCTGTCGTCCGTATGTCGAGATAAAAACTCGTTGTCGGCTCTTCCCATTCTTTCCATTTTCGCTATCTCGTCCTTTAGACGATACGCGGAAGTCAACTCCTCGCCCACACATGCCCTACAGTTCCCCATTCTAGTGGCCCTCTCTTTCGAAACTCATCGCCTCGCGTCGCCTGACGTGTGGGCCGTGGCTGGAATTTTTCTCCTTCAATTTCTCTCCGGTTTCTGTACGTTTGACGATTCAACACACGACTTCATCGCCTTATATTGCCACGTATACCTAAAGAGGCGTGTCGAAATGAACATTATTTCCTCCAATGCTACTACGCGACTGTTCAATAATCGTGTCACGATCTCATGACTTGAAATAGTTCGGGTAATTAAAAAGCAAATTTTTAATTTATTATCTCTGGAAAAATGGCTCGGGCGTAAAATAAAAAAAAATATCTCTAATTTCTTAAACCGTTGACGGTCTGCTTGTTCAAGTCCGTACAAGGCTTTAATAACTTTGCATATATCTTTAATTGTCGGGAGGGCTCCGCCCCCCACTCCCCCAGGCGCTGCCCTTCGGAGAGGCTTCGCCCCTCCTGCCGTGCCTTACAAATCGGTAGGGGTGTAGTTGTCCTTGTCACTACAATTATAATATAGTAGTTTATTATTCCTGTATGGAGAGGGGGAATCTATAGATATTAATATTAATAGTTGCTATAAGTTGGTATGAAGGTGGTGGGGCCTTGTAATTAGTATCATAAAGCATTGGGGTTTTTCAACTTGTGAAAAGTTTTAGCCGAAGTAGACGTCACAACTTTATTTTTTCCATGATTTGTAACTTGCGCAGTGGACAACTCAAACAAAAAGTTGTCAATTCTGATGTTTGAATATACCAAAAGATAGGTAATTTAATTGTCCACATTTTCCCATGTAATGTACCTATCCGTTTTTCAACCGTTTACGCAGTATTCTACAATATTGCTGGAATATACATGAAAACATCACATTTTTCAACTTCAAACATTATTTTCATCTATTTAGTGCGGAAGAAACAAAGAATGAACCATATATTATTGATATACACATCATCAACTATCATTATGCTGAATTTGAGCGAAATCTATTTCAAAAAAATTTTCGCGAAAAATCCCAGGGGTACCCCTACGATTTTTTTCAACCGATCAGTTAACGATTTTTTACTCGTCTCTCAATACAGATAAAAATCTGAAATTTTTAGGAAAGTTGTGTCTTACCGAGATGTATTTTTGTGATTTTTTTTATTTCTCGGAAAAATCTGCAAGTGGTCCAAAAAAATCGGTTTTTGAAAGCTCAAAAATTGGACTTTAACGGTGATTTTCGGGGTCAAAATAAATGCGAATCAATCGTTTTAATATGCAGGAGTCTTCATTTGATCGCCTCACACACGTACATAACAAAAAATTCGGCGAAAAACGTTTTAACAGTGCCACAGAAATTATTTTCCGTAAATCGAGTTTTTCATCGGCCGATATTTCGAGCTCCGCTGGCATCGAAAAGTTAAATTTTCGTTTCCAAGCGAATTTGAAAGCTATTCTTATAGGAAATTTAACGCTGAATCCGAATTTGACGTCAAAACGGCGGAAATTTGACGACAACTTATAGTTTTTCATCATTTTAGCATTTCACTACTTGTATGTTTTTCAACTTTGAAAATTCGTCGCTAATTCGTTGTTTACAGTACTGTAAAAATTTGATTAATTAATGATTCCTACAGGAAATTAGACGTAGAATTCGAATTTTGATTGAATTTGAATTTTCTCTCGGCAGCGATGTCTAAAAGCAATCTCAGCGATACAAGTTTCACAACAGAAGAGTCAGTTTCTGAATAATCTACGTTAAGTTACCCGAGAAAAGCCCTGCCCTACTAATATGGCTTTTTTGGGTTCAATTGACCATCGGATTTGAATAGCAGCATCTTACAGCCCACCAAGTTGTTGTGATTTTTCCTTTCGATGACAGTCCAAGTATTATTTTCAAACGTGAGGCGATTTCTGATTTAATTGCCCTGTAAATTGCCCTAATTTAATCCCTGTATGATGGATCACAATTTTGTAATAATTTTTTTCTTGGGCGATTATTTATTATTGATAATAAACCAATATTATTCAATAATCAACCAAAAATAAACATGGAAGTAATAGGAACGAAATAAATATTACGCCCAAGAAATTTAATAATTGGCAATTATTTCTACAGTAGCAATTCCTATTATAAATAATCGTCTATTGCTATCCATTTGAACGAATAAACGTTTCCGTAGATAATGCATTTATAACAGGTTCAATATGAACTTTCCTGGCAATGTATTTACATTTCACAGCAAACGTTGCACACTACGCTCTATAGCGTTTCGTTGTTCAAGCATCACGTCACCTACCACTTCGTTTAACAGGCAGTTTGTAGCCCACGCAAGTGTAATGCAAGTGACATACTTCCACCAGCAACAACAATAAACACGTCATTCGAAGCGAAGATAAACGCCATCCGTCATCGCTAGACGAGGTCATCCCTTGCTTCAACAATGGCCAGCATCTGTATAATGCGAAGAGACCGAATATTCTAACTCCCAGTAGGCGCAGCGGTACAGAATTCGTCCCCTTTCCATCTGTTCGTGGAATACTGGACATTAATAGGATGACAATGTCGGAGCCATGTCGAGTCAGTTAATCCAAGCATTCGAAGAGAGGAACACTCGTTGCGTGTAGTTCTCGAGCGAATTTCATGGACGCAAGTTTATAATGGATTGACGACATTTTATTTAATCGAACGATAATAATTGTCGAATGTGCTTTCTGAGGTGTTTAACCGATTGTTACATTCGTTTTCGGTTAAATTATTCAATAATAAATTATTGTAATCGCTCACGAAATTTTCCTTCGAAAACCTCATAATTTAATGGTTTACTTTTAAGGCATGCAGAATTCGAATATCGAATAAAAAATGTCTGTCCGTCAGCCGTCAACAATTTTCGGACGAAACTATAGAAGCCACATACTTGACATTTTTAATCATTCTTGACCTGACGATTGCTAAATTCTTGCCAAATGTCGAACAATACCAAATCGCTAGATCATTATTGAGGGTATTTTTTAGAAGCTGTGTGTGGCAAAAATTCGTGTTTTCCAAATTTTTTTCTTCGAAAATATTAATGTGTTTAATATAAATTTAAAATTTTTGCGCTGACTCGAATGAAGCCATAACGGAGTCAATAGCTTCAACGGTACTCGAATTATTGCCTCTTTTGTGCGGTATTTTGGAGATCTTGAAAAAAATTGCCATTATGGTATAACTGGAGAATATGAAGCTATGAACATCGTCGTATTTTTTATGGAAAGTATAACACTAGTAAGCTCAATCGATAGGCGAATAATTTAATTAGATAATTAAGAAAAATAAAAATGATTAAAATTACAATTGTTGCTGAGGAAATTTTTCTTCATAATTGAAGAAAGGGGATAACGAACCACAGTACAGTCATTTTCAGCGTTTTGGTTTATTATTTAAAAAAAAGACCATTGCAATCGCCCAAGAAATTGTTTTTTTTCCCTAATTTCGTCACAACGGCCCAATTCTTGAATCACATCGCTAACTCAATTTTAAGGGTATTTTTGGGGGGTTTTGAGGGAGAGAAAATTCGTATTTTCCAACGTTTTTCAAAAAAATGTTTATTTAATATCAATTTCTACAGATTTTTTGACGCTGAATCGAATGAGACCATCGCGGGGTCGATAGCTTAGAAGGTTCTCGAGATATCGCAGCTTTGTGAAATTGTCGAGATGCTGAGATATTAGGAAAGTTGGTATACTTCGAGAATTCTAAGCGGTATAAAATCGTTCTATACTCGTTGGAATGCTCGACGAACACTAACTATACCGTTGGGCGAAAAAGTTAGCTAATAATTTGAAAGTTAAAAAAAAAAAAAAATGATTAAAATGACAATAGTTGCTGAGTTTCCCCTTATAATTACCAATCTGTTTGGTGGAAACGTTCACATATCTATGGACAAATTATTATCGCAAATGGATGGTCTTCCTAAATCATTATTAAAGCGAAGGAATAATAAACCACAGTAAAATCATTTGCAGCGTTCTTTACATGAGTTTGGATCGAAGTCGAATAATTAGTTTTCCTTTTGCGATGGAAATTCATCACTTTTATTCTAAAATTACCTCGGTTCAGTATCGTACGCTTAGGTTGGTTTATGTCAATGTCGATACATTCTTGACCCTTCGAGGCACAATATTGTCGACATCGGCTGATCTCAATAGAAGTCATTCTCGTGGATATCTCGTACTTCAACGGTCCACTATAGAAGTCGCCCTTCGACAAAGGAGCTAGGGCGGATTGCGATGACGGGGTTTTGGCCACGGAATTCCAAAAGCGCCTCGCAATCGTGTGCGTTTGAACTCGCCATCATGTCAGCCCAGGTCTCACATAATGCCGCCCACACGTTAGAGGACCTTTTGTACTTATAACTGGAAATAGCCTCCGCGAAAGATGACAGTAACACGGGAAAAATTCTTGGCACGATGAAAAATCGATGACCTCCTTCCCAAGACAACGCTTCGGCCTAGGAATACAGGAGGAGCGCTATCGAAGAAGACCTGAAGTGGGACAAACTCATTTCCTTGACAACTCGAAAGCTCCGCAAATATACGCACGGTTTAAGTATAGGTACAAAGAGGATGATCAGAGAAAGCGTTACTTCATCATAGAAATTTCACCTACAGAGTTTCATCAGATTCGGAATACTGTCTTGGGCGGAACAGCGTCTTCGGTGCTCCATTCCCTGTTCGTAAATTCAAAGCAATAATAAAAGTAATGGCTAAATTACCTACATTATTCACTAAGAGTGAATTTACCGTACAATTCTAGTTTTTTCGTTCCACAACTCTAAATTGAAGCCTTACAATTTTCTCCACAAACACCCAGACTATTTCAGCTGCCCCGTTTGTGGGGCACAAACATACTTTCTATAGCCTAGTATATTAGCAAAATTGCTGAGGTTGTTGCTCGAGGAGATGAAACAAAAAAAAAAATTTTAACGCATTTGCATTCATTTTGTATTTAATTGATTTATTTTTTAATTAATTAATTTTTTTATTAACGCATCTGCATTCATTTTGTATTTAATTAATTTATTTTTCACACCGCATTTTTTAATAAGTTTCAACGATTTGGAACTTCCCCAAACCGCACAGGACTTAGTTATTTGTTCGGAGTACATTCCTATATTTTAATAAGATTTGTACTTATTCTGTATTGTAATAGAATAAAATTTATATTCCTTTATTCAGAACAACATAACATTAGCAAACTATTGAACCATTTATTCAATGGAAAAGGTTACAAGAGAAAACCAATCCTGTTTATATTAAGACTAAAATATTAGAGGATATTTATGTAAACGTTCATTCAATCGTCTTCGAACTAGTGATGGAGCACAACCCATGATCAGGAGGATTTATGTGCTATTGTAATCAAATGCGCAGAGAAGTTTATTCATTCGAGAGCCCCTTCCGTTCGATTAGTCACAAAATTGGTTTTTATCTTCTAGCAATGGCAATGTAGCTAAGTGATATTCCTAAACTTCATAGAATCATTTTTATGTTTCTGTCCCTGAGAGGCGGAGGTGTTGACATCTCATGAAAGAGGCTGACGAATATTCAAGCTGCTAAAAGATTATTCCAATCGAAGAGGATCGAACCGAACTGTCAAGAGGACAATAATATAAAACATGCTCGTAAATATCCCATCGCTCTCATTTATCTTTTAACAAATGCGACTCATCGCTGTTGAAAAACACAATGCTGATCAGATGGGATGATTATGTGGAGAGAACTTTTCCACCTGAGGGGACGCCAAGTATGAAAGAGGGTTGGCTGAACAGTTCGATGACCCGGACCACCCTTCGACCCTTCTCTAGCGAGGATGAGTCAACTGTTGCACGGTACACAACAGTAGCGAAGAGGGGAAGGCAGAAGAAAAGCTCGTGGATGCGTGGTACAGGAAGCAATGGAGGGAATTGATTGAAAACGCGAGAGGAAAGATGGGGACTCGTCGCTTAGGGTGATTGATCGAAAGAGGGGATATCGATCTGAAGATTTTGGAAGGCCTTGCAACTGCATTCGGCAAGGGATGACGGAGTTATCTATGTCTTTAGAACTGTGCATTCGCGAAAAGGAAGCAGCTGCAGAGATTTATATCTGAACATCGATTACATCCAGAAATATCCAGAGTTTTGGTGAGACATAAAGGAAGCTTGCCTAATCGCTTCAAAGGAAGGAAAATTGATAACGCTAGAAAATATGCGAGAGAACGCGTAGGAAACGAAGATGACTGAGCGACTGAGTCGCCATCTAATCGTGGATGATTGATTGAAGGAATTGATTTTATTCGAGTGACATTAATTCTAACTGCATTAGGGGTTTTTTGCTGTTACAGGTGTTTTGGTCCATTATTCAATAATAAACCTTTGTAATCTCACAAGAAAACATTTTTCTAAACCCCTCAAAATTTGATGTTATACTTATCAAGGCATGTAGAATCCGAATAAAAATCCAATAAAGAAAAATTCTCTCCGTCTGCCCTCTCTCTCTCAATACTTTTCTGACAAAACTATAAGAGCTAAATTTTTGGAATTTTCACCAAAAATCAATTTTGGCCTGACAATGGCTTAATTTTTTTTTAATCGCTACACCAATTTCAGGGGGATTTTTGGGGGTTTTAAGGGGGAGAAAATTCGTATTCAGAAAAAGGTGTATTTGGTATCAATTTCTATAGATTTTTGGACGCTGAATCGAATGAGACCATCGAGGGGTCGATAGCTTTATTGGTTCTCGAGTTATCGCAGCTTTTGTGTTGAATTTGGGAGATTTTGAGATGACTCATGAGCTCTTGGAGCTATAAAAATCGTACTATACTCGTTGGAATGGTCGTCAAACACTCCTCTGCTGTACCATCAGGCGAAAAAATTTCGAGCTGTGTTACGCAATAACTAGCTGTCAATGGAAAATGATAACTTATCGAAACGAATGCTAGCAGTTTCAGGTGACGAGAATTTTCTCCCCGTGCAATATTCTCTTTTCGTACGGATGGAAATTCATGAGATTCCATCTTAACTCGGGAATTAAGGCCTTGATTAACGAAACTCTTTTTCTCAGAGTTCCCTCTGCGTTCCATCATGTTGAAATTCTTCGTAGCCCGAAGGGAACTTAATAATTCACAAGCCAAGCTGTTGATGCGGTGGAGAGAAATCCCCTCGTCACCGGCGTTTTTGCTCTCAGCAGGGAAACGCGACTTTAAGTTACGGTGGATTAATTTTTCCCCGTGCTAGATGAGTTTAGCTGTCTGGGCTTTGCTGTCTTAGTTGAAAATCAAGTATAATGAAAGTGGTGCATCATAAACTAATTGAAGCTCCTCCTATGAATTTGGTCCTAATTATTCGCCTTCAAACTATTTGAAATTTTCAAACCCACGTGAAGCCAAGCAAAGGAAGGAAGCTACTTAGTATATACGAGCTATAAGTATATCGTAGCTACTTCATTTATAGGAAAATATTAATTAATTAACAATAACAATATTCGAATATATATATTCACGAATATAATTATTCAAACGCATAAGGCCTTGAAATATTCTTTATAGCGAGGGAATTACGACTGATGTTTGTCGTTAGTGACACACACTGTACTTCCTCTTGATTCGCATTTTTCGTTATATTATTATTATTTTTTTCTTTTTTTGGGTCTCTTTGCGGTAAAATGAATTATTCCACAAAAGCTTTACAGTTTTGTTGACTCACATGCCGTAAATCTGCAAAACTAACCTAATTCGGGCATTTTTCGGTTTTTGGGTCGACTTGTTATTCAGCAACAATATTAAATTGCACGAAAACTTTGAATGAGTGATCGATTTTATGATTGGTCTTTATGTTTGTCAGCCGACTCAAACATGGAAGTGACCTATGCTCTTTTTTCATGCTCACAACACAACAGCTCTCGATTGAAGGATATTCGAAAAAATTTCACCGAACCTATAATGAACAGATGTAGCGATAATTGAAGATGGATTTTTGACGGGAAGAACAAGGCAAAATAAAAGAGCCCGTGATAAATTACGTACGCTGTTGTTTCAGGAAGCGGGAAGTCCATTAACTACATTATTCCCGGCTGGAAACCCTAGTACAAAAATGATAACGGCCAGCGCAGCAGGAGAGCGGAAATGGCGGAAGCGCGCGAAAGTATTCGGTTAACTCAAAATATTAGCCGGCCGCTCTTGTTAAGCTTGATGGATCGGCTAACCACGGCGTTCCGCTGAAGACCGTGCTTTATCTTTGTTTCTCATCTTTTACTCTCAAAATTAGCAATCCGAAGGCGTCTGGAGGAGCCGAAAAAGCTGAAACTCGTTCAAGCCATTTGAACGTCCCTCGCAAGAATCACTGAATTTCTCATCGTGCCAGGTAAGTATTCTTGGGCGAAAAAACAGCCTGATTGTCCTGTCGGAGCATTTATTCGGGCTTTTTCAAGCTTCCCGTAACTGCCTGCTTTGGAAATATAGGATCCTGAAAACGTGGTGGCAGAGTTGGCACGAATTTTCGTCCACAAGCGGATTCGAATTCATCCGCAACGGCGAAGCTACGGCTTGATGTATGTGTCCTCATAGGCATCGCTGAACGTTGGCTAGCGCGGGTCATTTAAGAGCCTCAATCCGCGGCGCAGGCTCGTAAATCCGTTGTTTCCTCTATGTAGGTCGCCTGGTGACTGGGCTCCGTCGATTCACTAATTTGTCATCCTATCAGAGTTGAATGAATGACTTGGATGAATGGATGAATAGTACATCCCGTTTCCCGGCTTGTGAGCTGGCGACTTCGTCGACGTGGCGCTCTAATTTAGCCTGTCAAATAATTAACCGACTTCAAACAAGGAGGAGGTTACTATAGTTGACTTGCGGGATTTTTTTTATTTTTTTTTTAATGCTTCATACTCGAACTTTCGTTCGAGCGTTGTATTTGAGCTTGAAAATTTTCAATGCGGATTTCAAAAATGAATGCTGGTCATTCAGAACAGTACTATACGAAGGTGAGGATGGAATCAAAGATGAGGTTATTTTCTATAGAAGTCATCAGAAGATGAAGTGTGAGCAGACAATGGGCAACCATAATTTTGTATTTTGGTGAAGGGTATGTACGTGAATGGTAACTTCATTCTTCTCGTTGGGTTAACTCCCGAAATTGCTCTGCACGAATAAAATTATGTTATGGGCCTAGATTGTGCTGAAACATTGTGTAAATAGTTGTTCTTGAAGTATTGAACTGAACTTGAAACGCCAAAATTGACAAATCTCGCCGTATTGCTCGGCTGAGGCAATTTCAACCTAGAAAATCCATGTACAAGCACTGCTAATAAAACCAAGTGAAGAAGAAATGGCTGGAGTAATGGAGATTTCTGAAAGGGAATCGGTTTCAGAGGCAGACAAGTGGAAAGTTATTCGGAAATAATTCGAGTCATTTTCAGAAAATGGAAAGTGGAGCATGGGCAAAAAACGAAGCGCACACAATATGGTTCAATTCGAAAAATAATTAAACTAGCTGTACAACATGGAATGGAAATATTCCAAGTGGATGTTGAAAAACAACCTAAACGGAAGCTGGAAGAACAATTGAAGAAATGGCGAAAGAAGAAAATGGAAACGTTGCTAATGGAGCTAAAAAGATTCGATTAGGAAAAACGGGTTGCAGATTGCAAAAAAAAATCACCTTATAGATTCAAGCAGTCAGGGAGAACAAGTCAGACGAGAAGTTGAGAAAAATTGTAATAGTGTCAATGACTAGAGATCCATGTGTATACATCGTGGATAATGGAAATGGGCAACCGATTCTGTCAGTTTTCGTAGGCGATTCGAATGGCAAATATAAAATAAATTAGAATAAAAATAAATAATATAAAATAAAAAATAAATAAAATATAATATAAAATAAATAAAAATAAATTAGAATTCGTTAAAGAGCATCAAGAGGAATATTCGAAAAAGAAGACATCAATTTTACTCTATGCATATCGCAGCAAACCGATAAATATGATGTTGATAATATTGTTACAATTTACTCTCCAGTTCTAAATATAATCCGGTAACTATTAGCGAGACATTTAACGTCGACTTCGAAAAACCGACGATGTCATTCAAGGTAAAAAAAAGTCTGACGTTTTGTTAGCTCAGAGATCCCTCTATTTTCTCGTAGGTCGGGAAGATATCCTCGCGAACTGCGGTAAACAAAAGTCTAGAGCTCGACCCATGAATGGAATTCATTAGGCTATGAGTTTGAGGCGAAGAGCGTTGTCTTTTCGCACGGAGCACCTCCACTTTGCTTCCTCGTTTCGGCGATGGAAGGTTGACTGACTTTCGAGGGAATCGCTATGGTAATTTTCGAAATAGGAGGGCGATTAGCCTTGCAAATTAAACGTCACTCTCTCGAGGAAGAGGCGCCACCAATGAACTTCTCTCTATTGCTAAGCTGAAGGGACTGTGGGACGATGTTGTTTTGCTAGTAGCTCAACTTCGAGATACTTAGAGGTTCTCGAACTATGGAGTTTAGCCGGATTGTTATGGAACTCTTCGAAATGCCGGTTCGAGTTTCCCAATATTGATAATAATCAACGGGAATTCGAACTGTGCGAAATATAGTCAAAATACAAACTTCAGCAGCGCGAAACTCATCGGTTTCAATTCAAATAAGTACCAATATTATTGATTTTGCCTATGAAATTCGAATATGTTGAGTGATAATCGTATGCGTCATCTTTGAGAGATTTTGTTCTCTCAGAAGTTTTTCAAAGGCGATATTCAAAGTATCTTCTAACGTGTTTAATTTTGAAAATGAGGAGGTCGAAATTCAAAAATAATATCATTTTCTGCGAAAATTCGCGAGAAAGGGAAGGCAAAAAAAAAACAGTTATACTTTAATCTGCTGTAGGTAAGTCGCTTAAGAAGAGCAGATACACGAGTGGGCCAAGTACACTGCCCTGAGGAACGCCAGCTTCGATTCGTTTGGGATCAGAGAAGGCGTCGTCTTGCTTGATATGGAAATATGTTTTAGACAGGTATGAGAAAAGTAGTTCGGAAGGTAGCTGCTTTTCCAGCGTATGAATTAGTCCTTCATGCCAAACTTTGTCAAACGCCTGTATTACGTCGGGAAACAATGTAGAGCGCACTTCTTACCATAGCAGTGACGAAACGTCCGGAGTAAAGTGAAGTTTTCGAAAGCAAACGAGCCGTTATTTCCAAATAAAAGAATTATAACTATATTACGGAGATCTTGTTGAATAAAGCTTACATACCTTACAGACGGGGAAAAAATAATTAAAATAAATAATTAAAAATATAATAAATTATATTACATTTTTAATTATTTATTTTTAAGGTAGTACATAATTATTAGCAATAGTGGTAGAAGATTATACTCTATTTAAAGTTAATATAAGTAGGGTAAAAAAATTAAAAATAATCTCTGTATCTTGAATGGTACGTGAAATTCTCATCCGGCAATTAGCTAAGTAATATTACATGTTTCAGGGCTTCATCCCGCATTTCTCGCTCATTTATTTTATTTATTTATTTATTTATTTATTTATTTATACAAACACGGGCAACTAGGCCCAATTACAACACAATACAAAAAAAAAAATACAATACGAGGAATAGAATATACATTGAGAACAGGGCACACACTACGATTCGCAAGCTGGCGAATGCTGAAACAATGTAAGCGGCTGAGTGATGGAAATCCCTACGTAGAGAAGAGCCATGCGAAGGATCTACGCGTTCGTATACGGAAACGTACAGCGTAGGTGTCGACCCAACAAGTGGGATTGAGACGTGAACCTGCGGGAAGGATTGGAACAGGAAAATGCTGGATATTCGGGGAATTGCTATCGACAGAACGGGCGAACTCCAAGCGTGCGAACAGCCCAGAACAGAACAAAACCTTCAGCCGAGCGTATTTTCCTGGCCCGATTACTACCTTTGAGCCGCTCGACGACTGCAAAACAACCAGAATTACCAGTTAAAATTGGAAACGGCACGTCGATGGAACGGGAATTACCTGGAGATCCGAGCTCGACATTCGTTTGAAAACAAGTTATCGGATGAATCTGTCGATTGACTGGTTAACTCTGAACGTGCAGGGAAAACGAGGGAGGTTGAAGGGATTGACTGCTTTCTCATATGGTACCGAAAATATGGGTTATGTTTTCATTAACCACGTGACGAGCTTTGGCCACAATGCGAGCCATCTATAAGTATTTTTGAAAAACCCAACGTTCATCGAGACCTCACAGAAACATTAATAACGGTTGCTCGACCCTTGAAATCGTATGCATTCAAGTAATCAGGAATATTATGGTCATACGGGCACACGATGTTCCTTCGCCAAGTTTTCGACAAATATTTTTTCTTCGCCAGGGCCTATTATAAAGATGTTTATAACATAGGTCGAATGAAACATTACTGGACGCCATCATTAATTTCTCGCAGAATAACTGGGACAGCAATACCGTATTTGCAGTAGGCGCTTTCGCCAGTTAAGAATATTTCCGACCACCAACAAGGGCGATTCAAGGGTTGGCAATTGATTCATCCTCGTACTCGCCGCAAGTAAAAAACGCTGCAAATGATGAGTGGTTTATTATTCCTTCGCTTCTATTATGGTTTAAGGAGATTTGTGATGGTAACTATTCCGAAAATTTGTGAACGTTTCCACCTAGCAGAACAATGGTAACTAAAAGGGGAAACTCCTTAGCAACTAACGTAATTAAAATTATTTTCATTTTTCATAATAATTCAACATTGAATCAGATAATTATCATTGGAATAAAAGTTAACTTATTTTCCTAACGATACAGTTGATGATAAGAGCATTTTTCATCGATTATGGAACAATTTTTAAAGCTCCGGAAATTCGCGAGTTATCTAAAAATTAATATCTAAAAAGTTAACTGAAAATCTCGAAAATTCTAAACAAAAGCTGCGATAACTTGGGATCCATTTATACATCGATCCAGCTGTGGTCTCATTCGATTCAGCGTCCAAAAATATATGGAAATCGATATCGAATACACCTTTGTGTGAAAAAGGTTGAAAAGAAAAATATTCTTCCTCTCAAAACTCCCCAAAATACGCTCAAATTTAAAGCAACGATTTCATTCGAGAATAGAGCAATTCTCGTGCCAAGATTAATTGTTGTGAACATTTAAATTAGGTAGATTTTATAATTTCCTCAAAAAAAGAAAAAAGAGAGAAAAAAGATTAAATTTCGAGAGGTGGTCAGAAAATTTTTTTTCTTGTGCGATTACAGTGGTTTACAACTGAATAATAAAACAAAATAATTACTTGACATTGAACCGGATTCAAATTGAACGGACATTATGATTGGCCATTTTCAGAAATTTCATCAAATTGTGGTAAAGTTGGATTAAATACCATCATCGAAACCTAAGATTATGGAATAGGGTTGATCAAATGGAAAATGGTTAACCATAGTTTTCATTTCAGGCGGTAACGAAACAATTGCTAAGCCTTAAATTGCTAATTATAATTTTTCACTACAGCTAATCATCCTCGAATAGCTGATAATGTCTCTTGATATTCTTCCGATATTGGACACGAGTTTCGCTCATAAATACCGCCACTCCGGCAATTTATCTCTATTTTCAACACGAATATTCCGACTTAATCTGTTTACGGCATAGTAATACTTTCAATGTCAGTCGAGTCTTCAACCCGTGAAAACCCGCGAGCGTCGTAAACAACTGCGGAGGCCGCGGAGCGGAATCTAGTTGAACTAATGGAGAAACGTCGTTGGCAAAGTATTACGCCGTGAAAGGTGCCCGTTCCTTCGCCGAGAAAGGATGGTAATTTTATTTAGGGTCGCAAGAGTTTCCTCGTGCCACTTTGAAGGGTGAAAAAACCGGCGACGAACGGCCAGGAAAAAATAGAGGCTTTCAGTGAGGTCTTTTTAGCAGATTTTACTCTTTTCCAAAACCAGCTTTTTCTCGGACGAATGTGAAGCGTTGCAACTGTGAATTCGTTTTTCTATTTTAAAACAGTTTTAATATTGAACGTTTTAAATTTCTAGGTGGAAAATCAGGCGACTCATTCTCCGATTTTCTGGCCGAGCACTTTCGCCCGTTCGGGCATCCTCAGGGCGACGTGGAGCCATAGGATCATCAGCCAAAGCAATAATGATTCAGCTATATATAAAGAATTGAGAATGAGTCGCCAGGTTTCCCCCTCAGATCTCTTAGACATAAAAAAAATGCTACAAGAGAAAGATGTATTCAATTTCGTTCATGATAATGCTTATCCGTTGAAATAAGTCATTTTTAAATAGAAATTGTACAAATTCTATATTCATATCGAAGATATTCATGTTTTTAACGGTATTTTCCCTTTTGTTCACGAAATATAATTTGAACAGAAATTATTTATATAATCGATTTTGCAACAGAAAAAAGTTCGAAAACGTCAAAATGAAATTTGAACATCTCCGTAACTTTATCGCAGTTGTGCCTTTAAAATTGCCCCCCAATACAAGTTGAATAGTATGCAAAATAGTACCTACCAAAAACTTTTTACTATCTTGATCACACAGAAGTCACATAACACCATTGGCACACAGAACACGTACTGCGCAGTTCTGTTCGCCATGTCCTGCGTGCGTCCGGTGAGAAATAGCTTTAAATACAAAGGAAGCGTCGAATCAGAGTTGATTCAATTCTCGGCTGGACGCCTCGCAAACTTGTATGTTCTCACTGGCCGGTCAAATTGGCAGAAATATGACAAAGGCGAGCGGTCAATGTAATTTAGATTTATACTAGAATTACTTATATATTCAGAATTATACATTTTGGCTAGTATTAATTTCATTGATTTTTCAATGATAAGCCATTTTTGTCGCCCGAAAAAAATGTCTAACAGCTCTAAGAACTTGACGTTTCAAGGCACCAAAAATATTCTAGATATTCTGTCCGTCCGCCGTTAACACTTTTCTGACAAAACTATAAAAGCTAAATTCTTTAAATTATCAATTAAAATCTATCTTGCTGTGGTAATGACTTGATCTTTTACCCAAATCGCTAACTTAATTTTATGGGTATTTTGAGGGGTTTTGAGAGGGAAAGATTCGTATCCACCAACAAACATATTGGTAAAATAGTGGTAATTGATTTAAAGATAAATTAATTGCCTAACAATACAGTAAAAGAGAGAGTTCGTAGAGGGTAGTAAGATTTTTATAGCACCAAAAATGATCTTGCTCAGAATGTCAAAAATTTCACATAAAAGCTGCGATATCTCGAGACACATTTAAGCCAACAACTTCGTAATAGAATTATTTATCATTATATTCAGCGTCAAAAATTTATATAAATCAATATCAAGCACAACTATTTTTTAAAAACCTTTTAGGTCTTCTCGTTTGCTCAGTAAAGTGTTGAAGACGTAAGGAAGACGATTTTTTTGCTTTTATTCCACGTACCTTATAACGTAAAACATTTTTGAGAGCAGTTCAAATATTTGGTGAGCGATTCAACAGTTTTAAGCACTTAGACAGGAGTAAAAAAATTTCCTGCATCGGCCGGGAATCGAACCCGGGCCGCCCGCGTGGCAGGCGAGCATTCTACCACTGAACCACCGATGCTTGTTACTATCAACGCATTTTTTGCTACTAGAGCTGTTTTTATTGACCGTATTTCATCAATACGAGATAGGTAAATTATTTTATCTCGATACAGGGACTAAATAGGATCATCGAATGTGCGAAGACAGTTCGTGATCTTCTATTATATTGGTGATTAGTTGTGAATAAATGTTTACTCAATCCACACAAAACATGAGTTAAAAATTTTTACAGCACACAATCTTAACAGTGGTTTTGAATTGAGAGCGCTCTCTATTATTTAAAAATCTCCTTAGATCCCCGATCTTAAGCCTTAAGGCCTTTTATATTCGTGCTCGCGTGCTTATAATGAATTCCGATTTCGTTGTCGAAGCTTCGGCACTCGTCCACCTTGATCCACTAACCTTGGCATAATATCTTGATTTCGCTAATCGGCCAGAAGAACGGTAGTACGTAGAATCGGCCAACGACTTGAATTTTTCACACTTTTAATACTAGCTAAAAGCATTAATGAACTCGGCAGCCATACAACAATAATAATAATTAATAATAAACGTCGACAATTGATTGGCCACAATAAATGTGATTAATTCTAGAAATAGTAAACGAAATAATAAACGTGCAGCAATATTACGAAAAATGTGATATTATTTACTCTAATTTTTATTCACTGTAAAATAATTTGTGAATACTTTGCAAATATTGTACTAACAGCATTTGTGTTACCTAGGAAATTTAAATTGATTCGATAGATACGATTTTTTACGGCATTTCAGCAGTTAAATGACGATACTGATCGATTCTAGCACTTCTTACTTATACCAAAATATTGAAGAATTTCTCGTTATCACGCGGGCAACCCATTTTGATTAATTCTAAAATTAGTGCGCCCACTCGTATCTGTAATAATTAATTGCAAACTAGTGTCGTAACTGTATCCGAGCAACTAAGCAGCTCTGTTACCAACGAACCCCAAAACGGGATCCTGTTCATCGGGCTAACGGAAGCCGTTTACTTGATTAGTTCAGTTGGCGAGACGTGCCTCGCATCCCATCGTGACCCGCCTCTGTCAAACAATTAATCTGGTAACGTGATGCGGCTGATGATTAATCAGGCACGTCATAGCTCATTTTTTCAACCCAGTTTCCAAGCACGTGGAAATTGAAGTTAATTCAACACTTAGAAGCCATTGGACACAGAGGAGGGCGAAAATTGTATCGCTATTATCGCACCATAATCATAAAATAAACGCTGCAAAAAAAATGATGGTACAGAGGTTTATTATTCCTTCGCTTCAATATTGATTGAGTAAAACTATCCAATTGTAATAAATTATTCCGAACATTTGTGAGCGATCCCACCGAAAAACAGATGGTAACTATTTATAGGGGAAAACTCCGCAGCAACTATTGTAATTTTAATAATTTTTATTTTTCTTAATCTCCAAACTAAAATCTGAACTTTTAGCCTTCGAGTATAGTTGAAGAGAGTGTTCCACGAGCATTACAACGAGTATAGAACGATTTTTATAGCTCCAAGAACTCTCGAGTTATACTCCCATGTCCAATTTCTGAAAATCTCTCAAATTTGATACAAAAAGCTGCGATAACTCGAGAACCAATAAAGCTATCGACCCCGCGATGGTCTCATTCGATTCAGCGTCCAAAAATCTGTAGAAATTGATACCGAATACATATTTTTCTGGAAAACCTTGGAAAATATGAATTTCTCCCCCTCAAAACCCCCCAAAAATACCTTTAAAATAGAGCTAGCAATGTGGTTCAAGAATTGGGCCGTTGTGAGGCCGAGATTGATTTTTGATGAAAATTTCAGGAATGTAGCTATTATACTTTGGCCGGAAAAGTGTTGACCGCGTTCGGCGGACAGACGGAAATTTTTTTATTGGATATTCGGATTCTACATGCCTTGAAACGTATAGCATCAAATTTTGAGGGGGGTTAGAAAATTCATTTCTTGGGCGATCACAATGGTTTATTAAAATGATTAAAATTATTTTAAATTAAAATTAAAATAATTAATAAACCAAAAGAGGAACATTGCACGGGAGGGATATAAAATTAACGAAATAAAATCGTAATCGTTGAAATATTCAAGTTCCAGCGCGCTCCGGAGTTTGGTTTATCATCATTATAGTAAATCATTGTAATCGCTCAAAAATAAAATTAAAATATAATATTATACATATTATATTAATATAATTATAAATTCTCCTCCTCCCCCAATGGATTTTCCGCCGTCGAGACTTTTCCAATGAAACTATGAGACCTACATATTTTAAATTTCTACCAAAAATCATTTTTACTCTGACAATGACTCACGTCTTTAGCCAAATCGCTATCTCAATTCAAGGGTATTTTTGATAGTGTTTCAGAGGGGGATTTTTTAATTTTACAAGGTTTATAAAACATAGGAGTGCTGGATATCAATTAATATAGGTTTTAACGCTGAATCGAATGAGACCAATACGGAGCTGTTGGCTTTAATGGTTCTCGAATTAGTTTAGCTATGTGACATTTTCGAAATTTTGAGATTCGATCATCTCTGAGGCTACGAAAATCGTTCTAAACTCATTGAATTTAAATCGGATTTAATTGCCTAACGATACAGTTTCTTTACTGTATCGTTTGGCAATTTATTTAACTTTTAATTAACGAAAAAATAAAAATATTTCAAATAACTGTTTCTAAGGACTTTTCCCTTGATTACCAATATGTTTGTTGGCGGAAACGTTCACAGAGTTTGAGTCAGGTACTTTAACAAGAATATATTATATATTATGGTCTTTCCAAATCATGATTGAAGCCAAAGATTACATTACAATCATTTGCAGCGGTTTTTTTTTTTTTTTTTTTTTTCAGCCGTTGGTGATGCGAGAAAATAAATTAAGACTAATTCTAGCGAGATATCGTTTTCAAATGGAACTGGAGATATTTCATTGTTTTCGAATTCAGCTCAGCCTTGAATTCCCGGGCGATCGCCAGAATCGCAGTAACTTTAAATAATTGGAAGTCACAAAGGCGAAAGAAGAGATGGCCAACACGTAGAGTCCAAATTCTATTCTCCTTTCAGCTTATTTCGATTCAAAAGAAGTATTCTTTATTTATGTTTCATCAAAGAAAAGCATTCCATTAACGATTGAATGTTCCCTTCTTTTCACACTGTTTAGTAATATTTTCTCGTATTCTATTTCTATTTTCTCTCTTTCTCCTCTTTCACAAATCTATTGTACCTTCAATATTGCCACCTTTTCATTTCGCTTTTCTCATTTCCATCTACTTTAACTAAGCGCTGAACATTTCTTTCTTTGCCTGAAAATCCTTTCATCGCCGAACTATATTTACGAATAAATCTACAGCGAAAATTTGAAACGCTCTGTAGAGAAAATTTTTATTTTTCTCATCTTCTATTAGTATGAATATCTATTAGTAGGAATATTACACGGCTCAATACCAACCGATTGCAAAAAGCTTTGCAGTTAGCGCAAACAAATTTCGCAGATTTGAATTCATAAACTGGCGGAATCTTGGACCAAGCGAAACTATTACTCCGTATGATCGAGCTAATTTGATCCGTTAAGTAGAGAAAAAGTTCTTCCCTTTCCGCCAACTCGGAAAACCGGAAAGCAGCAGAATCTGGGACAGTGTAACGTTTTTCTTCGGGTCGGAAAAGTTGATAACAAGAGGAAATGCTCGGCGAGTTGTGGGAAATGTGAAGAAGAAAGAGGAGCACTGAGAGTATCCTGAACCGCCTCTCAAGCCATACCATACTTCTCCACACTTCTGAATCCTTTTCCCAGTAGATTGTGAAACGCCAGCCGGTTATGAAAAGCATCCAGGGAGCGAATTTCCTTTCTGATTGAAAATTATTGCTAGTGGCCGCATATTTTATCGGGTCGATAAGAAGCCCCCGACGGAGAATCGTAAAGCTTTCCTTCCTAGCGAAGATTTTCTTCACCCCTATTCCTGAGTTTTTCGGACGAGGGAGGAATTAAAAGCGAAGGAGGTTTATGGCTGTCCGAAGTGAGGTAGACCGAAATCGTAAAATTAAATGAGGCGCTCAACTGTATGATGAACAAGATTATAGACTTTTTTTTACTTTATTTTATTTTATTTTTTATTTTTGGCTGTGGATCCTAGTTTCCTAGATTCGCCCTGAGGATGCCCGAATGGGCGAAAGTGCTCGGCCAGGTAATAAAGAATTGGGGAATGAGTCGCCTGGTTTTTCTCCCCCTCACAACACCCGGACAAGATGAAGGACTGTTAACTGACCCGGAAGACTGTTAACTATCTTCCATTTTCAACACTAAAAAACATTAGGCGTCGAGTAGCAAAACTCGTCAAAAATCCAATTTCAGATGACAACCAAAACAATTTTGAGGTTCCAAAATCAACCTACGCGAACGCGAAAACGCACGAAAAAACGGCGAAAATATGAAAGGCCATCACGAAGAATTTTGTACAATTCATTTAGGAATAAACTCGCTACAGACGAAGACGAGAAGTTGAGCTATCATACAAAAATATGAAGACCATCATTTTTCTTTCATTTCCTTTTATTTCATTGACCAAAATTGCAAGCAGGGGGAGAAAACAGTTGAAATTCACCTCGCCGATACAAATTATTAGTAACGCGAATTCAAAAGCAAAACAGCGAATCGGAGCGTACCTCGACAAACCAACATCATTATTATTATTATTTTTTTTTTTTTTTTTTTTTTTTTTTTTTTTTTTTTTTTTTTTAATTACGATTACCGGCCAGATTTTATGTTAAGTTTGTAAATTGAGCACTTAATTGCTCGTACCAGATAAATAAATAAACCTCTTCTACAACGGCGCGATTCTAATATAAAGATTTAATACGCCGAAGTGGTCGACCGAAAGGCGATCAAACGCCGCCGACTTTCGCCGACAAATCGGTCGGAAACTTCGACCGGATAATAGAGGTAATGAAACCCGTTTCCTCGGTACGTTCGGAAACCGACGGCTTGACAATGCAGAAGGTGACCCTAGAAAAATATGGACGGTATTGAGAGAGGTAATGGGTGGTGTTGACTCTCGAAAGGAGTGCCCATTAGTTGCAGAGACAATGAAAATCAAAAACTGTGACCATAAAACTGCTGTTATGTGCGCGAACGAACAGTTAAATCTCCATTACACATCAATCGGAAAAACCATGGCCAACAAAATTTTTCGTAACCATGGATTAGTGATGAATGATCCTCTCCTATCACAAATGACTAATGCGCAATTTCAAATTCCTTATATTACTAAAGATGAAATTTTGACCATAGTCAAAAACCTGCGAGGCGGTTCTGCACCTGGTATGGATGGTGTGCCGGCAAAAACTGTGAAAATAATAATTAACAATTTGGTCGATCCCTTGATGCATATCTATAATCTAAGCATAAGAACAGGAGTTTTTCCAAACAGTTTCAAAATAGCGAAAATCACCCCGATATTTAAAGGTGGCAACCCTGAGCAACCTGTCAACTACAGGCCAATTTCCTTACTTGGCACTTTTTCAAAAATCTTGGAAAAGTATGTGAAAAGGCACCTGTCCGAATACTTGGAGGGAAATGAGCTTTTAACATCCCATCAATACGGATTCAGGAAAGGTCGTGGTGTTGATGATGCGCTGTTCGCACTCGTCAATCGGTTACACGAAATCCGTGATTGCAATAGTAAGGGAATACTGATTTTGCAGGACTTGGCGAAAGCATTTGATGTAGTGGACAGAGGTCTATTATTGAAAAAACTTAGGATAATAGGAATATGCTCCAGGGAATATAATTGGTTTTCGAGTTACCTCTCTTACCGTACCCAGGCTGTCTCGATCAGTGGGATTCAAGGCGATCTGAAAGTCAACAATTTCGGTGTTGTCCAGGGAGGTACCCTCAGTGCAATCCTCTTCCTGATCTATATTAATGATGTGGTTGAAACTGGGAGCTCGTGCACATATTACCTATTTGCCGACGACGCTGCCATGTTGGTCGAGGGCGGAACCTGGGCGGAGGTTTTTCAGGAGGCTCAAGACGTGCTAAATAAAAATGCAAAATGGTTGACAACGAACGCGATGACCATGAACGTCAAGAAAACAAAATACATGACATTTGGCAGTTTCTGTGACCTTGACAATGATTTTTTGGAAAATCGCCTCGTGGCTCACATGTGCCCCGATCATAATGTAAGTTGCATGATGTGCCCCCCACTTGAGCGTGTGTCCCAGCATAGATACTTAGGTTTAATTATCGATGATAGAATGACCTGGGAGCCTCATGTCACACTTCTGTCAAAAAAACTACAGAAATATATATATGTTTTTTCAAATATAAAGCATATACTTAGAGAGGACAAGCTGAAGCTCCTGTACCAGTCATTGGTTCAATCTGCTCTTCAATTTGGCATTTCGGTATGGGGAGGTGCGACGTCAGTAGTTATATCCAAAATTGAAGTGGTTCAAAAATCTATATTGAAGTCAATGCTATGGAAGAAACGGAGATTTCCGACTGATCGGTTATTTCAAGAAGCCAAAGTTTTTGATGTAAGACAGCTGTACATAAAGAGCCTTTTGCTAATTTACTACAAAAGTCCTAACCTTGTATTGGATTATATCGGCTCACCAATGTACCATACCAGAAACACGTTAGAATGTCTAGTCAAAGTACCTAAATTAAGATTATCTTCCACCACCAGAGCCCCATGTATTGCATTATATCATGTCTACAATAATACCACCAGCCAACTGAGATTAACAACCAAATCAAGAAATAAATATAAAAAAGAGATTTATACTTGGATTATTGGGATGCCTAAGGATTTAATGAGAAGTGTTACGAAGAGTATATATAATATGTAACAAATTTACTTTGAGCAATATTATCTAAGAACTGTATGTTTACTATTTGCCAGTTGTGTCGTGTCACCTCTGTGCCTTCAGCAACGGTTCAGCATCACGGGCGAAAGCCTATCGCTGAACCTATTATTCGTTATTTTCTCCATTATGTATTAATTTATATGTTTATTTGGCTGAATAAAGAATAAAGAATAAAGAATAAAGAATAAAGCTTCAAAAGGACAGTTCAAAACAGCAGCGGACCGGCGCTGGAAGAGTATAACAGGATACGAACGCAGGTCATCGCCAAAATCATTGAAACCTCGCCTAATTGAACGCTCTGATAGGGCATCAGAGGAAGCAGCCGGAGGAAGAGCTCGACCATTCGCCGGGAAGCGATTCGTTTCACGTCAACCCTTTCTATCCGATCTCCGCGGGGAAGGCAAATTAATTGAATCCGCCGATCAATCGGTCGCCCCTTTTCCGAAATTGAACGATGAGTATTGATTAATGATGCCACATGCGCTACGTTGTGTCATATCGTTTCGCAATTTACGATAGCGATTGCCGATAGAGAATTTAATTTTTGGTTTATTATTAATAATAAACCGTTGTAATCACGCCAGAAAATTTTTTTCTAAACCCCGTTAAAATTTGATTTTTTTACGTTTCAAGGCATTTAGAATCCGAATATCCAATTTTTCAGACGTTGCAATTCTGTAGAGACGTTCATTTAGTGCGATAATAAATTAGTGGATCGTCCAAATAATTTCCCAGTAAAGTAGTTTCACAATATCGCGCACAAAATCATCAAAGCGGCGAGTTACGATTTTTTTTTAAATCGTTCTTACTTCGCGTGAAATCGGATAAAATGAGACGACGGTCCAAGTTTTCATTCCTTCCGATTCTCATCATTTCTCCAAGTTTGCTCTCTTTTCTAACTCTCTGGGGACCTTGCCTTAGTGGGGTGGGTTACTCCCTCGGACTTTCGAAAGGCGTTAATGGAACAGAATTGTTAAGTCAAGAAATTATGAGGGCTCGCTGAGCACCGCGGCCTCTTCTTAAGTAACTTTTTCTGTTCTTTTCCTCTCTTCCGAGGGAATGAAGACTAGCGCACTAACCTTTTCCGTAATAAATTAGTTACTACTGGGAACTCGAACTTATCGAAATTCAGCATGAAGTTCTCTATTTACCAGGATAAACGTTATTTTACTAATTAGATATTTTCACTCGACAAATTATTTACTAGAAGATTTTTTTTCAACGATATCATAATTTACACATTTTGGAAAGAAATTTCGAGTCGATAGATTTTATCTAAAATTACTACTCTCGACGATAGACGTCACAAATCACCTGAAACGAGTGACAAAACGAGAGAAATTAACCGTAGATTATATTGAATTCTGAAGAGGTTAAATTGAACTGACGGTTTGTTTTAAAACGCGAAACTTCCATGGAACTAGAGAACGGCTGCTGAATTCGAAAGGACTCTAGATCATTGGTATTCTCATGCTTCTCCGCTTTCAAAGTAAACCGTAAGGTGTACTATGGTATTCCGTAAAGCTCTCTCTTTCGGCTACCACAAAGCGATCCATTTACGAGTACAAATAGTTTCTCAGACCTTAGAAACAGCTCATAGCAACATGAAGCAAATTATATAAACCAAACACTACAATCTCCCAACACATATGGCCAAAACTAGATTTTTTTCCCCCCTACTAATTTAACAATTGAAATAAATATCAAAGCTACTATACATCAGATCACAAATACATAAATAAAAGAATAATGAAGCGGAAATTAATTCTCCATATGGGCACAGACCGTGATTCAAAACCGATTATAAAATTGAGTTTCCTCCTTTCCACACCTCGTTCGCACAAAAATCATATAAATACACAGGACTGAAAGCCTTCGATGACTTTCCAACCGCTCTGCGAAAGAGACAATTATATAACAAATTTACCGGATCAGTTAAAGTGCAGCTGACGGAGTTCCTTGTTTGTGAAATTTAATAACTTAGGAACTAGCTGTAACAAATAATGTAATTTAAGAAAAAAATGCAAACTGTTTAAGGAGAGTAAGACGATAGAAGCCCTGATTCGGAAGTAGAGAGAAGAGCTAACTCATCTTTCGACACGAGCTTAGTTTTATTTAATTTTTATTATTTTTTTATTTGATAGATTATTCCTATGAGACTGAGCAGCCTATGTGTAAGATACATGTTTATTGTAATTAAGTTAGCGGTGTTTAACGCCCAATTTAATATATAGGTATATAAAATTTTTTTTTTTTGGAAATAAATAAATATCTAAAAATTCAGCGTGGAAGTTGGGTGTAAATGGATTAAGGGCATTGGAGGTGAAATGTTATGGATGAACAGTTCTCATGCGGAATTCAGCATCCACTGCATTGAGGTACGTTCTAAGCCGACGGATAATTGAAGAATAAAATTTTAAAAATACCCGCATTTTCGGAAGCTAGAAGAGGAAGATAGTATTTGATCGCGGGAGGCATAAAAAAATAGTCGGCATTCCTACCGCATACGCTGGGTTAGGAAAATCAAGTCGAACAATCGGCGCGGCGCGTTTTAACGGGGAAAAATTTGAATAATTCAATCCGCACGAGAGATGAGACCGATCCGGATGCGAACGAAAGGGTATCGCCACGCTTTGTGAATTGTGAATGGAATCATGAACACGTAGAGCCAATGGGAAACGGAGAGCCGGATATCCGTCGACAATCCAGCCGGAAAAATCCCTTAACACAAGGGTGAGCTACCGGGTGATGGAAAGCCGGTAGAATTGGTGGAATCGGCTATTCAAAACTGAGCAGAGTTCATTTTCTTCCCGCACTTCCTTCACAGAAAGCGGAAAGTTCTTTTCCGCCAGTGTTATCGAAGCATCAGGTAAAATAAAAACATTTTCCCCGGCCACGCTCCGTTTAAATAATGTTATAGATGCTAGCTTTGTAACTGATGGAAAATAATGTTAAAAGTGGTGTCTATTTTTTTTCATTCGTTGTTTTCAGATTTTTTCGAGTGGGATTCGAAACAGAATTGTTCCTCTTCAACACACACTTATAATTGACACACTTTCGTCAATTATAACACAAATTTAAAAAAGCATCAAAAAATTACCACAGCTGAGCTGATAATAATTTAGCAAAAAAATATTTTTTGGGATCTTTATTTAATGAAGTAAAACAAATTGAAAAAAGAAGACACAATAGACTTTCATTCCAACCAAATAATACATTTTGTGTTTACCCTGAAAAATAAGGGAGTTGTGCTCAGTAGAATTCTTTTACTGGCGGTTTTTTGAAAGTGTAAAAAACTGAAATGAGTCGAAATTTCGAATATCTGCTGAACTGGGAATTGAACACTAGCTTAGTATTCTCATTAATAATACTTTCAATATGCAAAATACTACTTTTATTGTATATTGAAGTTAAATAATTTTTATGTTCGCGTTGAAAGATGATGTGACATCACGTTCGCGTTCGAATAGCTTCATCAGTTAAAACGGACTGCCAGGCAACCCTGGGAATCAATAAATGCGCGCAGAGGTAGGTCAGCGCACAAGGGTCAGAAGTGCGTCAAATTTTCATCTTCTTCGCATCGAAACCCACGTAATTCATATTCCACTTGCCATAAACGCAAGTTTTGCGGAAACTAGGATAGAATTTCACTCGACGGAAATATTGAAACTTGACAATAACACCGGTTTTTTGGAACAGATCGCTCAATAAGCGTATATATCAGATATGTATTGATCAAGCGTGTAGAACTAATGTCAAACCAAAAATAATATTTTATTGATTGTCTTAGTTTGTTAAAATTTTCTTAGCTAATAAAAAACCATTGAAGGGGACAATAATGAAGAATAAATTAAACTCCCAAATGAGCTCATTATTTTTCTCGAAATACCTTGGCATCTTCAAGCTGATATCGCTCCTCTTCTTTACCTACTACTGGAAAGATATCGGTCGACTGAGAACATCGGAAGCTTCGGGAGGATGTTAATTTAGTCGGGCATTTATTTTTATTCGGCTCCTTTCGGGCTGGACAAAAAACACCGTAAAACGAAAAGGTTTCGAAAATAATGTAAAACTCGAATCCGGTCGAGCCGGAATGGAGTCAAGTAAAAACGAAGATTACACCGCCACAATGTTTTCGACGACGCATTCGGTTCATAAATACAAGGAGGTGTAAAACTTGCTTTTCGAGTAATGGCCCGTATTTTCTTCGCACACTCAAATCGAAATCAGCGTCGGCTGTCGACAACCATCGTAAAATCCGCAAAATACGAGAGCCTCGGACGTCACTTTTGCGCGGATATTCGAAAAAATATGAACTATGCATTTTTTCAATTTTTTTGTCTCGCATTCTTCTCATATTAGAGAAACTATGAAATAAATACCTACCTATATACTTTTTCTACTTTTTGTCTCGAGAAAATATGAACTATGTATTTTTTAAACTTTTTTGTCTCGCATTTTTTCATATTCGAGAAAATATGAACTAGGTATACATTTTTTCGACATTTTTTCTCGCACTCTTCTCATATTCGAGAAAATAGGAACTTATATATTTTTGAATTTTTTGTCTCGCATTCTTCTCATATTCAAAAATATATGAACTACATAAGTACATTTTTTCAACTATTTTGTCTCGCAATCTTCTCATATTCGAGAAAATATGAACTATATATTTTTCGACATTTTTGTCACGCATTCTTCTCATATTCGAGAAACAATGACCAAAGTACCTATATATTTTTTCAACTTTTTTGTCTCAAGAAAATATGAACTATACATTTTTTCGACTTTATTGTCACGCACACTTTTCATATTCGAGAAAATAGGAAATCTATAAATTTTGTCGCCTCTTTGTCTTGCATTCTTCTCATATTCGAGAAAATAGGAACTAGGTATATATATTTTTTCAACTATTTTGTCTCGCAATCTTCTCATATTCGAGAAAATAATTATGAACAAGGTATATATTTTTTCGACTTTTTTGTCTCGCATTCTTGTCTTATTCGAGAAAATATGATTTACTTATATATTTTTTCAACTATTTTGTCTCGCATTCTTATCATATTCGATAAAATATAAACTAACTATAATAGTTTTTCGCCTCTTTGTCTTGCATTCTTCCCATATTCGAGAAAATAGAAACTATATTATATTTTTTCGACTTTTTTGTCTCGCATTCTTCTCTTATTCGAGAAAATATGAACTAAGTATAATATTTTCTCGCTTTTTTGTCTCGCATTCTCCTCATATTCGAGAGACTAGGAACTATATATATTTTTTCAACTTTTTTTCGAGAAAATATGATCTAGGTAAGTACCTATATATTTTTTTTTACTTTTTTGTCTCGCACTCTTCTCAATTTTGAGAAAATATGAACTATATATTTTTTCGACTTTTTTGTCTCGCATTCTTCTTATACAGGGTTGAGTACATATGGTGTGAAACAGTCAATTTTTTGCTGCATCATTCACCACACCATTGCAGTTTTAATATTCGATCTCATCGAAGTACTACGCGTGGAAGAGAACATTATAAACGAACAGCAACCTCGTTCGCAATCGTACCCTTTATAATTTGTGACTTATCAAAAATGAATCAACGTTTGTTCTCACGCTAGAACAACATTGATAAAACGCTCCTATAATATTATGACGCTTCCTCGACCATAATGGAACAATTTTACTATAATAAGCGTACCTAAATTAAACCGACCAGGTGTCGAATAGCCGTTTCGATTCCGAACAGGTTAAAGCTGTCAGTTGAGTCACGATCGATGAGGTTCCGATAGAAAACGAACTCGGACCGTGTTCGTGACTTGAAAAACGGATCAGTTAGTGTGCGTGAGCGCCGGGAAAGGACATCGTAGGAAAGAAATAAACGAGAACGCCCTTTTTCGTCTTATTTCTCAAGTTAGTCGACCTATCAAGTTAGATACAGACCGTATATGATCAAAGAAGACTCCTAGCTCAACAGTTAGCCATTTCAGGCCATCGGGTACGGATGACAATCCAATTTCAAATATCTAAAGAACATGTATAAACAGTCACTGAATCAGTACCTGATGACTACAATTTTACAGTTTACCCTACACATCATAAATTCCTCGACGGGCAAAAATATATTTATTATTTATTATGTCGACGGTTTATCAAAGAAGGGGACACAAAAAATTTAAACACGCACAAAGTATATGCGAACAGTGTGGAACCCGGCGAGAAAAATTTACCGTATTTCAACCGCCATAAGATACTTCGGAACTTCAATTATAATTTTAATAATTTTCATTTATTTATTTCAATTATTTTTATTTTTCTAAATTATTAATTTAAACTTTACATTATTCGACTAACGATTCAGCTTAGGTGAGTTTTTGATGATTAATCTAACAAATGATTCCGCCGTCAACACTTTTCCGACAAAACTATAAAAGCCAAATTTTTGAAATATTCACTTAATATCAATTTTGGGCTCACAACAGCTCAATTCTTTAGCCAAATCGCTACCTCAATTTTAAGGGTATTTTTGGAGGCTTTGATGTGGAGAAAATTCGTATTTTCCAACGTTTTTCAGGAAACGGTGTATCTGGTAACAATTTTTTATAGAAATTCAAATTCAATTCAAGTTCAAAAATCTAAAGAAATTGATACTAGATATACCCTTGTCTGAAAAACGTTGGTAAATAGGAATTCCCCCCTTTCAAATCCCTCCGAAAATTCCCCTAAAATGGAGATAGCGATTTGGTTAAAGAATTGAGCGATTTTATGACCAAGAGTGATTTTTGGTGACAATTTCGAGATTTTAGCTGGTATAGTTTCCTCAGAAAAGTGTTGAAGGCGTTCGGACTGAATATTTTCCAATATCCGGACTCTACATGCCTTGGTACGTGATATAACATGTTTTGAGGAGAGGTTGGAATTTCTTTCTTGGGTAATCACAATGGTTCAATATTGAGTAATAAACCAATAGCTAAAAATGCATCGTCGTTTTCCCCAGTTCACCATACGTATGAACTGGGCTTCGCCCCATTTCGTAGCTGGATAAATAAAACAGTTGTTCACAATCATGAACGTAATTTAAACGGAGTAAGCGTGTTAAAACCGTTTAATTTCCGAAGAATTCGTGTCTCGAAACTAAAAAATGCCAACTATTAACGCAAAAATTTATTAATAAATAAATAATGGGCAATAAATGGGCAAAATATTATTCATACGATGATTAGGAAGCGGATCTCGTAGCAGAACAAAGGAAGCGTCGCGAGAGTTTTTATTCCAGAGCTTGGTGTGCACAAGAACTTACACTCGCCGAGTCGACACATTCAATTAAGTATATCTCTTTACAAGCTCGAAAGCAGTCGACTCCGTCTCTTTCTTTCTTCGTAGTTCCTTTATCACGAGGACAGAACTTTACGCAAGATGAAAAAAATTACCCGTTCCTCCGCCGTTTCTTTCCATTATGACGTGAATGACATGCGTCAGTTGAGTATCGCGGTTAAGTTTTTCAGCAGACGAGAAGTAGTGAGAAAAAGACGCGGGGAATTTTCTATTGAGAATGAATTGCCGAGTTTATGACTGGTATATGATAGTTCGATGGGGAATTCGATTCGAACGTATAGTGAAACTGATAATTTAGATTAGAATAAGATTAAGATCGTCGGTGAATTATAATTTTGAGAAGCCATTAATCTATTTGTTCATGAAAAATTTCCACCGTTGAAACTGGAGATTGCAGCAAGGAAGCAACACTAATTTACTACAACGGGGACAAGAAGAAAATTTATCCATCTTGTGGGTCGTAAAATATATTTTAAAAATATTTCAACTTGGTGAGAGTAGTCGTTTTTACTTCATAGAACTCCATTTTAGGACATAAATACCACCGACTTCAGTTCTATGCTTATATTTTCCTCCAACAATCGATTTCGACCCGTCTCAGGCCATCATCAGGTCCATCCACGTCACATGAGATTCATATGCTTGCAAAATAGTGACATTACATAAATATCACAGTCAACCTACATTACTAAAAATTATTACTTGTAAAATCAATACGAATAGGAACTATAACTAACATGTAAATAGGAACAAAAATAGGAACAAAAACTGGTAGGTACTCTTCCTTTCAACAATTATTATGAAAATATATAGGTAAATAAAATAATATTTTACTATTATATTTTACTTAATATATTATAATATTATCACTAGTCAACATATAATAATTAGAAAATATATTATTAGTCCAAAACAAAACTTCATGCGGTATCTATGACCGACTTTGCGCTTATCTCAACATAAATCGTCAAAGAAAAATATCCATAGCGATGATACGAGGCAGTAAAGGGAGAAAAAGCTGGACAGGATGGAGTTATGAAAGGTAAAGAGGTCAGCGGTCTTCGCGGTTAAAAATGGCTAGATTCACAAGAGGTTTCCAAGCAGAGTCGACCGACTTCGTCCCCTCTTTTGCCTACGAGGGCCTTTGATACCTTCTCAACAAGCTCCATACGAGTCATCCGGATATGGTAGGTCTGGTGAACGTCGGCTTTGGCGCTGTAAGTGGCCGTTTCACCAGCAGGAAAAAAAATCAATTGTGTAAGTTCCATCTGCCAGCAAGAAGCAGTAGGAATAGGAGTACGAGGGTATTCTATTCATCTTGAACAATTCACGCTCGAGATGGATTTTTTCCTGCAAAATGTCGGGCAATTGTGGAAAACTGTGCTACCGCTTGCACTCGGTTAGTTATCATCGGGAAAAAAACGCTGCAAATTATTGTACAGTGGTTTATTATTCCTTCGCTTCAATAATGATTTAAGAAGATTATCCATTTGTTATAGTAATTATTCCGAACATTTGTGAACGTTCCAACCGAAAAACAAATAATATAATTGTGACAACTATCACCAATAGGAAACCATATTTTTTCAGTTTGACTCTAGCTTTCAATGAGGATTGATTATTGTGGAGTTGTAGTGAACTGTACAATAATATATAAATATACCAAATATAATAAACCAAAAGACCATGGCCATAATCAATTTCAGAATATAAGGAAAAAATAATCATGTTTATTGACTCATTTACGAGTTCTCAGATATGAGTCGAGCGAGACGTGTTCCAGTATCAAAAAACAATTTTGGAAATTTTGACACATTGCGATATTTCACTCGAAGAAATTTCATCAGAGAAGCTGGTTTAATTAACATCCTAACTTATCCAGTAAGATTAAGCGCGTGTAATGGATCACTGAAAAAAAATTGAGCAGTTTTATTTTTTACCCTTTTATCGTTTTAATACACAGGGCCAAGGGGTATTTTAATTTGCGTTATTCCCTCGCACAAAATAGTTCAACTATACAGCAACGTAATTTTCTTCAACTAATCTCGGATCGTCGCGCTTGAGTAAAAAGTTCAAATAATTGGAAATTATTTGTCGACGGTACTTCTCCTTCCCGACCAATTATCACCTCAGCAATCGTTCATTCAATGCTTGATCGTTAGCTTTGTATATTCGGACGAATTTATTTTTATCACGACTCGGACAAAACCTATCGATTGGAAGATTGTTAATTAATGGAGGACGCCGCATTTTGCAAGTATTCATCCATCAGACAAACCTCATATTCGGAATTCGCTTCACGTTTTTTCCCACCTTTCCCTCAGCTTTCGCGGCTCGTCGCGGTTGAAATGTATAAAATTGTATCGAAGCATAGGCGCGTTTAATTTACGTTTCAGAGAAACAATTCACCTCGTTTTTGCGAGAACATTTTTTCCTCAAACAACGGTTTCCTAAAAGCACTTTTTTCCATATGCGAGTGGAATCGGCAGAAATGTCGAACGTTGTCGTATTGTTAGTAAATTCAAGCGCCAATATATAATGATGCCGATTGAAAAAGTAATAATTTCGAATTCAGCGAGGAGGCGAATCGTGAGAAAATATTAGTTTATTATTTAACTTCGCTGAGTTATCAATACGTTCCAGATGTACTGAATTGTTCCACTTCAGCAGAGACAGAATGAATTACTACGGAAAATATTTAATAAAACCAATCTACTACCAATCACGCATTCGCAGTTATTCTAGCTTCATTCAGCCAACGTTCGCTTGACAATGCAAAAATATTATGCGAGCGTGAGATATAATTTCACTAATTTCATACGGGCGTAAAAAATAATGGCAAAATATTGATTCATACTTATTATTTCGACACCGAGTGCAATTGTTCCAAACTGATAACTCATTTCGAAATCAAAGGCAATACTACATTTTCAAAGAGATCCTCAGGGGTCTTTGTTTCAATCATGATTCCGAAAGACCATCTGGTTGTCGTAGTATTTAATCAAAACTCTCGAGAACGTTTCCACTTACAATCATATTGGTAAGTAAAGTAAGACGCTGGCAAATATTTTAACTTTAAAAATATTTATGATAATCAATTTCTTAATTTAAAGTAAATTAAGCTCCAAAGCGAGAGAGTGAGACGTGATTTTCAACGAGTATATAACGGTTTTTACAGCTCTACAAATGATCGACTTATACCATCATGCCAAAGATCTCAAAATCTCGAATATTTCACATAAAAGCTGCGATATAAACTAAAGAACACTCGAGAATCGTAAAAGCTAACGACTTCGTAATGGTCTTAGTAGATTCAGCGTAAAAAATCTACATAACTTGATATCAAGGATATCTATGATCCAAAACAGATATTTTTTATATCTATGGTTCAAAAACCTTCTTAAATACGAATCCCCCCATAAAACCCCGATACCTTTGAAATGAAGGTAGCAGTTTGACTATAGAATTGAGCTAAAGTCAGAACGATTTTCATTGAAAATGTCGAGAATTTTTCCTTAGAAAGTGTCGACAGCGTACGGCCGACCGAATTTCCTTTTTACTCGATTTTTGGATTCTATATGTTGTCTTGAAACGTAAAATATCAAATTTTGAGGGGGGAGATATTTTTGTGAGCGATATGATGGATTATTATTGAAAAATAAAACAAAAGGTCCATTTAATTCTCCTGCCGGAACACAGTCGTTCATACAATTTAGATGAGGCCTTTCCAAATAAGAAACTAGACGAAAAGGCGGGCTCGAATCGATGAGAAAAAGTCGTTCGGCCGAAAAAGGCAGTCAACGACGTAACGCGCACACTATTCAAGCAGAAACAGGTATCTTTACTGGAAGCCGCCAGAACATACAAGACATGGAAAGAAATTGCCTTACGAAACGGATAAAAGCGATGAAGTAGACACGGGCGGAGCCGAAATGTGATGAGATAGCTGGGCAAATATTTGTATTGAAGATACCAGTCAACCTAGTATCATCTCTCTTCTACGGCGGCTACTCTTCTTTCGTACTGCTCTAAGAAACAATGAACCGTAATATAAGAGCGCGTCGAAACAATGACCTCGTAACTGTAGACAAAGTCTAATTATTAAAACAGAAAATACCTGCACAATTAGTTAATAGAAAGGAAAGGGCGTTTTTAAATTTCCTCCAAGTCAGTTCAGTCTAAGAGTCACTTTCATGCGAATTTATATTCTCCAAGGATTACAGTGGTTCTTCAGAAAGTATCTATAAGTTACCGATAAAATCCTAAACTGCTAATGCTATCGTCGTTAAACTTAGGACATTGTCGAGCACATAAAAATAATTTTAAAATATTTAATTTATTAATTATTATCAAAAATTGTTGAAAATTTGTATTTAAAAATATTATAATAAATAAATTTCATTATTGAATAATTATTCATTTAAGTTAATAATGAATTATATTATTTAGTTATTTATTGTTAGTTTTTTTCCACCTACTACGAATGTCAACGGTCATTCATATTATTCATCTAAAACCAATTCCTTGTCAAATACGAAACGTGATGTTTCCGCGAAGACAATAATACTTGAAGCTTGCTTCCCGGTTTTCGATCTGAACATTCCAACGCTGATATACGGCCTCCCACGCATTCGCTCAAACCTGATCTAATAGTAACGGCCAACGCGAACGGGAGGTTAGAGTAACGTTAACGTCGACGTCGATGAGGAACGAGGCGGAAAAGATTTCGGCCTCGCGTTGAGTCAAAGCTGGGAGAAGAGAATCTAATCGATGGGCGCACGTGATCCTCTCTCCCCGTATCTTTTCTTCCCTTTGTTGTTCACATTTGGCCGATCAATAAGTGGAAAGGAAGCGGAAAAGCCGGGAACCCCCGCAGTCCTCGGTTGATGCAAGAGACAGTTATGTTCTTCATTTGTAAGTTGTATTCTTTTGTCGACTAATCCATTCTCAGATTGGAACGGGAGAAAAACTGATATCAAAACGTTTCTAGGCGAAATTCTCCGGTAGAAAATTGGATAAATTTCGACCGGAATAATGAGTAAACCGCGTTTTATAAATGTAAATCACTCGATCATCGTATATTGAGCACAGCCCTGACAACCGAACGGAGAAAATGATTACTTGAACTAATTTGAAAGGATTCAACTTCTCTCTTTTTTATAAATCTAAAATGTTTACTGAATTCTCTAAATCTCACCGTTTTCAACGTCGATAGTTATTTTTGTAACCGATCAAACTGGTCTAGAGTCAGGCATAATTCATTATCAATCTTCTCGTAGAAATGTTTCGATCAAGCTTCTCTTTCTTCATTTTATTATCATTCAATACTTTCTGAACCGAGCGTTACTTACTACATGGAAACGCAATGCTAATCGAAGTGTAACATTTCGAACGGACACTTATGCGGTCTGCTCATGCTCGGCCAATTTCACGTCGCGCCGTTTCGAATTTCGTTTGGCTCGTTGAAAATTGAACCCAGACACGCAAAAGTCGGAGAGGAATCATGTCAACTGGCGTCAGTTCAAAAAATCGTCACAGCTGTCAAAATAGAAGACGGAAATAAAATTAGTGGAATGCCGCCCACCTTCTGTCGGCATATTCGTCGAGAACTCCGGAATATAGAGATGTTCGAAGTTTGTGTTGAGCTTTCTTCAGATTCGCACTCGCGTAGAAATTCAAAACATTTACGCACTGCCGTATTAAAAAAAAATATTTTTTTTTTCTGAAGAATTTTTCGACGAGGAATTAACCACGTGACACACGCGAACACTGGGCGTTGTTGGAGACGACAGCGGCGGCGGTTTCTGGTGGGAACTGGCAGATGAAAGGGACAGCAAGCCCCTCGAGGTTAGCTGCAACGACTGGCTAGCTGTAGCGAAGGGTCCGAGCGACGAATTGACGAGGGCGGGAATCAGCAGTGGGAGAAATAGCTTCGGGTGGTGAATTGGTCAGAAGGAAGACCCCTCTGTTGTATTATTACCAACGCTGTACGAGTTTCTTCAATCCATTAGGAGACTATGCAGAGTGAAACCATCGATTGCAGTTAAAAAATCATCAGGCCACCTTGGTCGATTGGTTTTGACGATTTTCGTTCATCAGAAATCGGAACACTGACAATCAAGAAGACGCAGTATTACATGACTGTATAGTTTCGGTTTAAAATCGCTCAAGAAAAAAATTCTAAACCCTCAAATTTGATGTTTTACGGTTCAAGGTGAGTAGAATGAAAAATCCCGTCCGGCCGACTCACTCCGGAAACTATAGAATCTACATAACTGAAATTTCCCCCAAAAATCAATCAAGGCCTTAATATAGCTCGATTCTTCATCCAAATAGCTACCTCAATTTTTAAGTTCGGATTTTCCAAGGTTTTTGTTGGACGAAGGAGTGTTAAAGATAAATGTTTATAGATTTTAGACGCTGAATCGAATGAAACCACAATGGAGTCAATAGAGTTCAATGGTTAGGAGGTTATCGCTTTCGTATGGCAAGTTCGAAATTTTGAGAAATTTCTCAAGATCATGTAACTCGATTCTTTACTCTTAGCAACGCTCGTCATGCAATCTTAAGCAGTACGGTTATGCGAATGATTTAAATTATAATTGATGATAAAGATAAACAATAATAATTAAAACTGTAAAAGTTGCCAAGAAGTTTCTCCTGATAATTACCAATCGCTCGCAGAAACAGAATCATATAATCATATGTTCGGATAGTTACTATCACAAATGGATGGCCCTCTTAAATCACAATTGACACAAAATAATAATAAACCAATATACAATCATTTACAGTGTTTTTATCATGTTTTGTACCAGAGAGGACAAGTTTTAGAATATTTAAATTATTTTTAACATCATACGCAATCATCTACCAACCTATCAAGTTGTCAACATTTGTCACATTAGACCAATTTTAACACAATTTAAACTGATTCAAGACCCTTTACCAAACTGGGCTGTAGAAACCAATTGGTTCAATGACTTATAGACTTCTAAATTGTCAACGCTATATTAATCCTTGTACCCCCACGATGAACATTGTCAGTATCATGTAGTCTTTCAGTGGTCTACGAATTAAACGTGTCTCTTCTGTTGAGGTTTCGGTTATTACATTTCTTCCTTAGGGCTTAAAAACTGGTCTACGCTGTAATCCAATGGTCAGTGTCGAAATTTGCAGTATTGTCCATTTTTTAAACCAAATTATTGCAGAAAATTGGAAGGAAAAAACTTGGCGGAAGCTGACTAAACTAAATTTTAATTGCACTCATCCCAAGTAAACCTAAAACCATTTAAATATACTCCGATTCTTTATTGGCTGGCCGAGCACATTCGTCCATTCGGGCATCTTCAGGGCGACGTGGAGCCAATGGCCGTAGCCCTGAAGATGCCCGAATTTGTGAACGTTCCCACCGAAAAACAGATTGGTAACTATAGGGGCAAACTCCGAAGCAACTGTTGTAATTTTAATCATTTTTCTTTTTCTTAATTTCCAAATTAAAGGCTGAATTTTTAGCCTACCGGTACAATTGAAGTGTTTGACGACCATTCCAATGAGTATAGAATGATTTTTATAGCTCCAAGAGCTCTTGAGTTATACCCTCATGACAAATTTCTGAAAATCTCCCGAATTTAACACAAAAGCTGCGATAGCTCGAGAACCAATAAAGCTATCGACCCCGAAATGTTGTCATTCGATTCAGCGCCCAAAAATCTATAGAAATTGTGAACAAATGCACCTTTTTCTGGAAAAAGAAAAGACGAATTTTCTCACCCTCATACCCCACAAAAATACCCTTAAAATTGATGTAGCGATTTGGCTAAAGAATCGAGCCATTTTCAGAGCATGATTGATTTTTGGTGAAAATTTCATGAATTTAGCTTTTTTAGTTTGGTCCGAAAAGTGCGGACGGGCAGAATTTTTCTAATCGGATATTCGGATTGTGCATGCCTTGAAACGTAAAACATCAAATTTTTAGTGGGGGTTAGAAAAAAAATTTCTTGGGCGTTTACAATGGTTATTGAATAATAAGCCAAAACAACGATGCCAACGAACGGTTTTTAAATTAGCGAGTTTATCATTACCAGTACAGATGCTAGGCGGATTATGAGTCGTGAGTAATCCAGGTGTACGCTGTACGTTGACGGTAAATCGCAGTTGTCGGGTCTCGTCGTTACGAGGGTCGATTACATGTTACCACCAACACACAGTCACAAGCACTTGCACAGCGCAATGCGAACCACTCGCGCAGACCAACTTACGAGCAAACTTCCGATTCGAACGATCACCAAGCGTCGACTACCTGGCTTATCCTATACAAGCCAAGCCGAGTCCTCGTGGTCCCCTCTTCCACAGTTTTTTTCAAAACTCGCACAACCTTCGTCGCCGGGGAAAGAAGCGGACCCTTCTATCGGCCGTAGGTTGAAAAGCCGGTCCTACAGCGCCAAACACCTGTCCCCCCACTCTTCGCTTGTAACAAGGGAACACGACAGGTTTGTTGAATAGGAGGAGAAAGACATCGTCGCTATAGTAGGTAAACAGAAAGAAGAATAAATGGCGCTGTCAGTTTATCGGATGTGGAAAATAAAAATAAAATTTCCAACGTCAAACTTTTTCCTGGCGAGAATTTGAAATTGTTAATCAATTTTCCATCGGTTATTTCTGAATTTAGAGTCTCAGACTGGCAGAATAGTTGGAGTTCTTCCCATTTAATAAAGAAAATCCTGAGGGATATGGGAAAAAGAAATATACCTGCTGGAGTATTGCGAATAATTCGTTTCAAGAAGTGTAAATGTGACCAATGTTGAATGTTGGTTCGTTTGGGGATTATTCGCCTTTCAAAAACTTGGAAACGCGTTTTTTGACGTTCGAAATATTCTGCAAACAGAAAACATCCAGATTCCTCCCTTATATTTATCAAACTTACGTCAGGTGGCAATAATTGACGATCTTTTTGAAAAATACTCTAAGCTCAGGAATACTAAATTTACGCATTTTCAGCGAATTTTTTTTTTTTTTTTTTTTTTTTTTTTTTTCTTCCCCACCGAAGACTTTCTCAACATTGGTCGTAAACTTGAGAGCTATGGCCTATGGTTTGCCTAAGAGCACAGCTCAGTCTTGGTCTACGGAATCTTTCTCAGCTCTTTATGGTACAATAACAATAATGGCTTGTAATAATAGAGCTCGAAGGTTTAGCAGAAGATCTGAACAGGCTAGGAGTTCCTGTCAATCATTGGACAAAGGTGTTCTTGTGAACTACGCGCACGTTTCTCCGTGTACCACTACCAACGAGGCGATCATTTTAACGCTTGGCAGTTCGGAGATCACTTATCTTTGCCGTGAATCTGTACGGCTCTTCGACACTGAACTTAACATTTAGAAAGCAATAACAATAAATTATTCCGGCAGTACATTTTGCAATAACAAACCACTGTAATCGCTTTCTTAAAAAAAATACGAAAAAAATTTAAAAGAAAAAACTTCTTCTAAAAACTTATTTTACTATTCAAGGTATGTAGAATCCAATTCCGTCGAAAATTTTTCTCAACAACAAAAAATACATATTTGAAATTTTCACAAAAAATGAAAATCGCTCTACTTTTAACGAAATCGGTAGGTATCTAAATTTTAATTAGGTATAATTATATATTATTAGTATTATATTTTTAATAAGGTTACTATTCATTTCAATTGTTTTCGGGTATTTTTGGGGAGTTTTAAAGGCTGGGAATTCGTATTTTCCAAGATTTTTTTTGGCCAGGTTGTGTTCGGTATCAATTGAAAAAGATTTTGACGCTGAATCGAATGAGACGATAGCTTTAACTATTCTCAAGTTATCCGCTATTTTCGAGGTTTCAGAAATTCAGCATGATGGCATACACGAGAATTTATGAGGCAATAAAAATCGTTATATTCTCGATGGAATGCTCATAAAACGCTCAATTAAGTTGCATCGTCAAGCGGATGATTTAACTCTCAATTGGATAACAAAGAATAAGAATTAAAATGATGATATTTGCTGACGAGTTTTCTATTATAGTTACCAATCTGTTGTAAGGTGGGAAAAGATCGATATTGCAAAATAAATAGTGCAAGGTTTTCATAAATCATAATTGAAACGAAGTAATAATAAATCATTTGCAGCGTTTTTATTTTTGTAGTTTCTGGCTGATTGTGCAGAAATATAAAATCAGAATAGCGGAGAAAATCATTACTGACTTTCGTTTTATAATTTTTTCGCTGCATTGTATAAACATATTTAAAATAAAATAAAGCACCATCCAATAAAATAAAAAAAAAAAAAAAAACCGCAAGTCGACCATCTATTATACCTACGAAATAAAATCCCAACACAACAGTCTGTAATTATTATGTCGATGGAATCGAAAATTCACAAAAATTAATGAGGTACCAATTAAGGTAATTAAATTCAAAACGATATTTTCGATTAAGTAAAGCCACTCTCGCCAAATGGATAACGAAATAAATGAAGAAAAAAATAGGGTATACCCTCGACAATTCCAAATCTAGGTACCTGAATGAGACGGTGCCACTGCGGTATTCATCGCGTGACAGAACATCCCGTGTCTATGTAGAAAAGCGAAGTGTGTGAGCTTTCCATGAAAAGCCGGTTTGTCGTTGGGCCATCAAAAGAAATATAAATGGGAGACGGCTCCTGAGATATGCGAAGCACTTAATGTTGGACGGAATCCGACGAAAATGAGGGTGCTTCTACAGCTATTCAGGTATAGAAAACATGATCTACCTACCCGTAAAGAGCGAAGAAATTGAGGTAGAGAAGCTTGGAGAATCGAGTGTTGGAAATGAACAGGGATCTCACGGCAGGTGTGATACCGTTTTCGAACTGACCGCCTACTAATGAGATTGCAGGTAGCCAGGATTTGAGATGCGTTTCAATGTAGAACCCACGTAAATATACCCTGTATCATCTGGTTTTTAACCGAAGTCTCAATGATCACCATTGTTGATTATTTATGCTTGGAAATTTGGGCACAAGTAAAATAAATAGATAAATAAAATAAATAAACAAACAAGTATTTTCCAATTTTCGAACATTGGTAATATGATTGTGAAAGGAGCTTGTCGTCTTAAATGGTAGTTGAGGAATAAAACGTGCCACTTTTAAAAGGGCAAGGACGTAATTTAAATTATTAAAATAAAAATCCCGTTCAATGATTGAAAAAAAAATCAACAGTAATATTGTAAATCATTGCCTATTATACTGAGTGGGAACATATTTTGATGATTTTTTAAAAATGTATCCTAAATTTATCAAGTTGAAAAAGTCACAAGTTACATATATTTTTATAATTAATTTGAACATTGGTATTATACTGTCTATCTTCGTTAGAAATTATGAATTTTCACTTCCTTCAAGAACACTCGGTCAAAATTTTTCTGCATCGAAATAAATAGAAAAATTGTTCGACTGTAGTTCGATCAGAAGTTATTAATAAATGAAAGTTTCTAACAATAAATATCTCTCAATGTTATTGATTCGGAAAGGAAAAAAAGCAGTTTTTCTCTTTTTTGTAATAGTATTTATTTATTTTATACGTGGACAAGTTCATTGAATTAGAGCCCAGCAGGGGCAAACTTTAAGTGTTTCTTTATGTTACTCATCTCAAAGATCATCGAGAAGATTCACGACTAGTTTGTCAAATCAAATTAATTAAAGGCTGGTCTCGGTTCAATAAAGACGAAACTTATTTCTCAATAAGTAAATCTTAGCAATAAATCTCGGGATGTCAACACTTAATGAAGAGTATAATTATATATTACGTGAAAAACCTAGCTCAGTCATTACCGCTCAACATGTCATATTAGGTTGAAATTATTTATTTTATCTGCGAACGGTGTACTACCCTAGACTTGTCAATTTTGCGCCCACAGCAACTCGATCCAACACGGGAAACAGCCTGAAAATTTATTCACTTTTTAATTTTTTAAATTATTTGCCTGTTTTTACCTATTTATTTTTCAAAAATAAATCTATTTATTTATAAAGAAATAGATTTCGCAAAAGAAGTAAGCACGATAATCAACCAGTTTTCGTACAGTTGTCGTTTCTTTTTGAAAGGAAAACGATTGTTAAGCGAAGTATCAGCTTACGGAAGGATATCGCTGGACGCACGATTCCAATAAAGAATAACGCCAACCCTTCACATTCTCGGAAATAAATGAGGACCACCCGGTTGTGTCGGTGACGTTTCAATTATCGACATATATTGCCGACATTTTTTCGTGTTCGTCTCGTAAAAATAATTTGGCGACACCGGCGATGCGAGCGACAGTCGTCACTGGGAGTGGCCTCGTTTTTTTTAGGTTAATCAACTCCCCACGCTATTAATGAAGATGAACCACACCCAGTAGAACCCACTGAACTATTGTTGTGACGAACTTCTCCGCTCACGAGCTCGAAGTTCTGAATTATTGATTTTCGGATAAAAAGAATCGTCAGGTTTATAAACAAGCGCTCATGTTTCCAAATTTTATGTCATATCGAAGTGGAAGACAAAAAACAGTTTTTTCTTCGTAAAAATTGACGAAACTGGACCTATATAGTTCATATCCCATTTGAATTCCTATTTTCTTTCAAGTCAACATTAAATTCACTTGCATCGCTAGCCCAGACCAAGATTGATTTTTGGCGAAAATGTCAAGAATTTGTTTTATTGGATATTCGGATTCTACATGCCTCGAAACGTAAAACATCAAATTTTGAGGAATTAATAATAAACCAATTAATAATAAAGGAATTAATAATTAATAATAAATTAAATAATAAACCAAAATGCAATCATGGCGCTCTTGAAACGTTTTCCTGTTAAACTGCCTACAATTGGCGCACTTGCGCTGTTTGCTTTTATATGCAATTGACTCTCAAACATTATTTAATAGTCGACAATGAAATGTTTGTCTTGTGAAATTATTTCCTGCCACACATCTCGTTGGTCTAAAACGATTGAAAACTAGGTTTTTGAATTATAGGAATTAAAATGATCAAGAAAAACTCAGACGATTAACAGTGCAGTTGCGATTCGGCCGCTGTTCGCGAGTTTTGAAAATAAATTGAGAAAAAGAACAAACCATTCGACGCCAAGCAGAAGCCATACATTCCAGACTAACACACACGACAAACAGAAAGAGCATCGCGGCGACGTCGGGCGCCTCCAACCAGTCAGTTGTATGTCAATGGAGAGCGCGAGTATGGAAATGGATTCCTCATCTTTCTCGCTCTTGGCCTCTTTTGCATTTCTTTCAGTCTCCGCGATTCATATGTTGATCAGCTTGTCATCGCCTTACACGTGAGAACAAATGTACTTTCAGGTCTACACGGCTTGGAAAAACAATCTTTCATACTTGGCTGAGCGGACGTGAGATAGTCGCGTTGAAGCGAGTACATAAATCCACGAACTCGGAAGCGATAGATGTTTTCGAAGGAATGCGTTCGTTGGGGTTACGAGAAGAAGTAATATTTTTGCGTGAGCGCAAAATACAGCAGCTCAGATCGTGGGCATTAAAAAATTCTGTGGCTGAAAATGGAATAATTTTGCACACTGCTCCACACCAGTCAAGAATAAACGACCGCGCTGAATGTATACAGGATGATATGCATTTCTAATAATTGTACCCTTGCTTTTGAGTTGGCTGGAAAAGCGATTTGAAGCAGGAGGAAAACGTTTAGACTTGACTCAGCATTCAGCTGATCTCTCTGCTTGTTGCTAGGGACTTTTCCCCTGTAGTTACTAATCTGTTTTGGTTTATTATTCATTTATTATTTATTTATAATTATATTGGTTTATTATTCAATAATAAACCATTGTTATCGCTCAACAATAAAAATTTCTAACCCCCTCAAAATTTGATGTTTTACGTTTCAAGGCATGTAGAATCCGAATATCCAATAAAAAAAATTCTGTCTGTACGCCGTCAACACTTTTCCGGCCAAACTATAATAGCTACATAATTAAAATTTTCACCAAAAATCAATCTCGGTCCTACGACGGCCCAATTCTTGAACCAGATCGCTAGCTCAATTTCAAGGGTATTTTTGGGGGGTTTGAGAGGGAGAAGATTCATATTTTCCAGGGTTTTTCAGAAAAATGTGTATTCGGTATCAAATCATATAGATTTTTGGACGCTGAATCTAATGAGACCAAATCAACCTATAGTTACCCGAGGTCATGAAGGCCCTGAAGATGCCCGAATGGGCGAAAGATCTCGGCCGACAAATAATAAAAATATGGAGAAGAAGTCGCACTCTCAATCTCCCCCACATCCTGACAAAAAAAAAAAAAAATTAATTAAAAAAAAAAACTGTCAAAAGTTCTCCATATATAATATATTATTGAATTCCATTTTTTCTAGTTCCATTTAACTTCCCACTTCAAGTAATGTTTATGTTTATTGTTTATTATTGTTTATTATTTGACACAATTTTCAATAATAAATGTATTTGTAATATAATGTAATGTAATGTATTTTTGTAAAATTTAATTGGGCTTGCCTGTAAATAATAAATAAAACTTGGACCTCTTAGCACTCGGATAACTGGGGACACTGCTAGCAATACTGCTAGTTCGAAAAATCTTTCAGCGCGGATAATTGAGGACATACACACACCAAATCGGCAGATATCGACAAGTATCGATCAGCTGTGCGATTAATCTTCGTTTGGCCGAGATAGCCGTTCTGTAAAGCACGCATTATGGCTCTCGGTGATGAACGTTCGCTTTCAGCTGGGGCACATTCGGCCCAACCCCTATTAACCTATACGTAGCTAACATTGGACTTACGTTCAGGCCGTTTGTAACGGAGAGAGAGGGTTTGATGTAATTGTTAGCCCTCGCCGTCGGTCAACCTCTGGTGCATGTTCCTCTTCATTCGCCTTGGGGCCATTCGGTTTCATAGGTTGCAAAATTAGTTCGCCAAGGTTTGGGGTGGAATTGCCGTACCCTAGCGTTGCATTCTTGATCAATATTAGGTTCTATAGGGTTTATTGTTAGGCGTCCAGATATTTTAGCTGTATTGCGACGGAGAATGCGAGGAACCGATTTTTACTTTGGTAAGTAGTAAATGGAAGTGACCTGAACGTCCTGAAAATCGAATTTGGAACGGAGGTGAATGCGGATGAAATTTTTATAGTGATATACTCGGAAACACTTTTTGAAAAGTCCGTCTGTGGCCAAAAAGTAAAAAAATTGCCGCACCTCTGCGGAAAATGAATGAAATTCGATAAAACGTTAAGAAAACGTTCTCCAAGAGAACGAGCACCAAATTTTTTTGCAACATATTTTAGTATTACAGGCTATAAGAGCCATTATATTTCAACGTTTGAGCTCTTAAAATGTTCGTTATGGCGAGCAGATGATGGGATTTTATCGTTTGGTTTACACTCATTGCTTCCGCTGCATGAGATTTTTCCGTTATTTTACTAATGCGTATTTCGGTGTTTTGATTTTTACAGTCCACAAATTACAATACATTCGAACTCTTAAGGTCTTGACATATGTATTACGGTGAGTCAATGACGCCTGATTTTTATCGCCTTGGTTACACACCGTACTTCCGTTTTATTCGCATATTGATTGCATTTCGATTTAAACAGACCACAAAAATTAATGGAGAGTTTTAGTGAATTTTGCATTTTTTGAAAACTTAAACGTAGGAGTATTGGTTACTTCATTAAATCATACGTTTCTTATGGTTACCGCCTTGTGGATGGCGGATTGTTGTGACCATTAGAGACATATGATTTAACAAAGTAACCAAATCTCCCACGTTTAAGTTTTCAAAAAACGCGAAAGTCACTAAAACTCTCCAATATATTTTAACGCTCGCAAGGTCTAGAAGACTTCGTTACGTCAAATGAATGACCATCGATTTTTATCGTTGGTATCACACACAATTTTCAGTGACAATATTGTATTGAATTAATGATGCGGGCTTTGAATTATTTTCCCGATTGTTATACCTGTCTATATCTACTCAAAATATGGAATTACTGAGTAATCAATACGTTCAAAGGAAACGTTACATTGTTATCCTGTGAATTCGTATATTAGTACAATTAATCTATTTTGGGCTGCTGAACGCGAATCAGAGTTGGCTTCAGGGAAAATCGCTTATAATGAGAAAAACGAATATAATAAAGACTGATCTGATTCTAGTTTAAATTAGAAACAGTTTGTGGTTTACTTCAACAGAGGAAAAATTAAATAGATTTTTTTTAATTCGAAACGAACGACTTTATTGGGAAGCATCTACGCCCATAAATTGCGTACATTTAACTGAATTGGCTCAAAGTTACCAACGTTTGGAAAAATACAGACGGAATTATCAATTTCATATTTTTCAATCTATCAGTAATACACGTGATTTCGATTTGAGCTAACTACGGATGCGCGAGTATTTTCTTCGATGGTATATACAATCACCGTAATAGACTTTCATTCGCCCTTAACGCTTTTAGGAAATCCGATTGCGGGCGAGTTTGAGGTTTCGACTTGGCTGGGCAGAGAAAACAGCGCTCGAGTAAGAGGTAAATATTAAATGTTTACATTGCTTAGAGCCGTCTGTATTTGGGCGGAATTGTCGTAGGTCTAGGTGGGGTATGTTAGGCCGTTGGAAGGATTACAAACAAAGGAAGATCAACCGAAATAGCGGTGAAAAAAGATACGCTGAGAGCGTGATTCTGCACAATGAGCAGTTTTATTACACGAAAATAATTTTCAATAATCATTATCATTCGAGGGATAAATGTGAAAAATTAGCCGTTTCCGGATTCTAAATAACACACAATACATCTAAGGTGAAACCATTCATAGTTTTTTGTGTTTTCATTTTTATAGGCGATTAGAGTCGTTATTTTTCAACGTATGAGGTCTCAAAATGCTCGTTATGGCGAGCAATGTCGCTTGATTTTTTCTCTGATCGACTCACGCACCGTACATCCACAGAATGACCTTTCTTCACTGTTTCACTAGCGCATATTTTGATTTTTACGGGCCGCAAAAATCAATATATTTCAACGCTGGGGCACTTGAATATTTTTCTTCATGTCAGTTGAATGTCGCTTGATTTTTGTTATTGGTGTCACTCAACGTACTGTAAAATTGTCATTTTCAGTTATTTTATTTGAGCACTTTTGTATGTTAGGGTCTCCTCGCTGTAAAAACGACCCAATTTCACAAAACATGTTTAGTATCTTTTGGAGCACACACCACACATACTTGCTAACCGCTTTTTCTATTTAAAAATCTTCACAGCTCCCAAAAACCATCATATTTGAAAAAAATTAAAAACTAAGCGGGTGAATGACGATTGATTTTTGATTTTTAACGTTAAGGTCGCAAAGAGTAATTCCGCGTTATCCAAATATAATTTTTATTTAAAATGTTATCGGGCTCATTCATGCGTTTTTCTGTTTTTGTTTCCCCTGGCTAGATATTCAATAACAATTGCAGCGTTCTATCGTTGCGCCCTTTGTATGAGTTTCACAATTTTATAATCAGTTGTACCAGTTACCAACTCGAACATGGAAGTACTGTGTGATCAACGCACACCATTGGTATCTAAACTTTTTTTATCGTTTTGGAATTCACTGCAAATAAAAAGAATTTTGAACAAAATTTGAGAGCCGACTTAGATGATGCAAAGTTGCTACATTTACCCCAAGAAACTATTCTACGACTAAAAATCGAAACTAAGAGGCTTTTCTGCAAAGAAATCCAATAATTGGTGACAGATTAAAACATACATACAAATAGAAATATATTGCTACAGGTCATTCGTCATCATTCGTCCCTGGAGTGAAACGTGATTGACAACTAACGTGGCGATTTGCAGAAGTTTGCCGAACGAACGGCAGCCGCGTCAAAGACCGAACAATCTAGCACCCCTACGAAATTTCCTCACACCCAAACCAAGTTCCTCCCATTCAGCGAACTTACCCTATGGGAAACGCCAAGGTGAATTAATTACACCGCTGCCCACCGTAGCCACACGAGTGGAAAGTTTCCAACACTAATGCGACCGTAGCTGCTCATTCGCTGAAGGCTCACCCAACGTTAATTTGTCTTACTTTGGAAAGCTTAAAACGATATGCCAGGGACATTACTTTGAGAATACAGGTCCATCATCAGCATTTCGTTTGCGATAGCGAACCGAAAATTCCTAATTATTAAATTTCGTTCATTTCACTGAGGTAATTTTTTGAGAATTGGTGAGTGATGGTCCTTTTTAAAGTTTATTATTAATTTTTTTTGTATTTTTTTTTTTTAAGAAGAAATAATTCCACAAGTTTTCAATAATTCTTCTAACTGTGCACATTTTCCCAATGTAATGTACCTATCCATTTTTCGTTGTGGTTTGTCGCGTATCCATTAGATTTGACGTGGGGTTGAGGTAGAGACAATAAATGCGACGTTATCCCAACCTTGTGGAGCTATTACTGGGCCTTATTTTTTAAAACTTTTATATAGAAGGTATTCACAATATTTATAATCAACAAATTACTTACTGACTGCTAATGTGATCATAGTGTGCTGTCTCAGTTTATAAGAAATATCAATAATGGTATTAATTGACAGATGTTCCCTGAAGAGGCCCAGAGCGGCGAAAGCGCTAGAAGAGATATAAAAACAAAATATGAGATAACGTCGCATTTATTGTCTCTACCTCAACCCCACGTCGTATCCATTTTTCAACCGTTTGTACGTTATTCAACAATATCAGATGAGTATACACGAAAAGATCACATTTTTCAACTTTAAACTTCCATTGACGTATTTCCAAAGTTCATTTCGAGTCAGTAGTGCTTCAATTTGTATTTGCCACGTATCTCGCTCAAGTGGGGAAACTTTGGCAGTTTCCACCACTCTCAAAGATTTTATTTTATTTATTTTATTTTATTTTATTTATTTTCTTACACCGTTACAGCACCAAGAGCACTTGGCTCAAAGCTGTTGGAATAATATATCTCCGTGTTTTGAGCTCGAACTGTTGAGTACTCAAGCACAATTTAGTATCAAAATCATTCCCGGACGTAATATTATTTCAAACAATAGGTTTATCAGGTACCAACGGCCTCGGCGTATTCAAGATGCCCGAATGGACGAAATATCTCGGCCAATAAATAAAATAATGCAGAAAGATTCGCTTAATTCATCTTCCCCTCACACTAATCGCGTGGAATATGCGACAAACGAAGACAGAATGTTCCAAATACTATAGCTTTGTGCGACTGGGCTAAAAATCATAAATAGGCACGAAGCGCTAGTTCTTTATGTTTACAGCCAAAAATTCAACTTCGCACGTACCTGTCATAAAACGGTGCCAAAAATTTATCTTAATGAATAACTCAGACGAATTTCGTGGTTCTCACGTCGAACCAATAAAAAATTGAGAGTACGATAAACGGAAACGAATTCCGACAAGTGAACTCGGTAGGACGAAAAACAGGCGGACGATTTATGCCGTCCACCTACCGACAAACTCTTCTTCAGATGAAATACTGTGTCAGAACGGCATCGCGTTTTTCACGAGTGCCGAGCCATTCCGACCATCTGAGGAGCAGTCATATTTTCGGTCTCAAGTGGCTCTCCATGGATCCCCTCGCAACACCGAAAGCAACAGGGAAACATTTTTTCTTTTAGTTTTACCTTCCATCCCCATTTTCCATTCGTCAAAGCCACGCTTGTTCGTGACGTTGAGAAACGCGTTGCTCCTTCGCAATTCACCTATGGCTCGTGCTCATGATTTTCCTTCGCATCTTTCAGTTTCAGCGAGTAGCCGACATAATCGAAGGAAAAACGGTTCGAATGACTTTTCATGTGACACAAAGAAAGATTATTCATTCGGCGAATAGAAGTAAATAACGATCAGTTAAGTTCTGTTAAAAATAGAGCAGTAAATAAAATTAATGATCGTACAGAACCTTTTATATGAAGAAAAATTCTGTAATCATCAAAAATACAAAACTTAATAACGAAGGGTTTTGATTTTTTTTTCTTTAAAAAAATCATCTCCATTTTCGGGGGAACTTTACATCAAATAACCGGCAAGTTGAGCATTTGATTGAAGATCACGTTTCGTATGAAATTCAAAAACGAACCAGAATCTATCATACATAAAAAAACCCAAGCTCTAAAGATCGAATTAAGTGCAATCTTATGTAGTGCGTTAGTGCTGTGTTGTACTTATAAGAAGGTGATATCCATACCGAGTTAGCTGTTATGAGGACTGCTTTCGATCTGAAAATGACACAAAAATAACTAAATTGAAAATCGATCTTCACGGAAAAAATACGCATTCAAATTAAACGGGAAAATACGTAAAATAATACTGAAATACAGCAGCTCCGCAGAGGATTGTTTACATCTAGATTAGTTCCTTTAACTTCCATAAATAGAAGTGTAGTGGTCGTCTGAAAAGTCGAATTCGGAACGGAAATGAATTTACAAAAAAAATTCATTCTTATACTCGAAAACAATTCCTGCATAAATTAATGGCTGAGTGAACCGTAATATCTCCGTCAAAAATGAATGAAACTCAACGAAATTTTCAATAATGTTTTCCTAGTTAGAAATTAGCCCTATGTGTTTTTTGAAATTTATAATCGTTCAAGTTTTTGCTATTTTGGGTTTTCAGGCTATAAGAGTGACCATTTTTCTACGTTTGAGGTCTTAAAATGTTAATTATAGCGAGCGGATGATGCTTGATTGTTTGTATATTGGGTCACACACTGTACTTCCACAGTATGACCTTTTTTCACTTTTTCGCCAGTGCGTATTTTGTATTTGATTTTTACAGGCTGGAAAAATCAATTTATTTGAACGCTCAGGGTCTCGAAATGTTTGGGACGGCGGTTGAATGAACTGTAATTTTTAACACGCGGGTCACATACAGTACTTCCGTGTTTTTCAGACTGCAAAAATGATTATATGTGAACGCTGGAGGACTTGAAATGCGTTTACGTCAGCTAAATCTCGATTGATTTTTATTATTGGTGTCACAACCGTACTTCCTCGCAATTTGCTTTATCAGTTATTATATTTGTGCACTTCTGCACATTTGGTTTTCGTTACTATAAATATACTCCATTTTACAACAAAACTTGTTTTGTACCGATTGTATCACACACCGTACTTCCGCCTTCTGCGGTTTATTGACTATTCCGATTTTTACAGGCCGCGAAAAAATCAATATCATAGACGCTGGAGGTTCGTAAAAAGTATGCTATTTTGCAAAACTTGGCTCGCATCGTTGTTAGGCTCACGTACTGCACTTCTGCATTATTAACCTAATTGATGCGTTTTTCTATTTCTGAGTTGTCCTAGCTAGTTTTTCAATAACAGTTGTAGAATAATAAAGTTGCACCTTTACTAGGAGCTTTTTTAATTTTATTGGTTGTTCCAATTGTTACTGCGCCTTCTACGCACTGCTCCGATTATTACTCTTGATTAAATTGAGTTTTGTCACACAGGACTGCAGTTAAAAATGAACGTCATGACAATTTTTACTACCCAACAAAAGAAGAATATAAACCGAATTAATTTTATTCCGAGGAGCGGTGCGATAGCGATATCCAGTATAGTCACCCCATTATGTAAATGAGCTGACTTAGTCATTACAACGACAAGATGTTCTCGTCTATTCGCATAATTCGACGCACCTTCAATTACCTTCGTTTATCGTTTGCAGGGCCGACACCCTGCATTTCATTAATGAGGTTGGAACGTCGATGGAAATATCGTCAAGTGAAATAGGATGAAAATAGATAACCGTTGAGGTGGAGATAGCGGTCTAACGAGTTGTCTAATGTTAGCTGGTTTGTTAGCTATTGCTTTTTCTCCAAACTAGATTAAAAAATTGAGTTGACAACTTTCACAATGATGTACAGCTGAGGTGAAACCTTGGAAGTATTATGAATTACAATCGAAGATAATCCGTCCATTAAACATCGTAGGGGAATAATTTTTTTAATATTGTAATTTGTACAATGTCGAAAACAAAAACAAAAAAAAAAACTTTTTAAAAAAAAATAAAACCGACTTCAAAAAGTTTGTCTATAAAATACACTCTGAAAAGGAAAAAATAACAAAAATGTCCCAACTTCGCAGAAACTCATTCGCCAACTACACATTTTAAGGACTACTTTACTACTCGTATTGACCTGACCACTTCCTGATTGATTGGATCACCTTCCCTAATAATATAAAAATTACTATTTCTCATTTCCCAAATGATTAAAAGATTTTCCTTTCACCTCTGAATTGCCTCCAGATTGATCATCTTTTGGAGTCGGCGCCTCTCTTATATTGTATTGGAGAAGCCTATAGATTCCGAATTACCAGTAGTATGAATATAAATATCATGAGTTTTCACGATTCTTGAATAGAGCAAATCAGCATTTATGAAAACTGATTATTAACAATATCGATTTGAAGGTGACTATTCACGCCTTTTCCTAAAAACCATTTCAGATTTCTCTAAGAATCTTTACGTCCAGACCCAGACTTATTACCTGGCACCTACTAATTTATCGTGAATTCATAATATTTATTTGTAACCATCGGTTATTTTGCCAGAGAGGCGCCGACTCCAAAAGATGATAAATCTGGAGGCAATTCAGAGGTGAAAGGAAAATCTTTTAATCATTTGGGAAATGAGAAATAGTAATTTTTATATTATTAGGGAAGGTGATCCAATCAATCAGGAAGTGGTCAGGTCAATACGAGTAGTAAAGTAGTCCTTAAAATGTGTAGTTGGCGAATGAGTTTCTGCGAAGTTGGGACATTTTTGTTATTTTTTCCTTTTCAGAGTGTATTTTATAGACAAACTTTTTGAAGTCGGTTTTATTTTTTTTTAAAAAGTTTTTTTTATTTTTCTCTTTTTAGTGACTTACAATAAATTATGGACAGCTCTCTTTACAGAATTTTCCCAAGCTTTCATTATTGTGTTCTTGTCACTTACTACTAACCGTCCAAACTCAATTCATAAGTCCGTTGAACGTTGAAGTTCTAAAGTATAATGATTACCTAACTATTTTCAATGTTATTATGTTGATTGAGAGTGAGTTTGAACGTTTGGAATAATCCATCCACTGATTTGGGTCTCTTGGTCAACATACCGGATACTTTGATCCCATTGATACACCTTACAAAACTCAAATAATTGTCTACACCATTGCTGGTTACTGAATTGCACCAATTCACTCGTTCTTTATTTCTCTAACGATAATAGAGTGATTTCCTGAAGCGTATCCGCATTCACACTGAATGAGAGAATCCGAACCAAATTTCAGAAATTCGCCAAACGTTTGTGCATTAAAATGGAGTTATTTGGCCTTGAAAACCATGTTATTTATTGAAAATTTAACGCTGAATTCAAATCTTCTAACGAGAATGCTATGACTAACGTAGTTTTTTTTCTACAAGCATAAATAGTCCAAAAAACGTGTTTTTGAAACAAATTTTCTAGAAATAGGCCTAAAAAGTATCTAATTTTAGTCCAATCAACACCAAATTTGAATCACGTAAACTAGACTCAAATTTGAACAATTTAAGTTTAAAAACGATGGAAAAACAGTTTTGGTTTGGAAGTTATGAGGTCTCAAACACAGGTCCATTAAAACATCGATTGCTCCCTTATTATGCCACCTAAACTTGATTTTTTACCATCGTTAGAAAGCTCTAGCTAAGTGCTTTTAAGTGCAATAGTGTTCATATTTTTTTTCTCGACGTGGTTGGGAACGGTGCTCGAAAAACCTCAAAAAAGTGAAAATTGGCATCACTTTTTTTGTTACACTTTCTTGTCTACACGCCATATGAGAATGCCGAACGAAAAATTGAAGGTAGGCCCTTGTAGGCAGATAAATTATGAACAAAATGACACCAGAAACAAAACAATCGAGCAAGTATTCTAGAAGTTATAAGCTTGCAAAGTCAAAACTTCCCTTTTTCACGAAAATCACGTTTTCCGGCGTTTCTCCGCGTCTGGAGACGTAACTACTGGACGGACTCAATTGAAAAAATTATGGGACCTACCTGGATAGTAACCCTTTCAAACAAAAAAAAAAGTAACCCGATCGGACGTACAGGAGCTGAACGCCGGTGGACAACACATACCGAAAAAAAAAAAAAAAAAAAAAAAAAAAAAAAAAAAAAAAAAAAAAAAAAAAAAAAAAATCCCGCTAGACGACCATAGTAACCTCCTCCTTGTTTGAAGTCGGTTAAAAACGAAGATTTTCAGTTTATTGTTCAATAATCAACCTTTGCGATGGCCCAAGAAAATAATTTCCAACCCCCTCTCACAAAATTTGATGTTTTACTGTTCAAAGCTTGTAGAATTCGAATAGGTTTTCAATTTCAAAAAATTCTGCCCGTCAGCCGTCAACACTTTTCTGAAGAAACTTAAAGATGTTGGAGGCTTTCACTAGAAATAATTTTAGGCCTAAAAATGGCTCCATTCTTTAGCCAAATCACTACCTCAATTTTAAGGGTATTGTAATTTTTAGGGGAACTTTTTCAAACGAGAATGCGTTTGAAAATATTTATTATACATCTTTGGATGCGGAATTGAACGAGATAAAAACGGAATCGACAGCTTTAATGGTTCACGAGCTATCGCAACTTTCGTCTAGAAATTTGTAAATTTTCAGAAATTTGGCAAGATGGTGAATCTTCATCCATTGTGAAACGATAAAAATCGTTCTATACTCGTTAGAATGCTTGTCATACACTCTCTCAAGCTCAATCGATGGGAGCTAAATTCCGCCTTAAATTAAGTAATTCAAAAAAATAAAATATTTAAATTTACGAGTTTTACCAAGGGCCTTTACAGTTACCAATATTTTGTACGGTAGAATTGTTCCCAAAAGGTTAGTATAAAAACTATTCAAAGTGGATAGTTTTCTTCGATTATAATGGAAGCTATGGAATAATAAATCACTTTAGAAACATCTGCGTTTTTCGCAACAACGGCGGCCTTAGAATTTCCAACATAGTAAAAAAACAAGTTTCTTACTTCAGCTAGTAAAAATTTCCAAATACATTAAGATAATCCTAACATTTCACCGCTCTGTACACGTGTACTGAAGCAACTTCGCACTTTTCCGCAGTCCCCTGGTAAACGAAATAAACAATAATGCTTGCTGATAGAAGTGATGTAGATAGAAAACAAGAGTCGAACGCTGGGGAAAAAACGACTGCAGGGGAAAAGGGTTGAATTCTGATGCGACTTAGTGTATTGTTCTCAACGCGATCCCTTGACGCGCGAGGACGGATTTTTCAACTCGGGTAAAACGGGTCATACGAAAACAACGGGGAACACGCTTGAAAGTTGCACATGAGCGACATGCGAGGGTCGAAAGAGGATAAATGGACCGTGCCCGTCGAAAGATAACAAAGTTTTAATTGTGGGGTTGAGCAAAAGGTCGGCTAGCGATGCTCGTGTGCGCCAAATCGATTGAATACAATGTCAGCCGATTGTAAAATCTATATCCCGTTAAAACTCCGATTAAAACGGGTACATTTCGTAGATTACTTTTTTTACGATTCCGGAACGAATGAATGAATTTTTATTTTTCTGCACAGTTTTTAGGGCTTCACTGCCCTCTCTTACAACTATAAACTTAAATAAACTAAATCTACGTTTTATTATAAACAAAATAATGTAAATAAACTTGAACGTCTACACATTTATCAGACCTTCAAGAATTTTAACAAAAAATATATAATAATAATAATAATAATAAAATAAATAAATATGAATCTGCTATCACCGGAAGGTTTTGTTCTTATTACAAACGATTAATGCGATTGTCTGATGACAATGCTATCATAACTACGATGCGTTTTTAACAACGACAAGTACTATCCTTTCTGCAAAAATTAATTTTTATCGTGAAAAATTTCTAGTAATTTTTTAAAAACTGCTAGCTTTATTTGCGTGATCTCTGGCGACAGCAATTCCCGGTCATGCAGTAGGTAGCAAAATCAAACTCGTTTTATGTAACGGAGAAGACTTTAAGAGAAAATTCAAAAAACCTCAATTTTTCAACAGAAGCAGAACGGACTAACATTTTTTTACACTTCAACAAGTCTCTGACTCCTTTTCTCATCAATATCAAGAATTGCTCATAATTTCCCGTTCAGAATATTCAATAAGTTTTTCAAAGGGAATTTGATATTTACATCGATGTAATTTAAAGCTGAATTAGTCACCACCAAATTTGATTAACGATTTTTCGAGAAGTGTCGAGAGATTTAAGAAGTCAATAATGCCCGAGTTATGACATAATGTTCATAGAAACTCGAAAATTGCTTTTGAAAGCGGCAATACTATAGAAACCTGCAAAAGTACCGTACTGAAAACAAGCGCTTATCACAAAGCGTGGGATGACTGAAATGGGAGCAACCCTGCGATTATTGGAAGGGTTGGAAACGCGAGGCAAAAATTTTGCCCGACCGTGACAGGACTCGAACCTGCAATCTTCGGATCCGAAGTCCGACGCCTTATCCATTAGGCCACACGGTCTCGATACCAGTTAGAGTTCAACTAGAAGCATATGAGACGCGCATTGTTTGTAATATTTCCAGCTCTACGGTTCAACGGAGAGCATTGAAATTGTGCTACACGTTGTAGAGATCAAAACGAAATCTACTGATTCAAATGGTTGATAACTACTATGGTTTGTTTGTCTTTAGTTTCCGTTTTTGAAAGCTGATTACCGACGTATAAATTGCATACAAGTACAAAACAAAAACAAAAACCAACAAAATGAAACAAAAACAAAAAAACTGAAACAAAATGAAATTCGAATATTTGACATTTTTTACACAAATAAAAATGTATAGTATCTAATTTGCGTAAAAAATTGTTCTAGACATAATCATTTTATGGAAATTAAAAAAAAATCTCAGCAGGTTGTTCTTTATATTATTCTATTCTAATTCTAATTCTCAATCAAAAAGGGTAACATTAATTTGGGCTACGTGAAAATAGAAGCGATTCGTTGAATAGTCTCCAAGTTATGTATTTTCATAATCGATTTACGATTTATTGTAGATTCTTCGCCACTCTTGATTTTTTCCATTATTTTTATTCAATACAAAAAAAATTTCCGACGAAGAATTTTTTCTTCAGCGATTTTTTTTTCTTGGGAATGAAATTTGAAAACAACTCAGCATGTTTCGGCCAATTTAATTAATACTAAAAGAGCAACAATAAAACGAGTCCAATAGATAAGTTTATCGAACATGCTCATTAGAAAAAAATGCCTTCGGCTGATTTCACTAATGAACTCTCATTTATGGAGCCTATGAGGTCCTAATCATACAACGCCGGAAATACTAACGAAAATTGGCCTGATTTGGTCGAATATAAAAGGCCCCGTTCGTGTTTTACCGTTATCAAATATTCCGGTCAACTTGAACGTTAACATGAAATTCTTCGGGCTCCTTTTGCTGTTAGTCGCTTGCATCTTCTTCTCAGGAGGTAAGTACAGACTCACAAGCTGACAGTAAAGAATAATAAATTCCTTGGTATACCAGAAATCATTAGAACGCTTCCATTGCTTTCCTTTCAAGGAATAAAAACTTATTTTCCTTTTTGAAAATAAAAAATAATTAAAAATAATAAAAAATAAAAATAATAACACTTCTTCTTCTTTTTTTTACAAATATATTATAGGCATATTATGGAGTTTGAGGTATATTTTTACTGTTTAATATTACGGAAGATAAAATTCACGTTTTCTTCCAGGCCGATTTTTAATTAATGCTGAAAATTTTTATTCCCTTGAAAGAAAAAGTGTAGAAAAAAATAAACCTTGCAATCGTTGCTTTTTTTTGGTGCGATGTTGAGAGGGAAAAAAAATTCCCCGAGGATGCTCGATGGGGCGTAAGCGCTCAGCGAAGCCAGAAGAAAAAATATGGAATACTATTGGAATGCTTTTCTCCAGCTTAACATGTATGACAAAAATTAATCAAAAAGAGCCAAGTTGCTGATTTCAAACTTAAATATAATAAACGTATCAACCTATAAAAAAATGCCAACTTCATATTGAGAAAATATAATTATATAAATATATTTATAGCGGTATAATTATATAAATATAATTAAACCGGACTGGAATAGGTGTTTTTGCCGTAATTACGAATTAATCTCTCAAGCGATGGCATTAATTAGTCCGAAACAGCAATATCGCATATATAATTAACTACCTAAATAATTTCCTTATCTTATATCAAAAATTTCCTTTCAGCTGCTGCTACGCCGAGACGTCTTGAAAGCCTATCGAACTACGCACAAGGTGTTAGGAATGCCCTAAAGTCACGCAATCAAGGCGGAGCCGGCCAGCAGGAGGCTGAAACTGATTGGAAATGAAGCGAAACCAAACGGATAAGTAGAGACGTGAAAGGAAGAAGAAACGGATTGGAAAAGGAAAAATACATGGAACAGCTTGACAGACTAACAAAGATAATGGTTGATATTTTACGTGTTAACTGACATGTAAAACTAACCATTTATTTAGTTTACTTCAATAAATTTTTGAGATTACAAAAAGTCGTATTGTACTGTTTATTATTGCCCTCGAAAAAATATAAGACATTTGAGTTCTTTCCGTTTCATCCGCTTAAAAATGTCGAGTCTCATTCAAAATCCATCGGATTTTTAATTTCCAGCATTTTCATCGTCATCGTAGATTTTCTGGTTTTTTAGAAATTATTGGTTCGCCAAGTTCGCCCACGAATGTTCTCAAGCTTCTAAAATTAATGCAATCATCTGCGAAAGACTGAACACGAATTTATTCCGAACTGAATAATCATAATCCTCCAGTGATTTACTAGATGGAACCTCTTCTAATATTTTCTCAAAATCCCTCTTCTAATATTTTCTAATATTTCTCTTGCCTCGATCCCTCTTCTAATATTTTCTCTTGCTGAAACTCGATCGCCGATTTAACTTTACCAGTTCGAGACGTTATGTTAATTGACTTTCAACAAAGCTAGTGAAACCTGACCAATCATAACACGCCGATAATTGACAGCAGGAACGTTGAAAGGCGATCATTTCCATGGTTTCGTGACCGCCCACCGGCGTCGAAGGTTCCGTCATTTCCTCCGAAGTATCGATTTAACCGTCTTGGAAATAAATCCAACTTCGAGCGACAATACGACGAAAGCCGTACTGCATTCGGCTCTCCCAGAGATAAAAAAAGGCTAAAATTTATTTGACTCGATATAATTTTCAGAAAATGTTCTTCCGGGAAATTTGCAAAATTAGCCGCTTTCGAATTATGGATAACGCAGTACTTCTGAGAAAACCGTTCAAAATTTTTTCTTTCATGATTTTTACAAACTGTAAGAGTGATAGTTTTTTTTTTTTTGTTTTATATATAAATTGATTATGAGAGCCAATTTTTTTTTTTTTTTTTTTTTGACGTTCGAGTTCTTAAAATTGTTATGGCGAGCAGATGGCCCTTGATTTTTTGTGTACTGGCTCACACGCCGTATACTTCCACGTTATGAGATTTTTCGTAATTTCGCTAGTGCGAAGTTCGGATTTTTTAGGCCGCAAAAACCAACAACTGAACGCTTAAGGTTTCGAAATGTTCGTTACAACGGTGAATGACGGTTGATTTATATCGTCAGTGGCCCTCTTGCTGTAGTATTATCTCGTATTTCATCGAACCTTTCTCTGTATAGTTCGGCTCACACACCGTAACTCCGCGTTATTATTTTAATTCGTGCATTTTTCAGTTTTTGGGTCTCCTGGCTTGTTTTTCGGTAACAATATTGTATTTTACGAACGCGTTGCTGCCTTTGGGCGAGACCTTCGATTTTATAATTGGTTATATCTGTTTCCGACTCAAACATGAAAGGGCAGCCTGATCTAGTCGTAATATGCGGTTTACAGTTCGAAGCGCACTTTAAAATTCGAAAAATGTCAACGAAGTAGAAAGTAGAATAAGCAAATCGAAACATTTGTGTCAGGCGAATCTAGTTCCTTAAAATAAATCCTGTGCATTATTTTGAAAGTGTCCAAACCAATTGTCCTAATTATACCAACCTCGTAATTGAAAAATACTAGTCCCTCGCATTATTTTCCCCCCTTGTTATCAAACGAAATCACTGTTATCTATCTGCTTGAAACAGAGGGCTTATTTATATATAGATCTGCGCTTTTAAAAAGTTAAATCACCTAAAAAATAAATATGAAAATCGCTCGCGAAATTTTTTCTTCTCCATATGGCGTCCTAGGGATGGAGAGAGTTTGCTATTAAATTCCCATTTCATTTTATCAACAGCTCGGCTAGCGCCACAAAGAAAACGAAAGTTTTCACCCCTTTCCCTCATTTTCTTTCTTGCTCGTCAAAGCTCTTAAGAACAAGCCTCCGGCTCCATAATTCATGAAATAACTTCGTTTGAACTTTCTCAAGCTCATATCTCGGCCGCAAGTTCTTCTTCGAGACGAAGGAATTTCCCTCAAAATAGGATTTTCCAAGTAACCTCGAATTGCGATAACATGATGAAAACCAGGTAAAGAAGAGAACGATGGTAGCAAATAGAACGGATTGCTCATAGGTTGATATCCAGTGATTTAATACGAAATCTAATATGAAAAAATCGCGAAACAAATCCACCGCGATGTATTCTCCACTTTAGAAATAAGATCGATAGATGAAAATAAATTTGAGCAGTTGAGAGTCGAGAAATTACCAAATCGAATACGCCGTTTCTCAACATCGACCCTCATCTTAAAAATATTTTTGCCAATAATACTTACAGGAGTAATTGAATTCAAAGAAGAACGCTAAATCGATTCCAGATACCTACGCATTCAAATCAACAATCATTCTACGATGAGTAAATTTATAACAAAAGAAAAATCAATTCGACAGGTAAAAAAAAGCGAAAAACGAACAGGTTACAGGAATTTTATTTTGGAAACATTAATTTCGTTCATTCACATTCGACACAACATCGCTCGGGAATGATAAGCCGTTCCAAATTGGGGTTCAATTTTGAAGAAGAAAAAAAAAACTATATTCAAAGCCAGATTGTAAGGAGTGATAGCGAGGGTACAGAAAATCGGGTGGGTTATAATTTTCCTACGTAAGCGTCCTACGTGAAGCTCAGATGAGAAGCCTGCTAACCACTCACCAAACATAACAGGACGCTCGTCTCGTCGGCTGCTGACGGTTTGAAAATGGTTCAATGAAGATCAGTTTCCTCTGGAAACACAGGATTGAAATGCTGAGTTGGGTTCAACAATTTAAAAGTATTCGTCTTCATAGCCAATTTCATTAAATATTTTCAAAACTCCTACTGTTCTGTTGGTCGCAGATTTTAGTTTTTCGACCAGCGAAAATAATATAAAAATATAAATAAATAAAATATATAAACAATACTTCCATTTACTACGTAAACATGGAAGTAAAAATATATTAAATAAATACCTAAATTAAAAAATATAAATAAAAATATTTAAAAAATAAAAATTATTCCTTTGTATTAAAAACATTCCTAAAATACCAGAAAATTAAACACAATTTTTACAAAATGAAAATTTTTTTGAAGATATTTTTTTCGTATTTTTGTGATAAATTATGGTTTAGGTAATATTGGTTTTTTGAACAAATTGCACTCCTTTCGTAAGAATCTATCTAAATGGACGAATTTCGGACAACTTTGTCACAAGAAAATTTGTCTTTAAATTATTCTTCAAAAAACTAATATTTTGTCCGAGAAAATTCGAGAGCTATTCCATAAAATTATCATATGGAACTAGATGGGAACTTAAAGATGAAACTAATTGAGTACATCGGGGGTGTCCCAGCTCATTAAATATAACTGCGGAGTCGCCTGTTTGGAAGGGATTCCATCTAGAGTGTAAAAAGGAAGAGTTCGTATAATTTTACCATGCGCCACGTTATACACATACAATTTCGATGATTTTTTTTTTTTTTTTTTTTTGTGAAATTTTGGAGTGAAAATTTCTGCGTTTTTAAACTACCGTCAAAACTTACGTGGAAGACGACGATTTTCCAGCCAATAATGAATCGAATTCCCATTTTACATCTATTTTATTTTATTTATTTATTTATTTATTTGCAACTTATTATGATACATAGTACTGTGAACATCTTATCCCGATCCACACCCACACAAACATCCGGACATCTTATCCGTTTCCTATCGATATAGGAACGCAATAGACAAAATTCAATAAAAGGAATTAAGTAAGCCGCTCTTGTATCTCCGAAAAATTCCCTAAAACCCACCCATATACTCTTGGGATTTCCGTTTTTTTCTGAGCTTAACTTTTATAAAATTACAAATCTTCGTTAGTTTTCGCACATTCGTCAGTATTTAATTTAAAAATGAAGCGCAAGAGTGTGAAATATTTACAGAGTCGCAGAACGGCCTAGTTTTCCCTCTCTTATTTTCTAAATAAGAATTAATGATACATCTCGCGGCAACGAGGGAATAATGCCCCGACAAATCCGCTGCGGATGCCGAGTCCGTCGAGCGCGAAATTCATTTCGGGCGGGTAAATATTTAATGAGAAGGCGCAGGCGTTACACGTTAACCGACTCGAGGAGAGGAAAATACCTCTCATTTATGGCAAAATACGGTAACAGCCTTTCAAGGATCAGTCGGTATAGAAGCAGCATGACTATAATATGTTACGCTGTAAAGGCCCTTTATATAGTACTGGAATGAATAATTAGACGCACGCTTGCGTTTCCATATTCCGAGGCTCAAATATCGGATCCTCCGCTGGGAGCGTTGCGACGCGATTCGAAGCGTCAGTTTCGAGGGACCGATTCCGATGGAACGTGTCGCCCTGTTTTCGCCCGCTCTATCACGCGCGACTAGTCGCCTCCAATAAACGCCTGTCATCGCGTCCCTCATCACGTTACAACGCTTCTAGAGAAGATTGTACTCGCTATTCCATCTCGATGATGTCAAACTCATCGTGTGGAAAAATCTCCTTTTTTTATCAGGCCTTCATTTAGTTTTATTGCACGTTAAAATTTCATTTAGGGGAATTTTGGCCTGTTTTTTGCAAATACTTTTGAAACGACTACTAATTCATAGGTGTATCACTCAAGAGGCGAGAAAGTGCTATCAAATTCCTACAATTTGGCATTAGCGCTTGAAGAAAAATCCAAAACACTTTTTTTTACCAAAAAGTGGAATATCTCAACAAAAATAATAATAATAAAATGTTCTCAATTTGAAGCTATTTTTCAAGATTCGAGAACAAAAAAAAAACTAAAACTAAAAAAAACGAACATTAAAACGTCTAAAATAATGAAAAAAAAAAAAAAAAAAAAAAAAAAAAAAAAAAAACAGAAAAAATATTAATTGTTAGAATTTGATACTTTTCACTTCAAATTCGAATTCTACTTCTAATTTACTGTAAGAATCATTAACTAATTAAAATTGAACAGTATTTGCAACGAATTTTCAAAGTTGAAGAACGTGAAAACGGCGTAGTACTAATAATAGTGGAAACTACTAGTTGTCGTAAAATTTCAACCATTTTGTCGTCAAATTCGGATTCAGCGTTAAATTTCCTATAAGAATAGCTTTCAAAAACGCTTAAAAACAAACGTTTAAATTTTCACCTCTACCGATGCCGGCTGGTGATAAACTTGATTTACGGAAAATAATTTCTGTGGCGCCGTTTAAATTTTTTTAACCAATTTTTTTGCTATATACGTGTGTAAGGCGTTCAAATGAAGACTCCTGCATAATAAAACAATTGATTCACATAAATTTTGACCCCGAAAATCACGGTTAAAGTCCAATTTTCGAGCTTTTAAAAACTGATTTTTTTGGACCACTTGCAGATTTTTCCGAGAATTAAAAAAAATCAGAAAAATACATCTTGGTAAGACACAACTTTCCTAAAAATTTCAGATTTTTATCTGTATTGAGAGACGAGTAAAAATTCGTTGAATGGTCGATTGAAAAAAATCGCAGGGGTACCCCTTGGATTTTTCGCGAAAAATTTTTTGAAATAGATTTTGCTCAAATTCAGCATAATGATAGTTGATGATGTGTATATCAATAATATATGGTTCATTCTTTGTTTCTTAGGTCCTAAATGTATGAAAAGAATGTTCAAAGTTGAAAAATGTGATCTTTTCGTATATAGTCCACTAATATTGTGGAATAACGCAGAAACGGTTGAAAAATATATAGGTACATTACATTAGGAAAATGTGGACAGTTAAATTGCCTACCTTTTGGTATATTCAAACATCTGAATTGATTACTTTTTGTTAATGTTATCCACTGTGCAAGTTACTAATATTGGAAAACCTAAAAGTTGGAGTGCCTATCAGCTAAACCTCTGCCCAAGTTGAAGCACCAATACTTAATGTAACAAAACACATGAAAACACTACCACCTATAATACATACCAAATTATATATATTTTTTTAAATTATAAAAATATTTTTAATTTAATTAATTTTATTTTATTTGAAATATTTAAAATTTTATCCAATTTTATTTAAAATTTCAAAAAATTAATTAAAAAATTTATTAATAAGATTCCGTGTCTCCTCACAGATAGTTAAAAATCGTTCTATACCCTTTGAAATCATCGTCAAATACTCTCTCCAGCTGTACTTACTGTTCGGCAAAAATTTATTTTTTGTTTAGGAAATCAAGACAAATAAAAATGATTAAAATGACTATAATAGTTGCTACGGGAGTTTCCCATATAGTGACCAATCTGTTTTTAGGTGGGAACGTTCACAAATGTTCGAAATTATTACTATCACTAATGTATAATCTTCTTAAATCATTATTGAAGCGAATGAATAATAAACCACTGTCATTTGTAGCGTTTTTCTTGGCTGATTACAACTGTTTATAATTGAATAATAAACCGAAAACTCAGTTCGCCTTTCCGATAAACCTCTTGTGCAAAATCCACGATAGCAACACGTTGAAAATTTACCGAGCGTGAATTTTCGACAAAACCAGCTCGCCCTGTTTTATATTGAGTCTCACGAAGGCAATCAGCGGCTGCCTGCCCAGGGTTAACCGTTTCCTTAGTGGATACATTCGTTCGAAAGCGTCGAAGGAAAATGTAAAAGTAGTTGAGGAACAAGAGGTTATGTGGATGTGCTGTGCCCACTAAAAGCTCCCTGCGGCCGATCAAGTGCTCTAACCGGCTGTAGTCGGTTCGGAAGCCTAAATTAAGTTTACGGTGAGAAAGGGCTTAACTCCGTTGACTCCGCCTCTCTCCGTCCTCCATTGTTCCTATAAAGTCCCACAGTACTGGCCGGTCGATACAATGCTCTGCACTTTTATTTCTTTTCTGGTTTAACGGCACACATGTTGGCCACCTCACTTCAGGGCATGCTCCGGGTCTATAGGTTTCTCCGGAATCTTGCCAGCTCGTAAAAGCTTCAAATGGAGCATTTTCGCAGTTTACTCGTTTCGACAAAAGCGGACGGCGGAAAAGTGCTTGAAATGTTGAAAAATGCTTCATCTACCCGGGGAAACGGTTGCGTTCAACTTATATCGTTTTCAATTCGATCATTTGAGCGCATCAAGACAAAGCTTATTAAAATTTAATCCAATGAAATTATCCAAGAAATTTTTTTCGCATATTACATATTTAATATGACAGGTCAACCGGTATATTAAATCGCACATATTTATATGACATAAATATTATATGTCAACCGATATATTAAATCGTTTCAATTGATTTAGGTTTATTATTCAAATAATAATCCTTGTAATTAAAAAATATATACTACTCCCCTCGAAACTACGTTTTACTTTACTTTTATTTAACTGTATCACGTTTCAAGGCATGTAGAATCCGAATATCCAATGAAAAAAATTCCGCCTGTCCGCCGTATGCCGTCAACACTTTTCCGACAAAACTATAAGAGCTAAATTCTTGAGATTCTTTGAATGAATTCTTTGATTTTTACCAAAAATCAATGTTGACCTGACAACGGCTCAATTCTTTAACCGAATCGCTGTCTCAATTTTCCGGGTATTTTTGGGGTTTTGAGGGGGAGGAAATACGGACGTGCCAACGCTTTTCGGATATGTTCGGTATCAATTTCTATTAATTTTTGGACGCCGAATCGAATGCGATCATCACTTGGTCGATAGCTTTTGGCTGAGTTTCCCCTTATTTTTACTAATCTGTTTTTCGGTGGAAACGTTCACAAATGTTCAGAATAATTAGTACCACAAATGAATCGTCGTCATAAATCATTATTGAAGCGAAGGAATAATTAAACACAGTAAAATGTGCAGAATTTTTCGTCAATTTTACAATATCGCCAAGATGGGAAAAAAGGAAGGGAAAAATTCAGTTTCCTTGAATAAACGAAAGAAAAATTCTTCAACGCTTGGATCGCAATGAAAAATCGCCAAATCGTAAATTCACGCGATACCCAATAGGTCCATATTGTTCAAAAAAAAAAAAAAAAAAAAAAACGATGGATGAGTTAGGTACTGAACAGCTTTATCGGTTCAACGTTATTACTTATGCGGAATAGACTTAATTCTGAAAATTCCTTGAGCTGCTGACGAATTCACCGAACAATCGCCGTTCTAATTAAATCAGAGTTGATATTTCAGTATTCAATATAGCTCATCACATTTCAAACAATTTTCCTGCGAGTGACGTGAAGGAAAGATGAAAGGAGCGTTCGCCGAATTCTAGCCCCGGGGATAAAACGAGCCCTTTTGGATACGGACCTTTTCAACTCAAAAGAATCAATTACTTACATGATAATCCAATGCGGATTGTGAACAGTTTCGGCTCTTTGGTAAACAGGTTCGAAACATGCGCAACAATACAGTGAAATCCCAATTGAAATCCGATGATAATTAAACGTAGGTAAAACTCTTTGCCATTATCTGCTATCATTTCTATTCGAAAAGGGTGAAATGAATTGAAACATAATATACTTGAGCTCCTGAGGGAGAGAGAATTTTCAATATTGTCCCGAACTGTGAAATAACTTTGAAATACTTGGAATTCACCGTATTGGCATCAGCAGATGGAATTTATTGTATTTTCAGGACAATGTTTGTTCTTTTGTAGTTGACTCAAGTGCTAGCTTTTATCGTTTATTCAGCCAGAGGTTATCGGGGCGAAATTACAAAACAGCGTTATTTTCGTTCTTCGCGAGGGTAAATTTCAGCGAAAATGTGAGACGGTTTAAACCAGCAAATCATCAGTTATTGCTGGTTGCTATCAACCCTAACTGTGTATTATTAGAATCGCTGTCTTCATGAAAATATTTTTTGAAATAATTGGGTCACGTTGACACGAAGCTTTCACTGATTATAGTTTCAATGTTTACCAAAACACATTTTATATACGAACAGATCCCAAGGCGATTGAATTTGTATTGCTCATTGATCGGACGATTCGTTTACCCTCTTCGCAAGTTCAGCATACAAAAATGGGATTTTCACCGGTGAAAAAACCAATTTCGATGGATTGAAGGAAATAAGGATCGTATCGGTGGGTTCTCGCCTCTGGAGCGCAATTTTCGTCTGCACTTGACTGCACTCGAGGGCCTTTCTGAGTGTAATTGGATTCAGGGACGCTCATTTCAATAACAAAGGATCCTCGCCCTATTCAGGCCACACTCCAGACCAAGAGCGGTATCCAACAGATCAGACGTTCGAACCGGCCAACGTCTCAATCGATTGAGGCATGTCATTTAACCGAGAGCAAAGCATTCTCTGGGCCGATCGTCATTTATCTTGGAAACTGCCAGAATACTGGTTTTCTAGACTAACTTGGAACGTAGATATGCATTTCTAGGTGTACGATCGTATCAAATAATATTGTCGAAAGTGAAGATAAATGAAAGAAAAATAATTATTTTATGGTACTGGGTTGGTGAAGGGGAGAAGAACCAGGCAACATATTCTCCGATTTTTTAACATATTCTCCGATTTTTATTTTTTTATTATTATTATTTTTTTTTTCTGGCCGAGTACTTTCGCCCCTTCAGGCATCCTCAGGGCGATGTGGAACCATAGGTTACCACAGCCAAGTTCGGCCAGTCGTTAAGTTTTAGTAATAATTCATTATCTGCCTGGTCTTCTCCTCGTCAGTACTGATGGTGAGGGTAAAAACATTTTTTATAAAAGCATTATTTAAAAAAACATAAATGAGAAAATCTAGGATAAAGTTGAAAGACTAGAATATAGTTTGAAATTATTTTATGGGAAATTATAAATTAAAAAAGTTAATTATAAAACTAATCTTTCTATTGATCGAGGAATCATTTTTTCGTCGAATTCATATTTCCTGAAAGTTTCTTTATTGGCGTTGTTAACTTTTTTTCTTTCAAATTCTTGCATCTATAACAGGAGAGCTGCTCAGCTATCAATTCACCACTGATACAAGAATTAATCCTATTCAAGTACAAAAGGAACAAATACAAACACTGAAACAAGAGTTAAACTACAGAAATAATTAGTTACCTATAAATTCAAACTGATAGAAAGTTTCAGTTTTATTGAGTGGCGAGCAATATGTCTTGGAGTTGTTTTATTGGAGACGTTGGAGATGAATATAAACCATTTTTGTTTCCGCTCTAGGGCCCAAGAATCCACAAGGATTTTCTGAAGAAGACCAAGGACGGTAAAAAATATTCGGAAAATATTCATACTACAGATTGTTATTTGTGCCTGTCGTGTATTTAGAGGTGTAAGATCAGTTTTTTTGAGGAAGACCGCATCAGCCGAGAGAAACTGAAAAATTGTTTGGTCTCCAATGAAATCCTGACTTTGAAGAAATTGTATTTTTTTTTTTTTTTTTTGAGAATTTTGATCAAAACTAGGGTCTTCTTCTTAAACGAGGGATCTCTTTATTGATCGACAAATGCGAGTCGAAGTGTCATTCCATGGTTTGATGTTATGCAACAATATTAATTATCTAAGAATCGGAAATTTTATACTTACGAGTGCCTACCTATTATTTTGCACTTAGTACGAGGTAAAAACAAGAACAGTGTCAATAAGTTATTTTATGTAAATACTATCTTACTCAGAAGTTAAATTTCTTTCGGAAATTATTATTGTTATCTTTTTTGTTCTGTGCACAAGGCTAACCTTTGTAACACTTTACAATATTTTATTTCATTTTCACTACACATTGTTAACTATCCTACTAAGAAAAAAATGTCACGATAGTTCGGTTTTATTTCTGGCAGGACAGAAATAGCGAATACTATGTTATGTTTTTCAACCCCTAAGAAACTTTCGCATACGAGTTGAATTGAGTGACAGGGAAATGATCTGTCTGTAACTGAGCTATAAGAAGAATCAATGGTCTTGGGGAAATAGCGGCATAACAAATCGACGAATACTGAAACGGAGGTATATGCTGGCGAGCTTTGTTTTCCGCAGGGACTAGGATAACAGGAAATGGAGTTCTCGTGCGCTATAAGAAACTGCGGTGTTCCTGGTGAGTAAGAAGTTACGTTTTCAGGAAGATCCGAGCGCAAAGGGATAGAAAAGGAGGGTTCAAAACGGCCGTAAAGGTGAAAAACATTACAATTCACCTACTTCGCGTCGAACAGCCTCCCTCGCTCTGTTTCGCAACAATTGTATCCTCTCTATCTCTTTCTCTACTTACAACTTCATTCGTTGCCATGTCCCAACCCTAACCGACCTTTCCCTAACGGCCTTCAGGGCTCGGTTGCCTAGCTAAGCAGTTTTATGCAAACCTTCAGGCCCCTACGTTGCTAAATAATCCACAGCAGAAAACCTAGGTGACGGTGAAACCCTAGAGATTCTGCATCTTACAATAGATCCCATCCTGTCCATTTTGGTTTATTATTCAATAATAAACCATTGTAATCGCCCAAGAAAAAAAATTTCTAACCCCTCAAAATTTGATGTTTAACGTTTCAAGGCATGTAGAATCCGAATATCCAATAAAAAAAATTCTGTCCGTCCGCCGAACGCCGTTAGCAGTTTTCCGGCCAAACTGTGAGAGCTAAAAATTTGAAATTTTCACCAAAAATCAATCTCGGTCCTACGACGGCCCAATTCTTGAACCAACTTGCTAGCTCAATTTTAAGGGTATTTTTGGGGGGTTTTGAGGGGGAGAAAATTCATATTTTCCAAGGTTTTTCAGAAAAATGTGTACGTGGTATCAAATTATATAGATTTTTAGACGCTGAATCGAATGAGACCATTGTCAAGTCGATAGCTTTATTGGTTCTCGAGTTATCGCAGCTTTTGTGCCGAATTTGGGAGGTTTTCAGAAATTTGGCATGAGGGTATAACTCGAGAGTTCTTGGAGCTATAAAAATCGTTCTATACTCATTGGAATGGTCGTCAAACACTCTCTCCAGCTGTATCGTTAGGCAATAAGTTTAGCTTTTAATTAGGAAATTAATTAGGATGATTAAAATTACAATAGTTGCTACGGAGTTTTCCCCTATAGTAACCAATCATTTTTTCGGTGGGAACGTTCACAAATGTTCGGAATAATTACTACCACTAATGTATAGTCTTCTTAAATCAATATTGAAGCGGAATAATAGTAAACCACTGTACAATCATTTGCAGCGTTTCTTCTTCAGCATGTGTCTACTTCAAGTTATTTTCAAGAGACAAATCAAATGCTCGAAAGAGAGGCAAATTGCGCCAATTTCCCGATTCTTGTTTTCTACGGCTGTTAAATTTGAATAAAAGCAAAGATGAACTTTCAAACGAAACACAAATGTGACATTCACGTTCGAATCGGAAGAGTAGTAATATTTATGTAACTAAAATGCGAACCTCCTTAGCGATAAGTTTCCAGGCGAGTTCCCAACATTTTCGAGTAAATGCGCCGGCTGCAACTTAATTCCATTGTCCACAGACTTATCAAAATGCTACGCCATCCCTCGGTTATGATACTCTAGTTTTACGACCGTTTTTATTTACGGCCTGGCAGCCGTTCCGCCAATATTAAAGAGAGGAAGGGAAAAAACTGAGCAACGTTTAAAAGCCTCAACGTTAGACATTATGATCCTAATTGGGTTGCTGCGTTTTCATCTGCTTCATCAGGCCGCGGAGTTTACTTACAGTTTTCGTAAGTCAATTGTAATAACCAAAAATTAATTTTCCGTCTAGATCGGAAGAAAACCTACTCAAACTCATAAAATCAAAACGCTGCAAATGATTGTACAGTGGTTTATTATTCCTTCGCTTCAATATTGATTTAGGAAGACTATCCATTATTTGTGATAGTAATTATTCCGAACATTTGTGAACGTTCCCACCTAAAAAGAGAATGGTAACTATCTGGGGGAAAATCCGTAGCATCTATTGTAATTTTAATCATTTTTATTTTTCTTAATTTCCTAATTAAATGATAATTTTTTTCCCTAACGGTACTGCTGGACAGAGTGTTTGACGACCATTCTAATGAGTATAGAACGATTCTTATAGCTCCAAGAACTCTCAAGTTATACCCTCATGCCAAATATCTGAAAATCCCACGAATTTGACATAAAAGCTGCGATAACTCGAGAACCAATAAAAATTCGGCGTCCAAAAATCTATAATTTGATACCAAATACACATTTTTCTCAAAGACCTTGGAAAATATGAATTTTCTCCCCCTCAAAATCCCCCAAAAATACTCTTAAAATTAAATTAAAATAAAATTGGGCCGTCGTGGGACCGAGATTGTTTTTTGGTGAAAATTTCAAGAATTTAGCTAGTATAGTTTGGCCGGAAATTTTTTTTATTGGATATTCGGATTCTACATAACTTGAAACGTAAAACATCAAATTTTGAAGGGGTAAGAAATTTTTTTTTCTTGGGTGATTACAATGGTTAATTATATTGAATAATAAACCAAAATTGATTACCGAGAAAAGGGAGCGTTTGCTTTTAGCGGTGTTTTTCCACGGTGCCCGTGAAGAGTATTTGTAAAATCATACACTTCTAATGGTTACGGTCATATGGACCGTGAACTGTTATTTTTTTGCATTAGAGATGAATAATTTATCAAAGTAACCAAAACTCCCCACGGCATAACAAAAACAACGATAAAAGCAAAAACTCCCTAATATTCCGACCAGTTGAATAACATCAACAATCGACCAGTTGTTTTCCAGAATATTAACAGTTGGTAAGAAAACGTCAAAGTTGCTCTAAAGCTTTTTTCAAACGCCACTAACGATGATCGCCATAAACACGATCTGCGGAAATAAATTTCGAATAGATTGCATTTGCAGTGATTAAATGTTATACTTTTAACTCACAATCTGTTAATAACAGCAAAAACCAATATTTGGCGGATAATTTCTTAAAAAAATATCCGGTACAAGGGATGTTCTAGCATTTAAGTCAATTCTTTCATCTTGGGACAGGTATTGTAAGTCTATCGCTTATCCCTGACATACTAGACCTTCAAAACTGGTGAGTCGTGAAGGTCAAGAGTGTCGCCAGGTCTACGGATTTCTCCGATTTCTACGGAATTTTCATGCTGTCTAAGGACATACGGAAAAACTGTAATAACCTACGGAATTTTCAGCGTATCTGAGAAATCTAGGGGTTTGAGGAATCTTATCAAATGTGCCTCGAATTCAATACGAAGTTGAAAAAAAACTTAATAACTAGACAATGATCTGGTTTTGATGATAAATATTTTCACTCTGCGATGATTATTTAAACATACTATATGGCTTTTATTAAGGGAACACAATAAATTCTCCAAATTTTAATACTTATTTAGGTAACGGTCTAAGAATAAATTTTAAAAAACCCTACCTACTTCTCGTCTATCAATTTTTTTTTTTTTTTTTTTTCAAGAACTCATTATCCGTATTTTACGAAAAACAGTGGATTATATATTCAACATATTCTTTTGCTTCTCGAAAATTATTTAATAGTGCAGTACATATTATACTGAGAGCGGTTGCTATGGGACTCTAATAACAATAAGGAAAACTACCCCTAGTGAGGGATTATCATCGTAGTCGCAACGATCAAGTCGTTTTCACTATCTCACGAGGTCATCATTTTAAAAAAATCGGTCTTCCCAGTCCTAAATGCCAGCGTAAATTACTCCTCCGCATACCTATTGCCTTCTCTTTCCTCACAGTTTGATTACTAATGATCTTCGGTCAATTGACTTGCTAATGTTTGGATTTTGTTACAGAAACGACCCATTCCTGTGACTCCGAATCATCAATTCGCATCAGTCACCTGCTCGCCCGTCAGCTGGATCTGATAGATTTCGATATCAGATTGCAGTGAGAGACCATCAGCATCTGCAATGACGAATATATTAATTTTCCCCCTGATTATTTCTTCCTGGTATAAGGAATAACTAAAAACTTGGTATTAATCGGGCTAGAGTTTGTGTCATTATAAAGAAACGATTCTTTGGTTACGTTGGAGTGAATTAGGCAGAAATGATTTTGGTTTACTATTCAATAGCAAACCATTTTAGGTAAGACCCAAGAAAATTTTTTTTTATTTTAAAATTTTACTTTCAAGGCATGGCAGACGTCAAGCATCCAATAAAAACCAGCGGTGTGCATAGATCACACAGTACTTCCATGTTTGAGTTGGTAACAGGTATAACCGATTTCAAAATCAAAAAACTCGTTACTCATCACTCAAACATTAAAAACATAGAAACATTTCAAAACCTCTAGCGTTCAAATGTATTGATTTTTGCAGCCAGTAGAAGATACCCACAACAAAAGCTGTTAACATAATACTACATGGTGTTCAAGTCAAAGATAATAATCAAATCGTCTGGCAATCTGCTTGCCATGAATAACATTTTAAGGCTTTGACCTATAAAAAATATTGACTTTTATGACTGGTAAAATCACTATAAACAACATGGAATAATTTTTTATTCTTATATCTTATATATTAATCTTATATTATCTTATATAATAGGCAGTGTGTGTTTGGTATTGAAATTTCATTCACTTCGTCTTATTTGCACTGGGAGAACATTCTCCAATAATATTTCATCAAATTTCAGAATTTTTCGGGAGATATGGCGATTTGGACACTATGACCATGGAAAGCCGGACGCATGGACAGACGTACACACTGACAGACAAACGATTGGACGCATAGACACTTGTTCAGAAAGTGAGCAGAGCGCTCTAGGAACAGGCGCGCGAAACGTTCGGACAAGTTATTATCACAAAAGGAGGGTCCTTGAATAATTATTGAAGCTATAAGGAATAATAAACCACTGTATAATAATTACTCGAATTTGCAGGTTTTATTTTATTTTTTAAATTTAATTTAATTTAATTTTTTTTTTTTTTTTTTTTTTTTTGAGATGCACACTAAAATTCAGCCGACTAATTACATAATTATTCGGACGGAAAATCCCATTCCTCGGGACCGTATAGCTCCGAAAGAATTTCGTTTCGGAATACGAGAAGGACACGACCGTCGGAAAATGGTGAAAATGAATAAAAAAAAGTACCGTGGAGCTGGAGATAAAAAGAACGCAAGGTCGAAAGATAGGGAACACAGTTTCGACGAGCTAAATTGTTATAGGCGACGCCGATCCATACCAATGCAGCTGAGGAGACATTTCTAACAGCCTAACCGGATATGAAAAGCTCGAGCGCGCGTTCGCCAGAAAAGCGGAAAAAGTAGTCACCGTTTTCCGGGGACGGGAGACGTGAAGAGTCGTGCGTGCCCTTCGATATTAGTGCTTGAAAAAAGCAAGCACGACAAAATCCCCTTGCACGTGCTTCACATGGAGAGATTTCTAACCAAGAAAAGGGATGTCGACTGAGCGGAAGCAAAATAGGCACCGGAGGCACAATAGGTCGGCTTTTTATGCGTTTCTTGTATTTTTCCAACGTATCCCATCTAATGTTTCGTAGAATCTTTCACGGCGGCATTTATACGTGAGAAATACGCAAATTGTCGGATTTTTCGTGTTCGAAAACTCGAGCTTTTCAGCTTCTCTCAACTGCACAATATAAAGCCACTGTAGTTGGAGTATTTATGTCAATTTTTGGCGTTCTAGGAGCAGAAAAGTCGCAACGCCCGAAGGAGAAAATAAAGAAACATTTAAATTTATTTTTGACTTTTAGCGAAGTAAAACGCCGCAAATTATTGTACTATGGTTTATTATTACTTTGCTTAAATTACGATTAAAGAGGACCAGTTATGAGATTTACGATCTCCCGTTTCCACTAACAAACTCACCGAACTATAAAGGAAATAGTAGTAACTATCGTAATTTTAATTATTTTTCTGAATTATCGAATTGAAAGTTATTCGCCTAACGGTACAACATAAGAGAGTTTTTGACAAGTGTTCCAACAAGTATAGAACGTTTTTTAACAGCTTTAGGAAATCTCGAGGTATACCATCTTGCCAAAATTCTTAAAATTTCGAATATGCCTCACAAAAGCTGCGATAAATCGAAAACCATTAAAGTTATCGCCTCGTTGGATTCAGAGTCCAAAAATCGTTATAAATCTATACCAAATACATCTTTGTCCCCCCATCAGAACCTCCAAAAATAGCCTTAAATTTGAGTTTACGATTTGGCTAAAGAGTTGAGCCATTGTCAGGCCAAGAATGATTTTCGGTGATAATATCAAGAATTTAGCCATTATAGTTTCCTCAGAAAAGTGTCAACCATGGACGGGCAGAACTTTTTCATATTATTGGATTTCTGGGTTCTACGTGCTTCGAAACGTGACATCAAATTTTGAGAGGAGGTTGGAACATGTTTTACTAGGGTGGTTAAAATGGTTTATTATTGAACAGCCCTTCAAAATAAAGAAAACATCAATTCCTTTTGATTTTCGTTGGTAACATCCCAAAATTTCGGCTAGAATAACAAAAAACCGAATTCTGGAGGTGGAAAAAATGAGCATGGAAATGTTTTCGAGCAAATTTTGCACGATCTAGATTTATAGGTTTTCCACTGATCTTGGCGCGTTTGCTTCAAATGCAAAAATTCCTTAATAATGAGAAAAACCGATGTACCTGTTTGCACATGATCTGATGCAGATGATTGTTGACAAGTCTTACACATGATGCATACTCCTTCACCTATTTACATAATAGAATTCTACGCTAGCAAGTAAAAAAAAAAACCTTAGGAATGCTCATTTCAAACGGCTTATTTATGTGTTTTAATTACATTCCCTCGAACCCTCTTCCAGTTCCGGACTAAGTACTGAGCTGAAAGGTGAAGAGTTTAATACTCTTAGCTCTCTCTTGGCTGCAATTTAAAATGGAGACGCCGTTTGGAAGCTTGTGTTATTAAGGGCGAAGGAAAGACTACGATGGTAATAAATCTGGTTATAAAGTAAAATATGTGCCGACCCTTAAGCGTGGCATCTTATCTCGTTGGAATACAATTCGTTCTGTCTCAATGAGGAATATTCAGCCAGTCCTCTCGCACAGGATTTCCTTCCTCGGCATTTCTCGCAGACGGAACAAAAATGCTTATCGTCGAATGATAGCGACCCCTCCGGTATTATCAATTTGCGAGGTATCGCTTCATAGGCGTTAATAAACGACAAAACGTATTTTTTTGCATCCTTGTGATTTTGGAAATCAGGAAGGTAACATAAGAAAAGAAGTTTATAGCTGGAAACTAGGCCCTTATAGTTCGTTCTTGCAGAAATTGGGGAGAAATTAATTAGGCGATATTATAAATATAATGATAACTAACCGTTAATGATGAGAATTATCATATATTATTTATTATTATTTTGTCTGTCACATTTTCCACTTGATTGCTGGGGTGAATAAGGAAAGTAAGCTAACGTACGAAGGAAAGCAATTTCGAACTCTATTCTACGCCAACTGACAAAAAAAGAGAAAAAGGAAGAAAAAAAAAATTATGTTAAGAATAGTAAAGTGAAAAAGCTAGTAGCTAATCGCTTCAAATGACAAATACTTTTTTCATTTTTTAAAAACACTCATCATAATTGATCTCAAGTTAAAACTATCATAAATATATATTTTTTGTCTACAGCATTAACTTTCTAATTTCTATAAAAAATTGCTTGAATTGTGATTAACTTATTAGCGTTACTATAATTATCTAATTTATTAAATATACGTACCAACCATCTGTGATAGTATTATAGTAATTTAAATACAATTCACTCAACCCTAGTCATTCCTCTGTAAAATAATTATATTATGTCTACCAAAGAACCGAGACTAAAAATGTAGAACAATCAGCAATAGTTATATTTGTAGAAGCAAAGCTCTATCTAGTCAGTCCTAGTATAAAAAAATATGTTCCTGCCAAATTATACATTATATTTTCATATTTGACGTAGCTTTTCGTATATTTTATGTTTTTTGTTTTTATTTTTTCTTCCCGTTTAGAACCTATGACGTGAACATTTTAAGGCGCAAAGTAAGTTAAATTTAGATGTATTTCTGTCACCTGTATAATATACATATTATTATGATATGATTTTTATGAATATGAATTTTCAACTATCTAAACAGGAAGACGTGATAAGACTTGATTTATGCTTATATAATCAAGTATCCAACCTATGTAAGTAGATAATAAAGATAACTGATAATTAACCCATTACTTCCAATGTATATGATTTGTAGGTAGGATTTCTGGGCATCCCTGAAAATGCCCGAATGGAAAAAGATCTCGTCCAATAAAAGAATGAATGGACTAACTGACATCTTTATTGAACAGAAAAAGTTAGGATCTTCAATGTTTAATCTTAAACTTTTGCTGTAAATTTTTAATAATTTCTCACGTCAAGCAGACGATAAATATTAATTAATACAGATAAGAATGGAAAGAGAGTCGTCAATTTTATCTCCTTCTCACCCCAGCAATTATATTTATACGTTGAGAATCTACGAAGAGTGCTCGATTGGCAAAATATCGGAAAATAAATCGCTTCTTCTCGCTCTCAACGATGCACGGACGTTTCTTTGGTGAATTTTTTTTATCGTGAATACCGGTCGATCAGGCAAAATAATCTTTACCGGAGATAAATTAACCGAAGATTGAATTCGAAAGATCGTTCCCCGTAAACAGTCGTTCTCGATACGATCCTTGTATAGTTGACGATTCGGATTCACGGCGAATGTTGTTTTCTAGTTGATAATCACCGATTGAATTTATTCACGCCCTTGATTACGACACGGTCAGCGCTTTTGGGTTTCGACTCTCCCGCTGGCTGACAGAATCGGCTTTTGTTTGGTCAAATATCGACCGACCAGCTTAGTTTGCCGCCGCCTTTCAATGGACGCCCGGATTTATTGTCCAGGGTACCTTTTGTTCCCGATGGCCAGGAGAGTCCATTTCGGGGGCCATTGCGGCCGCTTCTCACTCGCGTATTGTACGTAACGTCCTCTATGCTCTCGAAGTCCTCAATTTCCTCCGGTATGATCGTAATGAAAACCTTTTCATCTCGAACTTAATGTGAAATGTCTCTATAGTTCACAGCGGAGTGAAACAATCGAACTTGGAAGTTACCATGGTATCGGTTGAGTCGAGTTTCATTATTTTATTATTGCGATTGTTCTCAGAACGGAAAATAATGCGAAGGACCGCTCAATTACTTAAGGGACTGGTCAGATGGAGAACCTGTGGACTCACAATGCTCCTAGCTGAAAATATTAATAACACCTACTAACAATGAACTAAAGTCACAGTATATCAACAAATATTTCATCACTCGAATTCAATTTTTATTTCAATCGTTACCCATCTGACCACTCTCATTCAATTCGAATCCCGCTCACGTTCTATTTTGGTAGTTTGGTTTTATAAATACTTATATAACTGAGGAATACACGGTGCTAGTTTGTGTCAGCTGTATTCGCTATGCTTCATCCCTTATTCGAAAGTTCGGCGCACGGCGACGATGTGGAAAGGGCTCAAGTTTGTTGAGAAACAGTAGCTCGATCTGATAACAGATATCGAGGAAACGGCTCCATCTGACTCGTGCGGAAAGCGTTTCACCGCAGCTACAGTATAAATTACGTTGCGAAAGCCGCCCAAGCTCAAGTTTTCCCCTTACGCACACGTGCGAGGGAAAACTTTTCGCGGCTTATGCCACTAGGTAGACGTTTCGACGTTTAACTTGCCGGCGCACTTTCGTGGACAATGGAAACTGAATGAAGAAGGAGATGAGAACGGTTTTACCGGGCGCTATGCGGTTTTACATTGCCGCTTTATGCGCCCGCTCGTACCTTGCAGACTGTCTCTAGTGAATACTCTAAGTACGAGTATGAGTATGCGAAGCACGTTCGACCCAAGACTGCGAGTCTACCGATACTTTAAAGTCCTCACCCTCTGCCAACTGCTCGTCTCTGTCCACAACCTCGGCATTTTCCTCGCACCTGTATTTACAAGTCATATACGACACTCGTCCCGCATAGAGAAACTTAAGGCTCTCGGATTTATGATCTTTTCGAAACCTCCAGCAGGGGGTAAAAAGGCGTTCGTGCGCTTGGGGCTACCCTAGGAACGAAAAGGATGGATGTTCGAGGAGAGGGTCGGCCATGAAATATTCATTTCTCCTCGTTTTGACAGCGTTATTCAGGTGCCGTTATGCCCGCGAAAAATTGCTCATCTCGCGCGCTGCCCGCAGTGTTTTTTTTTCCACTCCTGGGAGTTTTATTACCGGTTAAAGTGAACACACCGGCGGTTTGCGAGTACGGTGAAAAAAACCCTACACTCATTTTTTGAAAGAAGGAAACACGCCGTTTCGCGCCGCTCTTAAAGTTGCTGAATTTTAAAACGTGTTGATACAATGCGACTCCGCAATTCTTTCGGCGTGATGAGCCTCTTTGTTTCTCGCCGAATTATAATATATCGTCCTCTCAATTTTCGCTGAAGTAAAAGTCGATTTTTTTTTAAACGTACAATCAGTTGAAAAGGGTGCCAAATAACATAATTGTAATCAGTGAACAATTCCCCATTCATTTTTGATTGATAAATGTGTACTCTTTTTTTTCTTTCTTTTTCTTTTGCATTGTTTTTACCGCCATAGTAATGTAATTGGGCTTGCCCGTTAATATACAAATAAACAAATAATGAGAAGAAAGTGCCCAAATAAGCGAGCGAAAGACATTTACTTATTTTTTATTTATTTATTTATTCAATTACGAGCACATGCTCAATAGACAGAATTTAAAAAAAATTGTGTTACCAGTCAGATTATTAATGACTACATCATAATGATGGAAAAATAAAAACCAAAGACTAAATGAAAAGTTCACTTGAATGGGAGGATCAGATTTCAAAGAGAAAGTTATAATGAAGCAAGCATCTTATCATAAAAGTGAGAAGTGGGCATTACATTTATTCCTGAGGTGACAGTTTATAGTATGAGACATTTTCGAATGAATTTGTACTTCGTCAAAAACTAAGGAAACCGCTGCAAATACAATGTTTTATTATTCTTTGGTTCAATTATGATTTAAGGAGACAATAAATTTGTGATATTATTATGGAAGATTGTGAATGTTTTCATCTATCAACAATTTTTCTTGATTATTAGACTAAACATATTAGACTAAACATATATTTGTGATATTAGGTTTATTGTATAAATCATTTCCGGCCCTTTTCAACGAATTGAATCGCGATCTCTATTGAGCTGAAATTCGCTGCTCGCAGTGACGATTTGGGACGGAATTGAATTTTTGAAGAAATTAGTATTTTCACCAAAAATCAAACAGCTCGAGATTCCTGAGTATTTCGCATTTGAAATGTGATATTTTTACAGGCAACACAAGTTTAGCCCGGTATCAAATCAAATTCAATCGCAGTACATAATGATGGTGTTTTAGTATCGGGATATATGGTTATGAGGCTATAAATATATTCGTTGTAAATATATTCTATAAACATATTCGTCGTTATCATATTTAAACGGTCCTTAAACGGTGTTCGAAAATCAGCTCGAAAAAGCTGGTCATTTATCGTTGGGCTTACCCCAAGGGTCAGTTTCCGGTCCTTCTTTGCTCTCTCTACATTATTAGCTCATCAGCGATGCATTATGATACTAGACTGCTCGCTGGAAATTATTTTTCGGTACCTTCCTGTTACTTCTGCCCGTTATTGGAGCTTGACAGACAACGTAGGTCGGAAAAGCGTCCGTTAATGACGTCACCGTGACATTCAACGCGCCGATGAAGTGAAAGCGGAAGAAGATACCACTCAACCTCTCAAAGGGCGCGGGAGGAGGGGAATGCGGCTAAATTAAAATGACGTCGTTAATCTCGTAGATTATTAAACTATCTGACGAGAAACAAGGTTCGACTAACCGAGTAATCCTACTTGTCAACAACGGTAATTGCATTTTAAACCAGCTCAGAGTGTCTTGCCAGCCTTGGGATTGGAAGATGAGCGAATTGGATTAGCGAAATGGGTCTGCTAGAGTGGAATCGAGAAATAGGCGAGGGCTGAGGATATGCGGAAAATACGAGTCGCAAGGGGAGCGAAATTCAACTGAGAAGTACAGCAGATTTTATTCCACTGCCAAAAAACGGGGCAGTTATTTATCTATTTTAAATTTTACTTAGTTTTATTATTCGCTAGCTGCGTTATTACCCTAAACGAACGGATACCGTTGAATTTTCGATCGGCATTTAAAACGAGCGCGGTGCGATCGGAATGGAATAAATCTTGCTCGAAAGATATTACCTTGAGCGCGGATTGAATTTGAATTCACGACCTGAGAGAACATCGCTTCTTGGCAAGAGTCACCGATAAAAGTACTCTCGATTTAATTGGTTACAAGAACACGGAAAATGGGGTGGAAGGAACAGAGAACTCCGCTCCATCCGACTGGCCGAATCTTTATGTTTCCAGTCGGAAATTCCATTATAATTGAGTCGAGGGTTGAAGGAGGTCGAATCGAGGAGAGTGCACAATGGATGCCTGGGTAAGTAGCTTTGCTTTTATAGCGAACACGAGGGAGGGCGAGTTGTAGGACAAATTAGATAAATTAATTAGAGCAACTCCCTTTGTCTGAAGCGGGCCGAATTTAAAAGGGATGATTGGGTAATGTATAGCGAGCGAGTCGAAGTTTGAATGATATTAAAAGAACAAAAGGAACAACGTCGAAACTCGCTTTCGTTTAGTTGTTTCTTTCCAGATTCATCCTGCTCGTTGGCTTTGGACGGTATTAATTTGAAATCACTTGTTTTGCGCAGTTAATTGAAACTAGATGCGAGGAGAATGAATTTTGAATTAGTAAAAAAGTTGAGGCTAACATTGATACAGGGCATTGTAAAATGAAAGTAGGGACGATTAGAAATAGCGTTCAGTCAAGTCGCAGTTTTAGTTTATTATTCAATTATGAATAATAATATCGCCCAAGAAAATCAAGGTATGTAGAATCCGAATTTTCAATTAAAAAATTGATGTCTGTCCGCCGTCAACACTTTTCCGGCCAAACTATAATAGCTAAATTCTTGAAATTTTCACCAAAAATCAATCTCGGTCCTACGACGGCCCAATTCTAGAACCAACTTGCTAGCTCAATTTTAAGGGTATTTTTGGGGGTTTTGAGGGGGAGAAAATTCATATTTTCCAGGGTTTTTCAGAAAAATGTGTACTTGGTATCAATTTCTATAGATTTTTGGACGCTAAGTCGAATGAGACCATCGCCGGGTCGATAGCTTTATTGGTTCTCGAGTTATCGCAGCTTTTGTGTCGAATTTGGGAGATTTTCAGAAATTTGACATGAGGGTATAAATCGAGTGCTCTTCGAGCTATAAAAATCGTTCTATACTCATTGGAATGGTCGTCAAACACTCTCTTCAGCTGTACCGTTAGGCAAAAAATTTAGTTTTTAATTAGGAAATTAAGAAAAATAAAATTGATTAAAATTACAATAGTTGCTACGGAATTTTCCCCGATAGCTACCATCTGTTTTTCGGTGGGAATGTTCACAAATGATTGGAATATTTAAAATAACAAATGGATAGTCTTCTTAAATCAATATTGAAGTGAAATAATAATAAACCACTGTACAATCATTTGCAGCGTTTTTCTAGGAGTGTCTATAAGAAAAAAATATTCACATGGCTGATAAAGAAAGGCCCCAGCGCTGTGTCAGGCATGCTGAGAAGCTCTTATGTTTATTAGTTTATTTTCCTTTCAACTTAATTTCACTTACCCAGTATAACCTTATTTTATTTCAATATTAGTTAGAGAGTATTTTTGACATAATTTATTTTACATCGAGAGCAACCCCCCTGACCGCACAGTAATTGTATTACTATGGTAATTCCATTGTACATGAAGTGTTTAATTTTTGTATAATTTCTGAAATAAATTTTCTTTTTTTTCATTTTCAGCGTTCAAATCTATAACTCCCAACTGGTACTAGGATTGAAAGGAGAAGAAAAGTGGCTCCCTTATTGTTCGCACTTCTATTTCAGCACAGAAGAGCACTAACAAGGAGCTTTGAAGGAGGTCCGACCTGGATAGATAACGTTGATTGGAGAGAGGGAGAGAGGATGGAATTGAGGCCTTCGAGTCGAACTTCTCTTTGACTTCGACGGTGACTGTACTTTTGACGCAGGCTGATATTGTCAAGATCGATCCAGCCAACACTGGGAGTATCGACAAGTTTTGTAGTGACTTCTCACACTAACGTCGCGGAGTATGACAGTTCATCGATAGCGCCCATTCGACCTGCAATCGTCGCCTGTCGACGTCTTCTAAAATGCGGAAAATCAAAACGCTTATAAAATACACAGCGGGAACACGCGCGCGTAACGCGTGGAAATTCGGAAAGGGACAGGTGAAGAATTATTGACATTTTTCTCGAATTTGTTCAGCATATCGACCGGACACATTGTAATTGCACGAACGGGAAGATTCGGTGGAAAAATCGTGAAAATCGAAACGAATCAAATTGCCTTTAAGCCAATCGGAAGGCCTTTGTGACACTTTTCAAAGACTTCGAACCGGGAGGGAGAAATACGGAAGTGACGGAACGTTTTGATGAGTCTTCGAAGTGATCAAACTCCGATTGTGCTTATCTTGGGGACCAATCACGAGGACTGAGTAGGAAGGGGGAGTTTCGAAGAAAAAACCCGAGGTGACTTTAGTTCTGAATTTCGAAGATTAAGGCCAGAAGGAGCTCATTTTGCTCCTCTCGAGATTTTCGTAATTACTACAGAGGCCTAAAGAAAAGCGAGGGAAGATGGTCCAAAGGCTTGCGGAATTGAAGGAAAATATCTGACGGAGAAAACAAGCGAAACTAAGTCAGCGGTGGGATAGAGACGATAAAACGAGCCGAGGGTCATTTTGTAGATGAAGAAGCCTCGCGCAGAAAGGAAAAAAGGCTTCGCTTAATTGAGCAATTTCTACTCGGTTCGGAAACGAACCCGGTTGCATGAGACCCGAGGGACATTAAGAAAGTAACTGCGGGGAAATCCTTAATACAGCAACAGCCACGAGCTATATCATTATTAGTAGTATTTTTTCTCGCTTGATGATGGAAGAGCATGTCAAAAATCCTTGGGTATACGATTGATTGAGAAACTGGGAATAGGTAATCAAATTTTGGTCATAGTGCCGTTCAATTGAGAGAACTTCATCGGCTGGAAAAGTCTTCTTTTTTATTAGGCCTCTGTTCAAATTTTATTGCACTTTGAAATTTTATGACCCTGTTTTTCGCAAATAACTTTTGAATCGATTACTTTTGCATAGGTATATTACTCAAAGGCGAGAAATAACTATCAAAATCCTACAATTTGATGTATTTAATTATATTTTTATGTTATGTCCCCGCGGAGCTATTAACGTTTGAAGAAAAGTCAAAACGCTTTTTTGACATAAAGTGGAATATATCTCGAGAGCTATCATATACGCTAGCATTTTCTTATTTTTAATGGATTCTAAATTAAATTTCCTACATTTTCTTCTACAGCACCTATTCTGTCCCATTTCAGGAACGTGACGGAAAAAAATCCCAAAGTTGAAACTTCAAAAGTATGAAAATCGTAAAAAATTCGAAAAATATTATCAATTGTTTGAATTCGATTATTTTCACTTTAAATTCGAATTCTACGTCTAATTTCCTGTAAGAACCATCAATTAATCAAATTTGATCCGTACTGTAAGTATTTGCAACGGAGTTGAAAAACATGAACCGTGTAGTACTAAAACTGGGAAAAACTAATGTTCGTCGTCAAATTTCCACCGTTTTGACGTCATATTCGGATTCAGCGTTAAATTTCCTATAAGAATAGCTTTCAAAATCGCTCAAAAACGAAGATTTAATTTTTCACTATTACCGATGCCAGCGGAGCTCGAGATTTCGGCCGGCGAAAAACTCGATTCACGGAAAATAATTTCTCTGGCTCTGTTTAAATTTTTTTCACCAAATTTTTTGCTTTGTACGTGTGTAAGGCTTTCAAATGAAGACTCCTGCATGATAAAACAATTGATTTACATTAATTTTGACCCCGAAAATCCCGGTTAAAGTCCAATTTTTGAGCTTTCAAAAACCGATTTTTTTGGACCAGTTGCAGATTTTTCCGAGGAATAAAAAAAATCACAAAAATACATCATGGTAAGACACAACTTTCCTGAAAATTTCAGATTTTTATCTGTATTGAGAGAGGAGTAAAAATTCGTTAACTGATCGGTTGAAAAAAATCGCAGGGGTACCCCTTGGATTTTTCGCGAAAACTTTTTTGTGATAGATTTTGCTCAAATTCAGCATAATGATAGTTGATGATGTGTACATCAATAATATATGGTTCATTCTTTGTTTCTTTCGCACTAAATAGATGAAAATAACGTTTAAAGTTGAAAAAAGTGATTTTTTCGTGTATTGTCCACTTTTATTGTAGAATAACGCAAAAACGGTTGAAAAATGGATAGGTACATTACATTAGGAAAATGTGGACAGTTAAATTACCCATCTTTTGGTATATTCAAACATCTGAATTGACGACTTTTTGTTTGAGTTATCCACTGTGCAAGTTACAAATCTTGGAAAACTTAAAGTTGTTATGTCTAATTTTGCTCCTACTTTGCTCCAGTTGAAAAACCCAATACTTTATGATACTAGGTACGATACAATCCCCACCAACTACATACCAAATTATAGCGACTACTACTAAGTACTACCTACTATAAAAATACCTATAGATTCCCACTCTCCATACACAAATGATTAACTACTAAACCCATTCCTATACCTATATACCATATATACTATTATATACTATACATATCATACTATATATAGTAGTGACAAGGACAACAACCCCACAAAATAATATGTAAGGCCCGAGAGGAGGGGCGGGGCCCCTCCGACGGGCCGACCGCGCGCGATTGATGCGAAGCCCCCCTCTGAGAGGGTTGGGCGGCGAAGCCGCCAGGGGCGCTCAGCCCCTAGTGATTTAATAAAGTGACGATCTCATCCGAAATTTCTGCGTCGACATAAACTCCGAAATAAACTCAATCTGTTTGCGAAAACGGTTCGAATGACAAAAGGGAGGCCGAAATCACTTTATACGAGCATGCTCGCCAAGAAAAGAAGCCTAGCTGTTTAGGCCATTCGAGTCCAAACAGGCTGTCAGCCGAATAAGAAAAAGGGAGCTGGAAATAATATTTGTCGCCCTCTACGAAACGAAAGTTACTCAAGAAGGGTGGCGAACAGAGACAATATTTGCCAGGGATATGAATCAAGGAAGGGCAACGGCGGTGACTCACCCTAAAATCGTCTCCCTCCTGCGGAGTTACGTGAATCATCTTGTTCTTCATAGCTTTGAGTCTCAAATGCAGGTAATCCGTAAATAGTTTTTCTTGGACGAGGGTAAAGAAAAATATCGAGGAAAGGGCGAATTCGTACAAAGTTTGAATCGTCTTTTGATATGTGAGACGCAAGGAAATGAGAACGAAAATTCCCTGATAGTTTATTTTATCAAATTGTTTTACTTTAGGCCTGGACGATATTCTTCTAGTGAATGTCGGAAGTGCTCACCTGAAACAAAGCACAAGGAAGAGCATGAGTCAATATGTGATGTGTGAACACTAGATTTTTAAACTTGCAATTTTTATTATCGTGTTGCCTATGAAATTAATCGGTTAAAAATATACAAATGTCCTAATAAAAATGGGAATTTTTCCGGTCCTAATGGAACTTTGTGGAAAAGAATCGACTTGGATTCATTTCGATAGCGAACATTTTTCAACTGGAGAGCATAAAGCTGAAAACTATTTCAAATTGATGGTATTAACCGATATATTACCACTTGGCTTATTGCTAACGGCCAATTATTATTACTAATGGTACTCTGTAAAGATTTAATTTGCCATGTTGAATTTAAATCCATAAAATGTATTTTTTATCGGCTTAGTATCTTCTGAAAATATTTCTGAAATGACGAGCGCTGAAAACGTCGGTGTTCACTAATATGTCTACCCATTTGCGGTAATTGAGGTAACTAGTGTTTACAAATTGACTCAAGAGCGGTCAACTGGCGCGTGTCTATCAACCGCAAAATCGTCAATCCTTATCGAATAAGTTTCGCCCGACGATTTAGCGGAGACAGGTTGCTAAGTAATGAAGGCATTGTATTCTTTCCCGGGACCGCTGATCATCACATCGCGTGCTAACAGTCTCTATTTCCATCCCATGGAGCCAGATGGTGTCGAAACTAACGCGCTTTTCGATGCACGACCGACACGAAATTTCGTCCAGTTCTCCCACTTTGAAAACGAATTTCTCGCGAGTGTCAAGTTGATAAATTGGATCAGCGAGCTTTAAGTCGGTAGCGGCTGTATCGAATTACAACGCCCGTTGAATGCGGTGACCTGAAAATTTCACGGATAACCTATTTACTCCCATTTTTAATTGTAAATGGACATAGTGTGATCGTCCGGAAAGTCAAATTTGGAACGGAAATTAATTCGAAAGTAATTTTTCTATAAATCGATAGCCACGTTGCAAAAACCTGTAGTGCACTTTTCCAAAATGCATTTTCTGGTCATGTCAGGCATTGCGCACATTCTGGGACCGAGTAAAGTGGCCTACGAGTGTTCATCACTCCTCTATAGCTCTATTTGTAAGTAAACTTAAATTATTTAATGTAAATTATTTGCGAGTTTTAATGAAATATCTAGTAAACGATTATTTTAATATGTGTGCATTTTGTATATGTGTGTGTGTACATTCCCACATTATTATTTCATTCCCAAGCATTATCAGGGAATGAGTGTAACCTAAGAAATGATCAGTTACAGTCTGGGGCCAATATACAGGTTTTTACAGCTTCAAGTTTTGTGCTCCCAGGAACTTACAGGATTTCACATCCATTTTACACGTTAACTATTAATTTTCCAGCTACCTTTAAACAGCAAAGCTTAACATCTAAGATTCATGTCTCAGCTATTATTAAATGTTGAGTAATTTTCTCTAAAATGAACTACAAAAATGGAACCATCAGTTAAGCTAAACCTGATCATTATCTGTTTTCTGTAAATTAAATAAAAAATTGAATTTTTTCAGACAATACACACGTACTTTCCGAATCGTGCATTCTTCATATTAAATTAAATTTATTTGATCTGAAGAAAAACATTTTACTGGATTTCTTTGCGCTAAAACCCGGTGAGTTACTATATAGTTGCAAATGGAAATGCCTGTAAGTAATAAAAATATGCTCAACATTTCTATTTTGATGAAAATGAGACCCAGAAATTTTATAAAACGGTAATCTGACTATTTGGCACGCAGAAAATAGTACACCGAAAATCTTGAGTTAGAAGAACCAAATTCGTGCAGTTTTTGGCTCTCCTGAACTTCTCCTTCCAGTTGTTCTTCTCAACTTCTCCAGTTTATATTTTCTATTTTATTTTTTATTAGATCTTTTATCACTGCTTGTTGCGGTGAGTGAATGACGCTTGGTTCCCCCTTCAGAGCTGGTTGTACATTTTAGGGTTTCCTCGCTATAAAAATAATCCCATTTTATAAAACTTGGCTTCTATCGTCAGGCTCACATAATATTTCAGTACCGCGTTATTATTCAAAGTCGAGCATTTCTCTATGTTTAGGACTGCTCGTTTGTATGTCAATCACAGTTGTAGAGTACAAACGTTTTGGCCTCTGAATTATTTTATAATTGGTTGGCTGTTACCGACTCGAACATGGAAGTACCGACTGTGTGATAAATGCACATCACAGTTTTTTTTTTTTTTTTTAAATTACTTTTAAACATATAATATTGGACTTTATTGCCATGAAGTTCCGTTTCAAAAACCGTTCCTACATTTCAGAGCTAAAAGAATGAAAACGTATTTTCCACCGCAGCCTCTATTTCATCCAATTAATCCTCCTATAACTTTTCCTCCTCCGCCACCCAGAAAACAAAATGGCTTCCAGAATGAACTCGTCCGGAGTCGCGCTAACTATGATTTATATCTTATTCACTCGCGCCAATTTTCTTCCCCCGGCGGACTCAAGGACGAGGTTAAAATGTCAGGAAAGCAAGAGAACGTTAGAAATTCACAACTCGAGCGTACTTTTGACCTTTAATTATAATTTTGCTTATTTGCGTCAAGAGTTATGTCGCGGGAGCGAATTATTAATAACTCACCGCACGAAGGATCAAATACACTTAAAATTATTACATATTAGAGATGGTTTCTTCTATTGTCTAATTATATCTTGAGAGAATTCATCCAGAAAAAACGAACAGGAAAAATACATTTTCTTTCATGAATAACAATTAATTTTTAATCTCATTCATGAACATGAAAATGATCCAGATTAGCAATATTAGTTATCGTAAGATTCATTTCTTCGTAAATTCGATTTGTTGTTATTGCCATTCGAAATAAAAGGCATTTGATTCTTGTACTCGATTACAGAAATCGTAAACCAATGAAGGTACAAGCACAGTCTAATGAACAGAGAACTAGAACATCCGTGGGATGAAATCGGTTCAAATCGTTGGAGCAATGTCGCACCTTTAATTAAACAGCGACCGCTCCTAGTACACGTAACGAGACCTAGTAAACTGTATCATGATGAATCGCTAGATGAAACACAGAGTATAGGCTTTGTCATACTTGGTACTATTGCGATAAAACAGTACATAATTGATATCCTCATGTTCAATTAGAAGATACATTATTTGGATTAAACGTTAATTCGATCTTTGTCAGGCCTATTAATCATACGGTCACTCCAAATCCTCAGAGGTTCCTTTATTCTCGCCGAATAGATTAATTTTGTACTAAAAAATATTCTTCAACCGAGAAAAACTCAACCAAGAAAAAATATTCTTGTGTGAAGTATTTTTGTGAGGTAAAATTTTTATTCGTTCATCATTCCTTCGGGGTAGTTCTACAACAACGATTCAGAAGGTTCCTGTTATAATTCCAACATTCGTGAAAGGATAAGGGTTTGAAGGTCGGAAATTTCTCCTCCAGGGGGCAAAAAGGCTCTCGGTAGGCCTCAGCAAAGCGAGCATTGACTAGCAGTTACCGAAAGTTTCGTTTCGTCGGTTGGGCCGGTTTTTAAAAATTCAAAACTCGAAGCAGTCACAAGAGACCGATAAACTCTGCGTCGGCAACTACATACAAATGGCTCTTGAAGATGGGGAAGGCGAACGTGGGACTGAGAAGATATCCTTGGAGAAAAAAGGGTCCCGGATCGTCGTTCGGGTTCACATATAAATGGGGAAAACATCGGCAAGAAGTTACGAGTGGCAATCTTACCGGTAACTATCCCGGTCTGGAAAGGCAACAGCAGCTGGTGATGGGGAGGGCTCATCTGCCTAAAAGACTTTATCGATTCAAGCTTCCAGAGAGCAAGTGACGTTCAGGTTGCCTCAGGAAGGATATACAGAGTTTCGTTACAGGGTGAAATAGCTTCAAAGTTGGGAAACCAGGGGAAGAGAAACTGTTTGCGATAGGGAGCAGCCTGCACTGTGCTGAAACACGGAGGTGTAGAAGATATCGGCATGGGACTCGAAGCTTTCGAAGCTTGGAACAGTTCGAAAGCGAATCGGCAGTCTACGCCGAGAACTAAAAGAAGGGATGGATTCCAATTAATTTTCAAGCGCAACCCTTTTTCCCTTATTTCGACTCTCTCGCTCCTACTCGCTATTTTACAGACCTCGGTTTTTCCCCATTCTTTCGCAAACTTCGATTAAACCTCGGAAATTATTATAATGGTTTAAAGGAGTTCTGACCTATTATTTTTCTCCGCGGGCGAATGAAATTGATTAAACAAAGATCTTCTCGGATTCGGGCAAGTGATTTTTTACGAATTTATAAAAGCATCTAATCAAGTGACGGAGGAGTATAATATACTCAATAATATTATTATTGAAGGTTGAGTTTAAGTAGGCTAGGCATATAAGAATTACAATTGAATGTTTTTGAACAGGCATTGATTAAGTTTTGGTTCTTCTTCTTTTGGTTATGCGGTCGCTGAATAATACTGAAGTCAAGAAATATAAATTTGACCAACAGTTCGAGTTGTATTCGCCTTTTTTTCCGAAATTTAAACCCGTTTGTTGCCAGCAAACTACTAAAAATTATTCAACATTTTGATAGAGACGCAAAAAAAAATCTTGTACATAGATCACACAGTACATCAATTTTGAGTTGGTTACAAGTAGTGTAAACATCATAAGAACAGTTCATAATTATTTACAATATTTATTATATTATTTTCGCGGTTTGTAAAAAATATAATCATTATGCGAATAACAAGGAAGTATTGGCCCAAGTGATTAAAATCAGGCGTCATCCAATCGCCCTCTCAAAAATATCAAGATCATGAGCGTTCAAATAAGTTAATTTTTGTGGCCCGTAAAATTCAGAACACTAAACACACTAGTGATAAGTAAAAAAGCGCATTACGTGGTGGTATGGTGTGTGAGCCAATATATTGAAAATGTAAGGTCATCTGCTCGTCACAACTAAAATTTAAGACCTCAAATGTTAAAAAATAATGGCACGAAACAGAAAACCCTTTGAACGGTTATAATCTCGAATGAACAGAGTGTTATCCATAATTCAATAAAAGCTAATCGTGCTCATTCATTGGAAGATCATTTCCTGGATATTTGACTGAGTATAATTCATTATTCTCGGAGATATTACCGATTTTTGTAATTTTTTGCAACAGACGTTCGTTGAAAATTTCTTCCGAATTCTCCTCCACTCCGAATTCGACTTTTCTGACGATAACAATGCTTCCGATCGCGACATTAACATGGAAGTAAATAGGTGCAGTGAAAATTGAGCGAACTTCATATCTATCAACGATTAAAATGATTATATTTCCACGAACCTCAACGTTAGAGCCATAATAATTACTGTCTTCCTAGTTTACTTTGCACATAGTTTACTCAATATTCGTTTTCCTTTTTTTTTGTTTTCTTATCTAGTTTTAGATTTTTTTCCTTTTCAACTTCCCAATCTTCGTTCGATTCACCAATTTCTTCCCAACTCGTTTTAGTTAAGCTTTTCCATATAGAAACTGCGCTACACTAATATATTTTTCCAGGAGTATCAAAAAGGTGTCCATTTCATATTTCCACGAAAATCATATTAGACGGACCTAGTAATTAACTGCGGCGTTGACACGCCAGAGAGGAAAATAACTGCTAAAAGTTCCCTATTTCGTTATTTACGAGGACATTCGTCGGAATCAACCTCTACCACGCCTTTAAAGGCCGGCAAACTTGTAATTCAATTCCTCCTGCTGTAGCTCGAATTTAATTTAACCCTCATTTCCGGCCCTTTTCAACGAATTGAATCGCGATCTCTATTGAGCTGAAATTCGCTCCCCGCGGTAATGATTTGAGACGGAATTAAATTGTTTACAAAATTAATATTTTTGCGAATATTGTAGCTCGAGATTCCCGAGTGTTTCGCTTTTGAAATGTGATATTTTTACACGTAATACGGCAAAAACAAGTTAAGCCTGGCATCAAATAAAATTCAATGGCGTAGAAACGGTCAACGACAGTCGTATCTGGGCAGAGTAGTAGTTCACCTTGAGAATCAACTGAGGAGGCCTTGAATCGACATGAGCATCATATTGATATGGCAGCTGTGGCCGAGTAGAATGACGCGTTAGAAACGATTGCCATGAAAAAATCAGACGAAATAAATGTTATGGGGTTTTTCAAATAGATTCAGTTGAATGAAGAAATTAAGTATCAAAATATTAAAAATACATACTTCGGCAAAAGAACATAGAAAGCACTGTCGTGAGTTTGAATACAAATTTTTTTCAGTTTCTACAGATCCACAGACCGATTCTCGTGAAAATTTCCTAATTATTTTTCATCGTCCTCTCACCTTAAAACATAAAATTGAATTCGATGAGATTTGAAAAAAAAAAAAAAAAAAAAAAAACTCTCCTAATGTTAGTTCAAAAATAGATTTCATCAAATTTTTGGTGTCAAGAAGTTTCAGCGTTTCAAGTTTTGTCTATTTTGATTTTCACTGGCTACGTACGACCGTTAACGTAACACTTGAAGTCTTTAAATTTTTGTTATGGCATGTGGTTGACGCTTAAATTTTATGTTGGATTACACTCCGACTTCCGCATTGATCCAAACACATAAATTTTTATATTTTTTCAGCGAGCCAGAGTGCCACTTAATGATAAAAATTATTCGAGATTCTATATTCGATACGGGTAATCTCGAGTGTTATCACGCAGTGTCCAGATGTCAGTGAGGAGCAGCTCAATATTGACAGAATGGAATTGGCGAAACGAAAATTCGACGTTTTTATCCGAAACGGAGTTGTATTTGTAATTTAAAATAATGTTCAAAAATATATATTATAATTTATAAAATATTGAAATGAATATTATCATTATAAAATTAAATAATGTTATTTCGTAATGTTAAACTTTCTATAATCATGACTAATTAAATTAAATTATAATTATTCAGTAATTATAAATATTTTATCACCTATATCTATAATATTATAAAATATTATAATTAATAAAAAAAAAAACAGGTTGATGAATTTGGTGAAATGGCTGGTAAAAGAAAACAGTAAAAATGAACTAAAACAAAGAAAACTTAAGACAAAAAAAAATGTTTTAATAATGTTCTAAAATACATATTATGATTTATAAAATATTGAAATGAATATTATCATTATAAAATTAAATAATGTTATTTCGTAATGTTAAAATTTCTATAATCATAACTTATTAAATTAAATTAATAATTATTCAGTGATTATAAATATTATTTTATCGCCTATATCTATAATTATAAAATATTATAATTAATCAAAAAAACAGGTTGATGAATTTGGTGAAATGGCTGGTAAAAGAAAACAGTAAAAATGAACTAAAACAAAGAAAACTAAAGACAAAAATAGTAGATAACTAAAAAACGCGGAAAGCGAGGTCGTTCATCTTTTCCTCAATCAACACAGTCAAAAGCACACAGTCATTCAAGACTGTAAATGTTTTCTCACGTTATCTCGCGATAATTTTTGAAGCGAGTCATCGTTTCGGCCCTGGAAATCTCAATTGACGGGGGAATTGGTCGAGCCATAATCACAGGCGAAGGACGCGGAGTGAGAGAACTCCGTAGAGGCTCAGCAGCGCTCATTGAGTATCGAACAGTGACGGGATAGTGAGCGAATCGCGAATTCCGGTTTTGTGAAGTGCGGTCGAAAATTGAAACACCCGCGCAAAAATATGGCGTTCGGGTTGGTGGAATTGGCTCTAGCCGCGCTGACGATTTATTTATTATACAGACTGTTCAATCCTTATAATTTTTGGAAAAAACTAGGCGTTCCTTATGTGGCACCGAAAATACCTCTGATCGGTAACGTAGGCATGATGACTGTTGCGCCGAATGAATTCAGCTCTCAGGCTTATAAAAGGTTCCCGAACGAAAAATTCTACGGAGCGTTCACATTATGGCGGCCGGTGATGTTCGTGAAAGATCCGGACCTCATCGAGAGCATACTCATCAAAGATTTCTCCCATCTGTACAACAGGAACAATACGAGCGACTTGGAAACCAACGTGCTCAGCAAACATTTGGTGAATTACCACGACGAGCAATGGAAAGCCCTCAGGAACAAACTGACGCCGACGTTTTCGTCTGGGAAGCTGAAAGGTATGCACCCGCAAGTGGTAACGTGCGCCACGTCTTTTGCGAATTATTTGGCCAAATTCGAAAGGAACGATTGCGTCGAAATCAAAGACCTATGCGGTCGTTTTTCGATGGACGTCATCGCATCGTGCGCGTTCGGTTTGGACCTGGACATAATGAACAATCCGGACAGCGAATTTTACCATATCGGCAAAAGCACCTTCAAGCCGGATTACTTTTTGAAAATATTCTTCCTGCTCCAACCGTTTCTCGCTCCTTTGTACAAGAAGCTGGGCATGGGAATGCTTCCGAAAAGTATGATGGACTTCTTCGTCAACGCTGTCGACCAGACATTGTCGTATCGCGAGAAAAACGGTATACAAAGGCCGGACTATCTTCATCTGTTGTCGGAACTCAAAAAGAAAGACGATGAACTTGTGAAAAAGAAAGAGCTCGATCCCAACGATCCGGGTAAGCTTGTAAATCGATCACGAATGTAACAATGTTTGTTGAATAGATTTCAATATGTTCGTATTTAACAATAATAAATTACGTATAAGTTTTAATCAAAATTTACAGCTGCGGTCGAATAAAATTCAAAATAACTATCATGCATTGTGATTTATGAAGGCAGTATACTTGTTGATTTTTCTGTCCAACCATAAAAATCGAATACGAATTATTCATTTTTCGAGTCAGATTTCATTTTTCACACAGTAATTCATTTAATGCTTTCTCTTCTAACTCTTCTTTTATTTTATTTTTATTTTTTTTTACTTTTTTATGCAGTGCAGCTTACCTATTTAACGTTCAATTTCACTTTGATAATGCAAACTAACCTCTTTTGAGTTGAAATTTTTAATCGAAAAAATATTCAAGTAGACACAATGCCCTGTGTTCAAAAATGACATATTATAATATATAGTGATATCTTCACGGAAAATTAACGAAACTCGATGAAATTTTCAAAAAATCTTCTTCCAGTAATTGTGCGAAATTAGCCGCTTCCGAATTGTGTATAACGAACGGTACTTCCTGGATATACCCGTTCATAGTTTTTTTCTAATTTTGATTTTTACTGGCTATATAACGAAACTAACTAATAAGTGTGATTTTTCTACGTTTGAGGTCTTAAAATGTTCGTTATGGCGAGCAAATGACGCTTTATTTTTGAATATTGGGCCACACACCGTACCTCCACGTTAATTGTGAGCCTTTTCGGCTAGTGCGTATTTTGTATTTTGATTATTACAGGCCGCCAAAGTCAATATATTTGAACGTTCCGGGTTTTGAAATGTTTGGGACGGCGATTGAAGTCTGATTTTTATCACGCGGGTCACATACTGTACTTCCGCGTTATTCAGACTTTATTTTGATTTTTCAGACTGCAAAAATGATTATATTCAGCGCTGTGAAGTTTGAAATGTTTCTTTTTGTCAGCTGAATGTCGTTTGATTTTTATTATTGGTGTCACACGCCGTACTTCCTCTTAATTTGCATTTTCAGTTATTTTATTTGTGCAATTTTATGTATTTAGGTCTCCTTGCTTCAAAAATTACTCCATCACAAAACTTGTTCTGTATCGATTGGATCGCACTCCGTACTTCCGCTTTATGCGGTTTATTGACTATTTCGATAATAATAGGCCGCAGAAAACGGTATTTTTGACTCTGGAGGTTCATAAAAAGTATCCCATTTTACAAAACTTGGCTTGCATCGTTGTGTTAGGCTCACATACTGCAATTCCACGTTATCAACTTCATTCCGGGGGTTTTCTATTTTTTTTTTCTCCTATATAGCTAGTTTTTCAATAAACGTTGTGGAGTGAGAGCGTTGCGCCTTTGTACGAGCATTGGAAGTACTGTGTGATCTATGCCCACCATACTGGTTTGATCCACTACGTATTTTTAATATTATAATCCCATATTTAAGATAAATTGTTATAATGTGTTATTATTTCGATTTTAGATTTCATAATTATATGTTGATACATGTGCACCACTGTTTAATTCGATACTGTAATTCAATTTTTTTTTAATTTCTTTCTCAACAATTTAGTTTTAATTCAAGAAGACGGTAGATAAAGTTTTTTTTATTCATGCGAGATGTAATATTTATCATTTTATTTTTACTAAGTAATTGAAAGTATATTAATAAAAATTGGAAACTTCCAATTATTTTTCACTGATATTAATAAACGTAATTCTATATCGTTGGCAGTTGTGTTCGATCATCAATCGTTGGTCTCGAACGCGTTCGTATTTTTCGCTGCCGGTTACGAAACGTCAGCTACAACACTCGCCTATCTTTTGTACGAGATAGCGCTGAACCAAAACGTGCAGCAAAAACTGTACGAAGATATAACTGCGACCCTAGAAAAGCACAATGGAGAATATACGTTCGAAGCGATTGCAGAAATGAACTATTTAGAGCAAGCTGTTTCTGGTAACGATCTTAGATACTTTGTTCGAATTTTCTGTTTCGTTACCGTTTCCCGTTGTAAATAATTTTCTTTGGGCCTCTTTCACAGAAACTCTGCGCATGCATTCGCCAGCTGCTGCGTTGGATAGAAAAGTCACAAAGGACTATCAGATCCCTGGGACGGAGATCGTAATTCCTGCAGGGGTTTCCGTTATCGTACCCACCTACGGAATCCATCACGACCCTCAATACTATCCCGAGCCGGAGAAATTCATTCCCGAACGATTCGACCCAGCGAATAACTCAATTACGAAAGGAACCTATCTGCCATTCGGAGCCGGACCACGTATATGCATAGGTAAGTTAAGATTAACGCACCAACGAAAATCTCAAGGAATATTTTGGCAATAATAACAAGAATAATATTCCACATGAGTATATTCTTCACGTTTTTTTTAATTCTTTGGAAGTTGGAGTTTTTTTTTTTTTTTTACTTTTTTTCAAAGTCGCATTATTAGCAAATTTGGGCTGAACTAGGAAAATTTTAGTGGAAAAAGGAGTAAAAAAACAGATAAATCATAATAAATATAAAAAATCTGAAATTAAAACTGACACTCTAGCACTCTTTCTTTTGAACTTTAAATTCGAGCCTGAATCCTTTTTAAAAATGGAATGAACGTCTTCCGTAGAAATCTGAGCGGGCATTTCTTGTGAAAAAAGGGACAAGGATAATTGGAGATGTAAAGAAATCAAGTGGATTAACCGAGCTGTTGAAAAGTTTTTATCAAAATTTTCGTCCTCAAGTTAAATATTTCATGAGACCAAGATTAACCCTTCCGGTTAAGAGTTTACGTTGCCCGAAGGTGTTATGCAAGGATAAAGTTTCTAACTTTGCCCAAAGTCAGGAAACGTGCCATGTTTCTGAAAAAAAAGTTTCCCAAGTTAGGCCATCTTGAATTTTTGAATATAGAGAGCACAGCGGTATAATGAACGTACAACCCTTGATACTTAGATGAACTAAAAACCAACTTGAAAAATAGTGACGATCATACTGGAAATGACGTCAACATTTAGTTGATGTTGAAGATAGATCAAAATCAATAATCATCAATAATAATAATGTTTTTTGATTTTGAGGACCCATTCCCTTTTTATTTTGGAATTTATTACAAGTATTAATTTTTAATCTCTTGTGAGGTCGATGGTAAAAAAAGTATGGTAACTTGATCAGTTGATTGAATAATTTGAATTTTCAGCGGCAAGATTCGCCCGCTACGAGATCAAAACCTGCGCCGCTCTTCTGATCAAACAGTACAAGTTCCATCCGTGCGAGGAGACTCAGATTCCAATCGAGTACGACCCGAGGAGTTTCCTGCTCGTAGCGAAAAACGGAGTTAGACTCGCGCTTGAGAAAAGAGCAGCGCCAGTCGCTTGAGGATGAAAAGTCAACAGATTTATAAAAATTCAATTACGTTGTTGCTCGATTACTTTGGTGAATGAGGGCTACCTAACCAAGTATCATAGTTTTAATAAATTTTATTTTTTGATGAATGTATTGATTTGTCTAACCAAAATCTTATAGAGAAAAATAGAAAAGACGAGTGAAGAGAGACGCACAGATAAGGAAAGTTGGTATCTGACAAGCAAATATTAGGTATAGCAGGTTTTTTATTAAGATTTTTTAAATTATTTAATCAGCAGTACAGCCGAAGCCCAATTACAATGTGAAAATGTAATATAAACAAAGGAACACAATGTGATAATATAAGATAAACAAAATTAAATACAAAAATACCTCCTTGGTTGAGTCGTCGCATCTCTCATCGTACTGGGTTGGTGAGGGGGAGAAGAACTAGGCGACTTGTTCTCCGATTTTTTATTTACTGGCCGAGTACTTTCGCCCCTTCGGGCATCCTCAGGGCGATGTGGAACCATAGGTTACCACAGCCCTGTGGTAACCTATGGTTCCACATCGCCCTGAGGATGCCCGAAGGGGCGAAAGTACTCGGCCAGTAAATAAAAAATCGGAGAACAAGTCGCCTAGTTCTTCTCCCCCTCACCAACCCAGTACGGCGAAAAATACCTCTTCGAAAATAAAAGATAAAATTAGAGGAAAAACTTAAGGCATTTCTCTTCAAAAAATGTTTAAATTGGCCAATCGATGACACAAAAAAATCAAAATTACTATGAGTGCTTAGGCTATTTACCAACCGCTGGGATCTTTGCATTGGGTTGTTCAAAAGATAATTTCTGGTAGACGACTGCAAGTAGAACAGTTTGTTACCCTTAGTGAAGGTGGAATAGAATAGAATAATAAACCGAAAATCAACGTCTTCACATGTCTCAATTATTTAAATGCTACTAAATAAATATGGATAGTATTTCAGGAAATAGGTTTCTCATCAGTAAATATTTCGCCTCACACGTTGCACATCCAATGAACCTGGAAGTCATATTGGCTCGGTTGCTTCCGCTCGAGCAATTCACAATAAACTTTATTGCGCAAAACCCTTCCGTAGAGAGACGAGAGTGCCCCAATTAACTGAAAAGCGTTAATGTTGAAACGGGGGAGCTTTCGCTGGATCAGGCGGGCCATAAAACTACACCTGAACGACCCTAAACCTTAAACCTCTGACTACTCTTCCGCCAAGTTCAGAATTTCCGACGAGATCAAAACCGGTTGCGAGGCTGAACCGGGCAGAAATCGTTTCTCAGTGGAACCTCATCGGCTTCAAACCATCCCCGCCGCAGTCGAACTTTCGTTTCTAGTCTGTAGCACTTAGGATTGCTGGAACTTGCTGTTGATACTTCTTGTTAGTAATAATCATATATTTCAAGTACGTGGAGAATTCAATACCGTTTATTTCCACAGGAAAAAATAAACTCATAACGAAAATTCGTCAATTTCGATGATCGAATTTACCAGAAGTTAGATAACGAAATTTTCTCACTTTCCCTCGAATAATGCGACAATAATATCCGATAGCGAGTGGAGCTGTCAAGCAAAGGACATGAACAGTTAGTTCATGGCACTATGACTATTTCCGCAGTCACGAATTGCGATTTTAAAATTTTGAAGCTGATTTTTTGTGAGTGATTTCGAAAAGACTAGGTACTTGGTTTTACCTATATTTCTTCTTTTTATAAATTTCTCAAATGTTCCTACGGTACTCGAGAATATTATTCAAAGACGGACAAATCCTGTTGAATAATTGTGAACATTTGTTTTCATCCATTCGGTGCAACAGAAACGAGAAATCTCGCAAAATATATTTTTTAATAAGCAAAACCAACTGTCATTCAATTTCGAGCGGGTTAGGTGATTTATTCACGCAATTACGATGGTTTATCATAGAATATGAAGTGAAACACAAATAATGTTCTGTCCAAAGTTAATCATTAACAAATAGGCGTATTTATCAAAAAGTGCTTTATTTTTAACTTTTTAGTGTCATGCGAACTTAGATATGAGAAAATGAGAGAATTGGCCGAAAGATGTCCCTTGCAACTTACTGACGCTAAAAATTTGCATCAAAAGCAATTAAAAGAGTGATAATTAAACGAATGATTCTTTACGGCAACCATAGTTTCAAAATGAACTATCCCTCCATTGATTTGGGACTTTCGGTCAACGCCTGGGAGTCATTGATTTATTTATTTATTTAGGGATTTAAAACAAAAATCGGTAATTTCTTTATTTTTTATCATTGAAAATCACAAATCTGCTTATTTTTAGATTTTCTCCAAGAACTGATTTAGTTATACTTTATCTAAAATTACACTCGATGAGATCTCAATAACAGTTCAGAAGCTTACCGAAAGTTGAAGGGTGATTCGACATTTAACACCATGCTATTTAAGGAAAATTCAACGCTAAAATCGAATCTATACGAGAATTCGCTCGCGCATGTAGTTTTTTTCAACTGACACAGATATTACAAGACGTGATTACGAACTCATATTCCTAGAAAAATTCTAAAAATGATATAGTTTGGCTTTAATCAGCACAAGGTGCTAGACGACTCCAATTTGAACTGTTTAAGACCACCAGTTCAAGTTTCCATTTGGAAGTTATTGGGACTGAAACATGGATTATAATAACGCGAATCATATTATGATACGCAGATTAATTTTTAAAATCCTTAGTACTTTCAATTACAAGAACGAACATAATATTGTTAAATAAGCGATTGGAAACTAGTACGTTCGAAAAGCTCAAAAATATGTAATTCCGTATCACGTTTTTAGTCACACTTTCTTCTCTACAAGTCGTAGCAGAAATTCGGACTAAAATACGAGCTAGGCTGTCATACCTAGGTAAATAATTATAAAAAAAAAAAATAAAAATAAATTATGGTGAAATAATAAAATCGAGCAATGTTTCTAGAAGTTATAAGCTATCAAGCGCCGCTAGAGTTTCTGGCTACTACGTATTACATGATGGTCAGGTCTCAGCTTAGCAACTCGCTGGCCACCGAACAACTCAACGTATCAACTCGAACGTACGAACAGTTGAACTTGTTATAACTTTAACGACAAACGTCACATCCGATTCGCTCCTGGTACGTACGTGTTTTCAACCTAATGACATCCTTCGCGCGTTCCGAGTTTCGAAACCACGTAATTCGCTCAGATGTGACGTCACAAGTTCACAGCTTTGTTTCAGTTTCTTCGAAATACTGGAAAAGTTTTGCCGTCTAATTTTTCGAACCTACACGCTCCTGCGAGGCGGACGAAATGTCTTGAATTTTTTTTTTTTCAGGAATATTTTTCCCACATTTTTCGATCCGTTCAATCTGCAGGGCGGTTAGCCGTGAAATAACTACCGAGAGAAAAAATACCACCGAGAGAAAAAAATAACTACCGAGAGAAATATTAATTAAATTGTCTCTTTTCTCTTTTTCTATCGCGTAACGCGTCGGATGAAACGTGCTAAACCACTAATACGCTTCAACTGCCGTACCCCGAAAAAAATTGCTCGGCGAAATATTGTAAAACCGTTCTCTTATGTGCGCATATCAACGACAGCGTTCACAGGTTGAGCCGTATTGAGCTGCAATCAATATCTTCCGTGACGAAATAAATTAACCACTCGTATCAACCCACTTGACAGATGACTCGGCTTGTTCATGATTGACGCTTGGCTAAATAGACATAGCGAGCGTGATTTAATAGCGTTAACTGTCCCACACACGCGACCACGAAGGAGCTCTCAAGTTCGCGTGGGAGCAATCATCAAACGAGAATTTTCTTATTGAGAACTGACGGTTTTCATTTTTAATTACTGTACTGCCAGTACGGGGCGAAAATTGGGATTGAACGTTATGCACGTTGTGATGAAAATTCTGCAAATTTCGCTACAACGGTTTATTATTTATTTGCTTCAATTCTGGTTTCAATGTTTTTTCCCCGAACACTTGTGACATTTACGCCTAACAACAGATTGGTAACTGCGATGAAAAACCATAGCAACTGTGGTAATTTTAATTATTTTTATTTTCTTCGATTATATCATTAAAAGTTTAATTATTCGCCAAACGATACAACTTAAGAGTGTTTGACGACCGTACGAACGAGTGAAGAAAGAATTTCATAGCTCTGAAAATTCTCAAATAGTACTCTCGTGCCAAATTTCTGAAAATTCTTCACATAAGCAGCGATAAATCAAGAACCATTAAAGCGATTGACCCCGCTATGGTCTCGTTCGATTCAGCGTTCAATAGGAATATTGACACCAAATACACATTTTTCTGAAGAACCCTGGAAAATATGAAAGTAGGTATAAAAGGGCGGTTCTACCCTATCACTCTTATCAGTGACGTCATCCCCCACCCCACCTCATCCTAGTAGGAGGGGACGGGAATGGGGGTCATGTTGAGGTAGGTCATGGTTAGCATCAAAACAATTAGGATGGTGCGGGGTGGGGGATGACGTCACTGATAAGAGTGATAGGGTAGAACCGCCCTTTTATACCTACTATATGAATTTTCTCCCCCTCAAAACCCCCTGAAAATACCCTTAAAATTTAGCTAGCAAAGTGGTTCAAGAATTGGGCCGACGTAGGACCGAGATTGATTTTTGATGAAAATTTCAATAATGTAGCTATTATAGTATGGCCGGAAAAGTCTTGTCGTCGTAGGCGAACGGACAGAATTTTTTTTAAATGGATATTTTATTGGTTATTCTACATGCCTTACATGCCTTAAAACGTGAAACATCAAATTTTGAGGGAGTGTTGAAAAAAACTTTTTATTGGGCCATTAAAATGGTTTATTATTAAAAAATAAACCAAAATTAAATTAGTCAAAACAGGGTAGCATCATCATGTAATCCTTCTGAACGTAGATATAAAAGAAAAAATATGATCAGTGGAAAAAGTGAGTCACAGAAAATATGAGTTATAATCCACTATCGTAATACCGATGCAGTTCCCCGTAAACGAATTGTTGGCACGTCTAGCGGGGAGCAATGACGCGGAAAAACCACAACCGTGAACCGACATCCGACCATCCCATTTTTCGGATTACGTTTTAATATTTGAGAGGAGAAAATAAATTACACGTCTAATAGCGTGAGACTGTAATGAAACACGCTAGCTTTTTGCGGAGGGAGTTCATGCTCCTCTCAAGAATGCGTCTTCCGGAACTCGACTTGTTTTCAGTTTGAACGAAAATGTTTTGACAGGCAATCTAAAACTTTTCACCCCAACAATTTATTCAGGAAAAAAACCTCCTGCCCACGTCAAGATTAGGGAGCGGTCAAAATACCGGTCTACATAGATTTTTCAACAGGTTAAAATAAATTTGGGCTTAACAATGACAGAAGTATACACTGCACATCTGAAGATGCCAGAAGAAAATTGCTGATAATACACTGCCTCGCCAGGCTGAAAACAGGCAAGATAGAAAAATGATCAGACACAATGTCCAATAATAACTCGAGAACCAATAAAGCTATCGACCCTGCAATGGTCTCATTCGATTCAGCGTCTACAAACCTATAAAAATTAATACCCAATACACCTCTTTCTGGGAAACGTTGGAAAATAGGAATTTTCTCCCCTTTAAAAACCTCCGAAAATACTCTTAAAATAGAGGTAGCGATTCGGCTAATGAATTGAGCCATTTTCAGGCCAAGATTGATTTTTAGTGGAAATTTCAAAAATTTAGCTTTTATACGTTTCGTCAGGAAAGTGTTGATGGCAGACTCCACATGCCTTGAAACGCAGAACGTCCACGTTTGAAGGGGGTTAGACAAATTTTTGGGCGATTACAATGATTTAGTGGTGAATAATAAACCAAAAATACTGTCTCCATCCGCCGTAAATACTTTTCTGAATAAACTAATTAAGTTGTTGGCATTTTCACTAAAAATCAATTTTGGCCTGATAACGGCTCGATTCTTTAACCAGTTCGATACCTCAATTTTAAGGGTATTTTGGGGCGGTTGTGAGCGGGAGAAAATTCGTATTGCACAACGTTTTTCAGAAAAAGGTTCATTTGATATCAATTTCTATAGATTTTCGGACGCTCAAGCGAGTGTGACCATCATGGGGTCTAGAGCTTTATTAGTTCTCGAGTTAGCGCAGCTTTTGTGTTGAATTTGAAATAATTTGTTGAATTTTCAGAAATTTGTCACGAGGATATAACTTAAGAGCTCTCGGAGCTATAAAAATCATTCTATACTCATTTGAATGTTCGTCAAACCTTGAGCTGTACTCGTAGGCAAAGCTCAATAATTTGGAAATTTAGAAAAATAAATGTGATTAAAATTACAATAGTTGCTACGGATTTTTCCTTTCTAGATACCAATCTGCTTTTCGGAGGGATTGTTCGCAAATGTTCGGAATACTATCGCAAATGTGCAGTCTTTTCAGATTATTATTGAAGCAAAGGAGTGGTGCTCCCGTACCAGAACCGATCAATTTCAACTCCCAAATAATTTATTCGTGAGACCAGTTCCAATTGATTAAAAATATTTTGGCATTCGTAAAAGAAATTCACTCCACAATTTTGACGCTGATGATGTTCTCAGTGGCAGGCGCTGGGGTTCTAAAATGATCAGACGGTTAACTCTAAGAAACGTTTGAATTCCACCGCGCATCATTCCCAAAATCGACATGGACTAATTTGCGTGTCGATTTGTCTCTCATGTCAGGTAACCTGAGTTCTTCGGAGGCTTCCGTTCTTCCCAGTTTGTACGCCGAAATGGCGCAGGTGTGTGAAATATCTTACCTCATTGACATTCTGTGTTGGACGCATAGGCGGAAAAGCGTCCAGAGGTGGACGTGCCGAGCGAATGTGACAGAGGGGGCCGAAAAGCAATGACATGGAGCCATTCTTGGGCAAGCATGAGAGGATTTAGATGTCAGTTGCCGGCTGCAAAGGTCTCAAAGTATAATACGTAAAAGGATAAATATGATAACCGCGAACTTTCTTATATTCTCATGTGAAAACCATTGTATTGCGTCAATTTAAAAACCAGCAAATCAACTACATTAACTTCCTCCTTTAGAAGTTGGTCTAAAATGATAAAAAATTATCCCAATTTTGCTTTTCCTAATATTTGATTTTTTTTTTTAATCTACATTTTTACGTTTGTTATTACGGAGTTGAGAGCTGTTGTAATGGATTAGAAGAGAATTTCATTTCCAATATTAGGCCAGAACATGTCTTCGACAAGGGATCCTCGCGAGGGAGTAGGGAAAATGTAAGCTTCAAAATCACGTACCCGTGGCCTGCACATGTGACACGTGAGGAGGATACATTCACGTCGTATTCTCGTCGGAATATAACGCTAGGACGTGACAGGTGGGGACGCCCTACGATGGATATCTCATCTGACGACCGAAGCTTACGAGAAGGCGCTCGAAGCTGGAGGGAAAAGACATTTTCTCTTCTTGTCAAAAGGTCGTCATTTTCGGCTCATTTTTCTCCAGCTAAAACTATACTTGACAAACAGAAAAGCCGAATGGTGGAAGTTTTCAGAGAGAGAAGGCTGAAGAATAAAGAACGAGTAGTAATGATGGAATATCGAACAGTTGATTGATTTTTGGGCGACAAATGGCAAAAATGCTTTTTTTTTCTGTTGTTGAAGGTTAACTTACTTGATCTGGCTTCCTCTTTATTGACCCAAGGACCACCCAGGTATCCAGATTACCTAGGAAACTTTTATCAAAATAGAATAGGTATGCTCAAAGAACCACAAGATCCACTGCAGTGGTCGTATTTTTCATATTTATGTTAACTCGGCTTTAGTTCAAGCAAATAATTTATCCAAAATCATTTTCGCTATATCTGGCGCAGTATCCTATTGTTTTCCCCTATTTCCATAACGTGGGAACACCAAAGGTGGCGACGTCATGCAGGGATGCCTCGGTCAGCCAATGGTCTTCAAGAAAATTAGTGCAAAATGATATTCTTTCGATTATGTGCGACCACTAGATTCTCAAAAGATCAACGTCTCGCACAACACCTCGCCAGCCGACGGAACCAATATTCGTTGTTGAATACTTTACTGACATTCAGCACCAAAGCATTACATATTTATTGTCTTGGCAGCTAGATCATGGATCACTTCAGAGCACTGTCTGGTGTCGACGTTGGAGCCGGCGGCTGTTGACTTCGCGCTACGCGAACTTGACTGATCCTATTTTGAATTCAACGCGGAAGGCGAAGCAGAGTACGGCTATTTAGTAGCATTTCATCCTTTCCATTCATGCTACCAAGATCATTGAAACTAGGCGAGAGCTAGTTCAATGAGGCAGGAGCAGTAGACAGCTTGGCAATTGCTTGGTGCATTGTGCGCAGACGAGGTAAAACTAAAGGAGCCCTTGGCAGGGTATAATAGATAGCAAACACGGCACGAGAGATTGATAACGCTTCCAGCCTCTCAAGCCCTGAGCTGTCAGCGAGAGGGCTGTTACCAACACTACCGTCAAGACCCTCGTTCCAAGCTGAGTTTAATTCGGCCGTAATTAGAGCCGATAATATATGTGGAGCTGGATTAAAGTTCTGTTCTAATTACGAACAATCGCTCAAACGGGAAACTGACACGAGTCTAAAAGCTGTTGATTTGATGAGTACAGAACGAATTAACCGGTTAATATAAAGAGCAATGACATATTTTGATGTTGCCACGTGCTACTGCTTTGGGAAGGATTTGCAATATTAGCCTTGTACAGTATTAGTAGCTTTGCACCTCAACAAATTTAACAGTTCCAATTGAAAACCTTGCTGCTCCTTTTATAGAGACCAAAAAAATAGCACATCAACATATTGGAGAGCTTTAGTGCATTTTGCATTTTTTGAAAACTGAAATGTAGGAGTACTGGTTGCTTCATTGAATCATACATAATACTCAATCATAATTAATTCATAATATTTCTTATTTTCCTTCTCGTCGCATTTCTTGATGTCCGGGGGTTGTGAGTGGGAGCAAAACTAGGCGACTCATTCTTCAGTTCTTTATTGCCTGGCCGAGCACTTTCGCCCATTCGGGCATCTTCAAGGCGACGTCGAGCCAGTGGGCTTGGAGAATGAGCCGCCTAGTTTTTCTCCCCCTCACAACCCCCGAATATTTCTTATGGCTACCGCCTTGTGGATTGCGGATTGTTGTGACCATTAGAGGATTTTACGAATTTGTTTGGATTTAACAAAGTAACCTACCCTCCAACGTTTAAGTTTTCAAACACGCAAAATTCACTAAAACTCTCCACTATATTGTCAGCAACATTTACGCATAGCATGAGTTCGACAGCAAAATTTGAGTTTCACTTGTGTGGGGAATAAATTGACGACCATTGACGTATAGATCAAATTGCGAGAATCTGTTTTCACGACTTATGAATTACCATGAACGTTCATAATACAGATTTCGCACTTCTTGAACAGATGGCTTAGGTACTTGCGGACGAAGTTCACCTGAATTCGTATTAGCGGGAGGGCAGAGTGCTATAGAAACTTGGTTGATATTCATCCTCCAGGTAAATTGCCGAGGAGCTGAGAGAGGTCGAGAAAGTTGGAAACTTATTAAGACCTACATTGTAATTTATTGTAAAGTTGGAAGTACAGGAGATACCATGGCAAGTTGAGTATACTTAACCCGAGGCGAGTTGAGAAAGTTTCAAACACGCTTCAGGGGTCCAAAGGTAGCCGCAAATCCTTGACATGGTGAGCCCGAATAACATTTATCGATTTCTTCGGCTATAAAATTCGACGTGAAGAGTAAAAGTATGGAAATTCTATATTTTCAGTTGCATAGGGATATCCTCTAAATTGAAAAATGATTGATAGCTGATGAATGATTTGTAAAAGAATGAGATTTTTCTGACTGGATTTGGTGGTTATACCCATCTGGCGTTTTTCAAGGGAGACGGTCCATGAGGAGGTAAAATGTGAGCTATTCTCTCGAATAATACATGTCTAATAGCTGACTATAATCATGTTCAATCCTTTTTGAAATCACGGCCATTCAAAAATCATATGAGCAGTGGGAGTTGGTACACGCCACATAATTCTCACATACATAAAAAAATAAATATCTTTAAATTTTTTTTATGTCAATGTAATGTCGTATTAGTTTTATTATTGGTTTCACTCGCCGTCCTTCTTCGTATATCGTATTTTCAGTTACGTTATTCGGGCATTTTCAATTTTTCAGTCTCCTTGCTATAAAAATGAACCTAATGTCGCCAAACTTGGTTTGTATCACATAACGTACTTTTGCCATGTGGTTTTTTCACCATTTCGATTTTTCACGTCACTAAAACCAATATTTCCGAACGCTCAAGGTCTCGAAATGTTAAGGCGATCGAATGACGCTTGATTGTCATAGTTTAGATCACATTTGTGAACGCTATTTCACTAGTGCGTGTTTTGATTTCTACAGGACGAAAAAAAATATATTCAACGATAGGGGACGTTTTAATGTGGTATACATGAGATAAATAAAATCGAAGCTATCATAGGACGAAAAACTCTCCGATATCATCAGTTGATATATTTATTTTCCCAGTTTCAAGCGACGAAACTTCAATATCAACAAATCCAACGACACTTGTTCCACTAATCGTTTCTTTCTTTTCTATAAGCTAACTTATTTCAGGAAGGATCAAAAAACTAAATTCATTCAATTACCTACTCTGCTTCAAAAACAAGATCTAGACAACATTTTCGTGCGGATCGTCCCTTTTCATCGCGATTACTTCCTTTCGCCGAGGGATTCAATCAAATTTGCTTCACAAGTTGGGGAACAGGTCGGGCGGGAGCCAATTAATTAGTCTAGTTGATGGGATTGAAATAATGAAGTTTCAACCGACTATGAAGAACAAACTCGGTAAACTGTTGAAACGCAGTTGCTTGAAGCTTTTACAGAGCCCGTTGTGATTCTGTGAAAATCTCATTTCAGTACAACTAAATTGCTATATCCTGGCAAACTTTTGTATGAACTAACTTCGATGCCGTTTATACCCTGAAAATTTATTATGGAAGGGAATTGCGTAGGTAATCGATGTTGAAGAGATCGAAATTCGAACGGGTGCGGAAACCGAAGGTGTTTTCAGAACTATGGGCCCTCAGATTGATTAATTAGACGTTTAGACCAGAAATTCGTCACCAATTTTCGTCAATTTTCAGTTGAGATTTTTCAAACGAGGAAGAAGCTTTTCTACTTGGCCTGCGAAATCAACAAGAAGAAATTATTCGAGGGACTGAATCTCTTGTGAAGTCAGGGCAATTTATGGGTTCGCTCTGAAGACCTCAATGAATCATTCAATGCATAAAAATCCTCATGATTTTTCTCTCATCAAAGAATAACATCGACAGCCGCAATTTCTTACAAAATAGCGAATTAACAATTTTAAGTTTTCAATATTGATAATCCATTTGGTTCTTCTCCAGTGAAGAACTGAGCTTTGTAAAACAAAGAACCGAAGATGCTCCATTTGAAAGGCTATTGGAGGGGACTGTTGAAAATAGCGGATGTCGCTTTTGTTATTGCTTCGAATGAAGCCCAATAACATTGCCAAAACGGGGGTCCTATACTAGATTGAGCCGTTACATTGTCGATCGATATCCAATCAGCCTCCAATACTATACGACTTAGCCGTCAAACCTTGTCGTCGATCTAATTCAATGCCGCCCATTTACAACTCAATCGCTTTTGATAAATCCGGCTGTCACTCAAGAGGAGTGCGAACGCATCTCAAATGATGCCCGACAATGGAGGGCACGAATGTGTAGCCGATATAGAGGAACATTCGAAACGTTATTGCTTTGATGAGGATATCAAACGAGTATTTTTTATGCACAATGTTCACCCATCCAAATTGACGAGGTAATCGGTCGTATCAATATGAGAATAGAGGAATTAGGAGGAACGTTGGTGACTGTATAGTCATAGTGTATAATATCTAGTAATAGTTCCACTATGACAATTCAACTAAATGTTAATCGGCCTCTGTTCTTCTGATCATCACAGGGCAGTGATGTTATGATTATAAGGGCTCCATGCTCTTCAACAGTTTCCTGAAATAATTTAGGAGAGATTACAGATCCAGAATCCTTCAAAAGTCATCACAAAAAGAGTGTTGAAATAATTGCAAAATAGGGTGCAGTTATCCCAAATGAAGAAATAGGTATTAATTTTATATTCGTTTAGATAGGAGTTCATTCAAAAAGTTTAGAATGCGAATTTTAATATTGTTTATGGAATTTATTATTTATAATTTTTCTTAATTTTCATTTTTATAACTATTTATTCCTCTTTCCTCTTTTCTATCACAATCAATTAATTCCCGGGGGTTGTGAGGTGGAGAAAAACCAGGCGACTCATTCTCCAATTCTTTATTAGCTGGCCGAGCACTTTCGCCCATTCGGGCATCCTCAGGGCGACGTGGAGCCATAGGGTCCACAGCCCCCATAGGGGCTGTGGACCCTATGGCTCCACGTCACCCTGAGGATGCCCGAATGGGCGAAAGTGCTCGGCCAGCTAATAAAGAATTGGAGAATGAGTCGCCTGGTTTTTCTCCACCTCACAACCCCCGGACATCAAGAGACGCGACGAGAAGGAAAAGAAATCAATTAATTATTTATTATTATTTACATGGCATTTATTTATGAGGTTCAAAAGCAAGCGTAGCTTACAGTAGGGAGTCTTGCTCATGTAGCAATCTCTACCTAATTATTTGTGAAATCGCTGAATTATAAAGCATTATTTAACAAAAAAAAGAAAAGATTTTTATTCATGAAGACCAACTCGGAAACGAAATTTAACAAGCTAAACTTCGATAACCCTTTGAAAAAAAAGAAAACTAAAATGCATAATTTTTTCTGGGAACTGCGGATATTATTGGTTGAGGAGTTTTCAACGAGCTAAATTTAACATCCGTTTTAATACATACATTTTAAAATTAAATATAATATCATTAAATAATTATTTAAAAAATTAATTAGTTATAAATATAATTAAAAATTTAATAATTAATTTATTAAACAGATAACGACATATCCCGGGTCAAGTCGAAAAGCAACAGGACATTCCTCAGAAACAAAAAAATATCCGTTCAGAAATAACAAAGGGGTTATTGTTCTTGCAGAAAACTGTCAAAACTAGCTGATTCATTACTTACGCTTTGAACTGTACGAAAGAAGAAAAGATGGTTTCTTCAGTTGTACTCGGTGCACTTTAGAGAGCCTTCCAGTTATTGTTGGTTTGGGAAGTTTCGCCTCGACTTACGCCATTGTTATGCAGGCAATCTGCTTACTACATGGAAGATGAACTTTTAGACCGCGGGCTACGGAAGCTGAATGCCTTCGCTTTTAAGTGCTCAGCCATTCATACAACTTGACAAGAAACGGGTCCGTGAGCGGATTGCGAAGATGAAAAAAATTTTTCGCGTCTCCTAGTTTGAAAAAATTAATTATACTTCGACCAAGATACAATTAAGATTCTTTTTGCGGAGAACTTGAACGAATTGGATTTAGATTAATTCATATTTAATTATTTTTTATTATCATTATTCCGCTAGTTTTCGAGTTATTGCTAAAAATTCAATTCTGATTTTAACTTAAATGAGCTGAACGATAGATAGGAAATTGAAAGGATATCATAATATATAATATATCTCCGAGAGAATTTTCGAATTCCCAAGACCAACGAGCCAAACACTTTTTCACCAATATTTCCACCTCGTTAATATTAGCAAGTCAATGTTTACCCTTTGTGCCAATTGAACATTAAAATTGCGGTATCGCACGAAGCGGCCGATGGAACGGCCATTTGCGATTCTAGGTAATAGCTTTACAAGCGGTGGCACATTCTCTGCTACCATCGCTTGCATTATTAAGGTGCATCTACTTAGCGATTCATAGAGAGTACTTCGCTAGGATCATGCGTTTATTCGCTCGTGCGTAAATGCACCGCGACCACCTGGGTTGTTATGTATAGTATTGCAAATCGGTCGATACAAGGTCTCGTCCCGGGAATTCATCATCGAGCCGCCCAGGGTAGAGCGCGAATGATTAAATCCTAGAGGGAGGGTTGAATAGTTTCAACGAATTTTCGGACGATGCAAACAAGGATATCGGTTTCTAAACCTGTTAATATCGATAGGAATTTCAAGTCCACTTGAATTATTCAATCAGCACTGTTAACCTTGATGGGATTGCATTATTCATTAAAATTTGAAACTTGGAGAGTATTTAACGCACGAGGAAAGGACGTAAGAGAATTTTTTCGAACACTAAGACAGAAAAAATGAATTCGATCCTTGAGGATAGGAAATTAAAACAGACGAAGGCGAGAAAACATCCTGCTAACCTTAGAGATCATATTATAAAAGTTGCGTTGAATAAAACGTTGAACGTATTGCTCGTATGTTTGAGTTTCATGTCCCGAAAGTAGAGCAAAATGGAAAATTAACTCTCTCGGCCGTTCATCTTTCGCCATGTTTAATTAAGCTCACTTCCAAGTGAGGAGGTTTGGAATTTATTATTCAACTCCGAGTCAACGTCGGAAGCTATACGCCCACGATGAAACCGCCAACGTCATTACATTTTTATCAGCCCACAATCTACGCTTTAATTTCGTCCCCCGTTTCAATCATGCATTGCTATTTCAAACTGTTCGGTATTAATTTTTCAGAAACTGGTTAAATCTGTTTCACGAGTGTTCTCAGTTATATTCACCTTGTTGTATAATTGATATGATTGCGTCGATAGTATATAATTTACTCAATCAATGAGGTTGGAAGTTGAAGGTGAAGGTCGAATGTGAAGGTCGAAGGTGAAGTCGAAGGTCGAAGGTGAAGGTCGAAGGTGAAGGTCGAAGGTGAAGGTCGAAGGTGAAGGTCGAAGGTGAAGGTCGAAGGTGAAGGTCGAAGGTGAAGGTCGAAGGTGAAGGTCGAAGGTGAAGGTCGAAGGTGAAGGTCGAAGGTGAAGGTCGAAGGTGAAGGTCGAAGGTGAAGGTCGAAGGTGAAGGTCGAAGGTGAAGGTCGAAGGTCGAAGGTGAAGGTCGAAGGTGAAGGTCGAAGGTCGAAGGTGAAGGTCGAAGGTGAAGGTCGAAGGTGAAGGTTGAAGGTGAAGGTCGAAGGTCAACGGTGAAGGTCGAAGGTGAAGGTGAAAGTCGAAGGTGAAGGTCGAAGGTGAAGGCCGAAGGTGAAGGTTGAAGTGGGAAGATAGAGATGACCCTTGAAGGAGCTAGTTGTTGAAATAACATACGTTCATTCGCTCGACCCTGTTTGCGTAACAGACAAACCGAAACACATGCCTCGGCTTTTATTAATAACGAATGAAAAATATAATAAGTAATAACTGTAGGAACCCCAGTTCACAGACGACGAATAATTTTTCTCAACATGCAACACATGTACAACACGGGAAACTTTAAAGCGTATCCAGCGGAATGTGTTATGGAATAACAGCGACTACGATGAAGTACTTCAATTTTCCAAGTTGGCCACGGGTTTTGCACAACCTTTCGAAAAGTCGAAAAGACTCAACAGTGGCGCAATTTTCATACGCCTCTTGAAAGTGACTTTCTTCCTCCTTAGAGGAAAAGTTTCCAAAGTAAACATAAATACATTCCGCGAAGCTGGGTCGTTTCTTCCGACCGCACCGACGTGACGTTTTCAAAGTTCACGGCTTATGACGCAACAGCCATCTCTCGCTTTTACTCGGGGTAAAGGGAGTTACTAGCTCGAATTCCAGTTTTCCCTATACGAACTTTTCCTACGGAGTTGGCAACAGTTGGGGATCCTCGACGGAAGACCGAGGTGTCCGCAGATGGTGTCCCAGCTTACAACTACATAAGAAAAATAATTCGAACGTGGCCAGCATTTTATGTACTCGCAACACGAGGTGAAGGAAGTCAAGTCCTTTGGGTTGTTCATTTCCACTCGATGACAAGGTGTCTTATTTGGAGGTTAAGGATTAAGATCTAAGTGTCGTTTGTTCGCCATTTTCCTGGCACTTGAACACGAATATGTACAAAGAGATGGCTCATGAAAATAGCATAAATCGCTTTGATAAATCGAAATTTCCCTTTAAAGATGGCTTTTCGGTCTTGTTCGCCCTAGAGGTGGAACCTTCAGGAGCGTAAATTTAGCAATTAAATAAAAGTAAAACGAAGTCAGATATCTTGAAATTGGAAGGCATTGCTTTGGAAAAAACCAAGGCGATTTATTCTCTGAACTTCTATTCGCTGGCAGGGCGCTTTCGCCGAACTGGGCATCCTCAGGGCGATGTGGAACCATACTCACTTAATGCAATAGAGAGGCAGAAAAGAGACAAGAAGAAAAACTGTGGCCTGTTTCTTTTTAGAGTTTTCCACGCGGTCTTCGCAACGATCAATGCCATTTTATCTTCATTGGTCACAATCGAATGCGGGTTAAATCGAAATATACGTTTCATTGGGCTTCAAAATCCGACAGCCGAAGGAGACGAGTGAAACCAATCGAAAAACAAGGATAGCGAACCTAATTTGCTCGTCTCGAGGAAAAGCTATTTTCGTGGTAAGCTCGGTCCAAGTTGAGATTGACACCTCAATTCCGTTCGGTTTATCCACTCGGTGAAGTGCTCTTTAGGGCCCTTCGGAAACGCACTTTTTATGCTCTTTCGTTTCCTTCCTCCGACAGCTTCTTCAAGACGAAGCCTTTGTCCTTGGCATCCCTCAACTTCCTTGACATAGATCATACAAAGACGTCGACGGCGTCAGTCGATTCTTTTCTCGAACTATCGATCGCCTCGTGGAGCAACAGTTTTTTCTTGTCATCTCGTTACAACCGAACGAGAGCACTCAAGCCTCCGGAGGGCCACTTGTTGTGACTTTCTTCAAACTTTAATGCGATAGGGGTGGAAGAGAGTTTCTTGAAGCCTTTGACGCTGGAGATCTGATACGGCTTTATACGACGACAACTCATTTCGGCTAGAGGCGTGAAATTATATTGAAATGATCGTGATTGCCGTAACTAACCCTCTACGTACAAAATCATATTTTCCTGGGAACAATGAACGGAAAATGAGTCTGGATCTAGATCTATATGATCCGAAGACTCTATTTAGAGCCAAATTTATTCAAGTGGGGTAGTGAAAAAAATCAAATACATTCTGGTTTATTATTCAATAATAAACCATTGAAATCGCCCAACCAACAAAAAATTTTCTAACCCCCTCAAAATTTGATGTTTTACGTTTAAAAAAAATTAAAAAACGTATGATAAAAAAAATCCGTCTGTCCGCCGTACGCCCTCAACACTTTTCCGGCCGAACTGTAATAGCTACGTTCACAAATGTTCGGAATGATCACTCACTAATGGAACTAATGGACACTCTTCTTAAATCATTATTGTAGCAAAGGAATAATAAACGGCTGTACAATCATTTGCAGCACAATCATTTCTCTTCAGGCCGGATTTCATCTTGTATTGCCGTATTTGCTAATAAAAAAAATGTCATCCGTATTAAAATTATCGAACGAATAGGCAAACGTCTCATCTGCAGCGGATTACGATTGGTTTTCGCTCGTGCGAAACTTTACAGAGTTCGTCTGCATAATTCAAATAATAGCAAGGAAACACGAACACCAAGGAAAATGTTTTCGGACAGCAGAGCGAAAATAACTGTGAGACCAGAAGAGCATCTGCCTAGAATACCACCGATGGCCTGTTATTCTGAATAATTGAAGCGTAGGTGCGCGTAGGCAGTCGGCAAAGAGGATATGGGCTGTGGAGATACAAAAAGAGAGCAAAAGAGTATTTTTTCCATTTACCACGATAATCGCATTGCGTATTTTTCCTCGCAAAGTCCGTTCACAAAAACGAACAGCATTATCAAATTATTCAACGATTCGAACGAAATCATCGGGGGAAAAACAATCCAATTTCTGTTCAAGGTTTATTTTTACGTAATTATAGTTTGGAAACTAGTTAAGAAATAAAACTTTGAATAATATATTTACTTAATCGATTGCGTCTCTCTTCGTGTTCGATTTTGAAAATATACCGATTTTTGAACTCTGATAATAAAATGGATCCGCCATTCACAATCGGGATAATCTCCATTAGCCGTAAATTTTCATATTTACAGCAGCGCTAAGTTACAACTTAATTATCGCTCGAATAGCGTTTAAATAGCGAGAAATCTATTCTATGAGGATGTTAGAGAGCGGAGAAACAAGCAATACAGAATAAAATTACCAAAAGTTAAAAACAGCTACGCACAAGGCACCATTCGATACAAAGGAATAAAAATAATCAACAAACAATTCGAATTAATCACCAGATTGACAAAAATAAATAGCAAAACCCTATTCAAAAATCAAATAATTAAATTCGTAAATAGCAAAAAATACGATTACTACATAAACGAATAGACCATGAAAATAGAGACCAACAAATAATGGAAAAACTTAATACAAATAACATATAATATAGAAAACACGGCTATTATAAGGAGGTAACAGAAATGAAATTTATATTTAAAAAAAAAAACAACTCTGCGCTAGAGCACAGCATCTGCGATGCTTTCTAGTGCAGTCCTCAAATAAAAATGTAACCAAGAAGCATCAATATTTTGATTTATCTGCAGCGATTAATACAACTGTAATATAAAGAGGACAAATAAACATTATCTTATCTTATCTTATCTTCATGAAAGAAACTGCAGCCGTATTACTGTCGACGGAAAGCCGGATTTCTTATGAATAAATTTTTTTTTTTTGTAATAACTTTATTACTGATAAGGTTTATTTTTTGAGTCACAAGTTTGATATTATTTGTTTAGAAGAAACGTGGTTAATAAAGGAAAATCACAATTTGTTGAAGTTACCAGGGTATAAATTCATTTTCATTGAAGCTGAAAAGGCAGCTAAAAGGGGAAGACCTAGCGGAGATATTTGGATATATATAAGAGTTTCTTCTGTAGTCGTAATGAGGGGTTCCTCTTTTGAGAGATTCGTATTTAATTTATTGTATTTTGCGATATTGAAGAAAATTTTTGTAAATGATCATTATGTTAGAAAGAAAACTGTGCTGTCTAGTTTTAAAAAAGTTTTAGGTTAATTTGGTAAGAGGACTGATTATTTTGTATATTATCTACACCAACCCTTGTAATGTCCACTGAACTTCTACAAATAAAAAATAAAAAAAAATAAAAAATAAAATAGTAATAATAAATTTGCAACTGGCATCGCTTGATGCCCGTTTCTCTCATCAAAACCTACAATCACACATCTCTTGAATCTGGCAAAGGAGAAAATACGGGAAAACCTGTAATGAAATAGCCCCAGGTTTCCTTCTTCAATCGAGTTCAAGAGACTTCGAATAAGATTCAATTTGGGACGGACTAGCGAAACTGTCCGCTCGCTTCAGAAATTGCAATTGAATTGCTTGTTAGTGAAGTTCTTTCGAACGAACCGATTCAAAGCGACGTTCTGATAGTTTCGCCAACAATTAGTCTCAAAAGCAGAGAACGGATTTTCCGAAAAAGAAAGAACTCTCATAAATTGAAAAGGTCGGTTAGTTTTCTTTCCAAAGTGGTTTTTTTTTTTTTTTTTTTTTTTTTTTTTTTTATTTCTTACGGGCCGAAGCCCAATTACAATGTGAAAATTTAATATAAACAAAGGAATACATGATGTGATTACATAAGATAAGCAAAATTAAAAACAAAAACACCTCTTCGAATAATATGAAAGTGAAATTACAGGAAAAACTTAAGCGCACTTCTCTTCAAAAAATATTTAAATTGGCCAATTGATAACACAAAAAAATCAAAATTAAGGTTAGTCAAGCAACGCTTTCGCTAGCGGTAAAAGGTTTTAAATGTCAATTAATATAGTAAATCGATGGAGCCACATCTTCTTAAATCATTATTCAAGCGAAGGAATAATAAACCGCTGTACAATCATTTGCAGCGTTTTTCGACAGGAGGAAAAATCACATGCTTGGCGAAGGAAGAGCTGGAATTTTGCCGTTTGGCAAAGGCGTTTATGTGACAAGTAGGGATTATTTTCTGACTAAAGGCGCAGCAATGTATCCGTGAGCATCCGTGGAAACAAGGGAAGGTTATCCATGTAAAATAGGGCAGCCGAAGGGAAAGACGAGAAAACACTCGGGACGAATGCGATGTCGGTCAAATTGAATTCCGGCCCTAGCCGGCAAAAAACGACGCAGGATGAGGCTTTGCCGAGCTGCTTGTGTCACCTCTTGATAAAATAAGAAGAGAGCAAAGGGAGGAAATGCTGCTACAAAGACGAAGAGCGGACATTTTGCAACCGGAGAGTTTGACTTTGATCGTTCGAGCTTGGCGGTAATCTGGGGCTGCGAATTGCGCTGCAGATGCAAGGTGAAATAAGGAAACGTCCGTCCAGCTAGCGGAGAAGCGAGATACCTAAGTATTTCTTGTTTTTCAGCAAAAAAAAAAAAAAAAAAAAAAAACGCTGCAAATGATTGTACAGTGGTTTATTATTCCTTCGCTTCAATATTGATTTAGAAAGACTATCCATTTGTGATAGTAATTATTTCGAACATTTCGGAACAATCCCACCGAAAAACAGATTGTAACTATAGGGGAAAACTCCGTAGCAACTATTGTAATTTTATTCAATTTTATTTTTCTCAATTTCCTAATTGAAAACTATATGTTTTGCCTAACGGTACAGCTGGAGAGAGCGTTTGACGACCATTCCAATGAGTATAGAACGATTTTTATAGCTCCAAGCACTCTCGAGTTATACCCTCATGTCAAATTTCTGAAAATCTCCCAAATTCGGCACAAAAGCTGCGATAACTCGAGAACCAATAAAGCTACCGACCCGGCGATGGTCTCTTTCGATTCAGCGTCCAAAAATCTATAGAATTAGATACCACGTACACATTTTTCTGAAAAACCTTGGAAAATATGAATTTTCTCCCCCTCAAAACCCCCTCAAAACACCCTTAAAATTGAGCTAGCAAGTTGGTTCGAAAATTGGGCCGTCGTAGGACCGAGATTGATTTTTGGTGAAAATTTCAAGAATTTAGCTATTATGGTTTGGCCGGAAAAGTGTTGACGGCGTACGGCGTACGGCGTACGGCGGACAGACAGAATTTTTTTTATTGGATATTCGGATTCTACATGCCTTGAAACGTAAAACATCAAATTTTGAGGGGGGTTATAAAATTTTTTTTCTTGGGCGATTACAATGGTTTATTATTGAATAATAAACCAAAAAGTTTCTTATTCCTACGCTTCGCTATTGATTTAAGAAGACTATCCGTTTGTGATCGTTCTCACCGAAAAACAGATTGTTTAACTATCGGGGAAAATTCCGCATCAACTATTGTTATTTTAATCATTTTTATTTTTCTTAATTTCCTAATTAAAAGATACATTTTTTGCCAAACGGTACAGCTGGAGAGTGTTTGACTACCATTCCAATGAGTATAGAACAATTTTTATAGCTCCAAGTGTCCCCACGAAGTGAAGAGGCGCTAAGAGTGGCATTGAATTGGTGAAAATGACATTTCTCATACCTAATCCGAAGTGAAAACTTGGTATCTTATTAGGAGTTTGAGATAAGAGTTCGAGCAAGTCGGAGAAGGTAAGGGATAGTCTTGAAGGAAACGACTGAGTTTCTCGCACCCTCTTCAGTTTTCGGCGTTGCTGAGCCCCTTTGTCCTACCGGCTCCAAAGCTGGCGAAACTTAACTCATTAATACTTCCCCAGCTGCCAGTGAAACGCGAACCCTATCCCGTATATTTCTCAATCATTTGATAAGGGTTTTTCCAACATCGGATTCCTTATCAATTCGGACGAGCAAGTTGTGATAGCGGCTAAGTTTCGAATTTTCAATCCTATCATTGTTTTTTCTCAATTAGTTGATTTCGTGAGTTCAGTTCGATGAGAAAATAACGGAAACTTGCCGTTCAATTATTATTGCGAATCTGTCACTCGGGTAACACCAGTTGATTATGTTAAGATAAATATAAGATTAATACTGATATTTCATTATCTTACATGCTCAGCTGCTTTGCATAAAAACAAATGCAGTTTGACAATTTAAAGATGAAGCATATAAAAATAATTAAAATAAAATAATTAGAAGTTAATAAATTAATAATAAATAGTAAATTAAATAATTAATAAGAAATAAATAAATAATAATAAAAATAAAATAATTAGAAATTAATAATAAATAGTAAATTAAATAATTAATAAGAAATAAATAAATAATAATAAAAATAAAATGATTATAAATAATAAATTAAATAATAATAAATAATAAATTAAATAATAATAAATAATAAATTAAATAATAATAAATAATAAATTAAATAATAATAAATAATAAATTAAATAAATTAATAAAATTAATAATTAAAAGTTCACAGAATATTTTTTGTCAAAATTAAAATATTACTTAAAAAAAAGGTTTTTATCGAATTAGACAGCCCGAATTTATACGACGAGCCATCAATTAATTTGGCAGTATTTACTGTAACATGACAAAATTGTGGCAAAAAACTGAATCGTGAGGACGCTGTTGTGCACTCACTTAACTATTAAATTGTAGAGCACTAGAAATAATCGTCGGATTACGAGTCGATCTGGAACGAAGTGCGGTCGCCAATTTGTTCGAGAGAATGACGAAACTCGGCTCGATACGACGGGTCGAGAGTTATACGGCGAAGTGAGCCAATAAATTATAACCAGAGGTCGGCCGCGCTTTTGTCGAAGCTTATTGCTCTCATCGCTTATTATTTCGAACCTTCCACGAACGGAGCTCCAATTTTCGTTCGCTACCAAGATTCCTTCATATTTTCATAATAAATTGCCTAAATACGGACTCGACAGAGAATGTCGGGAAAAATGTTCATTCGTTTCGACGAATTTTTTAAGGCGAATATTTCTCAATAATAAATGTTGGTTGAGAAATTTTTTCAATCGAGCATCTCGCGAAATACGCGGAAATATTTTTAACCGCGAAGGGGAAACCATTGCGAAAACTTGGCGATCCTTGTATTGAGCGCTTTAAAAGAAACTTCTAGGGGCCGTATTTCTTTCAAACTAGCCGGCGGAACAATGTCTTTTGTTTACGATCTTCGTGCCTCGACCAATTAGAACGCAGTATTGATTTCGTATTCGTCTTGAAACTTCTAAAAGGGAAGAGGCGAAACTTTTGATTTCCAGAGCGAGTTGATAAAGTGCATTAGCCTTCGAGGGCTAAAAAGTAAATTACAACTTTTCAAAAACTCCTTTCTCGCATTCCGTATAAGAAGTGTAGATGGGGCATATCGAACAAGAAACCGAGGAGAGAAAGAATTCTTCGCTCAGCGGAAGAAAGGCGAGAAAGTGCGTTCTCATCTCCCTAAGGGATGTGAATTATTGAAGGAACGACTTCACGTTTTCCCCTCCACAAAGCCACACCAATGGAGCAACCGTCTATACACAGGGCGAGTGAAGAGTTGAGAAAAGAGCTTCAAAAGTTCTACGATATTCACTTTTATTTTTACGCAGTATATTGGAAATATTGGGATCACTCGAAGGGTCGAATTCTGAACGGACGTGTTATTGCGAATAAAGTAAGTACTATTTTCGAGCACTCGTGCATTCTAAAACCATTTCTGTACTACACTGTCCGTTGTAAGACAGGTGACAAAGTTTGTCATAATTATTTGTCATAACTATATCTCCGTAAAAAAAATTAAAATGAAGATAAGTGCAAGAGTATTACATTTTTATTGCGCATTCTTTTTCATCTATCTCATAAATAGTATCTCCATAAAATATTTTTCTCCTGCAGAGTATATTTATATTCTCACGCCAATTCAATGTATTTGTTGCGCACAAATTTTATGATCCGAACAACTAAGAAGTTTTTCCAAATTTCAGAGTTTTCAAGTATTTATGAATAACAGAGCTCTTGCGATGTAGAGATCTTGCGAAAAGGAGGGATCTATTTTCACCGGGGAAACGGCAAATTTCGAAAAAAGGGAAGAAATAACGCCGAATAAAAAGGCCTGAACGAAAAGCTCTCTGCGCAATTAACTTCACCCAGTAAGAACGAATCAATATATGTGCTAATGGCAGATGAGAGTCTATCTCCCTCTTTTCGGCAAACATTCAGCGCCCTTTGCCCCTTTAGGAATATTTCAATTCGAAAGGCCTGCTCAAATACCGCGGAGAGGCCGATTGAAAACGAAAAGCATCGTTATTTCGTGCCCTAAGTAAATTGGTTGTCCGTGGAATTAATACGGATATGAACGAGCGAATTTGTCAACTTTATTTGATTTGAAGCGATAATAGTTTTTCCTATTCGATAACGAGAATTGGGTTACTCTGTTTCGACGGTCATTATAAAAAGTTAGGAACACTTGAATAATTTTTCTGTACGTATTTCGTGGAAGAAATGAATCTTCAGACGCTAGGTTTGAACTGGGTGAAATTTTAATCTAGGTGATCTGGTAAATTTGATTTGTAAGTCGGACAATCAATATTATGCAGCTCGTTAGTTACTCTGGTTGACTATGTTGGTTGTATCGAATACGTTATTGAATTGCAGTACTTTTCGGCTCGAAAAGTTACCCATAAAAAGGAGATCATGGCGAACTTTGGCCCAATTTTTATTTTGCTCAACACGACCATCATGGGAGAGAAAGAGAGAGAAATACATTTATTCAGCGGAGAAACGCACACCAGGAAACATTTTTAAAGAATAGATCAAACATTGAATAATATTGTTTGGCATTAGGCGAAGCCCGTGTTGAAACGAACATACTCGACAAGTGTTGAAATGCTCCAAGTTGAGCTGATTTATGATCTGTCACATATTATGCTAACCATGCCAGAGGGAGTGGACATGTGAAAAGTACCTAAACGGTTGGTACTTTGTCCCTACAAATATAAATACAAATGTCCCTATTTATGACAATCCCAGCCTTGTAGAGCTACTTACAGGAGCTATTTAAAAAAAAAATTATACAGAAGATGTTTCCTGAAGAGGCCCAGAGTGGCGAAAGCGCTAGAATTAATATAGAAATGCAAAATGAGATAACGTCGCCAATAATGTCTCAACCTCAACCCCACGTCGAATCAAATGGATATGCGACAAATCGCAATGTTTCATTTTTGTGCATCAGTATGGAATAAACGTTACCGTTCATTCATTATTACCACGCCAAAATGATGGATTTTCACCCAATTGTCAGGTCGGACTTTTAAATTCCCAAGAGTGATCGACGGAGGTGAATTATTATTCCCTCCGTCGTCTCTTCAGGCCAACTTCTGCATCCGAAAAGATTGATTTATTAGCGAATGAGCGCTTTAAGATAATGCGATAGCATGAGCGGATGCTTCGGAGTCTTGCAGCTCGAAACTTCGTAGCGTCCACCGTATTTCTCCCCGGTCTTCCCGATTCCGCAACTTCGACGATAAATTTCCCGTCGATAAATTAGGGGGCCATCTTTAAATTATTACCGGCGTAAATTATTTAATCCTTCGCAAATTCCGAGCTCCCGCGTTCGAAGAGGCTCTCAACATCGATGCTCTCCAAAATCCTGTTATACAATAATAATACCGATTTAAAATTTAAAAAAAAAATTTTTTTGGTTCATGAAGGAACTAGTGAACGATGGAAAGTTTTTCCGCACGATTCCCAAGCGTGATGAAAAAATAATCCTTATTTAATAAACATTCGATCCTTTGATTATATTGAAAAAATCTTCTAAAAACGAAAAGAAAACAGTTGCAACCCTCGATACAGGTTGCTAAGTGATAAAATTCATGCTTAAACAACTTTTTTAGAAGGCAAATATTTTTTCTGACTCATCGAATTTTTTGGATATTCTAATCCATATATCTACCTGAAAATTCTAACATGTTGAGGCTCTAGGGTTCGCTCGGCTGGAAAAGGACCGAACTCGAAGTTTCATAAGAGACGTTTCAAGAGACGTGGATAAAGGTCGATCACATGAACGCGGAAGGACATTTTATTGGAGCTGACAAGTCCCAAGAGGGCCGTCATGAAGACCCTTTTCATTCTGAACGCGAATAATGCCGATAGTTTATTCTCGAAGAGCAATTTAATCCAAGGACTGAGCGATTTTTCGACTCGGGCTAGTAACAATATCATGACTTTGTAGAAACATGATTCACTTCCTTCAGGTCAATTACGAACCACGTTGATTATTTTCATTTAATTTCTAAACAGTTAGTGAGCAAAAAATGCCAAACGAACATCGGAAACGAATATTGTATGATTTTACTTAAATCACTGATAAAACTAATGATTTTTCATTTTAAAAAAAGCTCTACTAACAATGTTCACTTGGGAAACATATTTTCATTCGTAACTCAATTGATACAGATTCAAAGATAAATAAATTCACTTGTTGCATCCGTCGCTAGCTCTCGTGAGAGACGAAAAGGGACAAATGTACTTATTTCATCGCACAAAAGCAAAGTGAGTCTTTCGACTTTTATAAATCGGCGAACCCGAATTCGACAATGAGACTTTCTGGCATTCAATCGGCCTTACAAATTACAGACCGTTACTCAACGTTTAAGAGAGTAAATCTACCGGCTTTGGCTCACGGTTTGTCGGTGAACATTCGAGAGAGATATGAGAGAGAGGAAACTGGAAATAGGTGCTTTACGCGATCATCAATCATAACCCCGGTTCGGATGGGGTCGCGGATTGCCATCGCGATCGAATTTGTTCTCCCCAAGCGGTTGGTAAGAATGGAATTGAAAAATACCTACTCAAGCAATCACGTTCGACCCAACCAAAAAGAGAACTTTCGATCGATTCGAAGAATAATTTTCTCCCCTAATAATATGGTCAAGATCATAAAAACTCGTACTGTGTAAAATCAATGACATTATTATAATCCCTCTCAGTCAATAAATTTATTCGGGAAAATTATTATACAATGGTCGGTTGAATAGTGAATAACCTATCTATACATTTTTTTAAATAACTCCTTGATAAATTGTGCGTTTACTAGCAGAAACAGTATTTGGGGCAAGTAATTCGAGAGAAAAAAACTATTCTCGTTGGTATGAATATTTTTTTGTTTTCATGTCGTAACTGAGGAGCAACTCTCATTATAAAAATGCTATAATGTTATGTTAAACTATTTTCTAAAGTAAAAATGTAATAGTATCTTCTGGAATCGTAACAACAGTATTCCGATTTTCTTATTCAGCCAATGTTATTATTTACAAAGAATTTGAGTTCAGCATGACAAACTGTAGAGTAGCTGTACCTGCAGCTTGTGATTTTCGCCTATTTTAAAAATTCAGATTCGTAGGAAACGGACACACAACAAGAGAATGTCCTATCATTTTTATGGTCTCATCGGTAGAACGTCTCAACGGAGAATTTTTCAGAATGAAAATCAGTACAGCGGCGTAGTAAAAAAACCTGTTATAAGTTTGGCTCTTTTGAACCACAACGAATCTTTTCGGATTGAATCGGGGACTTTCAGCATTAACAAACACTATAAATTCACGGCCGAAGAATTTTCGAGGGGTTTTAGAGGATGAAAATTCGTATTTTCCAACGTTTTTCAGACAAAGGTGTATTTTTTGGTATCAATTTCTATAGATGTTTGGCTATAGATAGTTAGGAAAAATAAAAATAATTAATACCTATTACGATAGCTGGTAATCCTTAATAATTTTGTTGGTAGGTGAAAAAATTCACAAGTGTTTGGTACGGTTACTATTACAAGTTGATGGTCATCTTACGTCACAGTTGAAGCAAAGGAATAACAAACTACTTTACAACCACTTACAGAATTTTTTTCCCTTTTCATTTAAACTATCTTCTGAATCTGTCTGAAGCAAATGAACGCTCTGAGCTTCTATGCTTAATGTTCATTCAAAAAACCTCTACGTGAATATCTTCTGTCGGAATCTATTGACTTTTCAACCCCTTCGTAACAGATTCGTTCTGATCCTTAGATGACATTTAGAGCGAACGTTGGCATTTTCAACCATCCTATCGAACAGGGCATATGCTCTTACAAAGCTGATTTACAATCCTAAGGTTTCCCCATTTGAGCGTTCGCATGCGCAGAATGAGAGAATGAACTTTTTTTTCGCCACTTTTAGCAAAACGAAGAACAATCCGATCTACGATTTAATTAGTTTTCATCAGCTCGTAAATGAATTTGGAATTTTGTATTTGGCATATATTTATTACAAGAAGGTATTTACAGGAGGTGATCTCAACTAGTTCATAAAATTCAATCACAAATCTTACGGCATAAAAGAAATTAACTAAGAGAGACTGAAAATATTAGTGGTAGCAGAGCGTGGTCTATTCAATCCAGTGTTATTCACTTGTATGAACAATGAGCAATCATCTTGCGTACTAAGTACTTCCAGTCGGTGATTTCGCTCTCTTCCATTAAATCATAAATCGTAATTTTTTGAAACGTGTTATTTTCGAAGTAGGTATAAATTACGATAATGATGCCAAAACTCGTCACGTCCACGTTTGAAAAAACACGCAAAGAACAAAAACTCTCTAATTACTAGTTTACGTAATACGACTAGTTCTTAAATCTTAGAGACGATATGTGACTGTAACCATTAGATGCCAGTATTGTACAAAGTAGATAATACTCCCAACAGAAACCTTGGAATACACTAGTGATAGCAAAAATTCCCTATTATAGAATAAAAAATCAATTTCCACGTTGAACTTTTGGAGGAACTCTGAAAATAAGTTATTTTCAACCACCAAAGTATTAAAAATAATGATACTTATAAATAGTATTATAGTCATTTTAGGGGAACAATGTTGATACATCATAAAATGATTATGCTTTCAATTTAAATTTCATAATTATTGTATCCATTTGGTGGCCACTCTAACGTATAAAATCGATCGAAATCCGAGAATTTAGGTGACAAAATTCGAATCTTCATATCAAAAGGATGAGCCGAACTTGTAAGGGCAAACTGTTACACGTTGTACCCCTCGATCGAAATTGATACCTTCTAATCCATTTGAAGACTTGCTGGCTAAAGGCCAGCAAAAAGGGTTGTAAAAGGAAGCGAGGGTCGATCGGAAGATTTAGCCATAGGAAGAAAGAAGCTCTCTCCACGGAATGGAGGTTTTATTTGTTCAATTCCTTTCCACCTCACCTGTCATTTGTAAGGTGTCTTACACGCCAGCCGTTCCTTGGCGTTTTTTCCGTATAATATACAGCGAGGCTGGTAAAAAAGTTGTAAGCAGCTGTTTCCACGTTTACGGACTTTTATCAGATGACAGTTTTACGAGTTCTATCGAGTTTACTCGTCTTAACGTTCGATGTTAAGTAATAGGAAGATACTAGAAAAACATCGCACTATTTACCAAAAAGTTTATTATGTTCATCCAACTATAAAACTTTTCAAACGATAAACTTCGGTACATGCCTAGACATTCAGTTCAAGCCTACTGAATATATAACTCATTCACCTGCAAAAACTTATTTTTAGAAAAATAAAACAAACCAAAACGATTTCCAATTCTGAGAAATCTTGAACTCTCGAAGTTTTGTAAAACCTTAATAAAAATGTCAACCCTGAAAAACAAATAAAACTACTGTTTATGAGTAATTTTATGGCAATTCTGTCTTCGTGACGGATGACAAAATCGACGAGCTTGAAAGGTTTCGGCTTATGGTTAAACGATTGTCGCGGAGTGGCTGTGATTTAAAGACAGTCATTAGTGAAGGCAGACGCCGCAGCTCCCGTGATGACCTAGAGCTGAAACGTTTCCCATCAATCACCGAGGGTCAATGCTTCTAAAAAGCGCATTAATCAAAAACCTCCTCCCCTGTCCTCTGTTATCTCAGATTGCGAATCTTGGCACAGATCGCGTCGTTAGAGGGAGACGGCATAATATCAACAGCCAATAAATCGTTACATTACAACCAAATCAATGGAGCTACTAAACTCGTCTTATCAATGTCATCATACGGTACTTATTATTCCGTATGAGAGTAGACTCGGCCACTAACGAACCCCGCGATTGATTTCTCAAAGTCGTCTCTTGAGGCCATTCGGTTTGTTGAATAAATTTCTTCAATTTTCTGGGAGATAAATGAAACCAGTGTTGTGCGTTGATCACACAGTTCTTTCATGTTTAAGTCGGTAACAAAGTACAAAAAAAAAAAAAAAAGAAAACGGTTTACTACTAAAAATGAGGAAAACTGATCGTTGTCGTCAAATTTCAGCCGGTTCCACATCATATTCGGATTCAACCTTTAATTTTCATAAAAATCACTTTTTTCAACTTTAAACGTTATTTTAACGGTATTTTTTATAGTAGGTAGTACTTAGTAGTAGTCGCTATAATTTGGTATGTAATTGGAGGGGATTGTACTTAGTATCATAAAGTATTGGGTTTTTTAACTGGAGCAAATTAGACATAACAACTTTAAGTTTTCCAAGATTTATAACTTGCAGAGTGGATAACTCAAACAAAAAGTCGTCAATTCAGATGTTTGAATATACCAAAAGATGGGTAATTTAACTGTCCACATTTTCCTAATGTAATGTACCTATCCATTTTTCAACCGTTTTTGCGTTATTCAACAATATTAGTAGACTATACACGAAAACATGCCATTTTTCCACTTTAAACGTTATTTTCATCTATTTAGTGCGAAAGAAACGAAGAATGAACCATATATTATTGATGTACACATCATCAACTATCATTATGCTGAATTTGAGCAAAATCCATTTCAAAAAATTTTTCGCAAAAAATCCAAGGGGAACCCCTGGGATTTTTTTCAACCGACCATTTAACGAATTTTTACTCCTCTCTCAATACAGATAAAAATCTGAAATTTTCAGGAAAGTTGTGTCTTACCAGGATGTATTTTTGTGATTTTTTTTATTTCTCGGAAAAATCTGCAAGTGGCCCAAAAAAATCGGTTTTTGAAAGCTCAGAAATTGGACTTTAACCGTGATTTTCGGGGTCAAAATAAATGCGAATCAATTGTTTTATTATGCAGGAGTCTTCATTTGAACGCCTTACATACGTACATAGCAAAAAATTTGGTGAAAAAAATTTAAACAGAGCCAGAGAAATTATTTTCCGTAAATCGAGTTTTTCGCCGGCCGAAATTCCGAGCTCCGCTGGCATCGGTAATAGTGAAAAATTAAATTTTCGTTTTAAAGCGATTTTGAAAGCTATTCTTATAGGAAATTTAACGCTGAATCCGAATATGACGTCAAAACGGCGGAAATTTCACGACAACTATCAGTTTTCTAGGTTTAATACTACGCCACTCCTACGTTTTTCAACTTTGAAATTCCGTTGCAAATACTTACAATACTGTTCAAATTTGACTAATTAATGATTCCTACAGGAAATTAGACGTAGAATTCGAATTTAAAGTGAAAACAAACAAAATCGAACGATTATTAATATTTTTCGAATTTTTTTCGATTTTCATACTTCTGAAGTTTCAACTTAGGGATTTTTTTTTCGTCACGTTCCCGAAATGGGAACGATTAGGTGCTGTGGAAGAAAATGAAGGAAATTTAACGTAGAATCGATTAAAAATAAGAAAATGGCTAGTGTATATGATAGCTCTTGAGATATATTCCACTTTATGTCAAAAAACGTGTTTTACTTTTCTTCAAACGTTGATAGCTCCGCGGGGACATAACATAAAAATATAATTAAACACACCAAATTGTAGGATTTTGATAGCTCTTTCTCGCCTCTGAGTAATAATTTTATAAATTATAATACAATATTATAAAAAATTTAAAAAAAACAATGAGTTGTTAAGAATTAACTGACAATGGGCTGTGATCGAACCAGGAACTTTAGCACTACAGGCGAAGACGCTTAGCAATGCAGGACCCACTTATCTTTTTAGGCAGCGCCAGACGCTCACTTCTGACGCTCGTCTAGGAAAATAAAAATAATATAGGTACATTTTTTGCCATCCCTTGCCCTGCGCCCCCCGCAAGCTTGCGCCCTAGGCCATGGCCTAGGTTGGCCTTATGGGTAATCCGGGCCTGGGCAGAGCCCCCCGACAGGGAGTTGGGCGGCGATGCCAGATTCGCCTCCGCTCCGAATTCGACATTTCCGACGATCACAATACTTTTATTTATTTCTTAAAAATGGAAGTAAAAATAATTGGAGGAAAATCAGTCTTGTGAGAATGGTTCTAAAAAGCGAGATTCATATTCGCCTGGCATGCCATTTATCCGCATTCGAAGATAAAGCTTCGAATCGGTTTTCTCGGTGAAGCAGCACTGTTCGATTATAAGGCATAGCGGATAAGAGATCCATGCGAAACCAGCTTCGCTGTATGAATTATCCGTTACGACGTTAGATATGATGAAAAGAATCTCGACGTTGTCGAGTTTTATATGATTAAAACGAAAGCAAATTACCGTTCTATCGATGAAAGTCCAATAATCAAAGGGCATGTTCGCGATACGACAGAGTCGGAAGAAGAGCGCGTAGATTGCGTTTTGAAGAGTGGAAAATAGCGAAAAAGTGACAAGGTGGGGAGGAATTCCAATTTCCACAGCACCTATGGACGACCTTCCACGTCTTTCATTCGCGTATTCCCAATCCGATGGCATCACCGAGACGACGACATTGAGTTCAGTTTAATAGAAGGTGCACTTTGTGTTCTGCGAGGGTCGTTCGATAGAGTTTCTTTCAGATAGACGCACGTTCAATTCTAACCACAACGGAGTGGTTCATCTTGCAAGCTGAGCAGTAGGCAGCAATCCATCGCTAAAGCAGCCAAGGGTAGCCAGACATACGTTGTAGCTTCCAGAAAAGCACGTGGATAGGAGAACGAGAGTGACACGAGCGAACCACTGATGGATCACCATAATAAACGTCAAGGTCCCTCCTTTTGCACATTCCCCTTGACAAAAAGACTTTCCAACTTCACGTCTGTCCCTGGAATAGGTAGGTAATCTTACGTGGAAATAGTCTCGTATTTGTCAATCAAACGGGAAAAAAAACATTTTCATCGGATATTTGCGGATGACATAATCAACGATTTTTATTCTTTGTATATTCTATTCTTTATCAGCTGCCCAAACACGCTGGTTCTATCCATTGCAATAACTTCCTTCTACAAATCATTTGTGTTGGTGGACAGTAGCTATGAAAATCGGCATATGATTCGGGAAAAGATTCGTGGAAGACTGTTTCTGACCTATTCAAGACAAAGTAATTTAACACATGCAAGGAAGCAGGCCTATAATATCTTTTCTAGTCGGGTAAATGATGGTTGATCATATGGTCACATACCGTACATCCGCGTCATCCAAACATAGTTTGGCGCTGTCAATTTTTTACAGTAACAGTAACTAGAAAGAAATTGAATAAACATAAATGTGAATCCCATAGAGTGAATTAGGACCTTGAGTTTCATAATTTCCTCGACCGTTCGCCTTCCGAAATCGTACCGGGAAATCAACATCAATCTGAGAGGCCTAAATGAGCAACGGGTTGGAATAATGAAGATTTTCAGTACCTGGAGAGCGTTACGATTAACGCAAATAGCACTAACTAGGAAGCGGAATAGCAGCTATCCTTCCCTTGATTGAACCCTCGAGCAACGGGAATCGAGCAGGTATCCGCAACAGAGGATGTTGTGTTCGGGGCTAAAATCAACGTTTCGGGTAAAGCAAATCCCTCACGAACAACTGACTCCTAACTCGTAGATTGACGGAAATCATAATTCGGTTATACGATGCGTGGGAGTTATGAGTATTTCTCCAATCATCGGATGCTAGTTTTGTTGTGAGCGGTTTCGCTCTGGAAACGAGAAATTGAACCTCTATCAGGAACAGAATTCCTGTTGAGCATGAGAATACCAACTATGCGTAAAAACGTAACACGGCTTCGAGTTGGAAATGTTTTCTCGAGGGAAAAATTATTGATGCCAACGTGGAAATTCGCCGTTACGGGAATTCGAAGAGAGAAAATGAAAATCAATCGTGAGCAAATTCCGCGAAACAAATGGTCGACGTAGTATTATTTTTTAGAACCCGTCCGAGCAGAAAGAAAACGGAGTATGGAGAGATTTAAATTTTGAACTTCTCTGCGAAACAAGAAAAAATGTTTCTGGGCGTTTAAAAAAAATTTCTACTGAAAAATGTTCACTCCGTCTTTTTGATACACTTTTGAACAAGCGTTTTTCAAGCTTCATTCCTCAGATAAGTGAAGATGCCTTCGCTCAATTGCAGCACTCAAAATAATTTACCTTCGCAGATTTTTCTCGCCGGTAAAAGAATATTTTTGTAACTGTTTAATCATTCTCCAACAGTAGGTAAAGATATTATTCTCCGAGATGAAGCCGTTGAGGAACGGGGAAGAATCATGAAACCTAAGAGATGACTAGAATCAGTAGAGGGAAGCTGTCAGTTTCAGCGTTGGAACTAGGTCATACACAAAAGCGCAGCCGACTACGATAAAGCTCCGCAGTGATGAGGCTGAATATTATCTCGACACCGAATCCACGTTTCATTCCAGTGGAACACATTGCTCCTCTCTTCAACGAGGAAACATACAGGAGGAGTTTTTGAATGCAGTTTCGGTGATATAACAGGAACATTTCGGTGATTGTGGGGAGAAAAACCAGGCGACTCCTTCTCCGAATCTTTATTGGCTGGCCGAGCACATTTTGTTGAATGATTGGTTCGTTTGCGGTAAAATACAAAGGGAGAAAATATTGTGCGTTTCAAGCAATAGCTAACGCGTTAGTTTTTTCTCATAAAAAATCCTAAAAAGGGATACTTTCCTTTCAAAAATCATTTGCGTAGGGGACTTGAAAATCGACGAGCGATTCGATTGGATCAAGTGATTTATCTCACGCAAGGAAAGAGAAAGGGGTTCGCCAGAGGATGGTTTGATTTTGGTTTATTATTCAATAATATAAATCATTGTGATCGCCACAGAAAAAAAATTTCTATCCCCTCAAAATTTGATGTTTTACGTTCAAGATATGCAGTATCAGAATATCCCATTTAAAAAATGTGTCTGTCTGCCGTACGCCGTCAACACTTTTCCGGTCAAACTATAATAGCTACATTTTTCAAATTCTCATCAAAAATCAATCTCGGTCTCACAACGGCCCAATTCTTGAAACACATTGCTAGCTAAGTTTTAAGGGTATTTTTGTGGGGTTTTTAGGGAGAGAAAATTCGTATTTTCCAAGGTTTTTCAGAAATAGGTGTATTTGGTATCAATTTCTATAGACTTTTGGACGATAAATCGAATGAGACTATCGCCGGGGCGATAGCTTTATTGGTTCTCGAGCTATCGTAGCTTTTATGTCGAAATTGGGATATTTCCAGAATTTGACAAGAACTGGAGAGTTCTTGGAGCTATGAAAATCGTTCTATACTCGTTGGAATGCTCGTCGAACACTCTCTTCAACTATACCGTTAGGCGAAAAAATTCAGATTTTTATTTGGAAATTAAAAAAAATAAAAATGATCAAAATTACAAAAATGTTGTATTAGTCGTTAATATTAGTTTTCCATATAGTTACCAAGCTGTTTTTCGGTGGGAACGTTTGCAAATGTTCGGAATAATTACTATCACAAATGGATAATCTTCTTAGGTTGTTGCTATGGATGCAAGCATGGTTGTCACATTTTTCAACGTTATAATTGCCGTTGCTATGGAACGAACACATGATCAACGTTGTCAATTGCTATGGAAGCATAAGTTTTAGTAAGAAAATTAACTGAAATATTTGCGGAGGCTGCTTTCACTGAAATACGATGGTAAAATGTGGTCAATTATTCTAAGCGAAGGGCTTTGTTTGTCTTCAGAAGTTTTCGACGGGTGAATTGAACATCGCTCTTGACGACAATTTGCGTGAACTGGGTCAACGTCGAGGACGCCTCATCATTTTAAAAAACCTTCTACAACTGCTGCTCAAACGTCAATAAAAAAAAATCAGCTTTTCTGAGAGACTAAGCGATAGTAGCAACTCGGAAGGAAGTGGAAATCTAGGAAACGCAAAGCGGTTGGCAGCTTCGCTGAGCAGACAATACAACTTGGCCGATGAGACGGAGATTCTACGAAGGGTTGCGTATCTGAGCACGATGAGCTGCGGTAGACAATAGGACTGAGTTCTGAGGCTCTTTCTATGTAGAAGCAAAATGCTCGGCGAGGGAGCAATGGATAGAACCTGCAGCACAAAACCGATAGCAATTGTACCGCGGTTCAATGCCGAGAGTATAGCCGCGTTCTCAAAGTGATCCTGCCTCTGTTCTCGTCATAGCTGTAGTCATCATCGTTCTGAATCGTCAACCGGTTTCATACAATGAAACAATAGGAATTCCATAGATTTAGAAGTTCGAAAATTAAAATTGTTCAGAGCCCTGAAAAAAAAAATGAAAACTGCAAATCACTTAATTGACGTAGAACTTAATCTTTCGGTTGCCACTTAATTACTTGTATGAGTATTGAGAAGAGAACAGACAAACTTGCCAAAACGAATATTTTAAGACCTCAAAAGTTTAAAAATTACGACTAGGTATTGTATCCTGTGAAAATCGAAACAGAAAAACTTTGCATGAATTCGATTGAACAATGTACTATCCAAAATTCAATAAAATGCTAATTTTGCACAATCACTGGGAGAACATTTCTTGAAAATTTCATTGAGTTTCATTAATTTTGGTTTATTATGCAATAATATTGATTTATTATTCAATAATAAACCATTGTAATCGCCCTAGAAAAAAAACATTTCTCACCCCCCTAAAAATTTGATGTTTTACGTTTCAAGGCATGTAGAATTCGAAAATCCAATGAAAAAATTCTGACTATATAATAGCTACATTCTTGAAATTTTCATAAAAAATCAATCTCGGTCCTACAACGGCCCAATTATTGAACCCCATTGGTAGCTCAATTTTAAGGGTATTTTTGGAGGGTTTTGAGGTGGAGAAGAGTCATATTTTCCAAGGTTTTTTTGAAAAACGTGTATGTGGTATCAATTCTATAGAGTTTTGGACGCTGAATCGATGAAACCTTCACAGGGTCGATAGCTTTATTGGTTCTCGAGTTACTGCAGCTTTTGTGTCGAATTTGGGAAGAACTCGAGAGTTCTTGGAGCTATAAAAATTGTTCGATACTCATTGGAATGGTCGTCGAACACTCTCTCCAGATGTACCGTTACGCAAAAAATCTAGCTTTTAATTAGGAAATTAAAAAAATTAAAATAATTAAAATTACAATAGTTGCTACGAAATTTTCCCCGATAGTTACCAACCTGTTTTTCGGTGGGAACCTTCACAAATGTTCGGAGTAATTACTATCATAAATGAATAGTCTTCTTGAATCAATACTGAAGCGAAGGAATAATAAACCACTGTACAGCCATTTGCAGCGTTTTTCATGAAGGTATGACGATTTATGTCTCTTTTTACCACAAACGACAGACAGAAACAAAGGCACTTGTTCTGAAAGGGTTTCTAAGTATACCCATTTCATTCAGATCCACCTTCGTTCCTAATTCGATTTTTCAGACGATCACAGTATTCCTCCATTTACAACGTAAGTAAGAGAAAATCGACTTGTTCTGTAGTTTTCGTGAGGATAGCAGCTAATCGGAGAGGTAAAACAACAACTAGCGAGATCTTAAATGCGAATATGGTTAGACCTAGCTTTGGATAGCGTAGAAGCTGGTCGGCATTTGGGTCGGCTCTTCGGGCAAGTTGCGTTCAATTCGAAATCCACAACACGACTGAATACGTTGAATTCCTCGCGCTCGGAAGAGCAAATGGCGTTCGGTTGAAATAGGGAAGCGTCCCGGCTAAATCTAATTACCGCGTTGGAGGTGATAAGTGGAAGCGTATGAAGGAAGCTGGGCTGCGAGAATATCCGTCTCAGGGTTCGCCATTTTGCCACTGTTGTACACGTACGGAATCTAAGCGAGGAATCTCTCGTTGGGATTTCGCTGCTGAGAGACCTTAGCTCGGCTTTCATATTTGCCTGCGAACGACACTACTGTTTCTGACGGATCTCTCAGCAGCTCGTCCTCGCTTTTCATGAGATAACAAGCATTACTCACTTCGTTACTTGTTTCGAAGTTTCTCCCTCGCAGCCGTAATTACCGAATTTCTAGAGCACCAGCTTGGCAATATTGCCTCGAACTTCGAAGCTTTCGAATTTCCAATTGTTAACGGATTTCGACAAATTATCAGTAACGTAGAAATGGTTGAAAAATAATACTCGAAGGAAATATCGAAATTCTATTTAGATATTCGATGATCGCCGTAGAATGTCAATTACGGCAATGTTACTCTCGAATATTGATTGTGGCGTAATCTTCTTGAAATGTGGAGACATAAATTCAACGTTGATACGGCCTTTGTGCGCGTAACAATGGAGCTACGGTGTAATCCCAGCCCATCAAACCCGTCGTGCGCTAGGTAAGGAGAATTGTCCGAATATTGATCGTTGTTTAGTGCCGACGTGAAATCACGCACCGACGCGTCACGGCTTTGATTAGGTTTTAGTGATAATAAACACGCTCATAACCTACGTTTTGAAGCTCGCTTCGAAACTATCGGTTGGTGAGATAGAAAATAAACCGTCGACCGCTAATATAATGAGTCTGCAAGGCTACTGAAACTGACAGCGCGTATAAATAGAAACTTCACGACAAATACAGCACGAGGCGGTAAAAGAGCCGATATGTCGTAATTAATTTCGCTTATTTGGAGAACATTGATCGGAATTCGAAGGTCGACGAACGCTCGAGTCAGATATTAATCAGATGTGAGAGTATTTTATTTTTTCATGCACGCTCTATCGCGCAAAAACCTTTTTCGCGATCGGTTAGAAATTCTAATCGTCTCAACAAGCAATCAGCCGGAGCCAATCAACGAGAGGTAGGCCCGGCAAATGAAATCCGATTGCCGAGGCTTTAGCTGGTAGAATCGAGGGTTGAATCAACCGACGGGGAGTTACTTTAACGTTCGCAGAGCGAACTAACGTTACAATGTCAGCGCACAACGAATTCGATCGATGCGACGGCCGAATTATTTATACGATTGAAATTTAATTCGCGCGCTAAGTTATTGGGTCGATGCGGATGCGAATACGATACAATTAATGAAAGACTTCATTTCTAATTCGAAACCATACGTTGCTGTTTGAAATCGACAAATTGTGCGTTTAAAATAGAAAATGCGACCTTGCAAGTGAAAATTGGCTAGGGGAAACTTTGTATTAGGTTTTATTATTATTTCAGACCGTGATTATTGATATTTTTGAACGCAAAAGGTTGTTGATAGACGCCTGATTTCAATCGTTTGGATCACAACCAATTTCGTGCGTTTTTTTTTGTTTTTTTTTTTTTTTTTTGCAAAGTAACGAGAAAAACTGTCCAATTTTTAATAGATCTGTCATGAACATTTCAAATGTTTGAGTGAAGAGCTCGTGAATTTTTATGGTCTAGTAATATTGACCATTAATGGTTGAACGTAAGCGAATATTTATGTATAAAATAAATGACCCAAAAATATTCAAGTCATTCATTCTTTTTATCCGTGACCAAGATTTTTCGAAATATTAGAACAAACCTTTCCTCTTCCCTATCGCAATCAATTAATTATTTAGTTCAGTAGAACCATCAACAAACTCAATTAACTCAATTTATGTATAAATATTTATACAATAAATATAAATTTTTATACTATAAATATAAATTTTTATATAATACATATTAAAATTTATGTATTGGATATTTATATAAATTTCCTCATTTATCTGGTTGGTTATTAGTTTTTCCGACCCAAAAATAGAACTACTTTCTGCTATATTCTCACCAATTTTTCATCTCACGTTGGTGCTTTTATTATTACTTACCTATTTTCAATTATCCTCTTCAATAGAATTTTTTTAATTTCACATGCCGTTTCAACGGAATCGAAGTTCAAACCAATGGCTGCTAATTTATCCTAATGCAGCCATTCCGAACAAGAACTACTTTCCTAGTTCCATTTCCTGGAGTGATTGAAGCTTGCGGTTGCGATACTTGAGAAGTTTCTCGGAGTTTTCAAGCCGGTCGTCTGATTAAACCAACCTACGCTCTACGCACAGACCGCGAAGCTGCTAACCCTCGATCTCAAGCGCAGTTCCACTGCTTTCCGTTTGGAGCTATGTAAAATACGTAATGAACTTTTTCTCCTACAAACAGCCCTTGGCGAGTTTCACGTCCACCGTCCTTTTAATTAGAGAGGGAGTCCCGTTTTAATTTTTTAATGAATACAAAAGCCTCGACGAAGATACAGCTTTCCGCGTGGAACAACCTCGCGTTTTAGACTTTAAGCTTCTCCGTTGCTTTTTAGACGAATTTTTCCCTTTTTGTTTCCCGCTCTTGCTATATAAAAGCGTTACATTTGAGAATGAATAGACATTGACGATAATGTTGTCTGTTGCTTCGCAGCGTTAAAAGAAACTTCCAGACTCGTGTCAACCGGAGCCCTCTTTATTTTAATCTACAAGTTTTTTTATTTTTTATTTTTTTAAGAACCAGAAAATTTCTTACTCTTTCGCAACTTGAAACAAATGGTTTTGACGAGTTTAAACTTTTCTTCCACGAAAGATGAATGAGCTCTCTTTGACAACGACGACAGCACAAAAAATTAGACGTCTTTCAATCGCCATCCCAAACATTTTAAGACCAAATACATACAAATACATTGAGTTATGGGGCCTGGAAAAATTCAATATACAAAATATGCAAAAGTGAAATCGTGGGAAAAAACTCATAACGTGGAGGTACTGTGTGTGATCAAATATACAGAAAATCTGGTGTAATTTGCTAACTATAACAAACATTTTAAGACCTCAAATGTGCAAAAATATTGACTTGTATAGCCTGTAAAGATCAAAACAGAAATAACTTTGAAACGTTATATCTCCAATGTATAGTGTGTTATCAAAAATTCAATAAGAGCTAATTTTGCACATTTACTAGGCGAATATCACCTAAACTTTTCATTGAATTTTATTCATTTTTCAGGAAGATATATTATGGCGATTTATGTCGTTTTTTGACCACTGACAGGCGGACAGACGTACAGACACTTGTTCAGAAAGTAATTCTGAGAGTACAGTACTATGAAAATTTCCTTCAACAGGACCTCCGTTCCAAATTCGATTACAATGTAAACATGGAAGTGAAAATCAAGCTTTTTCTGCTTGCCACAACAAAAGGTGTTTTAAGACCTTTAATGTTCAAAATATTGATTCTTTCGGTCTGTAAAAGTCAAAATAGAAAAAACTTTGATCACGTATTACTTGGAAGTACTGCATGTTATTAAAATCCAATAAATTATAATAATAAAATTTTATGATAATTGGAAATGAGATAACGTCGATGCTCTCATTTCAACCTTATCCCCACGTCGAATATTTTTTATTGGTAATTTTTCTTTGTGTTTTTTTTAAGCAATAAATAAATCCAATTGAAACCGGACTCCCGTTCAGTAAGAATCGCGACTTGCTCCAAATTAAACTCAAAATCGGTGAGACGGTGGATTTCTAAGGATAATGATGATTGGATATCAGCAGGTGGCCCGAAGTGTAATCTCTATGATCACGGCGGAAGCAGGTCTGCAGCTAACGGCTTTGAAAGTTTCGACGGAGAGACCTGGTCCACCGCAGACGAGCCAACTCTGGAGAAAAGAAGTTTGATGGTTCTTGTTCGAGGGGCCGGAGCAAATTGATGTTGTACATTATTCAAGTCCTCCATCCTCTCATTCCTCCACCTGGAGGTAAATACTTCGCTTCTATTAAAGAAAAACCGCCCTCAAAGTAAGGTACACGGTTTTTCCTCGTGGAGATTTTGACGCTTGATTCACAAGACGCTTAAAAACCTATAATTAAAAATAATCGGCGCAGTTTAGTAGCAGCAGAGTAGAAATTAAATGTCCAACCTTTCACTTTTGTAGCATTATTCGCGTTTCCTTGCGAACGTATTTCGTCTTATTTCCCTAGAGCAATAAAAGATTAGAACGAGGACTCTATCGGAAGGAATCGACCGTTGGCGCTAAATTATTACTGTTCCGTTTTTATTGTCCTCCTAAAAACTTATTACGGAGGCCGTTAGGTGAAGTGAAACCGAGGTGGTCGAATAGACTACTAAAACTAAGATGGCCTCCAACGTTGGAACATAGGACAAGGGTCAGAACGTTCTTAGGCAAAAGAGACGGCGCCGAGTGGCTATTAACGAGATAAACAAGATGTATGATGGTGATTTCGGCCGTTCGAAGAACAGGGCGGGTCTTACGAAGGTTTCGCTCCATTTCCGCCAGTAGCGCTCGAGTAAACCACTCAACTTTCTCGAAGGACGATGGAGAAATGTGAACTTGGAGGAAAGGCTCACTAAAGGGCTTTACACTTCCCTCTCATTCCCCTGCCATATCTGGAGAGATCCACGAGGGCAATTTTGGATATCTTCCAAGTTCAACCAAGGGATGGCGGACTTATTAATACGCGCTTCAGTCCCCCGTATATCACTTGGCCAGGAAATTATCACGCGTTCCCACTTCGCACTTTCAAACCGACCGCGAGGCAGCGTACTATGTTCGTACTAATGAACGGTTTAACGTGACCCGCTCACCGGCGGTAAATCAAGCGATTTCGGTTGTGACCTGCGGATCCAACGCGGGGCGTTTTCTTACATTCGATCGTCACACGCTTATTTCGGCTGGAGTTCCTAGTGAACTTAATTTCCGTTCTGCTGGTAGATACAGGGCTAGGTGTACAATGCTCAGTTTAAACAGAAAATCGCCTCAACAGTGATTGATACTCCTTGTTGATTTGATATGCAGGTGCTAATCAATCGAACACGTGTCGTTGATGAGTCTACTCAATTTTTTTTTTTTTTTTTTTGTGATAAAACCGTGTACGTAGTACTGAACATGACGTTCCCACACGTCTTCCAAATCTTCCACTTTCTTGGTGGTTAGGGTGACCCAGCCCTTGCAATCCACCTACGAGAATCCTCCCATGCTTTTAGTTTTGATCTTGCAGACAGGCAGTTTGTTGAGTTCATTCAGTTTTGTCCTAAAGGTAGCATGTTGGATGTACTTGGAAAATTTGAATTCATCAAATGGGCAGGGAAATGTCTAAATGAGGTAATTCCTCAAAGATGTTCTCCACTAATAGGTTCCTTACTATAAAACTTATTCCTTACTATATACCTATTAGGCTGTGGACCTCATGGTTCCACGTCGCCCTGAGGATGCCCGAATGGGCGAAAGTGCTCGGCCAGCAATTAAAAATCTGGAGAATGATTCGCCTGGTTTTCTCCACCTCACAACTCCCGGACATCAAAAAATGTGACGAGAAGGAAAAGAAGAAATAATTTTCCGTACACCGTGCGCCCTCAACACTTTTCCGACCAAACTATGATAGCTAAATTCTTGATATTTTCACCAAAAATCAATCTCGGTCTCACAACGGCCCGATTCTTGAACCACGTTGCTAGCTCAATTTTAAGGGTATTTTTGGGGGGTCTTGAGGGGGAGAAAATTCGTATTTCTAACGTTTTTCAGAAAAGGGTGTACCTATTTGGTATCAATTTCTATAGATTTTTGGACGCTGAATCGAGTGAGACAATCGTGGGGTCGATAGCTTCATTGGTTGTCGAGTTATTGCAGCTTTCGTGTTAAATCTGAGATGTTTCTAGAAATTTGCATGAAGGTATAACTCGAGAGTTTTTGGAGCTATAAAAATCGTTCTCTATTCGTTGGAATGGTCCTCAAACACTCTCTTCAACTATACCGTAGAGCAAAAAATTCAGATTTCGATTTGGTAATTAAGAAAATTAAGAATGATTAAAATTACAATAGTTACTACTGAGTTTTCCCCTATAGTTACCAATCTGTTTTTCGGTTGCAATGTTCACAAATGTTCGGAATAATAAATTACTATCACAAAAATGGATAATCTTCTTAAATCATTATTGAAGCGAAGGAATAATACTGTAACAATCATTTGCAGCATTTTTCACTTTCAGTTTCACCTTCACTTTCACTTTCACTTTCACTTCACTGTTAGCCAATAAGAGTCAAGCTTCCCTTCACCTAGGACTATTTAAAATTTCTGTAGAATTTTCGTATTGTAAGATCGTTTCTGATGATGGCCTGATCGGCGAAATAGATAAAAGAATACAACTCATTTAAAATCAGTGGAATTAGTGAGAATTTCTTTGTCTTTTGTCCTGGTTGGTGTCGGAAAATCGCCTTTGTTATCGATCTTGCGGTTCAAGGTGCCTCATACAACGATTTCCTCTCGCTGAAATCCAACATTTGATGCACAACCAGATCAGACTTGAGGAGAAAGAGCTTTGAGGAGTAATCGCACCTTTAATTAGAGATCTTTCCGTAATTTCTATCCCTATCAATCTGTAAATCAGGTATTCGAATCGAACATTGCCGAGCTAAGTGCTCAACGAAGTACTTCGCGTCCATCTTCCCTCGGAGGGACATCGAGATACTGAATAAATACCTAGATGTATCTACCTTGCGTACTTATTTCGCAAAGGCGGCGGAAACAAATTGTCGGAACTTGAATCGGTCGTTGGAAGGCCATTAATGTTTGAGCAGTGAATCACGGCGAACCCTTTAAGACCCCTTCAACCGCTCACTTACTCAGTCGAGAGAACGCGAAGGAATAATTTACGAGTCTGACCGGAAACGTAGCGTGTCACAGGTTTTCGTACCGATTTACTAAAACTACTCGAAGCTTCCTAAAACTATCACCCATTACGACCTTTTTCTCTAATAATAACGAGTCACCAGTTTTCACAATGTTCAAACCTATGTCCCTCCAACGCGGGATAACCCATTGAATTTTAGCTGACTTCAAAAAGAGAAGGTTACTCTAGTTGACTTGCGGGTTTTTTCGGTTTGTGCTGTTCGCTAGCGTAAGTAAGTCTGATCGGGTTGCTTTTTGTTTCAAAGGGTGACCATCCAAGTCCCATATTGTTTTAAAATCAAATCCATCCAGTAATAACGCTCCCAGTTTTGGAGAAACGCCTGAAAAGGTGATTTTCGCTAAATCAGCCTCTTTTGTCTGGGCAAATTACCGAAAAAAATTCCTCGATTTTTTGCGTTTGTTTGTTATTTTTTACGTAATTTTGTTTATAATTTATCTGCCTATTAGGGCCTAGCTCAACGATCTTATTGTATTTATAATATGCCGTGTAGAAGAGGAAATGCAACAAAAAACGAGATACAAATTTTCAAATTTTTGAAGTTTTTCAATTTTTTTTTTTTTTTCAACCACGTCGATAAAATATGATCATTCTTGCACTCGAAATTACACAACAAGAGCTCTCCAATGTTGCTAAACAATTAGTTCTACCCGGCATAATGAGGGAGTAGTTAATGTTTTTATAGTCATGTTTGGGACCCCATAATTTCTGAATGAAAACTGCTTTTCAATCGTTTGAATCTCAAACTGTTCAAATTTTAGCCTAGCTTGCACTCTAAAGTTTGGTATAAATTAAATTGGAAAATTAAGAAAAATATCATAACTGATCAAAATTGCCAGAGTTGCTGAGGAGTTTTCAGTCATAGTTACCAACATGTAGGAAAAGTTCACAAATTTTCGGAATAGTTACTATCACAAATTTATAGTATTGGTTTTGTTTCAGTTACAGCAACATCAGTAAATATTTTTCTGGATTGTAACCTTTCCGACTGCAAAAGTCGGGTATAATTCTCAAAATAAGCATAATTCATAGTCACTTAGAAAGTATACTCTCGTATATTTCCTAGGAGAATGTTCAGCCCGAGAATTTCTTTTGGTTTTTTCCTATACACCGCGGATATTACATTCCCTTCGTCTGTTTTAGAGAGAGCAACCCTTCAGTTATACAACGTCCAACAGCAGCAACCCGTGTTTTCTATTGCGTTTATACATCAATCAGTTTGACAGGTTAAGCGTTGCAGGTGGCGAGGCAGCGCGGAGATTGGACGGCGCAGAGGAAAAACATTCTATACATGAATAATAGGATACTAGAAGCGTAGCCGGATAAATCCAACAAATTGAAAATCGGCCTAACTTTAGTTTAAATAACTGGTCGAATAAAAAAATTTTTGCCTCAGACCGAATGCAATTCGAAGCTTTTCACATTACCTAATAATTCGAATTACCGGTACAATAGGAAAGTAAGAGGATTTATCGCACGTTGGCACACGATTCGTTGCGGTAGCGCATACTAACTAAGGGTTGGTCATAAAATAAAGTAAATGGACGATATTCTTAGAGTCGCACAGAAACGAGGACGAGATAATGCGTTACCGTCATGCGATAGACGCCATTACAAACGGACTGTATATCGATTCGAAATTATTTTACTGCAGGGTGTCTCACTTGTTGCTAAAGCGGAGCTTTTAACGTAATATGGAATATAATAAAATGAACGATGAATTCGAGGGAAATTTGGTGATTGTGCGAAACCAGTTATAGCTCTAATCAACCTATTAACTCTTCTCGACAGCTAGAGTCAAACTAGGGTGAAAATCGAGCACTTTGAAATACAAATTGCAGTAAAATAATTAAACTATATAAGAATATTCAATTAGAAGAAATATCCAATATGGAGAAAAAACGGAATATTCAATAATATCAATATCAAATATTCAATATGAGGAATATTCAATAAGAAGAAAAACGGAATTAATTTTAATCGAGTAAAGAATATTTTCGTTTATAAAAATAACGATCAAAATTAAATCAAGCGGAATGAATAATTATTTTAATTTAAAGTAGCAAAAATTTCACTTTCAACTTGGAAAAATATTAAGTAGCTCACTGCATTAGCCAACAGCTACTAGGAATAATTCCCATTTCATAAAGCCGATTCCAATCTCACATTTTTACATAGATGAGAAGTAGCACAGCCGAGCAATAAATCAGATCGAAGTCTTATCTAAGGGCATCAAATTCTGTGCGAGCGCTTATATGTTTTCCCCCAGAGTAGCGTTAATCAAGTCGACTGCTGAAACAACCCCTGTTCGCACATAAATTGCTGCTCGTAAGATAGTAACGCATTAATTAGACGAGAGCTTTCCTTTTCCATAGCTACCTTTTGACTTCGGAAGAAGAACGAAGGAAGCTGTTTATCAACTGTATCGGTACCGTATTGGACACCAATTCGACCGCGTTTTATTGGAAAACAATACGAAATGTGATAATATTAAATTCCTTCGGGAAACTATACGAGAGCATAAATTGATCAAGGGAGTGCCAGAAAAATTGGTAAGTTTACACGTGCGGTTAAAAATATTCAAATCCTCTTTCGCCAGAAACCTACACAATTATGAGAATTTTTCATTTTTCCGTTTTTGGTTTATTATTCAATAATAAACCATTGTAATCGCCAAAGAAAACAACATTTTTCTAACCCCCTCGAAATTTGATGTTTTACGTTTCAAGGCCTGTAGAATCCGAATATCCAATAAAAAAAATTCTGTCCGTCCGCCGTCAACACTTTTCTGACAAAACTATAAGAGCTAAATTCTTGAAATTTTCACCAAAAATCAATTTTGGTCTGACAATGGCTCAATTCTTTAGCCAAATCGCCACCTCAATTGTAAGGGTATTTTTGAAGGGGAGAAAATTCGTATTTTCCAACGACTTCCAGAAAAAAAAAAAATCGTATTTTCCAACGACTTCCAGAAAATGGTGTATTAGGTACCAATTTCTATAGATTTCTGGACGCTGAATCGGATGAGACCAATGAGACCAGCTTTATTGGTTCTCGAGTTATCGTTGCTTTTGTGTCGAATTTGGGAGATTTTTAGAAGTTTGGCATGAGGGTATAACTCGAGAGTTCGTGGAGCTATAAAAATCGTTGTATACTCGTCGGAATGCTCGTAGAACACTATCTCCAGCTGTACCGATAGGCAAAAAATTTAGCTTTTAATTAGGAAAGTAAGAAAAATAAAAATGATCAAAATGACAATAGTTGCTACGGAGTCTTCCCATATAGTAACCATCTGTTTTTCGGTGGGAACGTTCACAAATGTTCGGAATAATTACCATCACAAATGGATAGTGTTCTCAAATCATTATTGAAGCGAAGGAATAATAAACCACTGTACAATAATTTGAAGCGGTATTTTTTTTTTTTTTTTTTTTTTTTTTTTTTTAGGTATTACATTATAACGGATGATGAGCAAGGGAGAAAAGACGATTCATCATTGGGGTCGACGTCGCTTTGCCAAAACTCATTTACGTTGTTATGATCGCCGATGGAATTGTTGAACTTTCATTTCCGTCGATTGAAAAATCGATAACATGCCCGCCTCATTTCCCACAGCCCGTTCGAATAATCCGCTTAAGAGCTTTTGAGAGAGAACCTCACACTCCAAGTGGGGAATTAATTTTCCAGAAGATATTCTCTAGGGCAGGATGAGAGGAATCGATACGGGAAAACGCAATCTCTTGCAGGCGAAGAAAGCGTACTATAGAATGGAACAGTACTGTACTCGGTGGCCAAGATGAACGAGGAACCGAGAAGGAAAGGATCGTGGTCCTTGTCGAATGCTCTCAAAGATGAACCCAAAGCCTTCTCGAGTGCTTTCGTTGTTAGCTAAGAACGGAAGCGATTGCGATTAGCGGCGGTAGAAATGGGAAATGGCGTGATGAAATGAAAACAGGGGAACTGAATGCTCCAACCAGACAGCCTACTTCGATCCACCTTTTACACAATCTAAATCTGTAAATATGATTAAAAGTCTCCCTCCGAAGGGAGAAACGATTGCTACAATATAAGCTTCGCTCAGTCATGGGACAAGCATGCAAAAGTAATCAAGTGTTCATTCTGCACCTGCGACAAGAAAGTTTAACCTTGCGTTTCAATAGATATACCGAAGGGGAGTTGAGATAAATGGTCGGAAACAACTTGGCAAGTTATTCGTAATATTAGCTACATCTAAATTCGGTCGCAAGATAACAACATTTTTACTCTCATGTGTACATAGTAAATAGGAGTATTTTGATCGTCTGAAAATTCCAATTTGGAACGGACGTGAGCCATAAAAAAAATAATAATAATAAAAAATAAAATTTAAAAAAATTGTTTTTGACTGAAAAGTGATAGGCTATAATAAATGGGTTTTTTAAAACTATAATTATACTTGAATGTTTTTTAGGTTTATTTGAGATGACTGCTATTAAAATTTAGTGTACTTAGTTTCCTCTAAAACGTTTTCCAATTTTGTGCAATAATGAGAGTAAAAAATGGATAATAAAAATAATTGTTAGGAGTAATTACATTACTGAAAGACCATAAACGTGGATTGCTTTAGTTCTCATTACGGATGGTAATATTTAAAAGCAAAGCCCTACTGAACTTTCAAAAGGTCAAATTCTCAAATACTTTTACTCCGGCGGTCCGTATAGACTGGATCAGTTCAGGCCAACTACGAGCAGAGACGACACGAAAGGGAGATCTATTTCGCATCTTCTTGCATAGAATGCGGTGTTTCACGGAATATCTTGATCGCCTCGATAGAGTGGGTAAATTTGATATTCAAGCATCTCCTTGATTATCGCCTCTTCAGCGATCGCAAGGTAGTTGGTGTGAATTGTTTGACAACAGCCACTTCGAGAATTAATCTACCGTAAGAGTCCCTCGTTCTGCTGCAGGAGCATTAACGTCCCACGAAGCGTTAACCTCATCTCGGTGTCGATAATAACCGGTAAAGGTTCCGGGTCAGAAACGCAGAGATGAATAAGAGATGGCGATTCAACACGCGCTTACGACCTAGGAATAAGGCGTTTCCAGGAAGCTACGTTCCCAACTCGGCTTCCTTTCCTCTATATCGATCAAAACAGAGTCTATATCCAGTTCTTCAGAATGAAGGCGCGCTAGAATTCGCAACGAGAAAGCCGATGACGGGGTGCAGGGCCCCGACCTACTCGGCGGAATACGTAATTTTCTACCAAGCATCGCACACTCAGCAGTTCGCTTCGCTAGGCCATTTCACAGCATTACACGACGACAAGGGGTTGCAATATAAAACGGGGTTTTCACGTTCGAGTAGATTTGCTCACGGGGCTGGCAAAGAATCAAAAGAATTACAATAATTACGTTTTAATTTCAGCTGAAGCGATAACTCCATAATGTAACATTTTACCTTGAGTTGTAACGGCGAAATATCCGGCTTTATCGACTCACCTGCGAAATAAATAATAAATAAGGATGATAAAATGTGCGACAGAATGAAATCTGCAATGGACGCTCGTGAAGATTCATAATGATCAATAGCTATAATATTGATCGTTTGTATTCATCGACTATGCTCGAGTAATCTTGCCATGGGTGAAAGAGCGGAAGAAATTGTTTCCTCTTTTTCCCCGACACCTACCACCTATGATGAAACGTTGGCAAAATTTGATTCCTACATTATGCCAAAAAAAATTTGATGTACGAAAGAACCAAATTCCTTCGACACAAGCAAAATAGTGATTCGGCAGAGAAGTTTATCACAGATCTTCATTCCTTGGCATAAAATGAACATAAAACATGTGTCCTATGTGTGTGGAAACGTGCTGACCCATTTTCCCGAATGAGTAAACCTGTGCAAAACTAGCGTGAAATGGCACACGTTTCACGTATAAGATCAACTTGGAAGACACTCGTGTTGCGAATAGATTCGTATAAAGACAGTGAAAGGTGAAACCGTTTTTAAACTATTTCTACTATATTTCTTTTCCTTCTCGTCGCATATCTTGATGTCCGTCGCATATCTTGATGTGGTTTTTCTGTGCCTCATGGGGGTTGTGAGGTGGAGAAAAACCAGGCGACTCATTCACTCCAATTCTTTATAAGCTGGCCGAGCACTTTCGCCCATTCGGGCATCCTCAGGGCGACGTGGAGCCATAGTGCCCACAGCCCTAATGGCTCCACGTCGCCCTGAGGATGCCCGAATGGGCGAAAGTGCTCGGCTAGCTAATAAACTATTTCTACTATAGTTATTCCATACAATACCGTATCGCGGGTTAGAATAATGTCCTTCGAACGTCGGCAGCTCAATTATTGTTATAACGGCACACTTTATCAGGACTATCACATTCGCAGCTTGCGAGTACATGTCTCCTTCAGAGGGTAATAAAAACGGGTATTTCCTCCGCTGATTTACGTTTATGGCGACCTGCTTCAGTCGTGTGGGGTTCGCTGTTTTATTCGAGCCCTTTCGGTAAGATACGACGGTATTGGAACGTTCGGTAAAGAAATAATAGGTCACCAGTGTTTCTTTTTAGGGCGAGAAATTCGAGAAAAAAAACAAGAAGCTTTTATGGGAAATCCGAGAATGTTCTAGATATTATCTTATTCAATATGAAAAATTTTGAGAAGACATTATTTGACCATTGACAGTTATTTTACTAATTCGTACCGTTGATTACGGCCAAGATTCTGCAGATTCTTTGCAGCTAATCAAGGTTTCTGAAAATTCCCTCATTTGCAGTACTGGATTGATGGAAATTTCGTGATGTTCAGTTTGCAAATGCTAATTTTCTCGCCTTGTATTCAATGTAATTTTGAAATTTGAATTGAACCCTCATTACGAAAGCTACAGCTCCCTCCCAACCACAATCACCAAAAGCCTTCTAATGGAAAGCTTCGCCGTTTGTTCCTTTGCTGACGGAACCTACCTTTTTGTAGCTGCCAGTTTTCTTTCTTCGTATTGTTCTAAACCTCAAAAATCGATGTACTAGGTTCGATACGGAAGCAGATATCGCTGATTTGTTATTTGAGTCAGTTTTGAAAAGATTGGCTCAAGTCGAAAGGGGAAATGAGCAAATTCTCTGGACCAAGTGAAGGATAAAGCAGCTACTATTCCGCTTCGATTCGGAACAAATGGCTTGGAAACAATTGCGGGTTCCAGATCCGAAGGTATTATTGGCATAGCTAGAAGATTGCGTTGAAATAGAAACAGTTGTGGATTCTTGGACACCATTTCGCTCTAGGGGCGAAAATCGTGCGAAATTGCTCGGTAGAAATACCCAATCCGCTCAAAGAACATACAGAAAAAAATGATTGTGCAGTGGTTTATTATTCCTTCGCTTCAATATTGATTTAAGAACACTATCCATTTGTGATGGTAATTATTCCAAACATTTGTGAACGTTCGCACCAAAAAAACAGATTGGTAACTATCGGGGAAAATTCCGTAGCAACTATTGTAATTTTAATCATTTTTATTTTTTCCTTTTTTTTAAGCTAAATTTTTTGCCTAACGGTACAGCTGAAGAGAGTGTTTGACGACCATTCCAATGAGTATAGAACGATTTTTATAGCTCCAAGACAATTATTGGCATTCAAATTTGTACCGATCGGCGAAAAAGTCCAATAAAAACGAGACAATTCAGTGACGAGCAGCAATTTTACGAAGGGCTGACTGTATTAGATAAACGTAACGTTCTATCAGAAACTTTGACGGGGCATGGGCGTTAGAATGGCAGCTCTAGAAGCTCGAAGAAACGACCACTGAGTGAAAGATTAACGAAGCGAAGTAATTTCATTGTCAGTTGACCGCTTCTGACAGTTTCGGCAGTTTCACACGTCGCCTCCGACCTCAAACGCCTCGGACGGTCGATGAAAAGGGTCGTCCAAGTGATGTCATTTAATAATACCTGAGGCTATATGAAGGCTAAGATACGTATCGAATAATGGAGTTGGATTTCACTTTAACTGGAATGACGAAAGTCAGATTTCATCCCAATTAGAAGTGACGAAAGCTACGAGGCTTGTCCCAAAAGTAAGGTCTCCATATTTTTAAAAAATCGAAAAAATATTTTTATTGAACTTTTTTGACATGAATGTATTCAGTATATGTTCACTATTTTTCAACGTAGTCATTCGTAGTTCCTATGAAAGAGAAGTTTCGAAACAATCTATAAACTGAGATTGATTTATAGTTATTGGATATGATGATTCTTGAACGTTGTTCAAAACACGTAGAACGGTTTTGGTTGTTCATTTAATAATAAACCATTCTAATCGCCCAAGAAAAAATTTTCTAACCCCCTTCAAAATTCAATTTTTTTGCGTTTCAAGGCAAAATAAAAAAAAATAAATAAATTAAAAAAAAAAAATTCTGTCTATCCACCGTACGCTGTCAAAACTTTTCCGGCCAAACTATAATAGCTAGATTCTTGAAATTTTCATCAAAAATCAATCCCAGCCTCACAACGGCCCAATTTTTGAATCACATCGCTAGCTCAATGTTAAGGGTATTTTTGGGGGGTTTTGAGGAGGAGAAAATTCGTATTTTCCAAGGTTTTTCAGAAAAAAGGTGTATTTGGTATCAATCTCTATAGATTTTTGGACGCGAATCGAACGAGACCATCGCGAAGTCGATAGCTTCATTGGTACTCAAGTTATCACAACTTTTGTTTCGAATTTGGGAGATTTTCAGAAATTAGGCGTGAGGTTATAACTTGAGAGTTCTCGGAACTATAAAAATCGTTCTATAGTGGAATGCTCGTCGATCACTCTCTTCAACTATACCGTAAGGCGAAACATTCAGATTTTAATTTGAAAATTAAGAAAAACAAAATGATTAAAATGACGAGTTGCTACGGAGTTTTCCCCTATAGTTACCAAGCTGCTTTTCGGTGGGAACGTTCACAAAAGGTCGGAATAACTACTATCACAAATGGATAATCTTCCTAAATCGTTATTGCAGCGAAGGAATAATAAACCACTGTACAATCATTTGCAGCGTTTTTTAGGAGTCTTCCTTTTGAAAAAATTGCGATTTCTCACACAGCCTTTTTATGCGGCGTTTATCAAAAATACAACGATATAGTCCTTATTTCTCCGAGTTGGAAGGGCGGAAAGGAGAGAGAGCGCGAGGACGACGCTTCGAATACAAATGTGGGGAGTCGTCATATTGATCACGAGATCTCCTGCTGACGGCTTGGCCAAAGGAGAGGCCAAGAATAGCACGATTTCTTTGAGATCATAATTTTCAAGGCTGTGGACCCTATGGCTCCACGTCGGCCTGAGGATGCCCAAATTGGCGAAAGTGCTCGGCCAGCTAGTAAAGAATTGGAGAATGAGTCGCCTGGTTTTTCTCCACCTCACAACCCCCGGACATAATTTTTAAGAATCATCCAAGACGATTATTCCTTCGAGCCACATAATGAGCGGATTTATAGGGAAAAATAATAAATTAATAATAATAATAGCGGTTTAAAAATAATTTGATATCGAGCTGAGTTTGGAAACCCAAGGAAAGGAAATAATCATTGAAAAATCGTTTTAGTGAGCGTATTTAGTGCATATAGTTGTGAGTAAATGGTGATGATCAGCTTTCAAAGAAAATGAGTTTATCAAGGATTCAATAAATTACGTGGACAATATGAAAAAAATATGAAATATTAAATTTTTATTTCTGGTTCTTTCGAGTTAAAATTTTTATTTCTAGATCCGTTTGAGGTAAAACTCTCGATATTTAAATACTTGATTTCGATTCAATGGCGTCCTCGTTATTACTCTATTTCAATTATTACCCTGAATCCGAATCTTCGGGTGTAAATTCAGTGAACTCACAATGCCAATGATTTGAGTTTTTATAGCTTACTCAGTTCTTTTGTTGGTGAATAATCGAATAAAAACGGAAAAGAGTGGCGTGAAAGATGGCAACCGTTGGCTGAATATGGCGAACAAACCTTTAAAGGCGAGTTTACGATCGTTTCAAGTATTCATATATCGTTTTGAATTTTCCCCATATCCCTATGAAAATATTCTGTCCCTGAATGGGCCGTTAGGATTCAGAACCCCAAAAATGATGATCCGACGGTCGCACCTCGAACGAACATACAAAAATATTACCCTTATAAATCAGAACACTCGACTGTTCAGAATTGCTTCACTTTTCCCCAATAAAATTACACCCGCAGAATACTTCCTGACGGTATTTTTCTTCAGGCGGGAATAATACATAATATTGCATGATACCATACTATCGTTCCACGAGCCTCTTTTTTCAGACAATCGCGAAAAAAAAAAAAAACACACACACACACACACAACTTCATTTTGTATAGAGGAAAGCGAATTTTTGTAGAAAATGAGAACCTATTTTGTGTTGAGGATCGCTTCCGGTGAAATTCATCGGATCAATACTCCTCCTTCCCTTAGAAACCAACACCTTTGACCGACCAAAGTTACCAGTACACGAATCCAAAACTTGGCGCGCCCATCCTATAAACAAGCGAACTGTAATCCGCCTTCGAAAACCTCGCTTTCCCGCATTCCGGTTTACATATTAATTGTTCGTAATCCTTTCAACGCAGGATTACCTTCCTTCGTAGAACAGTTTGGCCTCGGGGAGTTGGTAGGTTAAACATCCTGAATGGAGGTCCGGAAAATTGAATGGGGGAGAACAAAATAGACTTTCGAGCCTGACCTGAGAGAGGACCGAGGGCGTATTGCCTACGCAAGTTACTATATAATAACTTGGGGCTCGGAATCGCATTTAATTTCTCATCACCGAAACAGCTTCCAATATAGGAAAGATTCGGGTGAAAAGAGAGCTTAAATGAGTTATGTTCATACAGATATTTCTATCAAATAGAACTATTTGATGTCGCCTTCGCACTGACTGTTTCTTGAGTCAATCGCAATCTCTGGTGTACTGTGCTAAACTCAAAATTACTCTGAACAAACTATCGGTAATATATCTCACCGCTATTTTGTTTTAATTTTTTTATTGCTGTTAATTTTTATTTTTATTTTTTAGTATTTATTGGAGAACGAGATGATATTGTATTAAATACAAATTTTGTTGGAAATCTAAATCAGCCCTCGGATCGAAATTGTAATTTTTATTAAATTCTTCCTGGTTGACGTGATTTTAGAGGGAGCCAAAATTTAACAGCCACCTGCCTACGTCAAGGCTAGGAGCAGCACTAGTTTAGAAACAAACATTTTCCGCACACTTCAGCTGAAGCCGCGTGCGCATATATCAAACCGGAGGAGAGAACTAGTGTAAATATCACCGAGTTTCTCGCTGGGTTGTTAATGAATCTCCTTTGAACGTCTCGCAAAGCCGTGGAAACTCAGACCTTTTCTTCTTCGGCTTTCCTGACTGACATTTGCCAACGACGTCGAGGAGATGCGAATCTTACGCTAATTAACAGGAATTCTCTGTTATCTCGATTGTTTTTGGAACGCTAGCCGTAATTTATTTTTAATACCAAAAACTAGACTCTTCTGAAAATGTCGATTTTTAAAATCTAATTCAAGGTGAATCAGATCGATTTTCTAGCGAATGTGCAGCAGGCTATTCATACCTTTCCGTCCAATACTAAGCAATGAGGTTAATTTCAATTTGAGGAAGGAAAGTGCGGCTTTCAATGTAGGTAATTTAACGCGGTATTGTATGAACTCGCAGGGGAATCAGGAAGAGGGGGCTCAACGGTTTCCAGTCGAGGCTTTGGATCAATAATAGAAACATCCCGTTTCGCTTCCGAAAAGGTTGAGGGTGCGGGCAGCAGGAGGTTGAAATTAGGAGTGGAAGGCTCAATTGAAGAGTCTCCAGTAGAGCCGTCCTTTCGAACCAGGCTGACCCTTGGGGACTCCCTCTGTCTCCCTCTGATTTCTCTTTTCTTCTCAGTTTTTTGGGCAACATGGCCCATTTTACGGCCTGGAATTAGAACCCGAATGCGAAGCTGTGTCCATGTTATTTGCATGCATCAATAATTTCCTCTCCAGGCCGATACACCAGCTAAAACTCAGACTTAGTAATATTGCCTGAAAGACCGGTTGTACGGACTAAATACATTCTATATGCGAATTTTTATCCCTCGATAAATTCCAAAATGTAATACTGTAAATGAAAAATTATAAAGCAGATTGGTCAGTTTAGCTTCTTTATTTAGGCAACAATGTTGATACGCTATGGTTTTTAATATATCACCTCCTGCTATAATAGGCGAAAATAATATTTCCACAGGAATATTTTGTAAATATTTAAACGGGAATATTTTTCCAAAAATTCAAAAGTAATATTTTTTCAAAAATTCAAAAGGAATATTTTGGAAATAATTCAACAAGAATATTGTGGAAATAAATTCTTCTTTAAAAAAAAGAAAAATTTTCAGAAGTTTACCTACTGAAAACTTTTTCAGAATGTCAATATTTCAGGAATTTCCCAAATAATTAAAATTTCAAAGACGAATATGTTTCTAGAAAATGGCTACAATAATAAATGTCAGCGTTACGTAATATAGGGATTTCTCCTTTTTTTGCTGAGAAAGATAGTTGATTAGTTTAGAAATTATCCTTGCATTTGGGCCAAGGACGAATAAAATGCCAGCATGATTTTTTTCATATTCTAAAATTTGTTATTAATTCGCCTTTTACTTTTTCATCAAGTTATTACCTAAGTTGCCTACTAGGCAATTCCTCATTCAAGCAAGACTGATATATTCAGAGGATTCCAATGTGAACGGGCCTCAACGAAAAAGTCGAAATAAGTAAGGATATTGAAACGTGAATGAAATAAATCCGAGAAGGTAAAAGCGCGGCTTTTTCATTATTTGAGCGGAGCTCTTTTTCGCGATCGCATTTAAATGAAAATCCTTCTATCTCACCGCGCCGAGAAAAAACCTTTTCTTGGCCAAAAAGCCTAATATTGCCTGCCTTATGTGAGCTAAACGCAATTTAACGGATTTTCGGAGGAAGGGGATCTCTGAGTAGCTGATTCCGCCGAACTGAAGAAGGCAAATCAATTCATAGGGGTTGGTTTGAAAATTGGAGTGGAATATGAATCCGTAATTGATCAAAGGTTGCGGGAAAATTCCTTCTTTTATGCGCATATTTTGTCGAGGACTCTACAATAAAGCCGGGTTCACTTTTAAAGGGGATATCACCGTGTGGCGAAGGAAATTACGATGTACTGTTTTCTCTACAGGTTTGTTTCGGGTTTGTATTCGGGGGGGGGGGGGGGGGTCCCATTTTTCAACCCTTTGTGAGGTTTTGGTCAATATTGCTGGAATATACACGAAAAACATTAAAATATTCAACTCCGAACGTTCTTTTCGTCCATTTACTGCAAAAGAAACAAAGAATGAAGCATATATTATTGATATACACATCATCAACTATCATTATGCTGAATTTCAGCGAAATCGAAGTCAAAAAATTTTTCACGAAAAATCCAAGAGGGTACCCCTGCGATTTTTTTCAACCGATCAGTTAACGATTTTTTACTCCTCTCTCAATAGGGTTAAAAATCTGAAATTTTCAGGAAATTTGTATCTTACCAAGATGTATTTTTGTGATTTTTTTAAATTTTCGGAAAAATTTGCAAGTGGTTCAAAAAAATTAGTTTTTGTAAGCTCAAAAACTAACCTTTAACCATGGTTTTCGGGGTCAAAATTCATTTGAATCAATGGTTTTATTATGCAGGACTCTCCATTCAAACGCCTTACACACGTACATAGCAAAAAATTTGGTGAAAAAATTTAAACAGAGGCACAGAAATTATTTTCCTTAAATCGAGTTTTTCACGCTCCGTTGGCAACGGTAAGGGCGAAAAATTACATTTTCGTTTTCATACGAGTTTGAAAGCTATTCTTATAGTAAATTTAACGCTGAATCCGAATTCGACTTCAAAACGACAAAATTTTGACGACAACTATGTTTCTCACATTTTTAGTACTACACCGTTGATATGTTTTTCAACTTTGAAAAATCGCTGCAAATACTGCAAAGTACTGTTAAATTTTAATTAACTAATGATCCCTACTGGAAATTAGACTTAAAATCAAATGAGAAGTCAAAAGAATCGAATTCAGACAATTAATAATACTTTTTGAATTTTTTTCGATTTTCATCCTTTTGGAGTTTTTACTTTAGAATTTTTTTTCGTCATGTTCGCGAATTTTGAAGGCGTTAAAATGGCATTATTTTAATTTTTGAAAACTTGACAAAGACATTCATTTAATCCAACGACTTCTTATGACTATTACAGAATGGTACACGTTTTTGAGTGGTCTTTCATCATACTTTATGGTTTATTATTCAATAATTAAAAATTGCAATCGTCCAAAAAAATTTCTACCCCCCCTCAAAATTTGATGAATTACTTTTCAAAGCGTGTAGTATCCGAATATCCAATAAAAAAAATGCTGTCTATCCGCCGTCAACACTTTTCCGACGACCAAACTATAGTAGCTACATTCTTGAAATTTTCACAAAAAATCAATCTCGGTCTCACAACGGCCCAATTTTTGAACCACATTGCTAGCTCAATCTTAAGGGTATTTTTGAGGGGGAGAAAATTCTTATTTTCGAATGTTTTTCGGACAAAGGTGTGTTTGGCATTTCTGTAGATTTTTGGACGCTAAATCGAATGAGACTATCGTGGGGTCGATAACTTTAACGGATCACAAATTATTGCAGCTTTATTGTCGAATTTTTGAGGTTTTCGGAACTTCTCAATATTTGAAAGTTTAGAAAAATAAAAATGATTAAAATTACAATAGTTGCTACGGAGTTTTCCTTTATAGTCACCAATCTGTTTTTCGGTTGGAACGTTCACACACGGTCAGAATAATTACTATCAGAAATGGATAGTCTTCTCAAATCATTGAAGCGAAGGAATAATAAAACACTGAACAATCATTTGCAGCGTTTTTATATGGAAACCGGTTCGCCGCGTTTCAGTCGCTCTTTAGTAGAAACGAAGTAATTTATTTAGTTTCATAGTTGACTCCAACAAACGTAACCTGAATCGTCGGCGCTGGCGAATGGCTGAATAATTAGAACCTAAAGGGAAATTCTCGGCTGCGCAGGCTGGTCGATTCTCAAAAGCGCAGTTCCCCTGAATGGGCCTCTGATATGGAGGACAATTACTGCCAGTCAATCAATCATTTCGTGGCTCGTGCGGTGGAAAACGGTATATCCATTAACTTGGGAAAAGCCAACGTCGAAGTACTTCAGTTGCTGCGGTCGCCTGATTTTAGCCTGTGCTAAGCCGCGTAGGCCTAGGTCAGACCATTATTTGCAATGGCGATGAACGCTCGCTTTTCTCGATTCGTACCCTCGTTTACCTCGTATCCTCTATGTTCCATCCTCTGTCCGATCCCATCATCCATTCGAGCTCTATTCGGCCGGAATCCTCGCTAATAGCGGCGCGATTAAGGGACCATCTGGACATTTCCAGCCATCTGAGGAAATTCGAGATGGCGAGAGAAGTTCAACAAGATGAGAGAACTCATCAAGACCAACGACCGACGACTACAGTGTCATCAATCATTTTCGAGCCACCGCGTTTCGACTCGAGTAATCTGATTTTCCGTTTTATCCCTGTTAACATTAAATTTCCCCTCAGATGATGAACTAGTTGGCTCGAGATTTTATCCAGGTTAATATATAGTCGATTATCAGAGCTATGGGGTGGAATTTTTTTAAAAATCAGTTATGTAAAATTATTTGGTCTCATATTATTTCTCGAAAACAAACCGTCCTAGAAAAAATTCCGAGCCCTTAGAATTGCAAATATTTTATTCATATTGTCCCAATCGTTTTCCCAGCAGTGAATTTAATTCCTCTCCGATTCCGAACTTGTAAGAATAATTTTTTCGTACGATGGCGTTGGAGTTTCTGGTGGATCCGGAAATTTCGCCCGATTGAAAAATTGATCCAATTTTCCGACTCACTTCCTGCACTCCCGCGATACACGTGGCGGAAATAAGATTCTGTTACCGCCGGGCAGGTTGAACGCCGCAAGAAATTGTCCCACATCGTAGATTGTTATGGAGGAAAAATTCGGCCATCTATGATTTCGAAGGTGAAGTCAATTCTGTATCTAATCTAAAGGTAAGTTTTCGGGTGAATCGATCGTGCGATATTGTATTCACTAGTTAAGCAACAATGAATGCCATAATTTATTCATCTTAGATTCTTAAATTCCTGCCAAATAAATAGTTGAATGGTGAATTTACTGACTCGATGTTCTGTTTGAAAGCTAAACCAAATCCATAATCCCTCTATATAATTAGGAATAGAATGGCGGACCTAATGAAAAATAACTCAATTGAAATCTGGTCCAAATTTAGGCTAGATTAAGCTTAACACTGGTTGCTGAATTTAACTGTTGACGGATAAACTAAATTGTAAAAACAAACCGCTGTACTTAGCGTTAAATTCATTTCAGAATACATTCAACTACGCATAAATTCGACGTTGAAGCGTTTAGATTCGAATTCATTGCTGAACTCAGATTAGGTTTGATTTTTTTTTTTAATGCATTTATATGATTAGAAAAAAAAATAATAATAACTGGTTCATAACACATATTTATGAAAATAATTAAATGCTCCGAATCTTGGGATCTAAGAGTCGGAGTCAATATCAGTCAGTACCAAACTATCGAACATAAATCTAAAATAATTCTTCTATAGAATATAAATGTACATGCGTTTTTTTTTTTTTTTTTTTTTTTTTTTTTTTTTTTTTTTTTTTTTTTGTAAAGGAACATTGTGTTTAACCAGCTCCGTCTGAAGCCGATTGTAAATTTGTAAATATCAATCTCCCATATATAAATTGCGCATTCATTTTTGGTTTTGAGAGTGCTATTCTATCACCTGATCTTGTAGTATTCTTAATTCTAAATAACTTCCAAGCAAATACATCCGATATACATATTGAAGCTTGGTATAATCTCAGAATCATAAATATTCAGGATCGAAAACAGACCCGCGTTCGCTATTAAATTCAAAATGAACATTTCAATATTAGACACTCCAAAAACCGATTTTCTGTTGATATTCTCCGATTGATTCGGTGAATGCTGAACGATAAATCTTTAATCTTGTGCAGTTCTATTTTCAAACAGTCAAATCTCAATTCCTTCGAGTTTAGTTGAACGGTTAAGAAAATAAAAACACTCGGCCGCCGATTAAGTCGGCCGGGACCTCGGGTAAATTGAACAGAAGAAGAGAAACAGCCATTACTTGCCCTAGCACAAACTCCCACCTGTCCCAGCGCTATTTAATCGGTCCAGGGGTAGTTTTATCGATCCGAAGTCGTCGGAGGGAGCAAAAGTTGCGCTTCGTCGGTGAGGAAGGAAAAGGAAAGTGATGTGCTACGGTTCGCTACTGGTGATGTGCTTCAGGAGAGGGGACACGTGCTTCCCTCGTCGGCCGAGTCAACGAAAAATACCAAACGAGAGGAACGTTGGCCCGGCGACCTCCCCGTCCGTCTCCTCGTTCTCTTTTCCTTCGCTTCCAAAGATAAATTGCAGGTGTTAGCTCATTAGCTTCTAGCCGCCCTCACCTTCGAAACCCTAAGCGTAACCTTCCCCCAAAAACCGAGAAACGTTCCCTCCCTTGCGAGAATTAGGGGAGTTTGGGGAAATACGTGGTCGCTCTTCTGGCGAAGCTTTCCTTCACAAGCCTTTCCTTGTTCGGCAGGAAAGCTTAGCAGAGGAATAGGCTCGGTCGATGCGGTCGATCAATCCGATGTTGACGAGCTTCGGATTTATTGGGTTCGTTAATTTGAACAGCGGTTACCGAGGGAAAGAAAACTCGCGAGTTAAATCTTGATTAATTTTCGTCGATATTAATTATAAGGAAGAATGTAATATCATTTTAATAAGGATGCTCCTAATATTCCTTTCAGACGTACTCTCCGTAAATTACCTCGAAAAATATGAATATCTAACAGATTATACTATCAAGTATTTATTATCAAGAATAAACTAGAGCGATCGAAGCAATTTTAATCCGATTTGGAAACGTTGGATGTTTCATTTCCCAACTTGAAATAAATATTTCACCGCGTTCACGTCGCTACATGTTTAGTTAGTGCGGAACAAGACTTGAAAGAGAGATAAAAGAGGGCACTTTTTAACGTCAACATCACCCGAAAGTCTATACCAGCGGTTGACTTGAATTTCTGATGGCAAACCACGACACGGCCGTTAGCGGCGCGAGGAAATTTCCTATCTGGGTCGGAGAGCGTGAAAAACAACGGCAAAAAGTCGACAGAGGAGATCTTTATGAACTATTCAAGTTCACCAAGCGACACTATGAAAGTTACTTGCTCAAAACACGTTCGCCCATACTCCATAGCGAAACCGTGGATGCCGATGTGAAATATTGAGCGACCGGAGAGGAAGCTAAAGGTTCTTTTTAAAAGAGATAGTCATCTTTTTTGCACGAGTATAACTTACGCCTGCTTTAGGTCCGCCGACGGGTAGGAGTCGAGTTAGGTTGCAATGTGGGGCATAATATGTGATGAGGGTAAGGTTGTTTTTATCTCTGTTCCAGAGGCATCCTATTCCATGAACGGCTGCGTTCCACTAGCAGAAAGAGAAGCGTATGATGTTACGCAAACGAAGATTTCCCAGTACGTGTATGTTACGCAACGTGAGCGGATAAAGTAAACCTCGGCTGAACGGAAGGACTTTTTCTACCCCATGGAACCGCGTAATCGAGATACCGTTGAAGCATTAGATCACAATAACCGTCTATTGGTCTGGTAGTCTAAAGGTACTCTGGGACGAGGTAAAAAAAATTCTCAATCAGCAGGAAGTTTTTTTTTTTCCATGAAATATATTAGAAAAACGCTGCAAATGACTTTACAGAGGTTTATTATTCCTTCGCTTCAATAATCATTTAAGAAAACTATCCATTTGTGATATTATTCCGAACATTTGTGAACGTTCCAACCGAAAAAAAGTAACTATTGGGAAAAACTCCGTAGCAACTATTGTAATTTTAATCATTTTTATTTTTCTTAATTTCCAAATTAAAAGCTAAATTTTTCGCCTAACGGTGCAGCTAGAGTGTTTGATGACAATTCCAACGAGCACAGAAAGATTTTTATTGCTCCAAGAACTCTCGAGTTATACCCTCATGTCAAATTTCAGAAATCTCCCAAATTCAACACAAGAGCTGCGATAACTCGAGAACCAATAAAGCTATCGACCCCGCGAGCTATGTTTGCATAGGCAAGGGTGAACAATTTAGCTAGTGTTTTCCAGCGATTTCAAAAGCTATTCTCCCAGGAAATTTAAAGCTGAATCCGAATCTGGCGTCAAAGCAACGGAAATTTGAAAATTTTTACTTTTTCAGTTTTTAAGCGTTACATTGATTTTCCGTTGTTCAACTTTGAAAAGTGGACGTAAATTTAGTTTGGTGTGAAAAGTGGTATTTTGCGAAGATTTCAAGTCATTAATTAATTATTTTTTCGTACTTTTGAAGTTTTAATTTTTGAATTTTTTCGTCATGTTCGTTAATTCTCAAAAAAAAATTTCTGGCGAGGAAACTAGTGTCATAAAACAGAAGAGCATAACTGCTGAAGAGCGGAGTAAAGTTTGAAATTTAGTGAAAAACAGAATACTCCTCGAGTCTTCAACGGTTTCAAAAAACCAAATTACTTTTCACTTTTCACATCTTCCAAAATAAAAAGTGACGAGTCGAAACGCATTTTCAAGAAATAGGATCCGCGAAAGAATCCAACCGACGGTCAATTTCGAAGTTCATCCCGAAATCGCGCGAACTTTCCGTCGGCGCGGGAATATTAGAAGCGGATCGGAACAATGTGCGAATTAATCAAAATGCTCCTCCGAACAATATGATACATACGAGAGGACGGCAAAGGAGAAAAAAAGGTTGGCCGTATATTTCTCTTGGGATGAGGCTGGCAAGGGAAAGATAATGTATTCAGGATTTGGTCCGGATGGGAAGCCATAGAAAACAGAGAAAATCTCGCATTCATGTTGCCTTCTGGTGATCCCTGTTCCATGTTCCGCCGCTCGGCCTCGCAACATTATTTGATGTTCTACGCTCGAGCGGTGCAAAATCTGCATCTCCTGTTTTACATCGTTCGCCTTTATTTCTTCAGCAAAAATAACTATTTACCTCCTCGAGCTTATATTTGTACGTTCGATTGCCGAAATAATATTTAATTATCATAAGGCAATATTTATCGGCTCGAAAATATTTGTATTCTATTCTATAATACTGTAATGGAAATCCGTTTCGACAATAGGAAAAATTTCCAGGTTACGTAATCGTATAATAAATGACCCTAAAAATTGATTTGTCTTGGAAACTATTAAAACAATCTCGATAATGAAACGATTTCCATCTCAAAGAAAACTTCTCACGCCAAAATTAGCGAAATCGATATCTCGCCTTTTTTTCCTGAATACAATCGGGAGATTTCGAGTGAGAAAATGATACAGCAACGAATTTCAGATAGAGATCAAACGGTCGTCCAGGGAAAGAGGAAAGTCGTTATCACGAAAGGCCCTTACTCACACAAGATTGGAAAAAGAAGGTCGCGGTAAGCGTGTCCACTCGCTATTAGAGTTCGCACTTTTTGATCTATCATTTTCCATTTCGAATCGTTTCATAGTATTGTCAACGGAGGGTAGCAATTTTTACTCGGGAAAACCCCTCCAATATTAATTGTTGGTTTCTATATTTTGAAATGTACCGCCGAAAACCGGTTTCGAGTTGACGTTTTTGTGGATTTGATAATATGAAAATCGTGAACTTCGATGAACATGGAAAAAATTGGTTTAATTATTTTTTATTATCATCTGTGATTGATCGAATTCAGTTCTTCAGGGTTTCAGGTTTTGAAATTTCCTCATCAAAAACTCGAAATAAATGCTAGTAGTATTATAATTTTGAATTTTTAACTGACCAACTAGTATTATAATCTTTGAACAACATATTCAAAGATTTTTTCTCATGCTGATACCAAATAGATTAAATTTCGACATGAATGACAGCACTATTTTTTTCTCCCTCGGTAGTCAATAATTTCAATTCCACGAAGTGATTATAATAAAAGAAATTTTTGACGAAAAATATTCAAGTACTTGTAGAAAAGAAAATTGTAGATAGCAAATTATCTGTCGATAGCGCAACGAAAAATTTCCAACTATCTCCTCTCCTACCGGGAAACTACTGGACGAATAGTTTTCATTTTTAGAATTGTTACGCTTACTCATTAAAATACTCGCAGAACTTAATCTCATGGATACGTTCTTAATGTTGTCTTTGTGAACGATGCTTTTGAAAAATAAATGTCTTTACCGACCAGTGCGTGATTTTCTCAAATTGAAAACTTTTCATTATTTTTTTAAAAAATATCCCGCGCTGCTTTAAAAGGTATTCGGCTCTTGTAAAATAAAAACGACCATGAAAAAATGCTGGATAAATACTCGACTGCTCTGTGGTGACCAAGATGGCCGGAAACTGTTGCGCAACGGTTGCCCTTGAAAAGTTCACGAACGAAATTCGATCCTCTGCGACAATCTTCCGAAAGTTAATTTGCACCAAACATTATTTGCATTGCGTCGGCTCAATATTTCTCCTCTGTCGGACGAAAAAATCGATACGGCGAACATTTCACATTACAAAGATGATGCGAATGTGAAAAAAATCCTATTAGATCGTGCTTTCGAAATCGATCTAGGCAAAATTGCTATACATACCTTGATATTATCGGAATTCCAAGGAGAAAATGATGACTGAACGACAGGCGGATCAGAAGCAGCGATACACAAGAGGAACCACCATTTGCAAACAAGCGGCCGCTACTGTCGGGGGCGGTTATTGACGCGAGGGGAACGATCTTGGCGCTGCTAGTGACGAATCAGATAATCTGAAAGGGGATGAAAACGTATGACCGCCCTCCAGTAGCCGCTCCAACGACATCTATGGAAAAGGCAGCCAATTCAGCTCTAAATATTGATCATAACGCTACAAATTATTTTACAGAAGTTTATTATCGTTTGCATTGATCATGAATAAGAAGACCATCCGCTTATAATAGTTACTCAATAGCAGTGGTTTCCCAAATACGCTCCAAATGATTGCACAGTGGTTTATTATTCCCTCGCATCAATAATGATTGAAGATGACTATCCATTTGTAATTATTCCCACCATTTGTGAACGTTCCCACCGAAAAACAGCTTGGTAACTATAGAGGAAAACCTAGCAACTATTGTAATTTTTATCATTTTTATTTTTCTTAATTTCCAAATTAAAATCTGAATTTTTCTTCTTACGGTATAGTTGAAGAGAATGTTCGACGAGCATTCCAACGAGTATAGAGAGATTTTTATTGCTCGAAGAACTCTCGAGTCATAACCTCATGCCAAATTTCTGAAAATCTCCCGAATTCGACGCAAAAGCTGCGATAACTCGAAAACCAATGAAGCTATCGACCCCGCGATGGTCTCATTCGATTCAGTGTCCAAAAATCTATAGAAATTGATACCAAATACACCTTTTTCTGAAAAACCTTGGAAAATATGAATATATGAAATATGAATTGAGCTAGCAAAGTGATTCAAGAATTGGGCCTTTGTGAGACAAAGATTGATTTTTGATGAAAATTTCAAAAATGTAGCTACTTTATATAGTTTGGCCGGAAAAGTGTTGACGGCGTACGGCGGACAGACAGAATTATTTTTATTGGATATTCGGATTCTACATGCCTTGAAACGTAAAACATCAAATTTTGAGGGGGTTAGATTTTTTTTGGGGAATACAATGGTTTATTGTTGATAATAAACCAAAATTAGAGAACGTTTTTAGATAACATTGAATAGTGTAGCGATTAGAATAGGGGTTTTTTGTTAGCGATAACCCTTAAATCTGCACATTGAGAAATAACCGGTTCCGATAAATCGTCACTTCTTTTTTTTTTTTTGAGGATTTTTTAATCGAGTTTTCTAATGCATGAAACGGATTTCATATATGTGTTTTTTGGTTATATCTAATTCAATGGCGATTTTTCCGAACGAGCCGAATATCTAAGCGAAAAAATATGCAATTTAAGACAATTAAATCAAAATGTTTTCACATTTCGAAAAAAATATAGATGGAATGAAGCTGAAAGCAGGAGATAGAATTGGGCGATGAATAAAAGATGACGATGAATTTAGAAAAACCTGAATGAAGGGGACGAGAGGAGAGAAATGATATCGAAGACGATGATATGGGACGATGAAAATATACAAGGAACAGGATAGATTAAGGGAAATAGTAAAATTAATCAATGCTTACTTTTTAAGCAAAAACCAAGTTCAACATATTTAAAACCCAGTAAACCAGCATCAACAATATTTTCACAATTTTATTTTTCATCAAAATCGATTAGCAGTTCTTAGAATTTTCGGTCCCGATTCAAGTGAAATTTAATACCTACCTAGTTCCAGAAAAATTATTTCGCTCGTCGCTAGACGAACGCTCGGATATGAGAATCCAATCGGAGCGTTTTCTTATGGAGGCAGTCGGACGTGGTTTTTGTAATCCCACGATCCCATTCCTGTTAGTTGAGCGTAGAGCTTTCGGGATTCTCCGGCCACTCTCAGCATCGAAGAGTAGTCTAAACACTCTCTGAAACGAAAGAGTTTTCATTTAGCGAAATTGTGACGAAATTTTATTTTTCACCTATCTAATAGCTAATAGCGATTACTAACTTGGGAGTAAACGCGACGTTCAAATGTATGTACTCGGAAGAAGAAAGAGATCCACTCTGTGGCGATACGACGAAGACATTTTTGAAACCGCTGATCACGCTACATTTGAAATCTCCAGCTCCTGAAACGACGCCAGTTTTCAGAAAAAAGATTCGATCAGGTAATGCCGATAGAGATAAATTCATTCTCACCAGAAACGCAGCGGAGGCGAACAGACATGATTTTCGTATCACCTAGCAAGACCTCTCCGAAATCCAAAAACGACGCCGACAGTTCGAGTGTTGTTTTGCAAACGGTGATACGAACAGGGATTACCTTGAAAATACGATTCCGAACTATGGTAAAATTGTATTTTATTGTGAACTTCTCAGGTAAATAATGAAAATAGAAAATTTTATGTTGAAGAATTTATACAATTTTCCGGCCAAACTATAATAGCTACATTCTTGAAATTTCCATAAAAAATCAATCTCGGTCCTAAGACGGCCTTGAACCAACTTGCTAGCTCAATTTCGAGGGTATTTTTGGTTTTTTTTTTTTTTTGAGGGGGAGAAAATTCATATTTTCCACGGTTTTTCAGAAAAATGTGTATTTGATATCTAATTATATAAATTTTTGGACGCTGAATCGAATGAGACCATCGCGGGACGGAGAGCTTTATTGGTTCTCCAGTTATCGCAGCTTTTGTGCCGAATTTGAGAGATTTTCAGAAATTTGGCATGAGGGTAGGTATAACTCGAGAGTTCTTGGAGTTATAAAAATCGTTATACTCATTGGAATGGTATTCAAACACTCTCTCCAGCTGTATCGTTAGGCAAAAGTTAGCTTTTAATTAGGCTTTTTAGGCAATTAGGCATTTAATTAGTAGTAATAGTAATAATAGTAGTTTAAATAGTAGCAATAATTAGGTATTTAATTAGGCTTAATTAGGCAATTTAGCTTTTAATTCATCAATAGAACTTTAGTCACGAAAAACGTTAGAAAAATTAAATTTGGAAAGTCATTCCAATGCATCTTCAGCTCGTACAAACTCACTATTCTCTAATTGATGACCTAGGCTCTATTATCCAGCCATTTAACTAAACGTACTTGATCCATTATTGACTTGTGTGTTATAATTATTGCATCGCTCGGTTGTTTATTTTTGTCCACGTCGGTTAGGTCATTTTCACTATTCGTTTTCACCAGCGCCTGTAAATCGCCTTCGGCCAATGTTAGTTTGACGTACACCTGCATGAAAACAGCTCTGTAAACTTCGCAAGAACGGGTAAGGTAGCTAAATTGTAATTTTAAGGGGATTTGATCAATAAGGGCGTTTGTGACAATTTTGTCATCTAGATTTCGTTCAAATCCGGCAGGATGGCATGAAAATATAGATACCAAGTATATTAACAGCATTTTTTTATTTCTACACCATCAAATGGATGTAAAAAATTTAATAATATTTATCGAATAGAATTTTTTCCACATTTATTTTGCCAAAATATCCAAAACACAGCACTAACTGCTAAGAAATGGATGGGACACTTGAAATAAGTAGTTCTTCTTTTTTATGATAGACGGCAGTTTTATCACCCATTTTTCGGTATCGAAGCTTTCAAGATTCAGAGCCAGAAAAAAATGTTGGGCAAGTAAAACACAAAGAAATTTGAACAAAATGTTCGGTAAAAAGTGGGAGCAATTTTAAATGTTTATAAACTTGTAATAAGAAAACTAGATATTATCATAACATCATGCTGTAACATTAAATTTTATTTTTAATTCCACAAAATTAAAAAAAAAAATTTGAATATTTTTTGTTCACTTTTGGGTACGACTGTAGCAAGGTTATTGGCTCCAACTATTTCACCTGGATGACTGATCCCGCCGTTAAAATGACCCTGATTCCTTGGCCCTTGTTAACACGCGTATCGTCGTTGACCGAAGCGCCAATCAAGTGCAGAAAACCAATCGTATCGAATGTAACTTCCTGCGTCGTGTCGCCTGCATTTTGAAAGCGGTAAACACGTTTTTCTTCGTAGATTTTACTTTTAGATCTTACCATCTCGCTAGCTGAAACCTAGAAAGTAAATTATCAATAATTTTTCAACCGTGCATTTTACGAACCGGGGTTAATGGAATCGGAATAATCGGAATAATGTCAAGGACCTTTTTTTAGTTTATTATTCATAATAAACCATTGTAATCGCCAAAAAAAAAAAAAAAATTCTAACCCCTCAAAATTTGATGTTTTACGTTTTAAGGCATGTAGAAACCGAATATCCAATAAAAAAAAATTCTGTCTGTCCGCCGTACGCCGGACGCTGTCAACACATTTCCGGCCAAACTACGTAAGTAATACGAGGCTTGTCCCAAAAGTAAGGTCTCCATATTTTTAAAAAATCGAAAAAATATTTTTATTGAACTTTTTTGATTGAATGTATTCAGTATATTTATGTTCACTATTTTTCAACGTAGTCACCTCGTAGCTACATTCTTGAAATTTTCATCAAAAATCAATATCGTTCCTACGACGGCCCAATTCTTGAACCACATCGCTAGCTCAATTTTAAGGATATTTTTTGGGGGGTTTTGAGGGGGAAAAATTCGTATTTTCCGAAGTTTTTCAGAAAAATGTGTATTTGGTAACAATTCCTTAAGATTTTTGGACGCTGAATCGAATGAAGCCCTCGCGGGGTCGATAGCTTTATTGGTTCTCGAATTATCACAGATTTTGCGTCGAATTCGGTAGGTTTTCATAAATTCTGACATGAGGGTATAACTCGAGAGTTCTTTGAGCTAAAAAAAATCGTTCTATACTCGTAGGAATGCTCGTCGAACACTCTCCAATTATACCGTAAGGCGAAAAATTCAGATTTTAATTTGAAAATTAAGAAAATGAAAAATGATGAAAATTACAAGTTGCTACGGTTTATCTATCAATTTTGCGCCTATAGTTAATTTGGAGCTCACCTTGAATATGAAATCGTCCGCTTCGTCGTTGAGGCACGTCAACGGGAAAACGGCTAATTTCGTTTCCATTCTAAGCACCAGCGGATCCAAATTGGGTCCATCCGGTCGATAAACGCTGAATCCACCGTCTACGCGGCTACAATAACTACATTAGATATTCAATAAATTCGAAATAGGCTTATATGAATTCTAGGCAAGCATTCGTAAAACATATTCGATTTTCCTTCTTTTTAAATATTTCCAACTATTATGACTGACTTCATCGGATCATTTCCTTCAACATCGTCGTTCACGTATATGTAAGCGTGAGCTGCTCCTCTCAAAATGTTGATCATGTGATCCACGTCGAACGAAAGCCTGCTCGTTCTCAGTTCGACCGTCAAAGGAAGCGTTTGATGAGGCTCCAAATACATAACCCTCGGATTCACCTGTGGGAACAATTAGCATACGAAAACGTCGTTAATTCCGCTCCACTGCATTTGCCGTAGGCTGGAGTGATTTAGTAGATAGTAAATTCATTTCAAACGTCGAACCTCCAGCGGCGTAATTTTATCCAGAAAATTTCAAAATCTCAAGTTCGTATTTTCAAAATTTGCACATAAATATTTTTAAAACTCGCATTGAAATACGTCGAATCTATAACTCCGTAACCGTCGGTCAAATGAACCGAACAAAAATTATTCTCTTTCGCTTCGGTTGGATGAAGTTCCAAATTGATGCTCAAGTCGGGAGCTTCGTCAGCGAAATTCAAATGCAGCTGCTTCTGGGGAAGAGGTTTCCTCGCGTACGTCGTCCAGGAAAGTTTCAACGGGAGAAAAGTGTCATTATGAACGTACAACTTCTGCGAAGCGTTTGATTTCCGAAGAACGTCGTAAAATCTAAGAAACGATACGGAATTGTAATAGCTCGTATGGGAAATGATTTTCGAGCAGTATAATTCGAGCTTCGATCAAATGTAGATACTTGAAAAATGTATGTTCTGTTCGTCAATTTCTATTTATCTTTAAAGAAAAGACATTTGTTCAATACAAGAAAAGGAAAATTTAGAAGCCGATTTGCGACGAGATTTTTTTTGTCAGTAGCTTTTCTGTGTGAATTAGGATACAACTATTATGACATTTGCATGATGTTTTTATGTATCAGTCATTAATAATTATTTTTGACTGTCGGAGAGATATCACAAAAAATTTTTAAAAAATAATAAATAAATACTGCTGCTAACGATTGTAGAATGGTTTTTTATTCCTTTGCTTCAGTTATGATTTAAGAAGATTTTGTGATGATTTTTCAAGAAAATATTTTGGATGATGATTATGATTTTAACTGGATAATGATCATGATTTTAAGAATCCATTTGTGATAGTAAGATAATGTTGAGTTTCCGCCAAAAACAGATAGGTGACTACAAAGGGAAATACCGTAGCAACTAAGGTAATTTTAATCGTTTCTATTTTTCTTAATTTTCGCTTTAAAATTTAAACTTTCGCCTAGCTGAAAAGAGTGTTTGACGAGCCAACCAAATACACCTTTTTTTTGGAAAAACGTTGGAAAATACGAATTTCTATCCACTAAAAATCCCATAAAAATTCCCTTACGATTAAGGCAGCAAATTGGTTACAGTTTCGACCCATTATCTGACCTTGTTGTTAATTTTAAGAATTTAGGCAATATAGTTTCGTCAGAAAAGTGTTGGTGGCGGACGGCAGACTTTGTTTTATTAAATATTCGGATTCTACATGCCTCGAAACGTAAAACAATAATGTTGAAGGGGTTAGAAATTTTTTTCTTGGGCGTTTAAAATGGTTTATTATTCAATAGTAAACCAATAATCATGTGTGTCTAGGTTTCATAGGTGATCCGTAATCTGGTCGTAGTCCTGTACACATCCGAGGAGACTATAAGAGGAGAAGGAGTAGACTATACCCTCTTGACCCTCTTGACGGTCTTGAAGGTGAGGTAGGATTTCAGTCGAATACAAATCTTTTTCAAACATGAAAATTATTTATATCTCACTTCCCAATATTTGTCATTTTAGCCCATTTTTTGTCGTTCCATCCGATCACTTCGTTACCCAGTAGCAACTTTACGACATACTTCAGCAGAATTAAACAAAATGATATTGCAAGTATTTTTGGCACCATCTCCAGTTCTCACAGCTCACAGCTTTTGCTGCCAATTTTCGAAATTTTAGAAAATAAAGTAAAATAATGTTTCTCTAGCATTTTCGCAAAATTAAAAATCGTTCTATATTCGTTTTAATTTTCTCTCAATATTTTCCATCTGATGATACAAATAAGTTACATGGTTAGTGTTTGATTCATTGGTTTATTACCTTATGGATGGATCTTTCGCTGCTACGCTGTTCATCGGTGGTGCCATTGTGAACCAAACTGGCGGACCATTAACAACGACGAGTACTGGGATGATTGCCGGTGTCAGTCCGCCGACCCGAATAACGATGTGGTCGAAGTAGACTCCCCAACAGCTGGCAAACGCAATAACGTCTATACTCACTGTCTCCCTTAGACCCAAGGAGCCGTGGGAGTTGACCAGAGAAATCACAAGTCCCGCTTTAGGTTGAATTTTATCGCAAAGATCGTCTGGTAAAGCAGATTATAGACTGACTGACATCTTTATTATACAGAAAAAGTTAGTACCTTTTGGTCCTCTCTTACAGTATTGCTGTAAATTTAGAATAATTCCTCACGTCGAGCAGACGATAAAAATAAACAAATACACTTCTGAAAATCAAACACTTTCAATCGATGAAGAAGAATGGAAAACAATAAAAAAAATAAAAAATAAAATAATAAAAAATGAATAAAATTTGTAGATTTGTGCGTATAGATGAGAGACAATTCGGAGTTTATTAATATTACAGCCTTCGATATGGAGTAAATTCTAATCATCTGCAGTTAAATGATACCATGAAAATGTATATTTATATCCTCATATATTTTACATCTTTATCTTAATTATTGTACATTTCAACTTGTTAATACAATACTTTATCGCGTTCTTACTTTCTGCTAATCCGCAATTTTTTCGACGTATAAATTAGCATTCGGATTCGATTCATCTTTAATTAGATACTCACTTAGCACAGTTTTGCTGAATTCCGTCGGGTAACATTGACCTTCCTTATCGCCATCACCGCAATTTTCATCCCTGAAAGTCGTTGTCATTTGGCATTCCGCAAATTCTTGCATTTCAACTTCGTAACTCGTTTCAATCGGCGTCAAATTTTCGATTTTGATCGATTGTTTACCGGCTGGTATTGAAAATACTATTAGACGAGCTGATAATTTCAACGACACGATTCTGATAAAAACCCGTCAAATTCCGATAATTTCATTACGTTGATATGTGTTAATGTAAAACACTAAAGCGTGCTCTCCGAAGGATTTTATAACTTGAGATTTTTCTTCTGGAGTGATTCGAATCATTCTTCGGCGCATATCCTCGGGTTCCCATCCGTGGAAAAAATCCCTAGAATACCAAATCAAAACTGACGACTGAATCTATGAAAAGATCAATTCTAGGTAGAATCAGTTTTCTTCCATTGAAATATTGTTCATTGAAAACTTTTTTTTTTTTGCCTGTTTTGTGGGCACATCTTTTTTAACATATTCAAAGGACTGTTGGATATTAAACATGTCGCAGCTAAATCCAAAGCTATACTTTTTCATTTTTTTTTTATTTATTTTTTTTTTTTTTTGACCGAGAAAATAAAGAGTTTTTATGAAAAAATCTGCCGTATTAAGTAGTTTACGACCTGATGGATTCACCTTTTCAAAGCGTTGTCTCGAAATTTTTCAGAATAGTACATTCCTCCAACCGACGGCCAATTCTCGTACGGAGGAAGCGATAGCATCGAATCCGTGAATTGAAGAATACGTTGTTCGCAAAGTTCAGCCCAAGAAAGTGGCACCTGGAGAAATGATCATGAGTGGCCGAGAAATCGTATTTGAATATTGGAAAAAATACGGATGTAAAATTAAACGTGTTTTTACGTTTTCGCTGAATTTGGATATGAAACAAACGCAGCATTTTTCATCCTTTATATCTAGATCTTCCGATACGCATCGAATGTCTGTTGCCAGCCTGAAAGGTATATTATTCATAAAGAGGGATTGAACAGCAGCTAAATTACAGCGTTGCAACATAAATGCATTATTTGTGTTTTTTGATAGGCAGAGTGGAAATAGTTAATTATACACTTTACTTCCAATTCGCATCCACGCCTATTTAACACTATTCATACAACTATTCCTCCACTTTATTTTCGAACTAGGGGCTGAGCGCCCCTCTTCTCGGGGGGCTGCGCCCCCTTCAGCTATCGCCCGGCGCGCGGCACGTCAGCCTTACATAATTTGTTGGAGGAATTGTCCTTGTCACTACTATATTATAGTATGGTATAGTAGTTAATTATTTGTGTATTGAGAGTGGGAATCTATAGTTATTATTATTAGTATTAGAAGTTGATATAGTTTGGTATGTAGGTGGTGGTGTTTTCATGTTCTTTGTATTATAAAGTATAAGGTATTGGGTTCTTTGTATTATAAAGTATTTGGGGTAAGTATTGGGTTTTCAACTGGAGCAAAGTTGTAGCAGAATTAGACATAACAACTTTACAATTTCCAAGTTTTGTAACTTGCACAGTGGATAACTTGAACAAAAAGGCGTCAATTCAGATGTTTAAATATACCAAAAGATAGGTAATTTAACTGTCCACATTTTCCCCATGTAATGTACCTATCCATTTTTCAACCATTTTTACGTTATTCAACAGTATTAGTCGACTATACACGAAAACATCACATTTTTCAACTTTAAACGTTCTTTTCATCTATTTAGTGCAAAAGAAACAAAGAATGAACTATATATTATAAATATACACATCATCAACTGTCATTATGCTGAATTTGAGCGAAATCTAACCCAAAAAAGTTCTCGCAAAAAATCCAAGGGGTACCCCTGCGATTTTTTCGCACCGATCATTTAACGAATTTTTTCTCCTCTCTCAATACAGATAAAAATCTGAAATTTTCAGGAAAGTTGTATCTTACCAAGATGTATTTTTGTGATTTTTTTTATTTCTCGGAAAAATCTGCTAGTGGTCCAAAAAAATCGGTTTCTGAAAGCTCGAAAATTGACCTTTAACCGTGCTTTTCGGGGTCAAAATTCATGTGAATCAATTGTTTTATTATGCAGGAGTCTTCATTTGAACGCCTTACACACGTACATAGCAAAAAATTTGGTGAAAAAAATTTAAACAGAGCCAGAGAAATTATTTTCCGTAAATCGAGTTTTTCGCCGGCCGAAATTCCGAGCTCCGCTGGCATCGGTAATAGTGAAAAATTAAATTTTCGTTTTAAAGCGATTTTGAAAGCTATTCTTATAGGAAATTTAACGCTGAATCCGAATATGACGTCAAAACGGCGGAAATTTCACGACAACTATCAGTTTTTCCAGGTTTAATACTACGCCACTTCTACGTTTTTCAACTTTGAAAATCCGTAACAAATACAGTACTGTTCAAATTTGATTAATTGATGATTCCTACAGTTTATTAGACGCGGAATTCGAATTTAAAGTGAAAACAATCAAATTCTAACAATTGATAATATGTTTTGATTTTTTCAATTTTCATAATTTTGGAGTTTCAACTTAGCAATTTTTTTTTTCGTCACGTTTGCGAATTTTGAAAAAATAGTTTCTGTTTAAAAACGGAGATGAATTACGATCAATTCTAATATTTCTTACTTCGGCCACTTGAACGAGATGTATTGATTTTTATTCGGATAGGTTATTTCGACGTTGATATCTTCAACTACGCCGTTGCATTTGAGCTGCAGTATTACGCAGTTACGTTCGATGACGCAAGGTAGAACCAAGTCATTGAGAGGCCCCTGAGAATAAAAAATCATGTGTGTGAGAAAAAAAAATTTAAAAAAAAATCATGGGTGAGAAAAAATATAAAAAAATCATGGGTGAGAATATAAAAATCATGAGTGTTTTCAAATTGGTAGGAATCAATTAGTCATCGAAATGGCTGCGGTAGCAAAAAATGAACACGATAAGCGCTAGAATTGAGCAAAATTGATAAAATTAGGGAAGTTGAATTATTATGCTGATAATAAAGCGATGTTACTTACAGGACGAGCGACAGTCAATTCGATTTCAATTTCTTGCCTTTCCAAACGGTTCAGTCGGCCTGCTTCCGGATCGTATTTGACAACAGCGAATTTCGAATCATCCCCCGTCGGTGGCTCCCATTTATAATCCAAACAAAGCTGATTCCTATTGACTAAATCGACTTTGAATCTGATAGGAACACATTTGTAAAACTCTGACGTCAAATTTACCGTCGCCGAGTCCAGAAAAACGTCGGCTTTCTGTACCAAAGTGACCGTGTCTTCGTAAAATTCGTGACCAGCCGATTCCATTTTGGTGATTGTTAGTCGGAGTTCGGTACCTTCAACTTTCTGTCGAGAACAGTTGAAAATTATGCAACTACTAATAAATAAAACAGATTACAAGTATTATGCAGGTGTTCCAAGCAAATAAATTCGTGCTAACTTCAGCGATCGAATTGTACAATATCGTGTCCGGTATTTTCGGGAAAAATCCCAATTCCGTATTGGGGAAACTTTTCGTTCCCAGTAATTGATACTCAGCCGAGTTCTCTGTAGCCGATGGCAAGTCGAAAACACCTTCGATTTCTGCGATATCGAGAGGAAAATCCTAAATGGTGAAAAATTTACGTTTTATTTCAATTAGAAAGAAGCCCAATATTAAACACAATATACGAATTATTTATTTTAATACAATCGACGCAAAAATAAATCATAATACCTCCATGGATTTTTCAAAATCTATTCTGAATTCTGTGTCGATTTCAGTTCCAGCCATAACCGGTCCTAGATCGTGGCACAAATATTTATTCAAGGGAGCGCTCGTTTGGAGAACTTTACCAACGACCATAAATTTGAAGCAGGCATCTTCGCTTGTGCATTCGAGCCTGAAAATTTAAAACCTGCTTCTTTTAAAAGATCTGCGTGTCACTACAAAACTAGAATATAATAACTCTCAATTTTGAATACCTAATAAAATCGTTCACGTATCCCAACTCTTCAGCGTTCACGGTCAATATGAAGTTGACAGATTCATTCGCTGCTATGATAGCAGTATTAGGCGATATTTTATATGAAACGTGAATATTTTCCGGCAATGCCCATTCTACGTGCGCATCCCATGGGCACAAATTTCTCGCCTCAATCCTGAACTCTTCTGCCCTAGAAAAATAAATCGTCAAATATCATCATATCATGCAGCAGTTAATTTTTTCAAATTGGAGATGATTTTTTTCTCGAAATCTTACGTTTTCCTCTCTTTTTCGAAATACACCACAGGTGGATCAATTTCGATGTTCACTTCGCCGACGCAGATTCGAAGCTCGAGGAACATAATCTCAACATTAACGGTATCCTCCTGAATTAATAATTGACCATGTGACGATGAAATATGCGAGAAATGCCAAGTACTTTAACTTGTCCACGTACCAACAGGTCAAGTCAGTTGATGAAAAAAAATCAGTGCTTTCGCCTCCCTCAGTCTCGAAAGGATATCGAATTTTATGGGTGGGTAGAAAGAGTATAGCCTTTTTGAGAAAGAATGCCTCATCTGACACACACAAGCGATTGAAGAATTAAAATCACATCATCATAAAAAAAATCTTGATAAAGTTCCTTTTGAGGCCTAGGTAGGCGAAAGGTAAGCTCTTTTCAAAATGTGCGACGTCTCGACCAATCTCTCTTGAATCCGCTTCGTTCGTGTGAATGTCCGCTGCTACAGAAAACTGAATTTATTCATTAGGATTTGAACTCACTGTTTGATACATCTGGCCTGGCATTGTGTCGGTTTTGAGACTTATTTTTGGAATCTTCTCTCCGACCAAGCTGCAAATAATATAAGGTTAAGCTAAATTGATTATAATTTGAAATCACAGTTTATTGAGAAGCCTGAGGTCTTTTTCACGAAAAAAAAAAACAAAGTTTCCATTAGAGTTCTAATTCGATCTCTAAATATTTGACAACCCTCGAATTTCACGAACCAAAGTAATCCTTTGTAAACGCCTGGAGACATGTCTTTAGTGTTACAGGTGATTTCCACATCCTCGGTCGACATGGCGCACAATGTGCCATAGCATGGGAAGGTATTCAGATTAACCCGTTTGATAATTCGATCAACCGGCCAATCAGGTAGTTTCCGCATTCCCCAGTGATAATCTGTATTTACAGGGCTGATGAAAAAAAAGGAATTATTTTTTATATTTTCTTTGAATTTTAGCCTACCTTAAAAACAATTTTTGGCGAGTTCCTTTTTTCTTTTTGTTAGGGATTTACTATGCCATACCGTATCTTTGGTGAGCATCAAGTCCAAACATTGACTTATTTCTTTCAGCATTTCATATCGCAATAGAGACTCTCCACTCTCTGTTTAGTTTAGCCAGATCGATATGCCTTACTTAATCACGATTAGACCAATCGTCAAAGATTAGAAACGAAAAGATAGTCACGTGTTCCACTAATTTTAAATTATTTATGACGATTTCGGAGTTTAGGCCAAGATCAGTTACAATTTTAAAACTGAAAATGGTTACATAATAGATACGGATGATCGACCTTTGTTACATATATTTTGGTAGTCGTCCATCAGGGGTAGGGTCTACGAATTAAGCCTGTTTCTTCTCCGAGCGATATATTTATTTACTCAGGGCTTCGAAACTCATTGTTTGGACTTTATTTGTCCAGTACTTTTACCAGTCGTTACTTTCACTTCATTGTTAGCCAATGGAAGTTTAGATCATTTTCGCCTAGAACCATTTAACGATGATTTGATTCGACATGGGGTTATTTATATTTATTTTAATTTATTAGACCCTATTTATTTTAATTTATTAGACTCTAGGTTCAAAAAGCGGACGCGTTTTAGAAAATTCCCAATTTATGACAGTCCCAGCCTTGTAGAGCTATTACAGAACCTATAGGTAATTTAAAAAAAAAAAAAAAAAAAAAAAAAAAAAAAAAAAAAAAACAAAAAAAAAAAAAAACTTAAATATAGAAGATGTTTCCTGAAGAGGCCCAGAGCGGCGAAAGCGCTAGAAATAAAGAAATGCAAGATGAGATAACGTCGCCAATAATGTCTCAACCTCAACCCCATGTAGAACCATTTAAGGTGTCCTCACTGTAGAACATTCTTTGACTATCTCTTCGTTTCCTATCCTTTGGAAAATTTAAAATCTCAGCGCGAGCGATCAATAAAAATAGGTCAATCGTTTTGAAAATATCTCCTGCGATGCCTAACCCGTTAAAAACTTCCCATCGTCCATTACCAGTCGCTTTTGATCCGAATTTCTTGAACCGAAATGGAATTTCTCTTCACAAAGCCGAAATCGACGCACTGAATCGAATTGTAGTAATCAATTTCGTCTACATCGAATTCCTTAGCGTGAGCCTGAAACATGATAGCTTGAGTATTGGAAAAGAACGGTTAAAGAAGGAATTAGCATAAATTAAATAATAGGTAAATTCGAGCTGTTATTGAATTATATATTTTATCTAAAAAATGACAACGCTTATATTAATTTAGGCAGCTGAAATTAACCGATGTCCAGCTCTCAATACTATAAAATATTAAACGAATTTTTAATCGAGCAATTTCAGAATTTTAGAAATTAATTTGATTCGAATCTCACATTCAGACAATACTGCGTCGGGTCGAACAGAATCGCGTCTCCCAATAAGTCGATCGACCGAATTGTATAATTGTCGCAGAGGATCATTAATTTCTCCGTGTGGAGCCCTTCGCATACCGGATTGAACGTGACGGTCATTTCTACGTTGTGCCCAGTTTTCAAAAAAAATGAGACCGGCTTGAGTTCAAATGGAGGCCATCTGCCGATTTTACTGTCATCCAGTATAACCTTATTACAGATAATTCCCTCAAGTTGAAACAAATCAGCACGGAATATTAAAAGTAAGTAAAATTTTATTCGTGTAATTTCTTAAGTTATTTGGCAATATATCTAGACATAATAATTTTTTTTCGGCTCTTGGATAAAGATAAAAAGACTAGATATGAGTAATGGAAAATAAGGCGGAGTGTGATATTCTATGCGCTAAAGCAATTTTTACTTAATCAATCCTTTCCAGTTCGGGGAAAGATCCTATTATTTTAAATTTGTCTATTTATAGGGATTTTTTTAAATTAAATAATTATTTATATAAACAGCCGAAGCAGTCTTCTGTTATAATAAGCTATAGACGATGAAAATATGGCTTTTGTGTTAATTCAAAAAAATTAAAAATATTTCCGAATGATTTTTTTGAATTTTTACTATTGGATGAATTTATATTTTTATACAGTAAAGAAATTTCTAGTGCTGTCACGCCAAAAGCATTTCTAGTGCTCAAGCTGTAATAGGACTGAAAAATGTGAGTTGGAATAAAAATTGATTGAGTAATACACGGTTTAAGCTGAATGAAAAATAAAATTGGATTCTATAATGCACAAAGTGACTAAATTGAAGACGGGATGGAAGTAGATGGCTGTATAGATAGAGGAGAGGCGATGTACTATTCGGAAGCTGACAAGCCTATTGCGATGTAGTGAAACGAACTAGCCGTAGATATTTGAAGTGAAAACAATTTGATTTTTCTTCTCTAGAAATGAAAGAAGTTGAAAAAAATATTGAATTTGGAAAACACACATTACTTTCTTGATAGAAGCGTTCAAAACTTTTTTGTACTTCGATTTTCACAGGCCGCAAAAATCTATTCAACGCTCAGGTCTTAAAATATTCCTTACGGCAAGTAGATGACTGATGATTTTTCTCGTACGGCTCTCACACCAAAGTTCCGCGTTATGAGAATTTTTCTCCATTTTCCACGGGGATTTTTTTTTTTTTTTTTTTTTTTTTTTTATTAAAATTTGTGAAACGCTGGTTTTCCTTTTTCATTTTTTTACCTTTTCACAACGAACACAGCAGTGATCAAGCAAGCAGCAAATCGAGCGAATCGTTTACAATTGGGAGAATAGGGAACCCAAAAATAGAAAAACGCGCCAAATATGTGACTAACGAGGAAGTATGGTGTGTGACCACAATGGTAAAATCAGCCGTTATTGAGCCGCCTTGGAAAAAAATTTAAAACTTCAAAATTCAAATATTGCTTTTTGCGGCCTGTAAAAATCAAAATGAAAAACACGCGCAAGGGAAACAGAATGAACTTGCACGAATGTTTTGCAAGACATTTCTATATGACGAAGGCCTATTCCTTTTTCAAAGCTACCTACGGGAGTATCGTGATTCTTCCAAGCGCCTTCAGATGTTATGAAAAACTTCGCTTCACTTCCCATGTTGAAAAGGGAGGTTTTTATTTGCGTTACAGCTCCGAGAAAATTCGTATCGCAGTCGATTGTGATCGCCGTGCTATTTTTAAAGTTTGCTCTTCCCGTCGTTGTGGGGAAAAAGAATTCTTCAGCTGTGCAATATCGAATGGACGTTACTCATTATAAATACATTCACTCTTCTTTCATCACCTTTTCGTATTCATTTTATCTTGCTTACTCAACAAGATAGCAACTTGTCTGTTTAATTTTGTTTACAATATTTTGCAATAAGTTTCAATCGCAAAATCAAAGTTTCATTAGGGAAACCTCAATTCTTACCTACAGATACGTCGAATCACTAAACTAACTTTATTTTCAAAATGGCAGACTTCAATGGAAAAACGTAATATTTTCTGTGAAATAGTCGAGATTTTTTCTAACGACGGATTTCCCTTCCCAAAACGCTAATGGATTTCTCTTAAACAACGTTAGTACGTATTTATTTACGTTAGTCGAGTTTTGTAAATAAAAAAGCAATACTTAGTTTAAAAAAATTAATAAAATAAAAAACACTTTTACTTTTATAAAGAAAAACTATAAAGAAATGGTCAAGTTTCGCTTGAAAAATATTGGCTCTTCTATTCTAGCGAATTTTTGCAGATAATATTTCCATTTCCGTGTTCACGTAGTAAACAGAAGTATTGTAATATTGTGAAATTTTGAATTCGGAACGGACTTGAATTCGGAAGAAATTTTCATCCTTCTGAACTCAGAACCATTATATAAACAAGTGTCTATCCGCGGTCAAAAAGAGATAAATGTTGCCATATTGCTGTGAAAAATGAATGGAATATTTCAGAAAATTTTCCGAAATGAAGGTGCCGAATTGGCAGTTTCCGTATTTTGGATAACACACAGTACTTCCAAGACATATGCGTTCAAAGATTGGTGCTCACAAATGAGAGTGGGCGGTTTCCTTTTAGCGACCACTTCAATCCTCGCACTCAAGTTTTCGATTTCATCGACGCTGACGAATGTCTCGTAATCATCGAGATCCGCGCATTTAAATTTGACGGCGAAGCTCATTTTCATGCCGGGAGCGAGCGTAAAATAGCCGACCATCGCTTTCGCGAATATCAAATCGAACATCTGATGCGCGCCTTTGTCCAAGCGGATTCCAAATTTGATCGACCTCGGAGTCACGTTTTTTATTGTGACACGTTTCTACAATGGAGGATAATTATGAGCACTGACCACGTGTAGTTGTTTGATCTGGAGTAGATATAATTCGATTCTAATTTCAATCATTTCTATATAAATTGTCGATTGTTTACTTTGTAGGTTTTCCCGATTTTGTAATTCTGAAATTCGACACGTTCAGGTTTCCATGAAATAAATGTATTTCCAATAGGGTCATCCCTGGAAAGAATATAGTACAATATACTATAACAGTAGGTAGTTTTATAATATAGTATATTTGTATGACGGAGTAGGAAAAGTTGACTCAGTTTGAGAGGTCCATTGGAGGCGTTTTTATCTCGGCTATAATAATACTTGCCATTTATTATGCAGCGGAGTCAATCCCAAGTCGTCGAATCCTCTCATATGTTTCAGCTTGCATTCATCAACTTTCTTCCTAGGTGCTCTCCTTAGCTTTATCCCTGCTCTATGAGGATCACGTTTTGTTTCTTTTAAACTGAAGTCGCCCAATAAAGAGATCAACATTTAACGTCATGCGTGAAATTGTGATCATAAGGTCAGGTTTATTCCAAGTGAGTTAATATTGAGCGTGGGCCAAAAAATTTAATATAAGAGTTTAAGAAATTTTCCTTCGAAATATTTCGTTTTATAATTAAATCAATACTCACGTGTTTGTCATAAAAGTTGGTTTTTTCTTAGCTGGAATTTTTTCCCAGTTGTGAGGGCCGATATAGGTCATATTTCGCAAAGGGCATTTTTGAGTTTTCAAGGCCACAGGTCTCTCGGCTGTGAGAGATCATTTCAATACATAAAAATCTCGTAAATACTCAGCCTACGTTTCATCTTGTCCTTCCCTCCAATTTTAACTCCGATATCATGATCAGCGTCATTTAAAAGGCGAAAGAAATTCACAAGTGAATATTCTGTTGATTATGTAAATATTTCGTTCTCAAATTTCGACGTACACAAAATATTTTTGTAGCTCATTTTCACGTCGTCGAACCGTATCAAGTTGAACTGTCTAGCTGTAATTTCGAACAAATCAACGTGCGATTCGGCCGGCTCGTAAAAAAACCCTCGATTCTTTTCGTCGCTGTCGATTTCGAAATTTTTCGCTTTCACCATCATTATTTCCTTTTCTGCTTCATCTATGGCCAACGCCAGTTCAGCGCAATCGCGCCTCTCCTGTTGGCAAAAAATAGACTTTTCTGTATTTCCGCGTAGCGTTTGAAAAATTAGTTCGATGAATGATTGAATTTGAGTTGGAAAAATATTTTACGATAAATTAATAATCCAACCGTCTTCGAGATGCCGTTGTTATCTGGCGATGTTTCAATTTCGAATTCAGTAAATCCTCTTAGGGCTTCTCTTATTGTAGGTGTATGATCCAATGCCGATAAAAGCCCGTCGCAAGGTTCGGTCGGGATTAAGCATAATTTCTTCAAATCTGTTTCTCGAACGATTTCCCGCACGCTATCTTCCGGTAGGCAATCTTCGGTAGCGAGCTCGTATTCGCTGTCAGCCATTTTTTCAAACTCGGATCGAATCGTCGTGTTTTATCTGTAAATAGCGTTGATAACTTAAGTCCTACAAAAGCTTTCAGCTTGAGGGTTTACAATCGTTTTTGACTTTCTATGGCGTTCAGTTTACCTCGCGTCATGGAATTGCAAATTATAGGACAACAAGAAGTATTTTCCGTCTAAATAGGAAAACATCAATCTTTAAGTACTCGTATAGCTGAAACTTAATGATTATTTGTACGCCTAAACGCAATACTATCATTATAAATATATTTCTATTTTTTCAAATTTTTTAACTAAATTGAATTTCGGAAACCCGCCGGACTTGTTTTTGTTTTTAAGGGTAAAAAATGGATATTGAAATTCCATTATTCGAAGGAACTTTTCGTCCGTCCAAGATACCCGAATTTACTTGGCATCGAAAAATCGCAACCGTTTCGAAAAAAATACTCTCTTTCAATGACAAACTTTTTTCGAATGGAAAATATAGCACATTTTTCGACTTTGCACAAGAATAAGTTACATAAACAAGTTTCACTGGCTTTTCTTACAACTCAACATTCGCGCTGATAAAGTAAGTTTTCGAACAACTGTCAATTCTATTGAATTTTGAAATATTTGCTCTGCATAATCTAGAAAAATCCACAGTTACAGGTGCTGATCCATCAGCCAACGACAAACGATGAACATTGTCACAGAAAATTTCAAGACTTGCAAAAGAAAAATTATACCTGACGATTATCTTCGTCTTCGATCGATATAGCAACGGCTGGATCCTAAAAAAAATTATACGATGATCCCCTCGTCACATGTAAAACTGGGAACACGATGCCCGTCCAAAATTTTGAAACTGATTTTGACTGCTCACCGGTCGAGTACGGAGGAATATTTAGACTCGGCAGGTGACACCGATCGAAACCCCGCGACCAACATGAATCTCCTAAATATTGTGCTGCAAGTAATGAAAAGCCTCGAAACCGGTTTAAACTGTTGGACGGATGAAGTGCTGAGGAATAGAAATCGCCCCGTTTCGAAAAATCCGATTTCTGAATTGATGGACTCGTGCTTCAATTGCGATTGTACGGAAAATTTGAATCGTACGCCAAAGACTTGCATTTATAAAAATTACGATATCTATATATTCATATACGAATGCCTACACGTTATCAGTAAGGTCATTCTGAAGTATTCCAACAGTATGAAAATACTTAATATTGTCGCCGGTAAAGATAGGCTCAAACAAGCGAAAAGATCTATGCGACGTATGATGGCGACGATTCAAAACGACTTGAGCACATCGCCGACAGTCGTCCGAATGTTGAGCATGAAATACCACAATCATTATGAACGGTTCATTTTTAGCATATTGAACCATATAATTACAGAAGTCGCCGCTCAGCTGAAGCAGATTATTTTGACATCTTGCCCGAAAACAAGGTGTCCAGAGATTAGGAACGATGACAGTCCAACGGCTGGTATCGTCCAAGGAAATTTCGAAAACCAGATTTGCAAGGAATCGAAAACTGACGCTTGCCGTTCGACTAATTGTCTCCACAAAACTTCCGGTTCGGACAATGTTGTCAATTGTTTCTATTGTCTCTCCGGCTACAAGGATCGAGAAATCCTAGTCAAAACCATATCCAAATTTGCCGAAGAAATAAAGAGGGAGTTGATCGTCAATCATAAACGTGGCTTTTGCTCTCGACAGGGATGGCACAATTCGAACGCTTGCGGTTTCAAAGAGGAAATTGACGAAACCGGCATCAATTTACCTGTAGCGAAACAATACTGCGACGTGTGCAGAAAGCTATGTCGATACGCTGGTTCTGATCGAGGCCGTTTATTGTTTGAACAGTTATGTGCCCAAAAAACTAGACCAAACTGTCCAAACGCAGCTGGTAAATTACACCGAGAAATGATCGAAACGACAAGACGGTTTTCATCAGATTCGGGTTTGGTCTGTCAACACCGACAAATGAACAGCGCCAAGAGTCAGATTTTAAACCAAGGAGTACAAGTGATGTTGGTGGAAGAATGCGCAGTTTTTGGTACACCTTCGGACAACCAATCCAGCAGTGCTTCAAGTACACCTTTGGAAACGTCACCGATAGCTTCAGAAAACACTGCCCAGAAGCAGAAGACGAAAAGTGTTCATGGCAATACTGAAAAATTGAAAAAAAGTAAGAAAGCAAATGAGCAGGCAGCTGGTAACAAATCTAAAAACCCTCCGGCTCCTACGAAAACTCAAAACGAGCCAGCGACAATTGACGATCATCAAGAACCGCGAGGATTCGAATCAAAAACAAGTTTTCCGTTGGAAGATCATCTGTCACCATTACCCACTCAACTTTCCTCGAGTACGGATGATTCATATTCGCATTTAAAAAAAGAAGATTTGACATATACACGTACAGGTGATAGAGTTCAAGATGGAAGTAGGACAGGAGAAAATACGCAGGTGAAACCGAATCCGCCAACTGTGCACGACGAGTCAAAAAATAAAGAAAACCAGCAGAGAGTCGTTTGCTGCAAATGCGAAGAAACCGTTCACGCGCCCGTGTTCATCGCATCTTGTTCTTGCAAAGAGAGCACAATGCAAGCCATAAGTAGCTCTTCTCGTCAGCCCATATTTCAATTCTTTACCAGCCCTTATGCACCGTGCAGCTGCAAGCAACCGAATTCAACTGAAGGCAATCCACAACCAACGAGCATATCAGATCATAAACGAGGAGCAAACTTACCCCAAACCACTAACAGTGAAACGCAAACTTCCGAAATGAACTGGCATCCGTCCTCAACGGCTCAGGCTTTCCCTAAAAGCCAAACAGTCACCGGGTCTGTCACTTCGATCAAGCCGAGCCAATCGTTACTCAACAATAAATTGGAATCAGTTCCTAGTATAGAAGAATCGAGCAATGAACCAAGTGACGAAAGTCAGCCACTCACTTTATGCCCGCAAGAGGATGAAATTCCATCTGCTGAAAATTCAACTGATGCATCACAATCCAAAAATTGCAGATCAGCTGGTGACGAAAGCGCGTGCTCAAGGAAAATTGAACAGATATTCGACGACTTCGATAAAAGATATTCCAAAGTCATTGAAGAAATCAAGGAACTTTGCAATCAAGGATATATTCCTATGTAAGTAAGTGATTTACCAGGGGCTTATTTCAATTTGTTTCTGCTGTAATTGGAGAGATATTTGGAGATAATAATCGAAATAGTGGACCTTCACTAATACAGTTAGTTGTTAATATTACACCATTATAGGAAGGATTGATGCAGTACCCAATAAAAACAATCCAAATTGCACCACTCGTTGCTTGTTTTCAGGAAGAAGTTATCCAGTGACCCAAGCACACCGCTGTTATGTCACTGCGCTGATAATATAGCCAAGCCTCGTTCGAACGAAAAGATTCCACCACAGCAAACGCAGCCGCATTCATCAGAAGTTTCGTCTGGTCAAATCGTTTCCGAACGACCGTTTTCTGATACGTCTGGATCGAAAAATCAATTGGTAAGTGAGGGAGAGCCTGAACTGGATCCCAAACCATCAAATCAACAATGTACACCAGTCTATCAAGAAAAAACTGCAAACGACGGTCGGAATGTTGGTCCAGATATCGATATTCTCAAGAAACTTGTGGAAGAAGGAAAAATATTTGCACATTGTCCGTGCTGTAAATGCAATGAATCTGTTCATGATACTGATTTTCATAGTTTGGAATTGAGGACAACAGACCAAACAGATAAACTCACCAACCAACAACAAAACGATGCTCCTTCAGGGGTTAGTGTAAAAAAAATTAACAGTTGTGAAAAATCGCCCTGCGACGAATTGGCAACTGACTGGCCGAAGAAAAAAACGGTGCACCTCACCAATCCATCAGAATCGTCCCTACCTCCAAAGACCTTTTCAGAACTATTACCTTCTGCTTCTGCATCAACAGGACTATCACCAGAGCCAACAGTTTTCGTTTATTCCCCCCATTCGAATCAATCTCAAATCAAATCCGAAACGAGTAGTAGACGGTGCACATGCCCCAATAATTACAAAGTGCGAAATGATCGGGGTGAAATAGAGAACATAGTCGAAAGCATTTACAGTGGGAAGAGTAGAGAATTGAATTTTTCTGGGCAAGACTCGAAAACCGAGAAGGGTCTGGTAAAAAGCGATGACTCCATTGAGAGGAAATATCGTGAAAATGACGGTGATAGTAACACTAATAGTTCTAAAACGTATCAACGTCAAAACTCTAATGAAGAACCTCACTACGATGAAGTTCCTCAGAAAGATAACTTCACTGGGCATGAGGAAGACAACGCCTCGACTGCTAGCAAAGAGAGTAGCTCAAGCCCAAGCCCGTGTAGAGATAGTGCTTCTTCCAAAAAGGGTATCACAAAAAACACAACAGCAGAGAGAAGAGATCCCTTTAGTGATGAGTCGTTACGAAACTCGAACGCAGACGGAACTGAATCTGGTGAAAGAGCAAAGCACTCCACAAGCGGGAAAGGTGAGGACCATAATGGCAATGGAACGTTTGCACGTGCGACCTCTGATTACTACTCTAGTTCCTCAGGTCGCAGCAGAAGGCCGGGAGACGATAATGAAACGCCAGCTTCTCAGTCAAGACATTCGGAAAATGGTGAAGATCATAGAGAAAACAATATATCTAAGCCCGCAAGCAAGAAAGTCAAACAATATCCAGAAAACGCTGATGAAGAATCCAAGGAAATCAAACAACGGCAAGGAACGAACAGTGATCGGTCTCTGGCTAGTAAGCCTGGAGGCAAGAACATCCATCAATATGGAGAAACAAGCGCTGAAGATCTACCTTATAATGCTGGGTCAACACTTGGTTCACCCACAAACGAGGAGACTGACGACAGGGTCGACAATGCAAAGACCGGGGGAAAATCGAATGTGCATTCGAGCATACAAAATCCCAACCTCGGAGAAGTCAGTGCAGAGAATGAAGACCAAAATCATCAGCAAGCAAGCAGGAATATCCAGTACAATGGGGAGACTAGCGAGCAGCCAAATGCAGCACGATCAAATAAAGCAACAATTAACAATCAAGAACGAAGAAGTCCTGTTCAAAATGACTTGCGAGTAGGCCAGCATGATCCCGGCACGGAGAAAGAGTGGGAATCATTGTATCAGTCCCGAGAAAACGTTTCACGCGCAACAAAAGAAGGTGAAAGTTCCCAAGAAAGCAAACATGATCGTGCTGAATCAAGCCGACACAGAAATAGTGATGATCACAGGTCAGGTGAAAGAAATAAAGCATGCGATGATCCTGAAGATTCATCCCCATGCGATACAAACGATGAAGACTCAACTGGAAGTATCATCTCGGAGTGCAAAGAACTTCTTGAAACCATGCCATGCTATTATCCTGATTCTTGTGATACTGATTCGGCCTTCAACCAGAAAGTGAATATGTTGATAATCATCGATCCTACAAATCGGGACCATTCCAACTCCCGCAACAGTAATACAGTAGTGAATTTGGACATTGCCACGACCAAATACAAGCGGCAAGCGTCGTGTAAAATCAAGAGCAGAAATGAGCTCAAAAGTCCAAATGGAAACGAAGGATCTTCACATTTTACACCTCGTCGAAAGTCGTCAAGCAAATCGAAGAAACCTGCAAGTCTTTGGGACTGGTATACAGAGGGATTATTTAACCCGCAGTTTCCAAGCTTGTCGACATCCAAGTCGTCCAAGATTCCCGAAAAGGGATCGTTGGAGGACAATAAACTCCTTGAATGCATTTTCCTCAACCATAATGTCAAAAGCGAATCTGAAGAAGACCAATTCGGCAGAAGAGGGTCTCATTTCCAATTTGATAGATCAATGGAGAACCGTTCGGCCAACGATGATACCATCAGTTTGAACATGAACATACGAACATCGGGTCCAAAGAAGAGCTTTAAAATTGGCAATACCCCTTCAGTGGAAGAAACATTGTCTCGCTACTTGGGACTAAGAGGGTGAGTGAACGTTGTGAAAATATTGAGAAATAGTTCTTCAAACGCCCGCTAGGGTCGCCCTTTTTTGTAAAATTCATCTAGGGTCTATTTGTGGGAAAAATTTTTCACTCTTCGCTTTGCAATTTTCCAGCTCATTAGTGTTTTGGAGCCGAAATATGGAAAACTGAAGAGTGAAAAGTGGTTGAGTTGAAAAGTGACAAGCAAAGAGTGCAGAGGAAAGTTGAGCAGGTTTTTAAAAGAAAGTTTTACTCCAGCTTTTCATATTTTTTGCAAAACAGTAAATTGTGTTAAGTTAAATTTTTTTCAAGTTTTGGAAGCACTTTTCCGAAAATGAGCTCTGCGTTCCCAACTTTGCAGAGGCTTTAACGGTCTGTAGCAACTAACAGGTTACCCCTCGACCACGACTCGATATTAAAGCTTGTATCTGACTGAAAAATCGCACTTATTTTCCGTACAATTGAAAATTGACGCCCGTTTTGTTATAAATAGTAACCACATTTTAAAAATCCTCCAAAGTGAACTCGCTCCTGCAGACTTTGTGGCCTTGATATGATGATACGACAGCATGGCTCAGAAAGCTGCAGGTATCATCGTGAACATTTTTTGAGATAACAAGATACGCTTACCTAGTTGAAAAGAAAAAAAAAAATTGTAAAAATAGTTTTGCAAAATATTTGCAAAGATGAAAATGAAAAATGATTTCCAAAAATGATTGTTGTACCTCCCACATTCCACGATGCAACTTTGCACTTTTCAGTAACTACCATTAAAACAATCAAATAAATATCTAATACTCGGAAACCGTCATCAATAGAAATTAGAATAGGGAATCCGTACTTTGTTAATTAGTTGTTTTATTTTATTATTATATTCAGCAATAAATCACCTTCATGAATAAATACAAACTCGTTGGAATAAACTTGTTGCTGCTTCAGGATGAGAGTGAAGCATTCAGTCTTAAAAACAAGCGCGAGACATAATTTTTCTCAAATTTGAAAGTGGAGTTGAAAATAAATTTCTAACATAGTCCCCATTCCGATTCTTTCCAACCTCGATGATCTGCAGCTCCTTCACTGCCTCTATAATCTCACCCTAATAATTATTCACGTTCATAACTCTCGGTACGTTTCGAAAAAAATTGTATGCCACTGGAAAAATCAAAAGATTATTTAATTCTCATAACATAGAGTCAGTTAGATGAATCACAGCCGTAAATATAAACGATTTACCTCTCTTCTCACGGTCATTTCGCCCGCCATCTTCCGGAAGAATCTTACATGTGATCGGGTTGCTATTGCACAGGTTTAGGTTAGTAAGTGTGTCTGTGTAGTCTAGTGTAGTTCGCGAGCAACGTAGCTGTTTTGTCCGTGGACTGGGACGTTTTTATTTTTTGCGTTATTTTCGTTTGTTGTTCGTGAACTCGCTCATCTTATGTGGATTGTGAATCGTTTTTAGTTCTGTGAAAAGTTCTGTGCGCCCGTGGAGCGGAGATCAGCGTTGAAAAAGGTAAATTAACGGAAACAGTCGTACGCCTTTTCAAACCTTGAGTCTCGGGCTCATTCGCCTTTTCCGATCAATTTCAATAACTATTCGATTCGAAATTCGATCAGCGCTTGTTATTTATAATTATTTTGTTTTGGAATTTCCTTTAGAGCGACTAATCGCTCGGCTAATAATGGTGTAACCTACATTGCCTGCGAATAACCTGTGTGAAACACTAAATTAGCCTTTTATTTTCGTATCGGATTACGCCTTCCGATTGGAAACTGTATTAACATCTTATCTACAATTATTTTCGCAGTCGTGTGATTCCCATTTTCTCGCAGCAGCTAGATGTGAATTTTTATTTTCCGCGCGATTTTCCTCGTGGTCATTCCGAGTTCGAGATGTAATTTTTATCGCTCTATTTTATTTATAGAGATCGATCGATTTTTCGCCGATTTTTCGGTTATTTAACGTTCCCTTTTTACAGATCGAAAAATCGCCGCGCGATTTTGGATTAATTCGATTGGTTATTCGCGTTTCTTCGACAGTCGAGCCATTATTATTGCCCTGAATGATTTTCCACGTTGGAAATTCATTTGGAATCGCTCGGTTGATTATCATACTCTATTCTGTGGTTTGCCTCCGATCTACGTGGGTGTCGATTTGGATATTGACCAGTTCTGCACGTTTGGTCGCCTCGGATGGTTGATCCCTGATGTCCTCTTACGAACTTCGAGTGTAAGCGTGGATTTCATTTTTCCCCCTCGTTTTCCCATATTTCCAAGTCGTTCCGTTTTGTTTAGCCGTATTACCATCGTCAAGGGCCTTTGTTTTCGCCCTAAAAACTGCCCCAGTCGAAGGCTGACCCAATTACAATGTTTCCATATGTCGCTGTTGGAGCGGCTTTTTTCGCAATGCCTGGCCACCTTTACCCCTCTACCTGTTTCGAAGCATTGCTCGGTCGAATTGCTCAACCTTCGGTTCGCCTCCGTCTTCTAGTGATTTTTTTTTCTTTTTTCTCTTCTCTCCTTGGGTCGGATGTCGAGTTTGGCAACACCTTGAAATATCGGACCACGGAGGGGCCCACCTTCCACTAGCTGGAGAACCGACTAGTCGACATTATGTAACGAGAGAACTCTCCCTTAAAAAGAAAAGAAAACAATCTCTCGTGCCTAACAGCGCTGGGCCGATGTTATTGCTTATGCGGTTTGCCTTTCCACATTTATCGGAGTCGGGTTTGTTATGGTCGGCCCTTGGGACGGGTTTTCGAGCCGAAAAACAACATTCCTAGCGGACCAGCGTATTGTCGTTGAAATAACTCGAATCCTCCCGTGTTATCATTCTCTTGCTTTTATTTAAGATAATTTTAATGCCGATAAAAAGCGAAAGCGGCTGACCGCCACCCGCGGTCGACGCTTTGAACCAATTCTAGAAATTCTCTTCATTGTGTAGTATTCACCAATAATACCACAATCTATGGTATTCACGAAAATTCTGCTTTCCCTTCATGATCCGTGGGAACGCGGTTTTCAACTTCCTGGCCATTTATCAGCTAGAATATTTCTATAGAAGCCGCTGAACTGATAAGGAACTGTTTGCAAGGGTAATTTAATTTTTCCCCTCTTGATAGCATCGTGAACGTGTCAGAAACGGGGGAATATGTTCGATAAACGTCTCCACTTACGAGAAAATAGGTGAGTTCACGTTTTTTAATTTGATGGTGCGTCCTAGGATTCAAGGAAGCCGAACAACGTGGTATTGCTGAAGAGATCGCCTATTATTATAATGTGATGAAAATCTTATATTTATATTATAATAAACTGAAAATAATATTATAAAATATAAATACAATATAAATGATAAATTTAAAAAATAATATAAATAATAATTTGAAAATAATATTATAAAAACCTCCTCATGTTCCACGATTGATGACAGTATTATGTTGGGCATGTTATCCTTTTCTTTGCCTTACGAGCTCAAAAGCACGGACTTGATAGCTTCGTCGAATCGTGTTGGTTATTACGGGTTTCGTCGATGAAATCCATGAGGAAAATTCAAATTTTTCTACTCAAAGTTCGCTTTATTTTTATTCTAATTGTCGTTCGACTATTGCTGTTGAAAAAAGACAAATAAAGTGTAGGTATTGTAATTGCCCTGAGGATGCCCGAGTGGGCGAAAGCGATTACATCAAAATAATACGTGTGAAGCGAATCGCTCTTTCTCTACTTCATCCCCTGAAAAAACCCTTTTTCCCTGACTAAAAGAGAAGGCGTCGTGATGAATTTGACTTGAACGATTTTACATGCTTTTTTTTAAATCTTGTGACATTAAATTTGGCTTTTGAGTCAAACAGCTGATAAAAGCTATGATTTACAATAACTTCTCGCAGCCATCGAATTCTTATGGTCCGTTGAGGGGAGGAAATTTTGGTGGCTGATTCGATTCAGCGTTCAAAAATTGTAGAACTCGATATCGAACTCACCTTCGTCCGAAAAACCTTCGAAAATACGATTCCCCTCACTTAAACCCCTCAAAAATACCCTGAAAATTAGGGTAGCGATTTGATTGAAAAATTGGGCCGTTGTCGAACCAAGATTAATTTTTGGGAAAATTTCAATTTTGTGGCTTTAATAGTTTTCTCAAAAAAGTATTGACGGCGGACGGACAGAATTTTTTTTCATTCGATATTCAATTCTACGTACCTAGAAACGAAAATCATCAAATTTTGATGGGGTTAGAATTTTTTTACTTGAGCAATTACCTTGGTTTATTATTGAATAATAAACCAAGGTGGTTTACCTTGGTTTATTATTCAATAATAAACCAAGGTAAACCACCTTGGTAATCGCTCAAGTAAAAAAATTCTAACCCCATCAAAATTTGATGATTTTCGTTTCTAGGTACGTATTATTGAATGTTAAACCAATATGGAGAATCAATCGCCTAGTTATTCTCCCGCTCCTAGTAAATACTCCCAGACTAATGCTTCTAATAATAGTTGAAAAACAAGTTAACAGTCGACTTTGAGAATATTGGACTGTAGAACAACTAGAGTAGAATTCGGCTCAACTTTTCTCTTGTAATGTATTCTTCTGAGAAAATTTTTACCTGAAAGTTTACCTTGTTTGTTCAATAGGTATTAGCTTCAACGAATTCGTTGACCTGAGGCTACCTTGAGTTGGAAACATTTCCCTGAGCCTCCCCTGAACTATTTATAAACGAACAATAAAAATTCCCGCTAAATACGCCTTTCGGGTGCTTGTCTTTTGTAATCTCTAGTTAGAATAAGGCGAAGAATTTGCACGTTTTGGTTTTCACCTGCCTTTTCTACCGGGCAGTTGTCTCAGTCCCGAAACATGGGTAGCCGCTTGGAAGGGACGAATGGCGATAGGAAGGGAGTCGAGTCCGTAGATCCGGCCCGCCTAATACCCTGGCTCAGGGAGGCCAGATCCATTGTTTGGAGGCCAAGGTAGCCGTCGGCGGAGGTCAAACCTGAGAGCGTCGACGATCGCCTCTGACAAGGCCTCGGTGGCTTCAGCTAGGGCTGCTAATTTCGTTTTTTCGCCTTTTGAAAAATATCTGCTTTGAAAACGCTCGTTGGGTCATTGGCTCTTTTTTAATTCTTATTCGTCAGTTACTCTCGAAACAGATTTGCTCTGGAAACAGGTATAATCAGTGGCCTAGTCAATGGACTGTAGCCCAAGGTGGCTCTAGTGGAAAGGATGAATCTGCAGTTTGAATTATTAATGAGGAAACTCGAATTTTGTCTCTTATTGACCACATGCCCATTTTATTATATTAAACAACGTAGGCTTGTTTATTGTAATTATCCGGTTAATGATAGATTCAATGATTCCATTTTTAGAAACTTCGGAGTTGAAATGATGATCTATCTAAACTGAATCCTTTGATGAATTCAAGGGACGTAATTCTGATCGCTCCAAAATGTTTTTAACCAACCAAAAAAATTATATTTTACCTGTTCTATCGAAACGTGCTGTTAATTAAATATCGTTAGGTGCACTCTTCGAGAAGGCGATTGACGATCGATAGTGCACACTTCACTAGAACAAAGGTATTTGATTTTTACTGATAAATTGTATCACTTGTATATCTTTGATGATTGCTGAACGTGATTCATGATGGTTGCATAAGGTTGTTTAGTGAGGCCCGTATTCTTTCTTTTTACTAATTTAACCTTTGTTCTATGCTTGCTTAAGTTATAACATGTTGATACTACTGAACTGTATTCGTTGATGAGTTGCAGTTTAAGGGACGTAATTCTGATTTTCTCGTGATAACAGTTGATTACAATGTAATCATGTGGTCACTATGTCATAGTGATTATTCTGGTCTTCATTGATCATACGAAGGGGGCCAATTTCTTCTTATATTCTTGTGGGTCTATAACTTATTGGAAAAAATGTCAACAGCTCTTAGTGGGCTCTTCTATGTTCTTTAGAACTCTTTCAAGCTTTTTATGAGCACTTTAGAGGTTCTAAGTCTTTGAAGACATCTTTGAAAGCAATTTCCTCGTGATATGATCTTTTTATACTTCCAAAAACTCAAGTCGAGAATTTACGGGATGAGATGATGACTTTTTATCTGAGATTTCTCGATGAATTTATCAAAGGGACGTAATTCTGATCATCCTTTACATTCGATAGCTTTTTAATGTAGTAGTTTATTTAGGTTCTGTGTAAAAAAATTATTACACAGAATTAAAATATAAAAATTATTATAAATAAATTATTATCAATTATAATTATGAAAATAAAATATAAAATTATATTTATAAATTATATAGGTAATATAAAATAAATAAATAATTATTTATATAGGTAATATAAAATAAATAAATTATAAATAAAATTATTATAAAAAATTTGTTTCAAACTTAATTTTTGTTTGGGTATAATATGATGATACTCCTGAACTGTAATTCGTTGATGAGTTGCAAAATAAGGGACGTAATTCTGATTATCCCGTGACAGCAGATGATTACGTAGAAATTGTTCTAGTCTTCATTCATCGTAAGTAGAACCTATACTGAAGGCCCGATATATTCTTATTGTATTATTTTGGCTCAATAATTTATTATAAATAAACAAAAATTGGAAATGTTGTAGGTTGGTTTTCGTTCTAAAAAAAAAAAAAAAAATTGTCAAGAGTTCTTGGAGGGTTTTTTATGTTCTTTAGAAACACTTTTAAGCTCTCAAGAGCTTCTAGTCTTTGAAGACCTCTCTTGGTTACTATTTTAGTGTTGAATAGTCTAATATTTCTGTTTCTCACTCCGCTTCGAATCGTTCCACTATTATACTGGTAGAAGTTTCCCTTGGCGAATCTCGTTTGGCCAAATTAGTCTTTAGTGTTCCCAGTTTACGGTTTGCGAGATTCTCAGAGCTTTGAAAGCAATTTCCTCGTAAAATGATCTTCTTAAAGTTCCAAAAACTCGAGTCACACATGTATGGGATGAGATGATGACTTTTTATCTGAGATTTCTCGATGACTTTATTAAAGGGACGTAATTCTGATCATCCCTTACATTCGGAAGCTTTTTAATGTAGTAGTTTATTTAGGTTTTGTATAATGTTTTGTTTTATAATTGTTTCGAAGTTGATTTTTGTTTGGGTATAATATGATGATACACCTGAACTGTAATTCGTTGATGAGTTGCAAAATAAGGGACGTAATTCTGATTTTCCCGTGATACCAGTTGATTACTTAGGAATTATTCTAGTCTTCGTTCATTCATCGTAAGCAGAACCTACTTGAAGGGTGCCGAGTTCTTCTTACATTCTTTTAGGTCAATAATTTATTATAAAAAATGAAGTGAAACTCGGAAGTTTTTTTCTAGGTTCATTTTCCTTAAAAAAAAAAAAAAAATAGATTCAATCAATTTACATTCAATTAAAACATTAAAAATTACACTTAATTTTTAAAAAGTTATCAAAAGCTCTGGAGGCTTTTTTATGGCCTCTTTAGAAACACTTTGAAGCTCTTTAGGAGCACTTAGACGCGCTTTTAAGTTTTCAAAGACCTCTCTTAGTTTTGAATAGTCAAATCTTTTTGTTTGCCATTCTCTGCTTTGAATCGTATCATTATACAAGTAGAAATTTCCCTTGGCGAATCTCCTTTGGCCTCGTTTGGCGAAATTTGTCTTCAGTGTTCCCAATTTACATCTGCGAGATTTCCAGAGCTTTGAAAGCAATTTCCTCGTAAAATGATCTTCTTAAAGTTCCAAAAACTCGAGTTTTAACATTTACGGGATGAGATGATGACTTTTTACCTGAGATTTATCGATGACTTTATCAAAGGGACGTAATTCTGATCATCCCTACCAATTTTCGATAGCTTTTATTTATTACTTCTATGTTTTGTGATCGTCTGAAAAATCGAATTTGGAACGGAGGTCCTGTTGGAAGAGATTTTCATAGTACTCTACTCAGAATCTCCCTCTGAACAAGTGTCTGTGGTCAAAAACTGACATGAATCGCTAAATCTCCCTGAAAATGGAATGAAACTCAATGAAATTTACAGGAAATGTTTTCTTAGTGAATCAGCAAAATTAGCTTTTATTGAATCTGGATAACGCACTGTGCATTCGAGTAAGCGTTCTAAGTTTTTCTGTTTCGATTTTTACTGGCTTTAAAAGTGAATATTGTTCTTCGTTTGAAGCCTGAAAATGTTTGTTATAGTGAGCCAATGACGCTTGATTTTTATTGTCCATTGGTTCACACACCGTACCTCCACGTTATGAGCCTTTTTCACTATTTGGCTAATGCGTATTCAGTATATTGATTTTTACAGGCCGGAAAACTCAACTTATTTGAACGATCAAGGTCCAAAAATGTTTGAGGCGGTAATTGAATGATGCCTGATTTTTATCAAGTGGATCACATACAGTTCTTCCGAGTTATTCGCATATTGATAATATTTTGATTTTTACAGACCGCAAAAGTGAATATATTTGAACGCTGAAGAGCTTTTGTCGTGGGTATCTTCTACTAGCTTCAAAAATCAATATATTTGACCGCTGGAGTATTTGATCTGGTTTTACAAAACTTAGGCTCACATACTGCACTTTCGCGACATCAACCTAATTCGGGCGTTTTTCTATTTTTAGGTCTCTTGGCCAGTTTTTCAATAACAGTTGTGAACTATCGTTGCTTACTAGTGTTTCTTGATTTTATGATTGGTCATACCTGTTACCGACTCAAACATGGAAGTACTGCGTGATCTATGCCACTGGTTCAGGTTCTCTATAATAAATTGTGTTTTTATAATTGTATCAAACTTAATCTCTGTTTGAGTAATATTATTAACTGTAATCCATTGATGAATTACAAGGTACGTAATTTTGACTATCCCAATACTTTTTATGGCTTCAGTATTATTCCCTCAATCGCGGAAAAAAAGTGCTAGGTTTTTCGATTTGCTTGCGCATTGTCTGTCGTTTTTCACATCCTATGCATAGTTAAAAATCCAATTCTGGCCATCGCTTATCGAATGTAATCGGAGTTTCATAATCTGTTTTGTAGATAATTGGAGAAATTCTGTCCAACCTTGGAGTCTGCAGTTGGTCAATCTATTAGTCGATCTCATTTTTCTGAATTTTTTCGCTTTGCATAGCTAAAAGATAATTGCCGATAAGCTTGTGCATTTCTAGACAGCAAACAATTTTCGCTGCGTTCATCAGAATGGGAACATACTAATTGTGTGAAATTGATATTATGGATAGAAAATTAATGTAGAAACAACTGGCTCCCCTCACAGTCGAGCTTGGTTCCCCAAGCCGTTATTTTCGGTACTACTTTCCAATTCTAAAAATTTCCTGTGTCGTGAAGACGTATTTTAAAACGCTGCAAAATTTAGTTCAAAAATGATTCTTTTTTTACAATTTTCGAGAATTGTAGAGGCGTATTTTAATCAAAAATGATTTGCAGCTTTTTAAAATACGTCTGCACGTCACAGGCAATTTTTTTTTCCATACAGAGTACGTGCCTTCAATTATTTTACTTTTACGGAAAACTACTAGAATTTTAATTATACGTATTGTTATGGATATGTTTTAAATGATATTTTCGCTCGCAGTGTTAATAGAATTTGATTTTGTGAATTTTATAGTTGGTAATTTTCCAACTCGCGCTGATCGCTTCAAATGTCCTAGCAAGCTCTAAATCTGCTTCTTTCACGAATCTTTGTTTATCAGCTCAAACTGTGTTGTGTAACTGTATTTTTCCGTGTATTGCTGTGCATTCGATTCGCGGGCGTTAACACTTTCGCGTTTTCATTCTTCCGTCCAGTTTATTCCGCTTCTTTCAATATTGACCAATCTTAACAATGTTAACACGTCGAAGCACGTTTTGTACGATTAAAAAACCATACTCGCATTTTCGGTCGCGTCTATATGAACTTCGTTTTAATTTTACAAACCGAAGGATGAGATGATGAATTTAATCAAGGGATAATTTTGATCATCCCTGTTGTAAATCTCTTGATAATAGTTTGGGTGTAATGTGATGAATGACTTGAACTGTAATACTTTGATGAGTATACAGGGACGTAATTCTGATTATCCCAATGCTCCAGTTGACCAATTTTATTGGGCTCCCAATCGATTCTGCCCCATGCCCAAAAGCGAAATTCGTCCCAAGGTCGACAAGTTGGCGGGTTTACAGTTGAACGTTTGAGCGTTTTTCTGCTTCCAATTAATCAACCGCTTCGACTTCCTTATCGAGCGTTTCCTATTCGGTCGCCATTTTATTCGCTGTTCCTTACCTACCGTAAAATTGAAAATATTGATCGATATTTTTCCAGGTGAGGACCAGCTGGACATGGAAACAGGCTTTAAACAAGAAGAAGTGACTTATGAACCAACGTTTGATGTGAGTATCATGTAATGCTATAACTATAAATTATTAACATAAGTATTTATTACTGGTTTTTTTTTTTTTTTTTTTTTTTTTAAGAAGAGGATAATTTTTGGAATCTTCTGATGATATTGTAACAACTGATTCATTTTTCGTAACTGATATTTGCACTAAGGAAAAATACGTGCGTTTGTTTTTCCGCTTCGTTAAATTTAAACTTTTTTTTGCATTAGAGTAATCCTCGTTTCCACTCAGCAATAGAAATAGCAAATAGTGTTAATTAATTTATTCAATATTATTCATCCAACATTTGCCGTTCGTCTATCGTTGGCTAAATTTCTGTTTCAGTCCAATGACTTCGAAACTTCCCTCTTCGGCGCTAATTATTCGGCGAACTTCGATTTCCCTTGGGCTTTGTCCGACGAAGAGTAAGTATACCTGATGATTTTCCGCATATAGCGCCGCAGAAATGAAATTTCCGATTCGTCGTTTCTGTACGCTCGTTTGAACGATTTTCAGGCATCTTAACGGAGTGAATTTAGACTCACTTGCAGAAGAGACTGTTCATCAAGACGACTTCAACAAAACGTTCGACAGTTGGCAGCAACATATTTCTAACTTGAAGGTGGTACAGATGTTAGAAATTAGTTTTTTGTGTATATGAATCTTAGTTTTCTATGGGACGGATGGTTTTGTTATATTGTTCTACAAGTGCCCCATAAAGGGTTAATACGAAGGAGAATTCGACGAGAGATTTTTCGACGTGGCATAATTATAGTGCATTTTTTAGCCATATCCCTCGGCAGGCTGGTTTTACCTAAAGTCATAAACCGAACCAAGGACAAAATTTTATAATAGTTAAAAAAATAGGTGGACAAACAAAAATAGGTGGACAAACAAAAAAAAAATAGGTTAAAAATAGGTTAAAAAAATAGGTTAAATAGGTTAAAAAAAAGGTTAAAAAAAAAATAGGTTAAAAATAGTTAAAAAAATAGGTGGACAAACAAAAATAGGTGGACAAACAAAAAAAAAATAGGTGGACAAACCTTTTTTGAAAAGTGAAAAAATCTCGTTTTAATCTAATAATTTGTTCTGTCAAGTCAGTTAATTTTTCCTCGGTTTTTATTTTTATTTTTTAAATTAAATTAATTGTGTTACATCACTTAATCAACGTGTTGCATCGTTTCCAGATCGAAAAAGATTTTATCCTTCCGGACGAGGAACTCGTCGACAATTTTACAGTATCAAATTTGGACGAGTTGCTTACGCCTTCGCTCGACCAAGATAATCTCTTCGCCGATCTTATACCCTCAGTACCAACTCCCGCCTCATCGCTCGTCCAGTGGTCTAAGTAAGTTAAATTTTGTCGTATGGATTCAACTAAGAAAGAATTTAGCAGTTACAAATTCCTAGCTTCGGTGAGCATTTACTCACTTGTAAGTAATTCAATGTTTTTCCAACGAACGAGAGATGATTCTGAGTTAGTTCCTCATATATTTCTCCTATTTTGCTTCCATCGATTCTTCTAAAATCCATTTCTATAGAGATGATTGCTCTTTAAAACATTTTCCTATTCCCTGATATTTCATAATTGAATTTTCCACTTCTTGATTTCAGCGTGAAAATTAAAGAAGAACCAAAGGATGAGACTGAATTGCTAAATGATCAATCGAAGCCATCGCAAAATGCATCATCCGACAACTCCGTCGATTCTAGTGGTGTTACCGTTTTGGCACAAACTCAGCCGCTAGATGGGGTGAAAATCAAGATAGAAAAAGTCGAAAAGGATGCGGAGGACGATGTCGTCGACGTTGAAACTGTCTCTGACGCTATTCCTTGTTAGTATTTTTCCAACGATATATTTATCCGATTTTGTATTAAATTTTTATTTAGATCAGCTAGGTTTTTGTGATCACTCAGTCCAACGCAGTAAAGTTGAATAACAATTTTCTTCTAATGAAAATAAAATGGGTGTTTTTGTTTTGGTAAATGATTTAGTATTTGATTTTCAATTTGTCTCAGGTTTCCCGACCGGTAATTCAGTTTGCAAGTTGGAAGTAAAAAGGCACAAGCAAAAGGATGGCAAAGCAAAAAAGACGTCCAACCAGGCGCAAGGGAAGAACGCGCTTAAAGTTCCCCCGAGAAACGATTCTCTGCTACAAGCTGAAGAATTTCCGGTGGACCCGCTCTCCGGTCTCTCACCTGGTTCTCCAGCCATTGCATCTCCCAAGAACGCTCCATCCAATAAGACCATCATGAACTCCCTTCCCAAAGAAATTGTCGACAGAATAAAGGTTACATTGAGCATTTCGTATTTTCTAATGCGCGATTATCATCCGCCATTGAAACCGTTCGTTCTCGACTTTGTTTCATGTTCAAAAAATGTTCCGAAATGACAATTGTCATTAGTAACGTGACTATTTTCCGGGATTTCGGAGAAGTGAACTCTTGAATTACAAAACAAACTGACAAACTTCAAATACATAATAAGAGAGAGAGAATGAATGAATTTCGTTTTATTTATTTATGGACCGGCAAGATTTGGTCGTTAACAACCATTCTGCCACCTAACCAGACAAATACAACATAATTAAAACATAAAATTTACTTATTCCATCTTCAAACAAGGGCTCAGATGAAACAAAAAAAAAAAGTTCAAAAGAGAGAGAGAGAGAGTAAATATGTGTAGTAGTGTGTTTATCGCCATCTTAGTTGAAATTTTGAACTTAATGGCCAAGGTAATCAGAATGCTAGAACATCAACACATGACGGATACCTGCTAACTCTCATAGTGCTGTAGTAAATGTGAACAGCTAATTTATGACCCTTAGATAAACGCTAGTAGGTTTGAAAACTCAAAAATTTACCCGCTCTATTCGTATCATAAATTGAATTTCCCATTGTTGTAGAAATCAATCAAAAAGAAGAAACCGACCGTTGTTCCCGCTGAACCGCTGCTGTCGAAAGCCAACAGTCATATGAAAGATGCAGGCTTTACCAAAATTGTGAAACCTCGAGAACTGGTGAGTTTTTCCTGACCGATTTGAATATCTCTTTCTCCATGTTTGCTCTATTTGGCGATTACTTCCGGTGGCTATAATGACTTCTTATTTCCCAGAGAGAAGAGTCCAAGAGCAATCTTACTTCCGCACAATCAACATGCACAACAAATATTGCGACAAAGATTAGAAACACGGCTTGTGACTCTGGAGCAAAACTTGCCCCTCCACCGATCCCAAGTCCCAGGCCTGCCATTCCCGTCATCATGGACGCGTTCTCTGTCACCGAAGAGGACAAATGGGTCCTTGATAATGAGCAGAAGCTGCTAAGTTGCGCTCCCACTGCATCTCCTTCGCCGAGTGAAGCTTCCTCCGTCTCGAGGAACAACTGGGAGAAGAATTCCAAAAGAGACAGCGGCCTTGAATCTGGTGACGTCAGTGATGCTAGCGAAAGCCCAAGCGACAAAAAAAGCCCTCCCAGTGTTCAGGTAAATTTATAAATGAAAAGCAGCTCTTGAGCGAGATAACGCATTATGAGTTATGTCACGATTTAGGCAAAACATAGTTTCTTAATCAGGATTTAGGCAATGCTAGCGGTCTGACTGATAAAAAGTCACCGATCGATCCGGCTCAATCTTGTTTGGAATCTTCGTCTTATAGAAGGCTCCTCTTGGAGTCTAATCGTCTTTATATCTGATCATATTTTAAAGGATTTGTGACTTACATTAATATGGATGTCTATCAGCTGAATTATTTTATCATACTTGACATTTTTATTACTTGATTCATTACTACATTTTGGCTCTCTTTGTTCTCAGGTCGTACCTGCTGCAAGAATTGTTAAAATAGAGAAAGAAGACTGCAATGTTTCAAAACCAAACCAGATGCTCATCCACACTGAAAGCCCCCAAGCTCTTGAAAAGAACTACACGGAAGTTCCTGTAAGTCAACTTTGTACTTTTATACCGACAAAATTTTCAAATATTTTGCTGACGCGGGCCTTTCGTTGCAGAATGTGATACGTATCGATGATGACTCCACCGATGGGAAGAAATCGCAGAGCGAATCTTCAAAGAAAAAGCTTAACTTGATCGAGTACAGGAATCGAATGAAAATCGCTCAACTCTCCGGGCCCATCAAGACCGGCACGTTCTTAGAAGAACTTCTGTACAAACAGAATATACCATGCTCTCCAAAAACCGATATCATCGAAGGAAAACGTGAGGAAATTTAAGAGACATCTTGTTTCAATTTTTTTTTGTCACAAGCAATCGAATTATTCGTTGGGAATTTGCAGGCTCTGAAGAACACGTTGCCAAGCCGTCAGTGCCGGAAGCACGGGCCACAACTCCACCGAAAAGTTACGATATTGAACGAAGAAAACGTAAATCCCGCAGCCGAGACAGGTACGCATTTGCTGATATTTGTTCATGAGAGAAATTCTGGAGTTTTTGTGTGTGTTGGAGGGGGATTTCAGTAGAGTTATTCTCTTGTGCTCGAAGTGAACTATTGTCGTATTACGACTGCCTCAATTCTAATTCTACGGTCTAATTTAGATTGGTAGGTGTCTTGATTACGGAGCGGCCTTTGCCATTCCGAAGAGTTATAAAGTTGAGAGGTATTTTAATTAAAGATGAGTGAGGAGGATAGCCCATCATTTAAATAAACAATTATTTCCATCGAGGAAAGAGCTTGAGCTATTGCCGAGTGGTAGCAGAGTGTGATTTCAACCAGATCTCACGTTACAGGTTCACAATTCTCCGACTAGATTGAATCTGAACTCCTAAAATCGTGTTCTTTAATTGTATTCGGTTACGGTTTGAGAGTGATAATTATGTAAAGACAGAAGTAAATTTTGTTCTTTAGAAAATTAAACCACTCCATGAATTCCTCTTTTAACTATTACATTGTTTAGTGAGACTTTTCTTAATTATGAGGAGAAATAACGTTCTTTGTTTAGGATTAAATCTCGCCACGGGTACAGGTCTTCTTCATCTTCTTCGCACGGTTCTTCTCCAGGCTCTTGCCGGCGGTCCAGTCACCGCCGAGGGCGCAGCAGAGACAAACGAAGAAAGTGAGTATTCTCTTGTGTTGAATTTCTGTAAAACTGTTTCTCCATGTATGGATCGTTGAATCGACACCTCTTTTGCAGAGAATCAAAAAAGAGCAAAAAGAACCGGTCACCGTCATCACCTCGATCGCGAACGCATTCGTTTTCACGGTAAGGATTGTTTGTAAGAATGTAGGATTGACTATTAATTTATTGATGCCTTCAAGATTATTTTACCTGTTGGAAATTTTCAGATCCTCTTCATCCCAATCCAGAAGTAGATCCAAATCGAGATCATGCTATTCGAAAAGAGGCTCTAGATACAGGGTACGCTCCAGGTCCAGATCCAGGAGTCCTTATATGAGGGAACCTTCCAACTATCGTTATCCTCCGTAAGTGGTCTTTAAATATTCAATTTCTCTTAATTTTGCGCTAAACATCATGCTCTCATTGAACAGTTACTCTAACACCCGATTCTAAATTAAAAATGTCATCCCTCTGAATAATCTGTGTTTCAAAATAGATAATCTGTATTTCAATTCTGTATTTTTTCTCCATTCTTGCTACAGTTGGACTCCTAACGACCGACCGGCGCGTCAGTACGACGATTACAATAATGTCGAGCGGCAGAAACAGGTGGAGGAGCGAAGGGTAGTTTACGTCGGTCGGATCGAAGAAGGAACCACCAAATCTCAGCTAAGGGAGCGATTCCAACGTTTTGGACATATTGTCGATATTAGTCTTCATTTCAGAGAGCGAGGGTGAGTATTTCAAGAAATAGGATTATGTGTTGTCATGGTGTGAAATTTGATCATGGCTACTTCGATTTCTGTCATTCGCTTCTTCAATCGATTTCTGTTTTTATTGGAATTTTATTACTATTACAGTGATAACTATGGTTTCGTCACATTTGCGAGCAAATCAGATGCATACAAGGCTGTAGAGCATGGAAACGATAATCCAAAGGAGACCCGCTATGACATTTGTTTCGGAGGTAGGCGGGCATTCTGCAAACAACGATACGCTGACTTGGGTAAGTTTTTCTCTGCTATACATTTTCTCCAAACGTACGTCCTTGCTTTACTTTTCAAAAAATGCGTATCCCTGCTCATCATCTGAGAGATAGTTCAGTCTTCTTGCGAAACCAACTTAAACATTTTAAACCTCCTAGTATCGCCCAAAAATAATGAAAAACAGATGGCAATAGTCCAGCACCTGTATAACTTGACTCATAATCAGAATACAACATTGACACGTTGACATTGTCTCGATGATTTTTTAGGCTTTACTATTGGCGTAAAAATAAATATCTCCTGTTATTAGGTTTTGCATTTTGATGAGCCTTGTTAAAGTCCTCAATGTATCCGTGGACCTTTGTTTTGTCGGTGTATTCGTGTGAACGTAGTGAGTTCTCGGTTGATATAATTTCCATCCCATCAAAATTCCGAGTATATCTTTTTTAATTTGAAAATTAAGAAAAATAAAAATGATTAAAATAATTGCAATAGTTGCTACGGAGTTTTCCCTTATCCAATATGTTAAATGGAAACGTTCTCAAATGAGCTGACAAGTTGTTATAAAAAATGGAAGGTCTTCTTGAATCATAATTGGAGCAAAGGAATAATAAACCAACATCATTCGCAGCGTTTTTATTTGGATGTGAAGTGTGTTACTGATCTACGTGTCAAGTTAGACTTCATGTTCTTCCCCTCGGAGAAACGAGCGAAGCAAGCATCCGTTTTCTGTTATTCATGACAATTGTTGAAAAGTGTATGGTTTCAATTAAAATAATTGGCTAAAATCCAACTCGAGGGTAATCTCATTTCCGCCTGCTTAGTGCTCCTATTATAATTTGTTGTTATAATTTCTTATAGACTCCATGGCGCCACTGAGCACGTACAGCCCGTTCCATCAATCGAGGCCGAATGAAGATTTTGACAGCCTCTTCCGAGCCGTACAACAGAAGATTCTTCGCAGTAAAAACGTCTGACACATAATGACGTTCATTATTAGCATTTGGTAGTATACCTTGGTTGATCGAATTCAATTTCTCTTTCTCGCATAAAAACATGAGAAGTTCACCGTTTTTCCTTGCTTTGTGTTCATACAATTATCGAAAAACCAACTTTCGAAGGTTATGTTTGTTTCACAGTTGGAATTAATTTTTTTCCTCCGATTTCATTCCTATGAAATTCTTTAGGATATTAATTTTCAAAACTTCCTTTCCTAGACTTTCACTCATCAGCTTTCGGGGCATTTACAAAACGGTGCACCTTTTCTGATTGCTTAGTTGGATTACCCTATTGGATTTATTAGAAATTTGAACAAGGACATTTTTTTCTTTTAATTTTTATTACGTTTACCATGTGAAACGATTCAGCCATTTATAGGTTTGAAAAAAGTTATTACGCTGAGTGTTGTAAATATCTATTTAATGAAAAAAAAAGGAATAGTTGGCTGTGCTGATTTGGTTCAATTACCTACCAAGAAGGAGAAAGTAAATCCAGATTTTCTTACTGTTCTTCATTGAATGAAAATGGATCAAAGCGATATTTTCTTAGTGTACGCGAAAATAAAGAGATATTCTTAGTAGAAATGATTCGGTGATATTTTTAGCTCGCATTCTTCATTCTCCTGCCAATTCCTTTTCAGAAAAAATGTACAAAAATTGTAAAAGTTGAAGAAAAAAAAATTATTAATTTTACTCTTAACTAAACGGATCGGTTTTTTTTTCTCTTTGCTTTTCAAATATTTTTTGAGCTTACGGTTAGGTAACCTGGCGCATGGGATTTTCGGCCTTCGATTGTCAAATGGAAAAAAAAGTAAAATAGTTGGTTAGAAGAAAATATAATATTTACGATTGTACTCGTAACAAGTTAATGTTAGTTGTAGATATACGCAGTGTCTTGATTCCCCCTCCCCGTTAAGTTTGTTTTTGAAAAGTGCCAGGGGAACGGATTGTGTATTTTAGTAACCTTTCCTATCGGACGGTCAAGGACTCCTCGTCGTCCTTCCGGTTCATCTCTTCCTTTTGAAATTTTGTGCTCAATTCCCGTAAGTTATTGTTATTTTACCTTTGGCGATATTTTCCCTTTTATCTCTTGAGCCGTGGAAATAGGTAGTGTTCTGTTTCTAGAATGTAGGCGTTTTCGTTTTTAAAAAAAGACATGGTGGGCAAATGAAGATTCTAATAATCATTTTTGTACGTAGGCTCAATAAGTTACCTTTGTTGTTTATATTCGTTCTGCTGTCCTTCGCTTATCGCTTGATCAGAGTGAAATTCGTTTCTCCGCCAATTTTAAGTCTTCCAGCTATGAAAAATTTTAAATCTCCTTTGAGGAAAATGCTTTCGCACCGTCAAACTGTCGATAGTCGAGTCCTGTGCGATAGCAGGTTTCTGGTTGAATTGTAACCTGTACTAGTATTACATTGCATTGTAAAAGTGCTCCATTCTTATAAAATAATGTGAGCCATTTTCTTCGAGGTAACATCGACTAATTTTCTTCTTTCCATAAATATTTGTTTGATTTTTTTCTTCTTCTTCACGCACTCAGGTTTTCTTGCGCATTTTGAACTATAACTTGGCACATTTGTGTTGGTCGAATCAATCTAAAAATCCGTGCTTCGGTTGGAACAGCGAAAATTTTGAGGCCGCTTTAAATTTTATACCTTTTGTTTTATCCTGAGCAATCGGGGGATTTAAAAGTATCGCCCGAATTTTCCTTGGCTTAAGAGTTTTTGCGGGGTATTATCTGAAAATTATTCATACGCCTGGACCTTTTTTTTTTTTGCTGCTCTCGATGAAAAATTTGATTCCTAATCGAAAGGAAAAATTCTTCCAGTTTTCGGACCGAGGTAAAAAAATATTTCTGTTAATTCGTGAACAAGCTTGAAAAATATCAATGTTGCTTCCCTTAATTCGTGCCAGGTTAAATCTTGCTCTGCCATAGCTAAAAAAAAAATCCATCACTCGTTTCCGCATCTTGATCGTCCGCTAACTCGAACGACAGTTTGACGCAGTTTCTAGATTAAAAATCCTACATTTCTCAGACATCGAACGCTGTGCAGAAATATTAATTTGTCTTCCTTATTCCCTGTACTTCAACCCTTAAACCGGCGAAGGACAATTTCATGTTGTAGTAATTACAAATTATTGCTTTGTATATAGCTATTAATGAAGCTGGACACCGTTAGGATAAAGTTGGTTTAACATCGATCTGGCGCCTTCATCGATCTTGCATGTCACGATCGATGATTATTGATCTCCTAGTCCTTCATACGAACAATAATTTTTTTTTTTTTTTTGAAATCGATTTGTAGTATGATCAAAATGTCTTTCGAATACGTTTCATCGTTCCGAACGGAGCTGTTGACATGTAAATTATCAGCTTTAGTTGTTAATTTTTAGCTCATGGCGCAAAATCGCTTTTCTGACTGGAGATATTCTGTAATCCGATGAGATTTTTCCTTTCGAATTGGAAATTTTCCCCTGTATCATATTTGATTTGTGTAAAATTCACCCGTTGCTTACGCGCCAATCAGATTCATCTATTTGGGCGGTCAAGTGCTCGCTAAATCAGCGTTTTTCAGATTTAAGGAAATTTCATTTAATGTCGCGTTGTTTTGCGGAGTCAACATTCAGAATTAATTCCCCATAATAACCAAGTTAGTCGGTCAGTCGCAAAGGCCTCACTTGTTACAAAAAATAACAATAATAATAGTAATAAAATGAAATACATTTTCAGATTATAGCAATATTTCTAAGGGGCAAAGCACCTTTGCGAATGACCTCTTGTTATCAGTATTAAAATTTCAGCAAAATAAATAAATGTTTCCCAAGATTTTTTTTTTTAATCAATTACTGTCACTTACAACTGTTCCCAAATAAACAATACTGATTGGCGGGGCCCTACGCTCGTAATACCCCCCGAGCGATTTTACCCATGATGATGAAACCTTTCGTTTGTTATAGTTAATCAAGTGCCGAGGAAAAGATAGGAAATGGTTTTATTCTGGGCAATGATGAATCTGTGATGTGGCCCAATGATTTCCATATGGAATTCATGTGCGCGCGGCTCAGCTAAATCGGCTGGTGCAGGATGTAACTGTGGTATAGAAAATGGTAAATGGCCTAAAGGTTGTCATACGGAAGGCGATATGTAGAATTTGAAATATAACAATATTATTCTGAGCAGAATGCGATTTTTATTTCCCCCAATTTCATGCTCCGTTGGCTAATCGACATCAAAGTATTGTGAGGTGAGGACGCGTCTCGTTGAAGTTCATTCCGAACGCTTTCGCCCGCCCGGGCCTCCTTGGTAGGATTTCTCTAGGTGCGAACCCCCTGGAGTATTCAGTGTGAAGACATTACTAATGTTGGAGTGGAGTAGGATCTCAGAGGAGCTGTAAGAATCCCTGTAATTCACAGTTGTTATCACTAAAAGATTTAATTTGTAGAAGAATTCGGGAGTCGTGTCGAGAAAATAGTTTTCTTCTCAGCGATCAACAAACACTCTACACGAATGAATAATGACATAAATCGCCATATCTCCTCGAAAAATGAACGAAACTCGATGAAATTTTCAGAGAATTTTTTCCCAGTAAATGTGCAAAATTAGCCGTTTCCGGATTTTGTTCAACACACAGTACTTCCAAGATACAACCGTTCAGAGTTTTTTCGGTTTAGATTTTCACAGTCAATAAGAGCCAATATTTTTAAGCGTTTGTGGTCTTAAAATTTTCATTATGGCAAGCAGATGACGCTCGATTTTTTTATATTGGGTCACACATCGTACCTCCACGTTATGTTCTTCTCACGATTTCGCTGGAACGTATTTTGATTTTTACAGGTCGCAAAAATCAATATATTTGAACGCTTGTGGTTTTGAACGGCGATTGAATGAAGCCTGATTTTTATGACGTGGGTCACACTCAATACTTCCTTGTAAAAAAAAACCCACTGAAATATAATTATGTGTGTGGGAGAGAAATCTTCAGATTTGTGTTTGACACCGTTACAAACACAAAGGTAGGAAATTTGAGGTTTCTACTATGTATCCTAGCCGTTCAAAGCTTGATAAACACCTTTTCGTCCCAATGTGTGAGTATTAACGCATCATTCGAACTGAATGACAAACTAATCCATTTTAATACAGTCAAGGACACTTCACCAGTTTCCCCGTCGATTTGTTACTATTTGTACTCTAATCTTTATGTTTCCCAATCTCCATGGTATTAACGTATTTGCTCTGCCTTGATCGTAGAATTGTGAGTTAATGCGACTTGAGAAGTTCCTCAATCAAAGCACTAGAAGCTAAGAAAGTATGGCGAACGTCGATCGGCACTCGATGGATCCCAAAACGTGGGCTGGTGAGTATTATATTTTTCGACGTAGTTTAAGCGTCTGTTCTCAATCTGTATCAACGGCGAATTTCAGTTCCAAAAAGTAACACGCTCATGAGGAGCTACTTCGCCAAAACAGGCCGCTTCCCTACCGTGGCGCAAATCCAAGGAAATCTGGGACCCCTAATCTCGGAAGCAATATTCGAATCGATTCCTCCGGAGCTCAAAGAGACCGTAAGTTCATTTTATAAACACAGTTTGCAAGGAGCATTTTCCCGATTGAAGTGAATCTAATGCTCAAATATTAGATTGGGCTGGAGCCGAAAATGAAAGGACCCGAAGGATCACTGTGGTGCTCCCCAAGCAGTCAGCTCGTGGGCCAACTGAAGCTCAAGTTAGTACCATCGCAGCGTCATTTGCATGCATTGACGCATCAAGCGATTCTTGGTGAGATTTATTATCATTCGAGTAATCTGTTGTTGGATCGGTGTGATCTCATGGGTATAAAAAATGGAGACAGTCAAAGCTCACCAGTTACTTGACCATCGTTTTATGGGTGGAAAAAGGTAGGGGGTTCACAGGGCTCCCTCATGATTTTTGCTGTCCGCTAAGCTGCAATTACTCGAGGCCATTTGGCAGTCAAAACGGGGAATTGGAAGCTGACTGGCGCCAGTAGCAGTCTATTTGATTCGACGTGGGGATGAGGTTGAGACGTAATCAGCGACGTTATCTCATTTTGAATTTTTATACTTCTAGGGCTTTCGTCATTCAAGGCCTCTTCAGGAAACATCTTCTTTATAATTATTTTTTTTAAATAGGTCCTGTAAGTAGCTTCACAAGGCTGGGATTGTCATGAATAGGGAATTTTCTAAAACATGTCCGCTTTTTGAACCTAGAGTCTAATAAATTAAAATAAATAGGGGGACTAGATTCAATTGCAGGGAGTGGAACCAGTTACTGGACCTATTAACAAAAATTATAAAGAAGATGTTTCCTGAAGAGGCCTTGAATGGCGAAAGCCTAGAATTATAAAAATTCAAAATTAGATAAACGTCTCAAACTCATCCCCATGTCCTAAAATGATTTAGGACAGTTTGAGAGCTGAGATAGAAAATAAGGATATGAACAGGGGCATCTGGTCGACTGCGATGAAAATACTCAAGTTGATTCAAAATATTTACAAGAAGAACGCTAGTGATAGGAAGACGTTCTTATTAAGTTTTAAGACGCTGTGTGGGACTTTCTTTTTGATAAGTTAGATCAAACTTCTACACCAAGTCAAGAAAAATTGCTCGATCTAAAAAGCTGATTTCGATTTCTGGTAACTGGGCACGGCTCGTTTAGAACGCTTCAAATATTTCAGAAATCGGAGGCGACATCGAGGAACTGGTGACTAAGATAATTCAGAGAGAATTGGAGGAAAAACTGGCCCAGCAGATTGAAAATTTTGAAAAAGCTCTGGAGGAACGAGTGCAGTACGTCAGGAAAAAAGTGATACGGGAATTTTACGAACTAAGCTCTCTCAAGATGAGGGAGCTCTTCAACCAGATGGAGGCCGATTTTAAAGTACCCAGATTATTTATCGGTTTCTTTCCCCGGATCGTCGTTCATGCGGCCGTTATCGTTGAATTCAACGTTTTCCAGGAGGAATGGGAGAAAAGGGAGAAATATTTGCTCGTCGAAGCGGAGAAAGAACGATTGGAAAGCCTCAGGGTGCTGGAGGAGATGATGAGATGCGAACTTGAAAATGTGACCCGGCTTCATGAGAACAAATACACCGCCCAATTGCATTTCCTCGCAGACTGGGAAAAAGCAAACGCTCATGACGATTATCATCAGAAAATCATGTATTATACCATCGTCATCAATAGCCCCAACTGATGATAAACAGGGATAAGACTTGCATTGATGTCATTAATTCTTCATATTTCAGACTTCAAATTTCGGTTTATTGGTTCCCTATATCTTTTGGGTGTGTTCGACAGGCGAATGCTACAAAAATGGTCGCAACTCTTTCACAACGTGCAGCGTGCCGAAGCACTTAAGAGTAAAGCTGAGCTAAAGCAGCAAAGCGTTCATCAAGAGTCGGAACTTTGGGCGACTTTAACGAAAGAACGAGAATATGCGGACGCAGTGCTATACGAAGTGGTCAAGCACCACAAGGTAGGAACTAGAATTTCCTCTAGATACATTTGTACACAACTATGATATTCGGCCAGAAAAAATAATCTGTAGCAACTTCATATCTCAGTAAATGTTAAAAAGGAGAAAAACCCCTGATTCCATTGCAGCCCTTGGCTTCTGAGCTCAGTAGAAAAATTCTTGCTTTCATAGCTAGCAATATGATTCATTACAACAGACAGATGGATTGATTGTGATTTTCTTTCGATCCAGAACCAATTGATCGGACTGAACGAGGTTATATCCAATCTTAGAGACAAAGTCAGCGATGTCTGCAAGCAGAGAGACGAATACATTGACGACGTCGACGCTTGGAAATGCGTGCTTCGCGATCTATTCAACCAGTTTCAAAAATTCATCAACTTCGTTCTCAACGAAATTCCCGGACAGGCTGGATACTTGTTGAGCTTGACAGAAATTATGAACAAACGAAAAGAATGCTTGCCCAGGGTGAGAATTATTGGGTGTAGTTATCAAAACTTTTCTTTCAAGAATACGTTCTCCAGGTCATTATTTCTGATAGTGATCATGTTGATGTCTTAGCAATTGACTTTTCCAAGGTTATTGACAAGCTCCTTCAAAGCACAATTCTATTGGTTCTTGAGCTACTGCGCGTATAAGATGCTTTCCTGGCCTGGGTGTGTTTTGTCTGATAAAAACTATTTTGTGCAACTGGTGATGTCCTTTTGAGGCCATTTACTGCCACCTCCAAGGGCTCCTCCAGGGTAATCTTGGTCTCCTTCTCTTCATCCTTGCAATCAACTACGTGGAACCCGTTCTGCGGAGCTCCAGTTCCTCATAAAGTCTGAAGATGTTAAAAATTTATCACGGGTCCATTCCTTGGACGATTGCCATGCTCAGAAGATCCTTGGACAGTTGCGTTGTGACCAACTAATTTCCTCGTTTGGTTGTCGTCGCATTTGTTGTAGTAGAGGGGTTGTGAGGGGGAGAAAAACCAGGCGACTTATTCTCCAGATCTTTAATGGCTGGCCGAGCATTTTCGCCCATTCGGGCATCTTCAGGGCGACGTGGAACCGTGAGGTCCACAGATGTGGAAATAAATACGCAAACTTGTGTGTTAGTTCAAGCAACTGTTACACAGTCAGTGAATTATATTTTGCTGTGACAACTACGTACTCTAGGTAGACTGACAAATAAAGGGCACAAATAGGCCTTGAGTTGAAATTGGGCATGAGTCTTGTTCCGAATAGAAATGATTTTTTCTTAGTTGGGACCGATATTTTTCTGTTCCATATTTTTTTGAATTCAGAAATCCATAAATTTTACCGTTCAAGCCTTGGATTTAGCAACGTTTTACAGAGTTTATAACAATGCGTAAAAACTGGCCCGATCAATTTACGAACCAATGAGATTTGATGGGTTCAAATATTCTTGAATTCCATTGAGCCGCTGTTTGAAACCAGGTTCGTGAGGACATTCTGGAACACAAATACACGACACAGGACAAGAAAAAAGTCGAAACATGGGAGGAAGTACTCGTCCGACCGGTTGACAGAACCAACGACCCGAATTTGTACGAATGGAAAAGCACCATCGATATAGAAGATGAAGATGACGACCGTAGGCGTTTGAAAGAGGACAAGAAGGAAGAGGAGTATTTGAAAATCATAGCAGAAGGTGATTGTTATTATTCTAAAAAAGAGTTCACAGTTTTGCAATGCAATTCAAGTAGAGTATTTCAACTGCTCATCTTGTCCAGCATCGAGACATTGCAGGGTAGTTGTCAGTAACTCTTTTGGAGGAATGCATTCTAGCATTACAGTAATTTGTTTCTGCAGCTAACTGTTAGTGATTCCTGTGCATAAACAAGCCGTCGATTGGATCCATACAGCACTGACTTTGGAAACACCTTGTCCGTCATTAGGACCTAAAAATCTTGACATTTAGAGTACATAGAACCTTCCATGGGACAAAAAGTCCACATCAAAAGGAGCTTGACTGTTTCAGGTAAGAAGAACGAAGAATGCATCGACTTGATCAAGAAGACGACTCAATGGGTGTTAAAGAAAGTCGAAGGATTACAGTTGACTCCACCGCCATCTCTGCCAAGCAGCTCGTGCAGCCAGGTTGTATCTGCTGTTGAAAGCGATGCAACACCGTACATAGATCCAGACGTAAGTTTGGAAAAGAAAGGTTATATTTTAACCTTGAGAGCTGTAGGATAAGGAAGGTTGCAACAATCAGGGCCATATCGGGCTCTCTAGATGGAATTTTGTCAATATACACTTTGCAGCAAGTTTTATGATGTCAATACTTGCTTATTTGACGATACAATCTTTTTAGAACATGGGCCTCTTCATTGATTTCCAATTCTTCCTGTCTTGATTTCCAATCCCTCCATCTTCGGGCACCAAGCCATTCTAGGCTATTCTCTAGCCAGGCCAGGCAGGATCGTCCCATTAAGCGCCTTACACCAGGCTTCCCGTATATCGCCCTTTTTGGAAATCTTTTCACAAGCAACCATCATCAACATTACCATACCATCTGCTCCAAGCCCGTTTGATGAATGCCGTCATTCTCAGTTTAGAAACGTCTCAAACCCAGCATGACACTTCTAATTCCTATCCTTTAATTTCACCCAACAATATGGAATATATTTTTCACAATGCTTCAATATTTTTGCAGCTACTGCTATACGCTCAATACATGGAAAAATGCATTCCTGAAACGTTCACGGAAACGATGACCGAGAAGCATGTGCAGATAGAAAAGAGGAAAGATGCTACAATGAAAGTTCACGTTCTGGACGACGATTTCAAAACACAGGGCCCTTGTCCAGATCCGTTCGTTTCAGACAGGATCAACTCCATTTTGAACCTTCTCGATGCGCATCCTCACCTCAAAAGTGCTCTCGCTTCATCGTGAATAAATTCCAATATGAACCAGAATTAAATTGTTAAGAGGTCCCCACGCAATCCTTGCACTTGTCCGAAATTAAAAAAAAAATAAGGCGATTGAAAAACTACATAGTCTTTATTGCCAGAGCACTGGAAAATGCAGATAGATCTACAAAATACAAAAGTCAACGTTAGTTTCAAGCGAAAAATCGTTAATGGTAACTCACCAAGGTTAAATTAGTTAGATTTAAAAAATTGAACGAAACTCAAAGAAAACATAATTTTTTCTATACTTCATTGACAAAAATATAACAGCAGACAACAATTTCAACAATTGTGAAGCTTTTTGGCAACCAAAGCTCTTCGAATGGTGTACAAAAATAACCTACTTCGGAGCAATATAATAGCATTTTTAAATTTCTTTTCTTTTGAAAACGACGTCTCAACTGTAGTAGAGGGAAAATTATTCTCGAAACGCTTCAGCGTCACAAATTCTACTATAACAGATATCCTAGCGAATCTAATGTGATGCCATTTCTCTCCACGCTTGACAAAATCGCGTAAATAGTGCCTAAATTATAATAGGTGCAATGAGACTTATAAGAAGTTAATCTATTAGTTAACAATACTTCTAAATCACAGAGAAAAGCTGATCGTCTTTTAGAAATTACAGTTTTTGCAGAGTATTTTATTCAGTTGAGTATCAAGAATAAAATTCGACAGCATCCAATTCCAGCACATATCAATTTTGGGTGTGAGGTATAAAAAAAAATTTAACACGCTAGAGCAAAATTTCAACCAGCTCAAGACTAGTAAATACATTAATTTACAAAAAAAATATTATTTTCTAAAAAAATAAAAAATCTACCCGTTCAATTTTAATTTAATAAAGCAATGTTAGACAACGGAGTTTGATTGAATTGAAGGATCAAAGTAAAAGGATCAAGTAAAACGCATGCCCAGACTTGAGATGAGCCTAAGTGCCAAATTGCAAATCCGTCTACAATCGTGTAACCTAGTCAATGTGCACCAAAGTACGATGGATATCTAGAAAATAAGGTTACAACTGCTGCCAAAAATTGAAAAGTGTATGCCACTCATAATGAAAAAAATCCCTGTGCCCTTCAGGGGACTTGTAACCTTACTTTCTGGATATCCCTCGTAGACCTTATTCATTTTCAGGTCTTAATACTCTGCAGAATTGTGACTTATGGCTAACATGCTTGGCTCATAAGAAAAGTACCTAGGTTACCAATGGTCGGGTTTACACTTAAAGTTGCACCTTGAAACAGATTAACAGTAAACAATTTTATTTTTTATGAGCCAGCTCTCTTTGTCATTCATACTATAACCACAAATTGAAAAACCTCGTCACTCAGTATCAACACAGGGTAAAACTCGGTTCTCTCTGTGACAATAGCAAAAACCAAACATAGAAAGTGAACAAAAATAATATTAAAAAAAATTTTCACGTGTGATAAAATACGAGATTAAAATTATCTTCAGCGAGACATTTACTACTCGGCACCCTGTAGCATGAAATCAACAATGAGTTTGTAGAAATATGGAATAGGTTAGAGCGAGGAACAGCCGGATATGACAGTTATCTAAGTTTTCTTAATTGCCGTCTGCACGAGTCCAGATTTATATCAGTAACGCATTATTAAAATCAAAATAGGAACAAATCATGAAATGGCCACTAGAGGGGAAATCAAAAGACATCTGAGGTGATCGTGATCAGGTTAAATTTACTATTCGGAACTGCTGTAAATGAGGTTATCATAAGGAATCCGCTGGAATTTAGATCATTAATAGCGAATGCGTCGGATCCTAGCAGCTTGCGACTTTACTTGTCAAGGCAGCCAAGAAGTAATCTTTCAACGAAAGCAATAATTATGACCTTTCATGAACAGGGAAAACGACTCCAAGGACTGTTTTGAAAAAAGAATATCATCAGATATAATCCGGCGACTCGTAATTTTTTATTCCATCCAAACCAACTGACTTGACAAAACTCTCACATAATAATGGTGGTAAGAAGGAACTATTATTTCACACGCGTCAAAAGTTGAATGTACAATCGGCTCGAAAATTTACCAACGCTTTCACAATGCAACACGTTCTCGAATATTTATCAAGCTGCGGACAACTAATTCATGGAACTGTTGATTTTAGGCCTATTTAACAGTCTTAATATAAAGCCTCACCTGCCTGAATTGTTCATTTGAAATTCACCGCTGGGTTGAAAATGAAATTAAGGAGATTCCTGACAGCTGAATAAATTTCGGCGACCGATGTCGGCGCGACGAGGCGGTAAGCGGTGACTGGTGGGGTCCTTGGCCCAGAGCAGCTGAGGCAACCAGCCTGGTAAACGTGAATTTTAGGTGTTTTGAAGTCTAGCGGGTCGATTTCCAAAGCACCGGCAAACCAGATTTTATCGTTGCGGAGGAGAGACGTAGTGAAATTTCTAAAGATGTTGTCCGCCCTTAGGATGACTTTAGAATCGCCTCTAGACCAAACACCTTCTGCCATTGTTATCTCGATGGCGTACTCGTATCTGTAAGTAATAATGAGGCACGATTAACTAACAGAAAATGCAGAAAGGAAAGAGTGCACTGCAATTTGATTGGAAATAGCAAACCGAATAAACCTTGAGGTTGCAGTCAGCTTTTTCCGATTCCGTCGGCAAGTGAATAAAGCCTTTTGGTCACGGTTCAACAATCAAATGTGGTATGAACTAATATCGCAAAAAAGAGTTGATCACAAATAGTGTCACACATGTTAAGTGATTGGCAAAGTGAGCTTTAAGCTATTGAATGCGATATCGCCTGCCGAAACCAGGATTTTGAACGAGGGAGCTTCAGTTCAGAAGACTGTTGTCCTTAGAGAAGCACCGTAGATGAAAATAACAAGATCGTGAATCCTATTTAAGTTTTAAAATAATCTTGCAATAGATAACCAGGGATAGTTGCGACTAGCAGTTAGATGGCTTGGGTTTGGCTGGGTGCCAATCAAGGTTGCCGAGGACTTTGAAAATATTTCCCAACAGGGTTGCTAATAGCGCTTATGTTCAATATGCGGTCAAAATGCGAAACGTTGAATATTGATAATTTCGAACCGCAAATACCTTAACAAGAATGAAGTTTTAGGGGACAATTCAACTTGTTCAAATTATCTGAAAAAAATCGTATACCTGTTCCAATTGGATAAATGACATTCGATGTTCAGAAGAGAACTGGCAGAGCTTTGGCCATCATGGAAGGAGTCGTACTTTTCTCCGTACATGCAAGATATGACTCGCTTGACTTTCTGAAACAAAAGAACGCACACAAGCTTGCAGTAGTAAACATTCAATAGGTTTTACTGAAACTTGAGAGTATTTTCGGACCTTGCATACCAGAAGCAATGAGTACAGGGAGAAAACTCAGTTGAACCAATCAACAAATATTTATTTTCTTAGCTGAATACGTGGGGGACCCAAAAGTAACCGGAATGCCCTTGTAAAACGTTTATTATTCAATATTTTTACAACAAATTTCAGTCACCTACAAAGTAACTACCATTGATCACAACAAACTTCTCCGATCTTTTTTTCCATTGCTGGAAACAATTTTTAAATTCACTTATCGTAATCGCGTTAAGGTCTTCCTGCGATTTTCTTTTCACATCATCCACAGTGGCAAAACGCTTCCGTTTCATGTTCCTTTTGAGTCTGGGGAGCAAAAATAAGTCTCAGGGGGTCAGATCCTATGAGTAAGGAGAAATGAACAATCAGGGTCATGCCGTTTTTGTCAAAAACCGTGGACGAAAAAAATTCCCATGGATGAACCGTTGCGCCCACAGCAATGAAATTTCCGCACACTGACTTCAGACGTTACCTTCCCCCACTATACCAAAATCCCCCCACCCGAGCGAAAAACCATGATGGAAAAATGTATGAAAAAAATTGCCTGGAAATGCAAGGGCACGAGCATTCAGCTAGGAGAGATTTAAAAGAAAAGTCGGGCAGTTGTTCCACCATGATGTGAAAATTAGAGTGATAATTATTAAGGTACAACGTACCACTGGAAGTTTAGACAATACACTCGATAGAGGATTGTGAACAGCGGTGACAGATGTTGACTCGACGATTCCTTCCCACTGAACATATAATCCAGAAAGTGTGAGACAATTCTCCTGGGTTACACTTTTCATATGCTCCGCCCTGTCGCGCAAGCAGAAGTCATCGTATTGAGATTTTGTAAGACTGACGGTGTCACTGTACCAGTCATGGGATTGGGTGTCCACATGCGGCCATATTAGCAGGCCAGCAGCACAGATACCAAGAAAGATCTAGAAAAAGGATAATTTAAATTGAACGAAGAAAAAAAAAACATGATTTTCTCACGTGTTGAGAATAGTTTCAAGATATATTTTTAAGATATTCAAAACTGAACAACAAATAATTTAATCCTACCTGGATCCAACCGATGACCCTTCCAGTGCGAGATGGTCGTGTGCTAAGATAAAGTAGTGAAACCAGGCAGAAACAAGCAATAGCAAGAGTAACAGAGACGGGTAGAACTGTCTCAGTTGCCAAGAAAAACCTGAAAATGGCTATCATTGGCAAAATCACAATAGTCAGTCCAGCCAATGGTACAAACAGTATGACCACCAGGACGGCCAAACAGCTTCTTATCAATCCGAACTTTGTCGCACCTGTAAATAAGCAATTTTACATAATTGTTTTTCCAGCGAAATAGAAGGGAAATTGTACTAAGAATAGCTCGAAAGTATCGGAGAAGTGCTGACCATTGGACACAATAACTGCCATCTGCCACCACGATAAGGAAATGAGGTGAGGCACCAATGAGATGTAAACACCCTTCCAACGGTCTCTTGACGCCATTTTTATCAACAGTCCAGGCATCATGAGGAAGAATATGACTTTGAAGTTTAAACAAAACTCGATACTATTGCCTACAACAGTTAAAAGAAATAATTTTTCATTAGAAGGTATACAGAGTGGTCACAGGCAATAAGGACTTTGTATATTTTCCACCGAGCGTAATTTTTAAGGTCGTTTGATTAAAGTCGTAGCGGACAGGTACACTAACTTACCGACCACATAGGAGGCAAAAGTTGGAATTCGAACGTCGACAAATCGCCAAGTACTAAATACAACGTCATCGGTTTCATAAGGATATCTGGCCAACATTCCAACGCAGAATGAAACGAGTGCCAAATAATCAAGCTTCCCTTTGTAAGACTGAGGAGGAAACAAAGAGAGAAAATTAGATATAGGTATGAGTTGAATTGACAAAAATTCAAGTCGATTGAAGCTGTATTCACTTGTTGAGGAAAAATGCAGAAACGAAAACAGCAAGAGTGGAACACAATCTAATTGGTTCAAGTAAATGTGGAAACCCAACGGGTTCTTTCCCATTTTTGCGTTTTCCTTCAGCAAATGAATCTTGAGTTATAATAGAATGAATCAATTACCGAGAAATTAAAAAGAATAAGGAGGGACGATATAACGGAGATAACAGTGAGCTCAGAATGAGGTATAGAATACTGTGAGACGAAAGGAGTCAGAAGAATATTGGCGATTAATGAAAACAAAAATACGAAACAGGGATAAATATTGTTCGTGCAATGAGCCCATTGAGCCTGTTCGGCGTTGACACCGGGACCGCCCCAAGCAACAAGCAAATTCGACCACCTGAAAGCCAAAAAAACAGATATTCAGAACAGACTGAATCGTCACGGAACCTCATCACTCTGCGTGTACCAAAGTTAAATATAATGACAAGCAGGAACGATCTTATAGGGGAATTTGAAAAGGAACAAACTTACTGTTTTAACTCGTCAAATTCCCATTTCTTCGCCAAAATTTGACACGTTGTTATGAGCATGACGGCGAGAGCGGTGTAGAAGAGAAACGATGGAATTGCTTCGACGACTCCATCAAACCCGAGGAGCGAATAGATGGCGATAATGATTAGAGATTGAAGACATGCTGTGTTCAGAGGTAAGAATGACCTGATAGGCTTCCTTCCTGAAAAACATTTTTGAACTGTTAACAAATAAGACAAAAATGCAGCAAGATCATTTATGTAACAGTAACAGCTCGTCCCCACAATGGATTTCAAAGTGTCTGCTTAGGAAACCACAAAGATTTCCACTGCCAGCTAAAGCAAGTGCAAACTAAGCAATCGTTCGGATAAAATTAAAATTAGAATCCTATTTCCTGAATTAATCTGTTCAGAAATGTCGTTGAAATTTTGTGGAAAAAATTGTACAATGAAAATGACAGACAGAAAAGGAGGATAGATCTTTAATATTGTTGCACTGACCTTACTGATTACTTAAAAATCGACGTCAAGACCCCGAAATTCTTTTAATGCGAATTTTGAGGTAGCTTATTTTATTATTTTCTTAAAATTAAAAAAAAACCCTGCAATTGAGTATACAGGTTTATTATTCCTTACTTCAATTAGGTTTAAGAAGACCATCCACTTATGATAGTAACTACCAATCCCGAATATTTGTGAATTTTTCCACCAACAACAAATACCCTTAAAATAGAGATAGACTTGGTCAAAGAATTGAGCCAATGTCAGGCCAAGTTTGATTTATGGCGGTAATTTCAAATATGTAGCGTTTATAGTTTCCTCAAAAAAACGACGACAAACGGACAGAATTTTTTTAAATTCAATATTCGGTTCTCAGTACCTTGGAACGTAAAAATCAAATTTCAAGGAGAGGGGTGAGAATTTCTTTGTAAGCACAAAGGTTTATTATTGAATAACAAACAATTTAAAAAAGAAAACTCACCAATCGAGTCAATCACATTTTGATACGATGATCGGACGCTGTTCAATGGCGAAAGGAGAGATGCTTGGAGGAAGGTTTTGTGCGATTTAGAACGGTTGACCATCATGGCTTTGTGGACAATCGGTAGCTCACCACGTGAATGATGGCTGGCTGCCGATACCAGCATGTCTTCAGTCAATTTCTCGGGAGAAGAGACGCACACGCGAGAAACCCAATCTATAATGGAGGTTGAATATTAGACATATTGGCAGGAATAAACGGGTTATATACACTACTTAACTTCTAGCAACCTGTGTCTTTGCTCCCGCTGGGTTGGACATTTTCAATACTATTTCTAATTTCTCTGTCGGTGCTTTTTTGCGTTCTTTCGATCTCTTCGTAAAGTTGGTCACTAGTGATGAAATCCTCTCCTTGTGAAAGGCTGAAATCAATTATAAACGAGTTTTAAATAAAGAGCTACTTAAAAACAAAACAGAGGCTATTTTGAATAGACAATTCTGAAAAAGAGCGAACAAATTTGATGATACCGATCAAAATGAGCAATACATTGATGAATATAAATTTAATAAATTGATGAATACTCACTTGGCAAACAGTTCGCGTACTGCATGTCGGGATACTTTTTCCGCCTGGGGCATGTCAAGACAAGCTTTCACATCTCCGACGTTCAGGTCATTTATACCTGTAACAAAATGTTTTTCGTCTGAATCACTTTGTGGATTGATGTTAACTTGGAAAGATCGAATTTTGAAATCAGCAGCACCCATGATACAAAAGGCGTGACAGATTAGATGGGAACATAGATCGGTGTGCACGGATTAATAGTTTAATGGAATGAACTTCAATCAGTATATTTTTTTTAACGACTGACTGTCTTTTTGGCAGAGCAACGCTAAATCTAGGCTTAACACACAATAAAGTAATTACATAAAAAATAAAAATCGCACTTGTGTTTACCGAGGAGGAGAAGAAGTTAAGAATATTTTTGTTTTTATGTAACATAAAAGACATATTCACCTCTCCCAGTTTCTAAGCAGTTCTGTAGCATATTCGTTGCTTCAACATGACCCTGTTCGGACGCCTTGATCAGCCAGTAGACGCCCAAACGATCGTTTTCCTCCTGATCCACTTCATCGTCTGAAAGAATAAAAATCCGAATGACTCGCATGAAGGGCGAGGGGAACATAATGCTCTACCAACTATTAATAACACCCTTAAATAGGGTTGTAGTCAAAAATCGATGGCCACAGGACATCACTAGATATGAAAAAAATAGGTTTTGAGGTTTTTGATGATTTTTATATTCAGAATTTCAAGCCAGAAGTTTTTTTTTTTTTTTTTTCTGTTGGTAGCGCTGGGAATGAGTTATTCCCGCTTAAACAATATGTTTGTGATATACCATTCTTGTCGGCAACAAGTGTTATCAAGGTGTTTTCCTGAATTGAACTACTATCTACCTTCCAATGCATGTAGCGTCGTATGAAAACTGCCCTGGTGATATCACAGGTTGCCCCAGTTTTGCACTCTTCTAACACTAATTGTCCCATTATGTTTATAACGATTTTTCTCTCTCCTGAAAGCCAGCCAAGTTTTTATAACACATGTTGTCCTGTAGCCATTGATATCATCTGTTCGGGAAGCCTCATGGTTGTTTGCGAGAGAGACAAATTTTTCTTTGTGAATTTGGTATGGAAAAATCAACCAATTTTAATTGAAAAAAAATTCCTACAGTCGACATTACTGAATGGAAAAAGCTGGAAACATTTTGTTTGCGGAGAAATCGTTCAGTTTTATTTAAACTGTTAATCTGCTAACGGTGTAAAGGTTTCTCCGTTTTTTTTTTTTTTTTTTTTTTTTTGTCAACATGTTTTTTTGAAACAGCTAACAAAACAACGCTCAACTCTAGTTTCAATACGCAGGTTACAATGTGATTACGATTTCGGTGGAGTGATTTCTACATCGAAATATAAAGAATGCATTGATTTTTTTCCCATTGCCAACAACCTTAAGACAATTTTGGACCTGGTAGAATTCTCTTGTAAGAAACTAAACCAGTGAAATGCAATTTATAGCGACTACTGTCACTAATTCCTTTCCGTCTCACGTCTTCAGCCTATCTAGAGTGATAATTCACTTAAATCTTACCGCAAGCTTCTTCCAAAAGCTGTTTTGCCAAAATAACTTGCGAATCGGGACAGCCGTCTTCAGCAAGGCCGCTCCGGTTTCGCCGCGAGGCCGAATGCGAGCCAGCTGGAAAATGACAATGCGAAATAGAAACGCCGATTGGTACGATAATTCGATAGCACTTGGTAAAAGATACTTACTAAATAATTTCCACTGTTTCCTCATCCCGAGCGTTTTAGCTGGAGTGCCAGCCATTTAACGAATATTGTCCACTCTCTCGACCCAACGAAAGAGCAACGACTGGTCGATTATAGGCCTAGAACTATTAACAATTTCAACAGCCCATCCGGCTCGCCTCCCACATTGTACAGGAATCACAGTAGGCAGATACTTGCACAACGCACAACGAATTGACTAGCACCGAATTTGGCAACAAGACGAATGTCAACTGACTAGAACTTTAACCAGACAGATAAGGGGTCACAGCTATCGATACTATAAAGGAATCTATCGATAATCGAATATGTATCGATAGTTATAATACTTCGACTTGAGCATTTGTAAAAAAATAATAATAATAAATAATTGTATTGAAAATATAGGAAAATATTGATTAGTTTGCAATTACACGCAATAGTGTAATGCTAAATCTTTCTCCGCTAATATTTCTTGAGAAATTTTCGCAATTGTGTAACAATCGATCAAGTACTGTGGCTATCGATATTCAATTCGAGTATCGATCAAGAAAATTTCTCAAGATATATAAGCGAAGAAAGATCTAGCATTATAATATTGAATGTAACTGCAAATAATAGATGAACATTACTCGATATTTCAATATTACAATAAATTACTATCGAAAAGTTTTAAAAAATTTGGAAAAAATCGAATGCTCAAGTCGAAGATATGGTTTTTAAACTGAGAATCGATTATCAGATAGTGTCGCTGATACCTTTTAAAGAGGGTTAAGTTAAAGCCAAGAGCCATTTTCTTAATAATTTGATGCAAGCAAGCTGCAAGTAATCGCTCTGCGGTAAAGGTCGGTATACACGGGGACACTTACTTATTGCGGTAGAGCGAGAGCTGAGAGCACACGAGAGAAGTTGAGACACCTCCTAGAGTAGTTGCGAGAGCAGACCGGCGATGTGCAAAACGGTTACAGGACTCACAACGAAGTCTATGAACTCTCCCTTGCTAGTTAAATAGTGCGCTCTAGTAGAATATTTAAAACTAAACCTTGGTGGGAGCTTTGCAGAGCTATCGAGTGGGGACTCTCGTGTCAGCCAAAAAAGAACTGATAGGCTAATTACAATAAATTATTCCAATTTTTCTCGTAGGCAATGTGAATAATTGTATTGCGATTCAAACACGGTACTTCCTTTTCACCACTCATAGTGATAAATATGTACAACATTTCATTGTGTTAATAGGCGTAATTTCGTAAGAATTTATTTCATACGATTGTTCGATAATTCTTTTTTAGGATTGCGTGTTCAGACAACAGGTCTCCCACAGAAATGACTGCGTGTCCATCTTTTCCTTTTTATTGCCGTTTTATGACTCTCACTGCCTTCCAAATCGCAATTCAAGCGAAGATCAACAAGAGCTCAACGCCGATCTTGCAAAATGAGGAGAGCATTATTTTTTTGGAACTCGCTCCACATTGGGAAACTTAAACTTTTTCAATCTGCGATCAATTCGCCAGTAACTACTCTTATAGATACTAATAATCTAAGTTCATGATTTTTCAGTTAAACTGCCCTTAGTCGTCTTTCAACAATTTAATCTATGATATTTCTAGTTTTTAACCCCTTAATCTATTGGTTGTGAGAGCGGGGGCAAAAATCACTGTTCAGTAGCTCTGTAGTAGATGGATCAAGCGCAAGAAGAATTTTAATTTTCAATAGCAAAATTTATTTGAGCGGCATTCTAAAAGTTGCAAAGAACAGGGAAAAATAATGCATCTTAATTTAAAAACATTTAAAAACAAGAACAGTGATATTCTAAAAGTTAAGGATCCAAACTATTTTCCTACATGATCGCCGTTCATGGCATTAGCAAAAGTAATGGAACATATATTTCACCCAGATAAGGACGATCTGATTTTCCCACGGTATCTCCACACTGCTCATCGTGAGTTGTAATTTTTCGACAACGGATAATTAGCTGTTGCGGTGAGAGATGTAGGCTAGATTTAGTGTAACAGGAGCGCGTAGTTCGTCCAGTGACCCAGTTATCATGATTTCTTTGATTAGTTGCCCACTACCGTTGGCGAGTTGAGGCGATCTGAAAGGTACCATTCATCCTCGAGAGATTTCCTCTTTTTTTGTAAGTCGCATTGCGATGGAAACAACAAAGAATGAACTGGGAAAGATTACGAGTCAACATGAAGAGATTCTGCGGTTTGTCTGGGCGTGGTCAAGTACCAGTAACCGAAGGGTTTAATCGACGGTTGCCCGATTGTGAGCTGTTATTAATGCTAGCCTGACCGCCCGGGGTATTCAAGTGATTTCTGAGCTGGTCGCAGATGACGCTTTATTTACTCAGCCCTAACCGAGTCTCCGAATCGCCCTAGCAGCGGAATTTTCTATTTCTCATTCGTGGGAATGAGAGCATGCATCTCTTTATATAGGCAAGGTATAATGCCGGCTTTTGGGGAATACAGGTGGAAAGGAGGCTCTATAGGTTTACCAGGGTAAAACTTAAATAAATTCCGCTTAAATTTTATTTAAATTAATTTTTTTATTAAAAAAAAAAAAAAAATCCCGGATCCCTTTTCCTTAAATTTTATTTAAATTAATTTTTAATTTTTTTATTTTTAATTTAGTTTCTGTATTTAATTTAATGGAGGGATGATTTAATTTAATAATGTTTCGTACGGTAATCGCTTCAACTTCGACAAGTAAGAACGAACTGCAGCTCAAATTTTGCCGAATTTGATGTCTAAAAAAAAAAAAACGTTCTATACTCTTTGGAATTCTTGTCAAAACTCTAAAAAGTGCAAATAGCTAGGTGAAAATTTTACTTTAAAATAGATAATTAAAAAACCATTGTATAATTTTACACGGTTTCGCGTCAGAATGGGTAATGGGTTGAAATATAATATTAAAACTCATCACACAATGCACCATCTATTTTATAAAAGCATTCAGCGTTGACAATGAAAGATTTTATTTGAAACTATGATTTTGATTTATTATTCAATAAACAAACTATTATTGTAACCGCCCTAGAAAAAAATGTTCTAACCCTCCCAAAATTTGATGTTTTACGTTTCAAGGCATGTAGAATCCAAAATCTAATAAAAAAATTCTGTCCGTTCGCAGTAGAGCCGTACGCCGTTAACACATTTCCGGCCTAACTAAAATAGCTACATTCTTGAAATGTTCACTCAAAAAAAAAAAAAAAATAATAAAATTAAAAAACCGCTAGTTAACCATAGTAACCTCCTCCTTTTGAACTCGGTTAAAAATCAATCTTGACCAGCCAATGGCTGAATTCTCTAAACCAAATCGCTACCTCAATTTTTTGGGTATTTTTGGGGGGTTTAAACTCATAACTTCCAAGGTTTTCAGAAAAAGGTGTATTTGGTATCAATTTCTATAGATTTTTGGACGCTGAATCGAATGAGATCATTGCGGGGTCGACAGCTTTATTGGTTCTCGAGTCATGGCCACTTTTGTGTCAAATTTGGGAAATTTTCAGAAATTTTACATGAGGGAATAACTCGTGAGTACTTGGAGCTATAAAAATCGTTCTATACTCGTTGGAATGCTTGTCGAACACTCTATTCAACTATACCTTTAGGCGAAAATTTCAGATTTTAATTTGGAAATTAAGAAAAATAAAAATGATTTAAATTACTATAGTTGCTACGGAGTTTTCCCCTATGGATACCATCTGTTTTACGGTGGGAACGTTCACAATTGTTCGAAATAATTAAAATCATAGTTATTGTTATAGTGATAGTTTTCTAAAATCATTATCGAAGCGAAGGAATAATAAACCACTGTACAATCATTTGCAGCGTTTTCTTTTGCAAACCCTCGGTTCTCCAATCCATCTCTTATTTGAATAGTTAACCTTGTGTTAGCCACAGCTGCTGTCCTGCGCAATTCCCAATTTTACAATGCTCGCACTTAGCGGGCGAATCGCTTGATTAATCATCGGATCAAATCATATAGATCTGTGTTTCCGATCGTGGAAGATCAGGTTTGCGAGTTATTGGCCGAACAGAGGACTTTGATGTTCTCTGCGACCAAGTCAGAGGACGGGGCCCGTGCTGCCGCTGTTCCTCCTGAATCCTTGTTAACAGACCGCTGGTCAAAGGTGCATCAAGGTAACGTCCTCTCGGTCCTCTACGCATTGTCGTGCAGCTCCCATTTGCAGGTACTCGAGCGGTTTGGCCGCCCCTGGCCCCGCCTCCGCCGCCTCAGGCATTCATTGATGTGAACCGTTAATGGTTCAGCGGAGACGTAACCGTCCGTACCGAATTGACCTCTCAAGGGATAGTAACTCGCATGAGCCGCCTGATCCTCACTCTATTGGGTAATGGCCATTAACGCATGACGTATGATCACAGACCTTCGGAATCAGCGGACACCGAGGCCAACCAAGGCTCTGTGCGTCTCATCTCGCTCGGAAGGAGTTGGCGACTCGAGAAACCGGCGGGCGAATTCACCTCAATTACCATCGTGCCCAATGTGGATCGAATATTCAGTCGAACGAACCGCGAAACGGCTTCGGGGCATGAAACATCAACCGATTCGTATAATCTAAGGGAATTACTGTCGTATCTACGAATCTAGGTACTACTATCTAGGTAATCAAAGTATGTACTTAGTAGTATAAGTACGAGTAAATTGACCTAAGTAATTAGCGATAGTAACTGGTTTTGTACTCAATCATACAACCATACTCGGTAAAACTGTAGGCCGATGGTTCAACCAAACTGAAATTTTTAAACGGAAGTGGATGGCTCAGCGCAAAACCATATAAGTTGCAGGCATTAACATATTATGTAATTATGTGTTAGGTGCATATGTGTGCAAGGTATCTACGGCCCTACTTGTAATGGTACTACGAAGCCCTGATGATGCCCGAAGAGGCGAAAGTGCTTGGCAGGCTAGTAATAAAAAATAGGAGAACAAGTCGCCATGATTTTCTCCCCCTCAATCTCAACAACGAAGAATGATCGATGCGACAAAACAACAACGAAAGATGTAATCGCCCTAGAAAAAATTCTAACCCCCTTCAAAGTTTGATGTCTTACGCTTAAATACATGTAGAATCCGAATATATAATTTTAAAAAATCTGTCCGTCCGCCGTCCGCACTTTTCTGACGAAACTATGAAAATCTAAATTCTTGAAATAGTCACCAAAAATCAATCTTGGTCTGACAATGGCTCAATTCTTTAGCCAAATCGCTACCTCAATTTTAAAGGTATTTTTGAGGAGGAAAAATTCGTATTTTCCAACATTTTCCAGTAAAAGTTGTATTTGGTTCAATTTCGATAGATTTTTGGACGTTGAATCGAATCATGATCCATTTCGGGGTTGATCGCTTTCTCAACCCCAAGATTAGTTCTCGAGTTATCGCAGCTTTTGTGTCGAATTGTACCCGATGGAATGGTCGTCAAACACTCTTCAACTGCACCGCTATGTTAGTACGGTAAGGCAAAAAAAGCTTTTATTTAGGAAATTAAGAAAATGAAAAATGATCGAAATTACCATAGTCGCTACGAAGTTTCCCCGATAGTTACCAATCTGTTTTTCGGTTGGAACGTTCACGCGTGTTCGGAATAATTACTATCAGAAATGGATAGCCTTCTTAAATCATATTCGTTGAAGCGAAGGAATAATACAATAATTTGCAGCGTTTTTCGATAATAGTAAGTTGTAGTGTTCTATTGGGCTTTTCTATAGAGGGACCAATTGCCGGAGATGTATCTATATTTTGAAAGCCAACAAAAATATTCGGGCCATAGTTTCAAGCCGTCAATTGCCTGTTCTACTATTCGATTTCTTGATTTTGTAATTGATTATTCCTGTTTGCCGACTATGGCAGTACTTTGTGATCTATTCTAGCCAATATATTCGATCGAATTCGTTATCAATATTGAACATGCATACGAGTAAGTTATTGTTTTATGAATCTTCTCAATAAATGTCAAATGGTCGTTCATTCGGGTGGTTTATTATCGTTTATACGGGCGGTATGTTCTACTACGAAACGGCTGCAATCGAAGTGCAGTTTGAACTTACAGAGGCGGTCGATCTTTCTTTTATTTTTTTTCTCGTTGAAAAGACCTTTCCTACTACTAGGTAGCTACCTAGTTTTTCTATCGCTCGAGGTCCTTTCGAACGAGCTATTTCAGGTTTCAGCGAGACCGCAAGCCAGTTTCAGGAATGGAGGACTGGCCTGACTCCATTGCATTCGTCTTCTTCAGCAGTATCCTCCGTCCACCTTGGGAGCCTCTTCATCATACCCCTTTTGGAACGCTCTGAGGTCGTGGACAGAGTCGATGAGAAGACCCCCTCGCCGCTCCCGTTCCCTTGTTCCTCAGGGTCTCTTTGAGGACCTCTGAAGAATTTAAACGAGACACCGACGGCATGGGAGATACGGCGGGCAAAAATATTTGAACAGAACCGTTCTTCGGGACGACGAATGCACCGGCTCCTCGACTGTCTACGTGGCCCATCAACTCCAGTTCAGCGGTCATCCGACGAGTTTTTCCCGTCATGATCCGCCCGTCTTTTCTACGTTCTCCGCCCCTATGTGTCCACGTGTGCGTTTCGTGCGCACGACGATAGATCTAGAGGTGGGTTTTGTTTTTTGCTCTGCGATTCCTTTTCCGTTCTAGTACTTCTAGAGATGTCATGAGGCACCAGGACTGCGTACCAGTCGGTGTTATGGGTACCGGCTGTCGGTCGCTCTGACACGACCCCGAAGAGTTTTTCCTCGTCCAGAGGTGAACGTTGTTGTTCGTCGACTCCGAAACTAACGGTGAAGTCGTGCCTTTCTTCGAACGACGCGTTCAGCGCGATGATGGCGTTGCTGGAAAAAACGCAGTTTATCTCGAGTTCGATAAAACGGTTTATGAAACGGAAGCTGGAATCGGTGCCAATCGGATTCTCAAATCCTGCATTCGAAATCGAACAACTCGACTGAGGAGATTGACAGTTGATTAGTCGACTAGATTTTGAAAAACGTGGGTTATGAGATTTGCGGTCAAATTATATTGATTTTTGGACGCTGAATCGAATGAGACCATCGCCGGGTCGATAGCTTTATTGGTTCTCGAGTTATCGCAGCTTTTGTGCCGAATTTGGGAGATTTTCAGAAATTCGACGTGAGGGTATAACTCGAGAGTTCTTGGAGCTATAAAAATCGTTCTATGCTCATTGGAATGGTCGTCAAACACTCTCTCCAGCTGTATCGTTAGGCAATAAGTTTAGCTTTTAATTAAGAAATTAAGAAAAATAAAAATGATTAAAATTACAATAGTTGCTACGGAGTTTTCCCCTATAGTTACCATCTGTTTTTCGGTGGGATTGTTCAGAAATGTTCGAAATAATTACTATCACAAATGGATAGTCTTTCTAAATCATTATTGAAGCGGAGGAATAATAAACCACTGTACAATAATTTGCAGCGTTTTTAATTCCGACACGACCGAAGTATTTCTGAGTATGTGTCTGAGAAATGTTTTGTATAAATTCACCATTCCTCCGTTCCAAAATGCATTTAATTTTGAACAATCGAAATATTTCCATTTTACGTTAAAAAAAAAAATTCCTACCTAACTCTAATTAAAACCGCTACCTCCAACTGTAGACGAATATTGTCAATGAACTAGGTCGATAATATCGATTTATAACGTGGGTCTACCGGGTCAGTGAGATGAGGTTTTCTCGGCTGGTTTTGCACCGGAGCAATACTAATCCTGTTGCCATGGTGGAAAGGGAGAAATAATAAGCCGACCTATGTACCGAGGGTAATTCATCGCTAGTGTAAAGAGCTCCCCTATTCCATCGTGAACACAACCAAACCGCCACCGGGCTCTTGTCGATGCTCGATGTTGTCTACTAGCGATCCGCCTCAACATTATCCACTTCTTCAACTATCTCCCCTCTCAAATACACCGTGAGTGCATTTTGTGAAGGAAGAAGAGTTGGACGTGTTCTCAACTTAACCAGTTTCCCATTTCAACCGCCCTATGCTTCGACGTTTGTTATTTAATTGTCACGGATAAAGTTGTAGCGGAGCTGTCGGCTGAAGACTCATTAGAGAGAACATTGAGTGCTGAACGAGATCGACCGAAAAACAGAAACTCGAATACGATGTCTTCGAATTACGAACAACGTTTTATCGCCCTTATTCCGTTGTTCGACGCCCAACCGCAACCGTGCATTTCGGTAACGTCGATAATGAAGCCATAGACCTAATGGTTCTACAAAACCCTGATGATGCCCGAAGGGGCGAAATATCTCAGCAGATATTTGAAAAAATATTTTGTAAATAATTTTACTGCGGTGTATTACAAGAAGAACAACAAAAGTAATGCGACCCATATGAGCGAATAATGGATCAAAGGCCTGAAATTCCATCTTTGAAAATCAGCGTTTCTAGTGAGGTTTTCCAGTTTGAAAAATGGCTTGCACTGAAGGGAGCTACCACGTTGTCTACGTCAGCAGTTTTCTACCCCTGGTGATAGGGCAGAAAACGGTTTGATGGGTGGGAGGCGGGATGGAACGTGGACGCTCTGTGTGGCGAGACTGGGCTTGCGATTCTCCTCTGTTTCCTGCTACTTTTCGCGCGTCTCTTGACGATTCCCCTTCAATTTTTTTTTTTTTTTAAGATTTCAATAATAATTATTGCCGATGACATTTTGATTAAAAAACTATGAAAATTATTGTGCAGTAGTTTATCATTCCTTTGCTTCAAAATCCATCCATTTGGGATTTGGGTTTTTTTTTGTGTGTAACTAGTCCGCAGATTCGTGACCATTTCCACCTAACAAGAGCTTGGATAAAAACAATTATTTTGATTGATTTTCACGTTTAAAGTGACATTATTGGTCCAAAGGTACAACTGAACAGAATTAAATAAAATTAAAATAAAATTTTGAGGGGAGGGAGTAGAACAAATATTTGTAGGGCGATTACACTGCTTTATTTCTGAATATTATTCAACCGAAATTAGGGATTCGCCTGGTTCCTTTTTAACCGCCCTTCAAAAAAATGAGCTAGTGCAAAAGATAACGTTTAATTTGTACCAGTTTATTTTAAGAACTTTCCAAAAAACTGTTCTTATGCTTTGGTCCATTTTTAGGCTAAATTTCAAAATAAAGACAACTTTTTCATTTCGTTCATTTTGGTGGATTTTTTCACGGTATGACTTTGCGCTTATTGTTTCATTTGAATTGCATATGAATTAAGCGCATTTTGTAATTCCGCAGGATATAGCACGCTCTGGCGATTCGCTCGCGGCGATTATGGACATTTAGGCACTCGTTTGACTTATTTAAATCCTTCAAAGCTATTTCTTCGTAGTTGAAATAATTCCATCCGCGAGTTTCTGCGCCAGCGTATTTCTCGATTACACCCAATTACGAGATACACTAGTTGGGAAAAAATCGCACGTAAGCTATACATTTGAAGATCTTCCACTTGCTGACTGCTCTGCATTCTTTGACGATCAACCGAACTGCGTTAACGCTAAAATAAAAGTAGAAAGATGCCTCTTCAAGGGAAACCTTTGATGCTGCTACATTATCTTTGTAGTGGATGCTTTTGAGATCGACTCGTTGAACCTTCTTCAGAGACAGTTGAAATTCGAACGAAGTCTCGCTATGGGAAGCAAATGTTTGATTCGATAGTGTTTTTGCCGTCTAGGCGAAATCCATGCGGGTTTATTGGATCGCGAAGATCGATGGCGAAAACGATATGCGAACAGGAAAGTGCATGCTTTGCCAAGCTAGAAAGAAACGAACGAGAGGCGGCGGACGGGGAGAGCAAATCAACGAAATGAGAGCTTGTTGAGGTACTTGTTTGGGTCGAGTACAATAGCTTTCGCCTACCAACTCGGGCTAGAGGACCGGTCCTCAACGGAAGCGATGTTGGGGTAGGCTCTGCTGGATCTCCCCTAGTATTCCCTAACCTATCTCAACCTCTCCAACTTGGACTGTGCGCATTGCATGACGTGTGTAATACCAAAGGGTTGCTGCATTAGGGGAAAGAAGTTGTGGAAGTTGGCTGAACATTTTGCGACCCTTTTCCCATCATCAATGAAGGAACAAAACAAGGGGAGCTCACGAGTGCGATGCTTGAGAGACTCAACGACCCACCATTATTACCAATGATTCGCACAGGGAAGCCGGAACAAGTAAGGAAAAAACATCTGAAGCCTCAGGAGGTCGTTAACCTTTACTGCCAACATGGAAAAAAGCCGATTAGAGGGGGATACGAAAGCAAACTCATGTCACTCATTCAGCGTTTCTGATTTTAAAATGACGACGCGTTGAGGATATCAGCCAGTTGTGGTAGGGCAGTGCGCGCTAAGACCTTCAGCAGAAAAGACCAACTGATGAGAGCAGAACAGGTATCAATGCTTATTTAATTCTTATTCGTGGGAAGATTCTCGAAATTCTCCAATTTAGGATAGAGATTCCTCGTTGGCCTCATCAGCTATTGAATATCGCATCTATGTTTCGTGATTTAAGCAGGGAGTGCATATCTCTTCCCACCTGGTAAATTTTTATGTCCACAGTTGATAATAACCTTATCCAAACATGAATAGAGTCCTCAAGGCTAGTTCCACCAGCTCCAGTATCCCGAAGGTGGAAGCTAAAGGCCAATTTTTATAATACTGGGAGTACAGAAAACAGCTGTGCCACCGGTAGGTTTATCCCGACTAATTTCTGACCGAATTCGTCCACTGACATTTCGTCTTCGACTCAATAAAAACAGCTGCAACTCTATTAATTTCGAAGGTGAATTACAATTTCATTTAATCGATGGAAAGAGAGTTACATTTATCATCTCTCTATTGTAAATCGAATTTCTCTGAGCAGATGCAATAACAGAAAAATCCGTAGGAAAAGAAATTCGTCAAATCTCTGAAATATTATGGTTTTTCGTCAGCCTGTGGTGCTTATTGTTTATGTAATTTTCTTTTCTGCCGTAAGGTCAAAATTTGGTTCGAACGCTCATTTTTCTCAAGGGCTAGTATTTAAAAACAAAGTTATCAATCGAATTTATGAGGGAAAATCACGTTTCGCTCCAAAAGACGCGAGTTTTCCCTGATTTTCCTTGGGTCACAACATTGGGTCAAGTTTTAGAATCGACATACATTTAATTTTTACGATGAATCGAATGGTAATGCTCTATGACTTCCTCGCTTGGGAAAAGTCGAATTTTCCAATACACTGAGTCAAAATGAGCGAAGTTAAATGCGAGAAAACGTTATTAAGTGATGGAATAAATACTAAAGATGTTCAAATTCGCACAATTTATTCAATTCAATCGTTCATATCGATTCTATGCAGACGCCACACCTCAATTAGCATTTTTCTTGGACCATCTTGAAATCTCGATCATTGCGACGCTCGGAAGAAAACGACAGTTTTTCAGCTTTTCCCCATATACGGAATATTTTCATGTTTACGTGGTAAATGGAAGAAATGAGATCGTCCGTAAATTCGAATTCGGAAAGGAGGTGAAATTTTTATAGTGCAACATTCAGAAACACAGTCAGAACAATTGTTTGTGCGTTGTCCATGTGTGTGGTCAGAGAGTGACAAAAGTCAGTGCCATATCTATGCGAAAAATGGATGAAATTCTACGAAATTTTCAGAAAATGTTCTCCGAGTGAATGTGCAAAATTAGCCGTTTTCTGATTTCACATAACATTGCACTACCGAGATATACACGTTCGGAGTATTTCTATTATGTATCTCGTACGGTGAGCCACGATTTACCAGAGAAAAACAAAAAATTTCACCTCGCTTCGCTTCCCAGTTTTTCCCTTAGCATTTTTCACTCACGTTTCCACGAGCCATGATCTTTTGAGGGACAGAGCGTGCGTGTATAACCAGCTGTCGATGTATGGCTGGGAACCTTGCTCATTACAAACTTGCCAGTCGGACGACCTCTTTTGGACAGAATTCGTACCATTAAAACAACTCTCAGCTGATGGAAAACCTCAGCCATCACGTTGAGAAGGTTTTGGAGCAATCTAAGCCCCTCAGATCACCTCATGGGATTGCTAATTAGTGCAATCACTTACTTATTCATCCCATTTTACATTTACCCCACCCGTTCCTAATTATTTATTATCACTGGTCGTGTTCTACCTTAAACAAAATATTCGATATGGTCCAACGTTCCGTGGATACTTCGGTTGTGCGACGGTCCTCTTTTGGTTTTTACGCCGGCTGAAAAAACCCGTACCTTCAAACAAAGACATAAAAAGAGGCCAAGCAAAGTCAATAATTTATATTTCAACTCGCACTTTTCCTTTCCCCTTTATAGGAAATTTTTTCGCGTTGAGTTTTTTTCCGAGCGACCCAAATCCAATTACTCAGGCTTTGCGAGCTACGTTCCTGCCCTGTTTTTTCCTTGCTTCTTTTTAATATTGTTTTTAAATGCTACATCCGTTCATTTGTTCGACAGAGGCCATGTCGGTCGCGTTCATTAATGGGGGAAGTCTCTTTGATGTTCTGTCTCTTTGTCATGAAGGACCGTCGGGAATCAAACATCATCTGTGACCGGTCAACCGGTAAAAGATTATCCTCCGATATTGGTTGAATTGAAGGTAGATACAGTTGCAGGTCCTTGAGCATATTCATGCAACTCGAAGCGATGCATCAACTCTCAGCCCAAATCGAATTATCGACTTCAAGTGGAGACGGGGAGGGAATTTTTCTCGTTCTGCCTGCATTAACTAGCTTTTGAATTGGGTTTACCTTATGGACTCAGATCCAACCGTATCGTACGAGTAAGAAAGTTTTGTAATGCGCAGTTTGCAATAAAAACATTTTTTCACAATTTATTCAGTAAAACATTTTGCACCTGTTTTTTGAGCTTGGAACGAATATTTTAATGAATATTTGAAGCGGCTTTTTTCGCAAGCCCTCTAGAGCAATTTTCTGACAAATTTTTTTTTTGTATCTAAAGGTGGAATTAAAAAGATTTCTCTGAAATTCGGCGATTTTTTACAAAATGGCACAATTTTACTATCTTACGATCTACAAAACTTTAGACATTGTGCATTGTATTCTTATTATACAACCGATACAATATAGTATAACCGATCACCCATAGCATTTTCGACGACCGAAATTCAAAAACGCAGCGTTAATTGCACAGTGGTTAATTACTCCTTAGCTCACTTTAAATTCGAATTCTACGTCTAATTTCCTGTAAGAATCATCAATTAATTAAATTTGAACAGTACTGTGAGTATTTGCAACGGATTTTCAAAGTTGAAAAACGTAGGAGTGGCGTAGTATTAAACCTGGAAAAACTGATAGTTGTCGTGAAATTTCCGCCGTTTTGACGTCATATTCGGATTCAGCGTTAAATTTCCTATAAGAATAGCTTTCAATTCGCTCAAAAACGAAAATTTAATTTTTCACTATTACCGATGCCAGCGATCTCGGCCGGCGAAAAAGTCGATTTACGGAAAATAATTTCTCTGGCTCTGTTTAAATTTTTTTCACCAAATTTTTTGCTATGTACGTGTGTAAGGCGATCAAATGAAGACTCCTGCATAATAAAACCATTGATTAACATTATTTTTGACGCCTAAAATCGCCGTAAAAGTCCAATTTTTGAGCTTTCAAAAACCTATTTTTTTGGACCATTTCCAGATTTTTCCGAGAAATAAAAAAAATCACAAAAATACATCTTGGTAAGACACAACTTTCCTGAAAATTTCAGATTTTTATCTCCATTGAGAGAGGAGAAAAAATTCGTTAAATGACCGGTTGAAAAAAATCGCAGGGGGACCCCTTGGATTTTTCCCGAAAACTTTCTTGAAATAGATTTCGCTCATATTCAGCATAACGATAGTTGATGATGTGTATATCAATAATATATGGTTCATTCTTCGTTTCTTTCGCAGTAAATAGATGAAAATAACGTTTAAAGTTGAAAAATGTCATGTTTTCGCCTATAGTCTACTAATATTGTTGAATAACGCAAAAACGGTTGGAAAATGTATAGGTACATTACATTGGGAAAATGTGGACAGTTAAATTACCTATCTTTTGGTATATACTAACATCTGAATTGACGAATTTTGGTTTATTATTCAAGAATAAACCATTGTAATCGCCCAAAAAAAATTTTTTTCTAACCCCCCTCAAAATTTGATGTTTTACGTTTCAAGGCATGTAGAATCATAATATCAAAAAAAAAAAAAAAATTCTGTCTGTCCGCCGTTAGCAGTTTTCCGGCCAAACTGTAAGAGCTAAAAATTATAAATTTTCACCAAGAATCAATCTCGGTCCTACGACGGCCCAATTCTTGAACCAACTTGCTAGCTCAATTTTAAGGGTATTTTTGGGGGGTTTTGAGGGGGAGAAAATAAATATTTTCCAAGGTTTTTCAGAAAAATGTGTACGTGGTATCAAATTATATAGATTTTTGGACGCTGAATCGAATGAGACCATTGCCGGGTCGATAGCTTTATTGGTTCTCGAGTTATCGCAGCTTTTGTGCCGAATTTGGGAGATTTTAAGAAATTTGACATGAGGGTATAACTCGAGAGTTCTTGGAGCTATAAAAATCGTTCTATACTCATAACACTCTCTCCAGCTGTATCGTTAGGCAATAAGTTTAGCTTTTCATTGGGAAATTAAGAAAAATAAAAATGATTAAAATTACAATAGTTGCTACGGAGTTTTCCCGTATAGTTTTGGAGCGCTAGAACTTCGTAGCAACTACCTATTATAATTTTAATCATTTTCTTTTTCTTAATTCCTAATTGAAGAGAGTGTTTGACGACCATTCCAACAAGTATGCCAAAATAATTTGGCAGTGTTGCGGTTTTTGGTACAGAACTTTCTGCAACTTTTTTCTGCAGAGTGAACTTTCTGCAATGAAATTTTCAAGATACTGAATTTTATTCCGAATAATAAAAAAACAGAAATATTCAAATGCCATGAATAAAAATAGTTTCTCAATTTTCTCAAAACGGTATTATATCTAGAGTCATTTTATTATTTTTTATTATTTTTTTTTCGACCGGCTTAGTTGTAGAATGAATGATGTTGATAGTGTTTTCAAAAATGCTATATATCTTAAGACCTGAGTTATCAGGATTTTTTCATAACAAGCCGTTGTTGAGTCGAATTGATTGCCCATGAACGTCGCTCTCCAAGGCGAGAATTGCAATTCTGATTCGGGTACTGATCGCTTCAGGATCTTAGCGAGGTAAGGCTGTACTCCTTATCAGACAAGCGCACCTATTGTGATTTTCTAGGTGTGAGTGAGGAGTGCTACAAGCAAACCTATCATTAACTGCAAGAATGGCCATGCGTTCCGCCTTGTCTTACTTAACCGTTCGATTTTGGCTGATATCCCGGCGGAAAACATTATCCTCGCTGTGTAAATTATGGTTTTCGAGAGCGTGCCGCGAATACGGCTATTTATCGTTTACCGAGCGCCCGAAAACGTCTAAGATTCGTCACTGCGATCTACTCGTAACCAGTAAGGTCATTCAGTGAACAAATATCTTTGTTATTGAATAAAAAAGCCTCTCCGCACGCAGTTAAAAAAAGATATAGAACAATTACTAGTCAACTTGACTGAGTTTTGTTCGTTATATTATTGCATTCACTACTCAAGCAACTCAAGAGGTTCAGAAATGGATAGTCTTCTTAAATCATTATTGAAGCGAAGGAATAATAAACCACTGTACAATCATTTGCAGCGTTTTTTACTTCGGTTTTCCACCAGTGTCGCATATTACGCTTCTGGACAATTTCTCTCATTTCTTGAATAATTTTGCCGACAAGATAAGCGGGTATGTGAAATCAATGTGTACCAATTCGCTCTTAATTTTGATACGCCATTTTTCTGTCCTTCGCTCTATGCTGGATGATGACCGATTCTATTTGAGAATTAATTCTCTGTTGTTTTCTCCTACTTCGTCCGCCAAAGAGGCGGGTTACTTTCTATTTATGTGAGTTCAATGGCAAAAATTACATCCTTCGTAAAAAAAGTGGTCCGAGGACACTCCCTTGCGGAACGCCAGTATTTATCAGTTTTGGCTTATGAAAGAGCGGTTGGAAAAATATGATTGCAGCATTCCTTAATGGCAGAGCTTTGAGTGGTTCGAAAATGAGTCCTTTATGCGAGACACGAGGGAACGCTTCGAAAATGTCTCGGAAAATGGCGGAACACATTGGCTTCTTCAATGATACGAGGTTTCCTATGGACTTGCTCAATGATGATGGGAAAAACTGCAAACGGCGCTGCAGACTGTCGAACTTTTGGCTTCTGTTAATTTTTGGAATAAAGATTGGTTAAATCACAGGGTGATGAACGAGATCTCGTGGTCGAATAATTTATTGTAGAATTAAACCACAGTACAACTATTAGAGCCGGTGTTAACCTCTCAGGCTATAACAGAAGCTGGTAGACATAATGTAGATGACAGTTTTCGTTCCATTAACACTGTTTGCCAACTGACGAAAAAACAAAAAAATCTAACTTCAATCCGATGCATTTTCCCAAACAAACCTTCCGACAAAAACTCCCTCGCCAACGTTAGTCGAGCACAATGGTCATCGCAATTGCATCAGTGCAGCTTAGCGTCACTTATTCCCTCCTCTAATACCCTTCGGATTTGACAAGTGTCGGTTTCAGTTTGAAGTGCTCGGAAGTACGGCTCTGTGGCTGACCCGTCGACAGCCGCTGACGCACGGAAGAGCTCGTCGCCTCTTTTTGAAAATAAATCCGCTTTATTTTCACAACTAATAAGAATAAAGGTCGATTGCGAGCTGACGAACTAATGGAAATCACTTGAAATGAACGCGTTCGGTTTACCATTGCTGCCGATGACAAGCGGGTTTTGTGGAAGTAATTAATAATTCCGCCCCGATCGCTCGTTGAAATGTGATATGATGGGACGAATTGCGATTGGCCAATCGTACTTGATCTGTTCCGATTTTCTTGTGACAATAGAGGGATTCGACGAGTTCAATTGCAGTGGTGACGGAGAAGGGATCATTTTTTCAAGTGTTCGCACTGCTGAAGCGCGAATTGTGGTGGAGCGTGAGCGCGGCATTTTTGGGAACGCAAAAACAAATTATTGTACGCTTATTGCTCACTAGGGATGCTGAGAGCAGAAGTGGGGAATCGGCAACAATTTTCCGTTCATTATCCTATAATAAACTATTTCAATCGATGACGAAAAAATCCTAACACTCCCTCAAAATTTGATGTTTTACGTTTGAAGGTATGCAGAATCCAAATACCCTACGAAAGCATTCCTGCCGCCGTCAATCATTATTTATGATGTAACTTTAAAAACTACATAATTATTTTCATTCGCCAAAAATCGATCTTGGCCTGAAAATTCTCAATTCTTTAATTCAATCGCTACCACAATTTTAAAGGTATTTTAGAGGGTTTTGAGGTGGAGAAAATTCGTATTTTCCAACGTTCTTCTAATTCGAATGTATTTTCTTTAAACCAATTTCTATAGAATTTTTGGACGCTGAATCGAATGAGACCATCTCGAGTTATCGCAGCTTTTGTGTTGAATTTGGGAGATTTTCAGAATTTTGGCTATAGGGCATAACTCGAGAGTTCTTGGAGCTATAAAATCTATATAATTTTTTATAAAATAAGTATAAAATAAAATCGATCTATCCTCGTTCTATACTGTTAGACGAGAAGTTTAACTGTTATCTGGAAAATTAAGAAAAATAAAAATGATTAAAATTATTATAGCAGCTATGGAGTTTTCCCTTATAGTTTCAATCTGTTTCTTTGGTGGGAACGTTCACAAATGTTCGGAATAATTACAATCACAATGGATAGTCTTCTTAAATCATTATTGAGGTGAAGGAATTATAAACCATTTGGAGCGTTGTTTTTTTTTTTTTTTTTTTATAATTATTTATTTCCTTTTGAGTATTATATAGGTAAGTTTTAGTTAATATATCTAAGCTAATATATATCCGACTATACTTTGATACGTACGATCGCAATACTTCAATTTACATGTCAAAATAATTTGAACAATGTAACACCATATTTTTAATGCTCAATATTTTTATAGATCTATCGTACATGGCCAAAATGTCGTAGAGAAGCATACCAGGCAATAATATGGCTACGTTTCCGTTGTCAATTCTACCCCTCGTGAGGATGTTATATTTTGTACGACAGTTTTTCGCTTTGACCTACATTCTCTCCTGGGAAATTTCTTCTCGAAATGGCGCCTCTTCTATTTTTGCCAAGCGTCGAACGTGCGTTACTCGTTGCATTGTTGCGACTCGTGTGACTTGTAGGACAAAAGGTTGACAATCGCGACCGGGGCTTTATTTTCCATGAGAAATTTTCCAAAAAGGAAGAGGGGGCCCGGGGATGGCGGCCATTTTTGCAAACCGGTCACCCAAGGGGAGGATGAGCAACAGTACGTACCAAGTGTGTTCACAACGAACCCCAGGGGGTTGAAATGATGGGGTGACGGGAGAGGACACTCCAATGGCTACCCTGCCACGGGGCGCGAGGGCCTTAGTTCGCCCCATAAGCTCCGCCCCTTGGACGTACAATCTATGAGCCCTTGCGAACCAACATCCGAGACCGAGTAGAATACACGAACGCTGTACAGGAGGGTAGACGATAAAGGGATCGGCACTAGGTGCTGCCGATTGGCTGCACGTAGATGGGCCCTTTTCCCAACAGAACGCCCTTCGTCGACAATAAGGGCCTTATTGATGGGCACATTGGCCCATGAATGGCTATCGGTTCCATGAATACGGAACGAACATCCCTTTTCCCACGTTAATTGATTTTCAAATGAGCGAAACTCAATTTGAACGACAGAGAACGGGAATTCTTCAGCTCGCGGCTTCATTCAGAGCTTCATCGGCGTTTTCCCCATTCTCTCTGCTCGTTGGGGCGCCATTTTCCCCGGAGCGATGCTAATGACGATTTTATGGAACTTTGGGAAATTGGACGCGATCGAGTTGAACTAATCGGCAGCGCAGGTCATTGATAATTCAAGTTATGCACTTGAAATAACGAGAACGTACAGCTCTGCACGCTATAAATTAAAAGATCGACGGCGAATTAATTGACACGGAAGAATGCATAAGGATTTTGTATTAATTTAAAAAAAAATTATTTTACTTATTATAAAAATTAAAAATTATATTACTCATAAGATGAGACACGAAATTGAAAACGCTCAAACGATGTAATCCTCAGAAACGAAGGGGTCGAAAAAATTCCGTCAATCAGGCGACATCTACTTGTAATTGTAACCACATCTCAAACTTTCGAGAACGTTTCCTCATGGCAACAGACTAGTAACAATAAGGAAAAACTCATTAGCAACCATCTTAATTTTTTATAATTTTTGTTAAAATAATAAACCATTGTAATCGCCCAAAAAAATGTCAAACCCCCTCAAAATATGATGTTTTACGTTTCAAGGTCTGTAGAATCCGAGTGTCCGATAAAAACGCTGCAGAAGATTCTACAGTGGTTTGTTATTGCTTCACTTCAATAATGATTTAAAAAGGCTAGTATCCATTTGTGATTGTAATTATTCCGACATTTGTGAACGTTCCCACCTAAAAAAAAACCGGATTGCTAACTATATGAGGATATTCCGTATCAACTATTTATTTTTAATCATTTTTATTTTTCTTAATTTTCAAATTAAAAGCTACATTTATAAAAATATCCAAAATTCTACACAAAAGCTAAGGTAACTCAAGAACCATTAAAGCTATTGACCCCGCGATGGTCTCATTCGATTCAGCGTCCATAAATCTATAGAAATTGATAGGTACCAAATAATACAAATTTTTCTAGAGAACGTTGGAAAATACTCAAAACCCCCGAAAATACCCTGAAAATTGAGGCAGCATTTTGGTTAAAGAATTGAGCCATTGGCGGACCAAAATTGATTTTTGGTGAATATTTCAAGAATTTAGCTTTTATAGTTATGTCGGCTCGACGGCGAACGGACAGAATTTTTTTATTAGGATATTCGGATTCTACATGCCTTGAAACGTAAAACATCACATCAGGAGATCAGGAGTAGTAAGGAATTTTTTTTTTGCGATTACAATGGTTTATTAGTTAATAATACGGACGGAACTAATTTGACGGAACTGTAGAATCGAAGTTCTTGAAAATTCCACCAATAATCAATCATGGCCTGACAACGACTCAATTCTTTAACCAAATCGCTACCTCTATTCTAAGTAATTTTGGGGATTTCGAGGGAGAGAAAATTCTTACTTTCCAACGTTTTGCAGAAAAATGTGTACTTATTTGATGTCAACTTCTATAGACTTTTGAACGCCGAATCGAACGATACCCTCGCAGGGTCGATAGTGTTAATGGTCCTTGAGTTATCGCAGCTTTCGTGTTCAATTTTACGAAATTTCCAGAAATTTGGCATGACGGCATAACTTGGGGAATTTTTGAAGCTATAAAAATCGTTCTATACTCATTGGAATGATCTTCGAACACTTTCATCTGCTGTACCGTTAGGGGAATAATGTAGCATTTAATTTGAAATGCAAGAAAAATAAAAATGATTAAAATTACAATAGTTCGATGGATTTTCTCCTTATAGTTACCAATCTGCTTCTTCGGTGGAAACGATCAGAAATGTTCGGAATAGGTATTACTATCACAAATGGATGGTATTCTTAGATCATTATTGAATCAGAGGAGCGATAAGCCACTGAACAATCATTTGCAGTGTTTGATTCCTTTTTAAGAAATTGAGGATCTGATGACAATATCCTTGATTTTCACAGCGATCGACAGTTTTGCAGTTTTTCGGTGATATATTACTTTCAGCATTTCGTGATTTTCTGAGCACGAAATATAATTCCACTGCCCGTTCTTATCCAAATCTACATTATTCAATCGAAACCTCGCATTTGCCCAAGAAAACAGCTAAGGTTATTGTATCATCTTCGTAGTAAGTATTGTAAAGGTTTCTTTTCTCCAACCTTCCGAGTCCTCTAGCCCTCAACAAATATGCGAGCGGTACAGATTTCGCATTCGAGATGGACGTGATGGTTCAAGTGGCGTATCTTGTCACGTAGGACGCTCAGTGGACGCACGAGCCTCTCCCTTGGTAATCCCTGGTGACCGATCTCCATCACGGCACGGCATCCTGGTGGGAAATCTTAACAAGAATACGGCCCGCGTCGTTCGTTAGTTTACTAGGATGCCCAATAGCTCATGAAGGGAGATTAATATTGTCTGACGGAATTACGGTTTGAATTCGAGAATATCCTACATTGTTCGCAAGTGCTGTTCAGAAAAATAGAGTTAGGAAGCTGTGATATCTTCGAATGAATTTGGAATAAACATAAAGGCTCGAATAAATTCGCAAGTTCGTTTGGTCAACGTAAAAGTAACCTTCGTCTATTTTCACAATCCACATAGAGTACAGTGTTATAAACGGTATGGAACTGGCGGAGATCAATGGCTGACATATATAGTATCCCACATCACTCCCCTTTCATGTAAAATAATTCGAAAATTCTGATTAATTTGGTAGTAGTTAAATTTAAAATAAATAACTGAAAGTTTGACTGCTGTTCAACGGAAATCTTTTTGGAGAATATCAATTCAATATCAATTTAAATTTTGAAATAAAGTGGCCAAGTATAGTTCAAGAGCCAAGAAGTTCATTATTCGGGCTGCAGCTGACGTTTCTGTTTGAGACGCTCCGAGCGTCGCAGATTTGTGTCATTATCGTTGTCGATCGGCAGTACAGTTGGCGATTCTGTAATGATCGATTGCCTCTGTTGAGGCTTTTCCGGCGAAGTCTGAGCTGCTATGGAGTACCTCGACTTGCGAGTGGCTGCCGCGGTCGAAGTAGGCCCTGGTGATGAGGCGCGAGCAACAACTGGTTCTAGCGGCGGCGTTTCTGGAGGCGGCAAGAAGTTGTGCTTCGGCAGGGTGACGATCGGAGGCGCCGATGGCATCACGTTTGGGCCGGCTGGACGCATCTGGTCGACGTGGCGCCGGACGAGCGTGCCGCATACATCGATGGTGTAGCTAAGTAGGCCATCTCTACTTACAATGGTCCCGTACTCCCATTTCCGATTGGGCGAATTGTAGATTCGAATAGCGACTTTCTGACCCTTTTCAAACGACTTGAGAGGTCCTGGATTCGGAGGTTTCTGCTTCACCTTGAGCGATGGTCTCAGGAGGTCCAGATTCGAGCGAACGTCCCGACCAAACATCAGGCGTGCAGGGGACTGATTTGTTGTCGCGTGAGGTGCCCGGCGATAAGCGAATAGTAGCGTGTTGAGTTTCTGCTGAATAGTTCCTGGTGCTGTCTTGAGTGTCCTCAACTTTTGTTTTAGTACGTGGACAAACCTTTCCGCTTGGCCGTTCGTTGATGGATGGTTCGGCGCCGATGTCACATGGCGTATTCCATGCCTCTTCATGAAGGTTTGGAACTCGTAACTCGTGAAGGACGTGGCATTGTCAGACACAATCATGTCGGGTAAACCAAAGCATGAAAATGTCTGTTCAAGCACTCGGATCGTTTCGCTAGAGTTGACCGATTTAACCAAGTGCACTTCTGGCCATTTGCTGAGCGCGTCAACGATGATCAGGAAGAGGTGGCCCATGAACGGTCCTGCATGGTCAATGTGAAGGCGCTCCCATATCTACTCGGCGTTTCCCACGAATGGGTTGGTACCCGTTTCGGATCGCGGGCGACATCGGAGCACTGCTGGCAGTTTCTTGTCATACTTTCAATATCCCACAGAAGCGGAAGTGAAATTTCACAGATTTGCATTATATCAAGCGTCACTCGGTAATAGAACAGCAGCGCTAATTGTAATTTTAATCATTTTGATTTTTCTTCGTTTCCGAATTGAGATCTAAATTTTCCGCCTTACGGTATAGTTGAAGAGAGTGTTCGACGAGAATTGCAACGAGTATAGAACAATTTTTATAGCTCGAGGAAATCTCAAGTTATACCCACATGTCAAATATCTGAAAATCTCCCAAATGTGACACAAAAGCTGCGATAACTCGATAACCAATAAAGTTATCGACCCGCTATGGTTATTAGTCCGCTATGGTTTCATTCGATTCGGCGTCCTTCGATTTCTCTGAAAACCCTTGGAACACATGAATTTTCTCCCCCTCTAAACCCCCCATAAAAACCCTTAAAATTGAGCCAGCGTTGTGGTTGAGTTGGGCCGTTGTGAGGTCGAGATTGATTTTTGAAAATTGATCCCATTTCACAAGAACTTGGATTGTATCGTAAGGCTCGATTACTCCACCTCCGCATTATTAACCTAATTCGTGCGAGTTCCATTTCTGGTTCTCATGGGTAGTTTTCCAATATTAGTAGGTTACTAAGTTGCAGCTTCTGTATGAGTTTCTTGAATAACTTGTTATACCTGTTACATACTTAAACATGATGAGCGTGATCTATGCACACCACCGGTTTTACTCAGGTTTCTTCAGTTTTTGTGCGAAAGTTATACCAACTTTATAACAAGTTGTTATGGGCCTGAGATGCTGGCGATCTTATCTGTGCAGTCCCTATTCGAACACATATTAAGCCTGTCTAATATTAGCGGGAAAATCCTAGCGGGCTTTTGCGCGAATCGGCTGCATTATCATAATGCCTACAAAACGAGTTGGCTAAGTGGTCCAACACTGAATCGGTTGAGGTAGGTCGTCGACCGTTTTAGGGGTTCGACGACCTTACGTGAGAAATACGGACGAATATGTGTAAACGTTGGAGGGGAAGGAGGGCCTGTCCTCGGCCGCACTCACGCTTCGCCGAACCTCCGACTTTGGCGGTGAGGGGCCCCCGAAACCGCCGAATGTTTCTCGCGCACGCGATCGCAAATTAGCATTTAAAGCCGACGCTGGTGTGCGTGTATTTGCGTGCAGCTCGCTGATCCTGGCCTTCAGGCGATGCAACGTGCTGGCAGTTTTTTTGCCTATTTACTGCTTCGGACGATGCGAAAATTAAATCTGAGGGAAGAGATGAAAAAGAGACGAGAAAAACGTGAATAATAACTTGGAACCGGTACGATATTTAGCCTATCAAGAAGGAAGTCGGCTTTTGTGCGTAGTTTTTCCTTATTATCTTGGCGATCGAAGTCTATTATCAATCACTTTATTGTGAAACTACACACGCACTACTTTTGGTTTGGTTTTTAATCCTAAAAAAAATATTAATTTTGAGCAGTAGCAGAACTCAACGAATTACTCAATGTTTCTTTAGGCTACTAATCAAATGAAGCATTTAACTCATCGTTGATAGTATTGAATCAAAGTGAACTTTTGGACCATGTCTATTGTCAATTCATGATTTTAATTTGACAAAACTACCTATGTGTATTAATACATAAACAACTTATTATTTTCGAGGCGTTAAAAAAATTTGAAACAATAAAGAAAACGTTTTGAGAATTGTTACAAATCTATTTCAAGGCCAAATAGCGAATCTGCGAAAACTTTTTTTAGAAGAGCAAAAAAACGTCTAGCGTCAGCTATAAATCAGCCGTAATTGTATCCCAACCGCGGAAATGTCGAAATTTCGCATTTACGTCTATTTTTCAATAATAAACTATTTTAATCGCTCACAAAAAATTGCTTCCTCAAAATGTTTGTTTTACATTTCAAGGCATGTAAAATCCGAATATCCAATAAAAAAATTATCTCCGTCCGTCTTTTATATTTGCTAGTGGGAATTATAATAGCTAAATTCTTAATATTTTTACCAAAAATACTTCCTGGCCTCCAATTGCTCTCGTCCAAAACCAAATCGCTATTTCGATGTTTGGATATTTTTGGGGGTTTAATGGGAATCGTATAGTCCGACGTTTTGCCGACAAAAGTGTGTTTGAAATAAATTTCCATTGTTTTTCGGACGCTGAATCGAATAAGGCTACAGCGGAGTTGATAGCTTCAAATGGTTCTCAAGTTGTCGCAGTTTTTACGGGGAATTTTCGAGATTTTGAGAAATTCGGCAAGACGGCATTAATCGGTACCTACCTAATTTGTGGAGCAAGAAGAAGCTTTTTTCGTTGGAATGCTTAAACACTCACTTCAGCTGTATGGTTAGGCCTAATTTAACTTAAAATGAAGTAATTAGGAGGAATACAAATGTTTGAAATTACAATTTTCACCTAGGAGTTTGCCCTTGCCGATGTATTGTAAGGTAAAAACATAACTTTGAGTAGTTTTTTTATTTTATTATTTTTTTTTTTTTAATCATGATTGAAGCAAGGCATAAAAACCTACTTTACAATCATTTTTAAAAGTTTTCATTCAGAAAACGATGTACGGTGTAAGAAAGAGGCCTTTCTGAATTTGGCAGAAAATCAGTTTAGTATATTCACTCATGGCCAACTAATTAATGAGCCAGATTCGCTGCTGTGCTTCTGTTACTATCTAACCAGATTTCGTTACAAATAACGGCAGTTAACTTTTATTTGGATATTGTTAAGAAAAATATCATAGTTAAAATTAGAGAGTTTTCCCTTATCACAATCTTATGTTGGCATAACCAATTACAAATATTAGGCATAGTCACTAGTAGATGGTCTTTTCAAATCATGATCGACGCAAAATAATAATGAACCACTGTAAAATAATTTGCAGAATTTTTATTGTAGCCCTCATACTTTACTAACCATAAAAATAATGTCCCTCGAAAACATTATGAGTCTTGATGAAAATAATATCCAGCTCAACGTTGGCGTTTTCGATTTACGTTAATTCAATCGCTTGATCCAAAATACGATGCGCCGAACAAATTCAATGAACGCGCGCGTTAGATCGTAATCGTACGATTGTCCGTACTGTGAAAGGAGATGAATTCAATGGTGGTAACCAGAGGGCGAGGAGGACGATTGAACTATGAAGGGTGAAACCGGGGAAGACAAAGGGAAGTGGAATGAGGGTGATGGAGAGGACGATGCGTCTGTGGGGTTCGCAGGGTTAATGACCTCCCAATTCAAAGTAGCCCATTCGCTGACATAGGCTCAGTGTACAATGCAGGCGAGCGGTTTAACTATTATGAATAGAGGATGTGCTAAACGTCTCAGTGGACCACAGTCGCAAGCAAATACAAATGGAAATTTTTTTGTTAACTGCTAGGTATAAGAATTTTTACAGCCTTTTTATTTCCGATCCGTGCCCCCCATTCAATGCATTCTTTATTCTACATGGACGAAAAAAGCAGCATATAAATGAAAGGGTTACCAAGAAGGCAAAAAAGGCCCACAACGGTAAAAAAGAAAAATGATTTGCTAGATAGTTACACTACCGACGTTTTATCATTCAATAATTACCGATATTACTATGGAGAACAAACCGAACGCTGATATCTATATTCTAAGTTTTTATTAACTCTTCGTAAACTGAGCGTGGAAATTTTTCTAACTCCGACCGAACATCAAACGAGTCGAAGTTTTAGTTTAACAATTTTAAACCACTGTAATCGCCCAAGAAAATTTTTTTCTAACCCCTCCTCTCAAAATTTGATCTTTCACGCCGAATCGAATGTGACCATCGCGGGGTCGATAGCTTAAATGGTTCTTGAGTTATCGCAGCTTTCGAGTTAAATTTGAGATATTTTTAGAAATTTGTCATGAAGGTATAACTCGAAAGTTTTCGGAGCTACGAAAATCGTTATATACTCGTTGGAATGCTAGTCAAACACTCTCTTCAACTGTACCAATAGGCGAAGAATTTAGCTTTTAATTAGAAAATTAATAAAAATAAAAATGATTAAAAATTACGATAGTTGCTTCGGAGTTTTTATCGTGACCAATCTGTTGTTAGGTGGAAGCGTTCAGAAATGTTCCGACAATCAATTATCACAAATGGAAGGTTTTCTTATATTATCATTGAAGCAAAGGAATAATAAACCACAGTAGAACAATTTGCAGCGTTTTTTTTAAATATTGTAACTAGAGCAAATCGGTTTACGGTCAACTCAAAGTGAATGAGACGCTTCTCCACCTTCCAGGAGAAATTTACAGCCTTCAGCTCGTAACCCAGATTCTATTTTCACTTTTCAAGACTCTATAAAACTGGATTAAAATACAACCTCAAACACGCGGTCGTTCGCCTCCTAATTTATACCCTATTATTATTTTACAACGCGCTGAGAAATAATGAGGATTCATACGGAGCGAAGTAAAATCCGAGCCAAGCGGGGTGAAAATGAAAATGGTCAAGAATCGTGGGATTATTTATTAAGTTTATTTCACTGACCCTGGCATGATCGGATTATCTTGACATCCAAATATTTACATAGTAAATGGTCTGCGATCGTCCAAAAAGTCGATTTCGTCTTGGAGGTAAATTTTAATTTTTTTTCATACTTATTTAGGTACTCACTATAATTTCCTGATCAAAAGTCGTCATAGAAAATTAGCATTTGGGATAACACACTGCTTTGTTGTGGTAACACTTTTTATTATTTGTCTCAGTACTTCCTCGTAAAGCACATTTTTAGTTATTTTATTGAACGTTTTCGAATTTTCGGATATCCTTGCTAAAAAAATGACCTATTTTCTCGAAATTTGCTTCGTACAGTTAGGTAGCACACACAGTACTTCCGCTGTATGCGGTAATTTTTCCTCACTATTCCGAGTTTTACGTCATTTCTTAATGCCGCTTGATTCTTCCTTCAAGTCTAATAATACATTTTTGGGTGTCGTTGCAATAAAAATGATCCAATTTTACCAAAAGTTAGCGTGTATCGTTAGGCTCACATCCTCCACTGCCGCATTTCAACCTAATTCGCGCGTGTTTCTATTTTCGTTTTTCCCGGCTAGTTTTTCAATAACAGGTGAAGGTTACTAAGTTGAGGCCATTGTATACGTTTTTATTTTTATTTTTTATTTTTTTTTATTTTTTATTTTATTTTTACCTAACGTTTTGTCAGTTGACTAGCATGAATTCGAGTTTGTCTGGTTGCATATAGGCATTGTGCACGCCGCTCAACTAAAAACCTTCATCGCCACCGACTAAGAAAGTTTATTACTTTCGTAACGACCGGAATGCACGTACTGTGTAATTTGGCTGCGGTATCTGCGTCCGTTCCAAAAAAGGCGATCGCTTGCCAAGTGGCCCCTTCGCTCAACCTCGCGATCCAAAAGCGAGAGTGAAGAATTTCGGGCAGCCGACGAGCTCGCTGTCGAAAAATGTGCAAACGTGGGCCAACTCGAAAAGAGTTGAGGCAGGTCAGGGAGGGAGAAGAGTTCGTTGACCGCAGTAAGAGCTCCCTTCCTATCGTCGATCTTTTCGTGTGGTCGGATGCCCTTCAACGTTCCTTGAACTGCCGAAATCGCGTCACCACTTCCCCTACCCATACTGGACCCCCGAATTATTCGTATTCGGCTTCTGTTGCAAAGTGAAACCGAAGGAATGAAGAGAAGATCACGATCGACCGTGAGTTCGAAAATTCGACTTTTGGTGCGAGCAGAATTTAATAGAATGCACTTAACGGTAATATTCGCCTTGTTAATCGTTCATCGGTAATACATTTATAGAATGTAGGCGATATTAATTTTTGCAGTCGGTTTTCGACATAAATAAGCCCTGGGCCATTAAGATTGCTTGTTTTTTAATTTGTTAGTCATCAGAAATTTGGTAAAAAACATTTACAGGGGTCTATTACCGTCTAGGATCCAGAAACTATTAATTTCAGCATCGATCCGTCTATAGCAGGATGCAGCACAATTTAGGTCAATTATTAAATTTTTTTCATCACTTACTTATTATCCTCAAATTACTTGAATTTTGAAAAAACTACTTGAAATTGGAACTACTTGAAAAAAAAAGAAAAAAAAAAACAACTTGAAATTATTGTGAAGAAAACCTATTTTGATTTTTACTCACCATAAGATTCAACAATATTTTTAATGGTTAAGGTCTTAGAACGTGCGAGCAGGTGACGCTATCAATTGACGCCGCAGTATGAGCTTTTTGCGCAATCTCGCGAATTTTGTTACGCTGTGCTTATTTCGTATTTGGATTTTTACAGGCCAATCTATTCGAACGCTGAAGGTCTTGATTTTTTTACGGCGATCGAATGACGCTTGATTTTTTATCGTTATTGTCACACACCGTACTTCCATTTAATTTGCATTTTCTTTCGTTATTTTATTAGTTTTTTCCCTATTACTTGGGCGTACCTGTTTGCCGACCGAACCTGGAACTACTGTGTTATCTATGCTCACCGCTAGTTTGAAACTCATTTTTCACGCTGCAGTGAAATTTTTCCCGTCAAAACATGACGTCCTCATTCCAGGTCTCGAATATCAGCTTATAAACGTCTCATCTGATTCTCTCGACAGCCTTTTTTCGCCAAGGTCAACTCAGCCCATCTCTCTCCAAATGATCTCCTTCCTTTTCCCTCAGCCTAAACTGATGCTATTCAGCTTGAGTCTCGGCCACTGTTTGACGGTTTTCTTTCAACTTCTATCTCCACCGGCCCGGAGTCGCTAATTTGTTCACGTAACCCCCCGCTCATCCATCGACCCGAACCTTCCTCAACTCAAATCTCCCCTTTCGATTTCATGACCAGGTCTTGGCAACGGTTCGTTAGCGCGTTTTCTCCCAACGGTCCCATGTCAAGTGCGAGCCGCATTACGAAATTAGACCGATATAAACGGGCCTGTGAAAATCGGGTAGGTAAATTTTCATCGTACCGAGATTTTCCGAAGGTTTTCATTTCATCAGCGGTTTAACGCACTGAGCTATACAGGTAAGTGATGTCGCGTGACCGAATTGGGTACAATTGTAGCGCTCAACGGCGCAACCGGTGCAATTCGGAACCTATTATGTAATAAAATGGTTCGACCTTTGAAGATCGATAATTACCACGATTTCTCAGATAATGGAAAGCATTTTAAAGCAAATCGAACTAGGCGCAATTCAATTTCAGATTGTAACCCTGTAAATGTTCTAAATCAGTCGCTATTCGAATTTGAATAACACAAATTCTTCCGCTTTATAATCGTTCGAAGTTTTTTTTCAACTCGGATTTCTAAGGACCGCAGGATTCAAAATGAGCGCTTGAGTTCCTAAAATATTTGTTGTGGCGTGTAGAAGGCGCTCGATTTTCATCGTTTGGGTCACACACATTACTTCCTCGTTATTTGACTTCCACGCCAGTTTTCATTGATTCTGAATACATTTTCACCGATATTTTTATTAACAGTTTTTAGAGTGATTGCAAACTGTGACGAAAAAACGCCAAATTGATACTCATCTAATCGGAAAAATCTATTCTAAGGTATGGATCGAACTATAAGTTCTACCGCGGTTAAAAGAGGTGTTTTTTATTTTATTATTTTTTTAAATGATTAATTGTTCACAAGAGGCTTCCGGTCAAATAGCGGAAGATTGTTTCTCCCCGGTACTTTAATTTTTAATGGTCGAAAGGGGCATATAATTCGAAATTTTTAGCTGCCATTAAACTTCAAAGGTGAATTGAGTCAAACGAAGAAAACATTTGTGAAACGAAAATACTCTTCGTCATTTTTCCTAAGAAACTTATTAATGGGGTGATTAGGTTGAACGTCTGGAAGATTATTTCTTTTCGCCTAAGCCATTCTATCGAACAATAATGGGTAGTTTCGTTTGGAATTCGTCCGTATTTTCGCAATTAATCATCGGTAATTTTGTTATGAAATCGTCCAATGGCATAGTTGGGTCGTAAAATTTTTATTATTAGCCGCCCTAGTATTATACGCCGTAGCCAATTATACTGTGACCATAGCTGTGTAGTACTGCAATGTATGAAAACGTCAACAGGTGGCAGGAAATTCGAAGCGGATAGCTACGCTGTATTTTTGTTTTTGCGGCTTTAATTTCTCTCTAGAGCATGGTCAACTGTCGCCAAGAAAACCGCACAGAAAAAACTACCCTGTAGAAGAAATAGAAAAGAATTGAAAAAAGCGTATGTTAATTAAGTCGAGAAAATTTGAAAATATTTTTTGCTCAATATACCATTGTCACTAATTTTCCCAACGCTCTTCAAAACTTATGTTTTACGTTTCAAAGATTCTAGAATAAGAATTAGATGCAATGGTAAATGAATAGATGAAAATATTTCCCAATATGAATTTAGGGCAAGCTGAACTTTCAGCGCTCGAATTATTTTTAGCTCCTGAATACGTTTAATCCACTGAATTATATTAATTTACAAATGTTGAATATTTCCTATACGAATTCTTTCTTGGTTCGATCAACTTCCGATGGCAACCCATGAAAACTTGAACCAGGTTGACATCGAAAGTTGAGACCGGAATCGTGAGACATTAACCTTCGGTTCGAATCAACTCGCGAACTATAGATCCCTTGATGAGGAAAACGAGGAAAAATTTTCCGTGCAAAATGGTCTAGGAAAGGAAATTATTGCGAGTTCATTTCACCATTAATCTTCGCCGTTAACAGATCGGCAATAATTTCGATGGCAATGCTCAGGGCCATCGAGCGAGTGAGGAATTTCTACTAATAGCAGAGCAATTATTCTCGTGATGATACAATGGCAAATGAGAGCCCCTGGTTGGATGAAACCCCATGGCACGAGATTGTCACCTTGAGTGACTGGAGCCAGGTTCAAGGACATCCCCTTTCGCCCATGAACACTCGAATAATTCCTGGATTCGACTGGAGGTCGTGAATTTTTATTTCTCAATTTTACTGGACGTGGGGAGGTGAACAGTTAAACATCAGTCGAGCTAGGTAAGCGGGTATGTCCTTGCAGCTGAAATGAAGGTTGCCATGCGACTCTGGCATTGCAATGCTTTTGTACTGCGGTCGATCGAGAGGCAGATGGCTACAAAAATGATAGGTACCTCCTTCCGCAAACCCTAGTCCACGTTTCGTATCGACTGACGCACTTTTTATGCTAAAAACCCGCTTCGTTTCGCGGTCCGTTAGCCCAAGTCGTATGCAGGTTTTTGCATATTGCATTTAAGAGCATTCGGATCGAGAAAAAAACGAGCTCTCCTGCGTACGGGTGGGAAATCAACGAAAGAGGTAAAAAGAATACGTAAGTGCGAAGCGGGTTCTGTTGAGGATGTTCGGTTGTAAAACGCCCTTCCAATACAATATGAAACGGACGAGCGATTCTTTTTAGCCGTGAATATTCATCGGGCATTAGAAACGCAGCTCGGTTGACTTCAATTTTTGTTCGTATTCGATAATTAACTGATTGTGATCTATCAAAGAAATTTCTCACACCGTTACCAATAATTGTTTCACTTTTGTAATAAATCCGAGTGACTTATCAAGTAAAAAAGCTATACGCCCTGAGTATTGTATTATTCTGCTGAATAATCGTATCTACGTGAGAAATTTACACCGATGCCTCTTATGTAAATACAAACTCTATCAAACTAATTCCATTTAATATTTATTTATCGGATTTTAATTTATGGATATCGGTATTTGAGCCGTATTTTTTTGCGAGGCTAGTTCGCTAGATCATCCTGGTGATTGATCGCTCAGCAATTTCGTTGTCAGGCAATTTCGATTTTCAACTGTTTCGAAATTCGTATACTCCGGCGTATCTTCGTAACGAAAGTCGTAAAAATAAAAACTTATCTACACGATTAAATAAAAATTATTGTAAACAATGGCAAATACATAAAGATTATAAATATAGCAATAATTGAAATTTTCAAAAATTCAGAGAAAATATGAAAAAGAACTGGTTTTTACGATAATGATCCCTCTGAATAATCATTCTCAATTGCATACTCATCGTATTTATTGAAAGTAATTTATTTTGTATTTGTTTTGTAGTTGTATGTAGTTGTGTTTAGTGTTTTGTGTTTGTTGTGTAGTTTATTTTTGTATTTTGTATTTTTTTTTATTGAAAGCGTAAAATTTTAGGCAACTCATGATACGATTTTTGGTAGTAGATTAGTAAAAAAGCTGCTTAACGTTAATAAGAAAATGTTTGATTATTGCTTGAATCAAAGCTTTTGGCATTGCGCGAATATCTTGCCCAATTGAAAAATCCTTTCGTACATGCTTTCGAAAGAACATGTCGTGGAAATAATCTTATATCAGTTTCAGAGTCAATTTATCGTCGACGATTTCGTATTCAATGCTCTGCTACCACTTTTCGCCTGAGGTTTCGGGACGCCCTCGAGCCTCTCCGGTTACTCGATTCTTCCCTCGTTGCTCGTATCGTTGTGATTTGTTGTTATCGATGAACCCGTCGAATACATCATTGTTGACGTAGGTTATTGAAGATTGAAAATGTGCGCGCGTTTGACGAGACTGCCAGAGGGTATTGAACTCGAGCTGATGAGGAATCAATGTGCTTCTCTTCGAGGATCGGTGTCGGTCGGGTTCTGGCCCCCTCTGACGACTGTTCCCTTTGCACAGCAGCCACAGATAACTTTTTTCACCCGTTCCCACACCGGAGAAATGCGAACGCGAGCAGACCTAACTCATACATAAGCACATATCGTCATCCTGTCCAAGTGTCTGGCCGTATCAGACCGCCCACGCCATCAGACGGCGTTCGATTTGGCTTGATAGTCTGTTGTATGAGCGTATGACTCACGAATCTAGAATAAGAAAGATTTAGCGCTTACCATTAGTACGGGAAAGTGTTTGTGTTGAACTCTTAAAAAATATAGGTTTTCTTCTGCTAGTTACAGTTATTTAGACGAAATTTACAAAATGAAATAAGGACCTTGGATTATTTTATAATTAATTGTAAAATGATACCGCAGCTGATAGTATCCAACAAATATTGGTTTCGTCGACGTCCATTAAGTGGTCCAAAAACTCAAAATTTCCCCCTAGATTTGCAAACAATTTCGAAAATTCTCCACTTCCTCAAATGCAAGGCTTTTCTAGAACTTTAGATGTGTGTGTCTTTAAAGAAACGGGATTTTAAATTTGTTTGACTCCAATTTTTAATTAATTTACCATGTAAACATTTTTAGTAAATTTGCTATCGTTGTATGAATTTCTAAATTATTAATGGTATAAAATTTTTTAAATCTATTATCGAAATGTAGAACAATTTTAATCGCTTCGAGTGCTTGAATACTGAAAAAAATATTGCGTTAGTCTCAAGATTTTTTTCTTCAAATTTGCGGTTCCTATGTTTGTGGTATATTCATGTTCGTCTACTATCCAAAGTTGAGATTATTTTCCAACTTATAGCCCGATCCGAAGAATACAAGAAACAATACCCTATAATTTGGAAAACCATTAGTTTTATTTTTGATTTTTTTTTTACGACAGAGGTTCGGTTCAATTCTTCGCTGAGCGGAGTCGACGAACTAAATTTCAATTATAGATGATGGTCTGCTTGCTATGGGCGTTTTTCTGCCAATAAGCCATCTGCCGATTTTCCACTATTCACTTGTCCGTTTCTGCTTTCCGCTTGTAAAACATGTAATTACGAGTACGCACGAAGCTTTTCGAACATCAATGGGCCTACAAGTCTTTTCTCTCGACCAAACCGTAATCACTGGGGCTCATTAAAAAGAAGAGTACCAAGTCCAAGGACAGGAAACTCTTTCAGTTTTATTTTCAGTCTGTAATTTGATTTCGTCTTTCTTTCCACGTCGATAAAACGTCATACGCATGCCGTCGCTGTTGGACGTGCAAGAGCAATTTTCGCTTCATTGACTACGGTTAAAGGAACTGTTCACCCGAAAAGGAAACGTGAGATTCGAAAAGGAGTCTCTTTCTTGCGCAATATATTTTCTCGAGCAAACAAGGCAACATTTTCCGTACATTCGAAACGACACGATTCGCCAAAATGCGATCATTATTCAAAGCTAATTTGAAGACCGTGGAAATTAATTTATATCTAGTTTAACTACGACGGGATTCGTCAATGGTGATTTATTTATTTGAACGTATTTTTGTTGGAGGATTTTTTAAAGCTGCAGCAAAACTCCGTTTTCTTTTTTAGCAATATTTTTGAAATATCGGTTTTATTGATAGGTGGTACTCGACGAGATAGTGATTTAAGTGCGCATAAAGTGTAATGATCGATTTCTTAAAGTAAGGGACTCAATAACTTCAGGAATGTTGTCTTCTTGTGTGGTCTCTTTTTATGAATGAGCCGCAACTTTCTAGAAAGAATTATCGAGATATCCTCTATCACCTGTCTAACAAGTATTCGAGACTACGAGAGAAAGAATATGTTGAGGATCGAGAATCGAAAAACAATAATCGACGATGCTAGAATATTTTTTATTTATTTTATTTTAAGGGTCATTTGGTGTAACATGATGAAGATGATATGGAGTTGAAGTTCACGTATAACTTGTATCAACTTTAGTTTAAACGAAGTCAAACAAATAAAGTCGAAGGAAATTCTTTTCGAAAATGTTGATGAACACGATGGTACAAATTGCCTCGTATATAATTTGAAATATTATAAAGAAACGCTTAGCAATTCTGATATCTGAACGGATGAAAGAACCAGACGATAAAATGAAAAATAAAAGAGACCGTCGCCCGCGGTTCCTATTTGTGAAAATTATATAACCGACTATTTATAGCAAAACTTTGGAAATATTTTGAACCACTCGTCACCTCCGCGATTTTCGTCGAGTTTTCCTATCATCCCGTATGTTGTTTCTTTTTACTTCAAAAAGCCTCGCTATAATTATCTATTTCCACTTTCCAGCTCTCGCAGACTTATTATTAGGGCAGGAACGGAAACTATAATTTGTTAAGTTCCTCCGCAGACTTTTCGTACAGGTCAAGCTACCGCTAAATCCCGAAAGCGAGATAACATCGACAGATCGTGACCGCCGAAATCGTTCGAATTCGTTCCCCCTTCTTCGATGCAAAAGTGTTCACGACAAGGAGATCGGGAGAGATCGAGATTTACAACAGAGCCGAGTTTCGTTTTCCTCCGTTTGTGCTCGGCCGATTTTTGTGTTAATAGCGATACGTAAACTCGGCTCTAATGTACTAATACGGTCAGCCGAGGTTCCGCCTCGCAGAATTCCCGATAGTCGGGCTAAGTTGGAGGAAACGTTTCCTAAAAGGAAAAAGAAACACTTCCCATTCCCACAAAACCTTGGAGGAGAAAGAATTAGAAAAAAGCGAAGCCTGTTTCCAACATGAATTATGCATATGCAGATGGGGAGCTCAGCAGGGCCGTAATATGGGCTTCCAATGTAACGCTGGAAGTGCATTGCAGCAACACGCTCGCTATCTACTATCGCGGTAAATTCCCTCTTTTTAAAAATGAACTTGTATTTCATTCGAGGATGACGATAAATAGAGCGAACGTCAGTTAAGCGTTAGGGTGACCCCGAATAGGATGAATTACTTATCGCGTTTCAGAGTTTCCCCGATAACTTCCCGCCTTTTATTAATCGGTTCCTCCCTTCCAATACCGTGGAATTCGCATTCTAAATTTCAATGCCGCACCGTTGGGAAAACAACGACGCGGTTACGTACGGGTTGATAATGTAAATTGGTTCGGTAGTTTATATTTAACGGAGCGCCGCATTTGTTCGAACTCAATGTTCAACCGATTTGTCTTCCATATTTTCGTAGCAAATGGACATCAATTTTTTTTTAAATTTATTTCTTCCATAAGTACCAAACAAATACAATGAACAACAATGAGTACAATACAATGAATCAATACTGAACAAATTAACAAAAGGATAAAATAAAATTAAACACACCTAGAATGCAGAAATTAATTCCTTATGTGGGCATAGCCCGTGGCAATGAGAGGAGTCATACCTCTTGGCCAACACGAGTTAATCAAATTTTTTCACAGCGTTAAACTTAAGAAAATGCTTATTGGAATAATATTGTTGCTGGAGTACAGACAAAAAACTAGTTTAACAGCTATTTGCTTAGTTTGTGTCATAAATATGCACATGCCCTCATTAATTGATTGTCCTTAAACTTGAATAAAAAAAATTGAATTTTTATAATAAAATGTCCGTGGTTTCATTTTCAGAAACACTTGCTGAGCAAGTGTCCTTCTTTGCGTTTGTCAAACCCTCAAATGGGTAGTAAATTGGGACCGTTTCCCCTACAATTAGGGTTTCACTTTATCATTACTGTTGGTATAGTTACTATTATTGTTTTTATTCCCTTATGAAAACGAGCATTTTGGTTTATGATTCAATAATAAACCATTGTAATCGCCCAAGAAAAAATGTTCTAACCCCCCCTCGAAATTTGATGTTTTACGTTTCAAGGCATGTAGAATCCGAATATCCAATAAAAAAAATTCTGTCCGTCCGCCGTACGCCGTCAACACTTTTCTGACAAAACTATAAAACCTAAATTCTTGAAATTTTCATCAAAAATCAATCTTGGCCTGACAATGGCTCAATTCTTTAGCCAAATCGCTACCTCATATTAAAGGGTATTTTTGAGGGGTTTTGAGGAGTATTTTCCAACGTTTTCCTGGAAAAGGTGTATTTTGTATCAATTTCTATAGATTTTTGGACGCTGAATCGAATGAGACCATTGCGGGGTCGATAGCTTTATTTGTTCTCGAGTTATCGCAGCTTTTGTGCCGAATTTGGGAGATTTTCAGAATTTTGACACGAGGGTATAACTCAAGAGTTCTCGGAGCTATAAAAATCGTTCTATACTCGTTGGAATGGTCGTCAAACACTCTCTCCAACTGTACCGTTAGGCAAAAACTCCAACAGTACAATAATTTGCAGCGTTTTTTTTTTTTTTTTTTCCCAACTGTTTATATTCATTCCTATGTCAAATTCTGCACACTCGCGGTCGTATATTTGTTTAATTTCAACGCCAGGTTCCTATTTCTCGTTTCCTGGGGATAATTATATGACTCCAATTTTCTATTTAACTTCAATAGCTGATTATTCTTCGCGACGAGAGTTGTAATTAATTCATCGGCAGCGATGTGTAAAAACGTTGTCGGGGAAGGATGATATTTTTCAAAATTCGCCCGCCGATAAATTCTCACCGTCTTGTCTGCGGTTTTTCGAGACGAGCTTCCGAACGGTCAATAATCTCTGAGACCGTCTCGGAACGGAACAATTAGATTCGCCAGGAACCCGTATAAATGATTATAATATCAAACCAATTAAATCGGAACGCTTTTCCGGAACTCGTTGGGATAGGTCGGGCCGTTAGCACATATGAAGAAGCTCCTTCCAATTAGATGGTTCTGTTTTACTTTACAATATGATTACGTATGCGTTGTTGCGGATCGTTTTCATAAGATCGTAAAAGATAAGTTTACAGGGCGAAATGAAATTAATAATTACCCGAATTTTATTCTCCGCTCGGCGTAATTTTCTTCATAAAGGCAGTTAATTAAGGGGGCAAAATATTTTTCATCGTATGAACGTTAATGCAATCAAGTGACCGATTATATATACTATATATGATCAATATAAAAATTATATAATCGATTATATATCAATATTTAAGCGGAGAAAGCAATTGAAGCCGACATTGGACGATGCGATGCAGTTAGACCAGAAATATTAACAATGGAGCTTACAAAAAAATTGAATTGGATTCAGCTTTAGCAGTATAGGCTACGCAAACAAACCGTTGAATTGTACAGTGGTTTTTAATTCATTTGCATCAAATGTGATTTAAAAAGACCATCCACTTGTGATTGTTACGATCTCGAACTTTTCCTCCCAACAATAGATTGATAATAAGGGAAAACTCCGCAGCAACTATGATAATTTTAATTAGGGATGATGGTAAGTATAACTCGTGACTTATTAGAGCGATAAAAATCGTTGGAATGCGGGTCAAACACTCTCTTAAGCTGTATCATTCGGACAATAATTTAACTTTTGATAAAATGATTAAGAAAAATAAAAATAATTACAATTACAATAGTTGTTAAGAAGTTTCCCCTTATTGTTACCAATCTGTTATTAGGAATAGTTACTCTCATAAATGGATGGTCTTTCAAATAAAAAATGAATGATACTAAACCACCTTTATAATCATTTGAAGTGTTATTTTTTCGGTATCAAGCGTCTTCTCAAACCTCGGATATAAACCATACTTTCATTTTGCTTGAGGCGTGCGACCGATCAGATCGCAGATCCAGCGTTTTCCGTTTCCGGATGTCGATCAATTGAAAACGAACATCTGGAAGAAACATAATGCCACAAGAATATGAGATCAAATTTTCCTTAGTAAATATTGTCGATTGTATTTTAATTAAAAGACTATCTGCAAATTAACAGCCGTGTTGAAAAATCTAGCGCAAACAAAAATTTCCTTGATTTAGCCTAAAAAAATGTTTGCTCTATCGTAGAAAAATAAAAAGCGAATTATGTAACGACGTTTCAGTCGTATTCCGACACGTATCTCCTCGGAGGAGCTTTCTCGCGAACAATCGTCGGCTAGTTTTGAAACAAATCCCTTCAACTTGGCCGAACCTTTTTCTTCGCAGAATACCAGGTTCCCTGACCTCAGGCATTCGGGCTCAGAACCACTTTTTGTGGCCTCTCTCCGAAGGGTCCCCTCTGCGTGTTTTGAGAGTAGAAGAACGCATTCTCCTCCAATGGACTTCTCCATCCTTTTCTCCACTTGGTCCAAGCAGTTCGGGCACAGGGGGACTTCGCCACGGAACTTAGCCACGCCATGCGGGGACCGGTTTCTCTCTTGCGCTAGGGCCAACTTCAGATTTACCAAGAATGAAGTAATGGGCGCGGAGGGCAGAAGTTGAAAGAAGTCGAGTTGGATTCGAAGTGGGAACGGGACGGAACAAAAACAAGGGGACGGAACGAGATCGAGAACGACGGATACGGGAATCTCTTTCGCCAAGTGAACGATAGCTCGGTCGTGGGAGAAACATTGGAAGAAAGCTGTTTACCATAGCGGACGGAACAGTTATTCCGATATAGAAATTTTTTATATTCGTCGAAATAATTTTACTACGCATTTAAATTAGGTAGCGTTTTATCTTTTCGCTCTATGTGTACCTTAGCTACGCTCTATATTCACTAGAGATTCGACATTTTTTTCGTCATTCTTATTTTTTCCGAATCACTAAACTCGAGCAATAACATTACAAGTTTGTTCTGCTATTGAAATTCGAGCATTTTAATAACTGCAAAAAACCACACACGATCCATCGCTTCGAGAGGGACGGCCGGTTTACGAGAGGTCCTCCATGCGAGGAAGAGATAAACATCATTTTGTCGGACATCAGAGTGCTAGGGGGACTTTGGGGAATGAGAGGACTTAAGATGGCCGTGGAGGTTTTGGATTTTGTCGGCAAGAGAAACATCTTCGTCTCTCTTTTGAGTCTCTTCGTCTCTCCTGTTAGTTGTCCCTTCAATCGCGGTCAGTGGCCTTTGAGTCGCTGGGACCCTCCTTCTTCCACATCCATCTCATCCTCGCGAACCTCACGGGCTACTTTTTGTGCACTTCTCACCCTCCTCCCCTCCTCGGGTCCTTCATTCTCTGCATCATTGCCCTTTTTCACCGTATCACCTCTTCTTCACATTTCGCGAGACCATCCAAGTCCCATTTGAAGGTCCCACTCGTTTCCAACCGAGACCTACCTCAAAAGATATTTTCTTGCCCTCGCACGAACCGCCTTTTAACGAATACGGACGGCGCCACGCAAAGAGGAATAGCAACTCGAAAAAGTTAATTTTCACTAATCGAAAATGATTTCGGTCCGACGCTTACTTTTCATTACATCAGTTTTCCACTTTTCTTCCATTTTCTCATCGGTTCTACTATTTTATATTCCACGAGAAATTAAAGCGGTTTCAACGTAATCGAAACAGAATGGATTTTGAAAATCTGGCGGATAAAATAATACAGTATTTTTAAGAATGTCACTGAAAATCTGACGTGTTTTTTTGCTGCATTTCTTCGTTTCCCAACTAATAAAGAGAAGTATTCAAACCAAAAATCGTTATTCGCCAGCAGGAAACTACTGAAATTTCAAAAAAATTATTACATTAACTGAAAACCGTCGACGTCTAAAAACAAAAATTTGATATCTTCTGCCTAAATTCCCCCGTTTTCTGGGTTGAAGACAGCGTTTTTTACTGAGACTTGACTTTGTTAAACAAAAAACCGATATTTTTCAACAGAAAATGGAACGTTTTCAAGAGGACATTGATCTGTCGTTGCTAAATTTGAATGTCTTTGTCAAAAACGATTTTTTTCTTTTACTGCAATACAACATTTTTTATTTCAATATAAACGTTTTCTTACTGATAATATAAGTTTTCTCACTTTTTACTTCTAAAACGCGAATTTTTCAACAAAAGTCGATTGTGCTTTTCCAAACATTTTGAACGGTCGAACGAAATGTTTGAGGTTCGAATTTCCCTCTCCGAAATTGGAATATTGGATGAACTAATTTTATAATGATTTTATATTCAATAATTGATCTAATTTTAGTATATAACCGTTTCGTTCGTTAACCCACAAAACTTTCCGATAGCAGCAATTGCCCCGGTTGATAATAATTTAACTTCCGATTGCGTCAGACTTGACTCCGTTCGAAGGTTGGTACGCCCTTTAATTTTTAGTCCCTGACGATATTCAACCGAGCGGCCCATTTTGGAAAATAATTGGACGCAGAGTGCAGCAAACGCTGTGAATTTTTTATAAAGCGGTTGCACCGAGGGTATCTTACATTTTTTCACGTTGTCCTTCTCAGTAGAGCAGGTGCTCCTAAACTATTCAACTGTACTCAGCCAATGGAGTGCAACGGAGGAGAAATCGCCCAAATTATCGAACAGCCGTTCGGTTAAAACAATAGATGTGTGTGTGTATGCTATTGCAATTCTGTTTTATGTATACTGAAAACGAGCGAGCCGGAAGATTAGTTAATAATTTGTAGACGCGCGAGGACCTAAAACATCGCAGCGCCTTGAAGGTATTTAGCGTTCGGTACTACTACTTAAACGGCGGGGGCTTAATTCGTCGATATTTTATGCAAAATGTGTCGGCATTACCTGTTATTAACTCGAATGCACCGTCGATGTCAGCGATCACATATTGTGTAGGCTATACGATGCCCTCGTAATTACACCCATGCGCTGCCGCATCGTTTTATTGACCAAAATACGCGGGTAATGAAATAACAAATGCCATTTAGCCGAGTATCACCTTGAGAACCCAATTTATATGCGGGGAAAATTGCATTATGCAGGCTGCGGAACCGGGGACGGGGTCAAGACAATGACGAATATAATCGAAGCGGTTCTCTGCTGTTTTCAGTGAACTCGACAAAAACGTTCGCCATTTATTGCTTAAACGGGCAATTACACATGTTAAACGGTTGCAATATTATGTTATTCCAAATCTATGTAATTTTTAATCGATTGCATATTATTTAACTTAATTTCATTTTATTTCATTACATAGTGTGCCATATTTATTCCATTTTATTACAATCCAGTTCGTTATATTCCGTTTTATATCATTCTATACTGAATAGTGTGGCTCAGCAAAGAGTAGCGAAGGCCAGAAATGTCACAATTATGCAGTCAGATTCTTTTATGTATTTTTTTTAAATATTTGGAAAAAAACCTTTCCTTTGTGAGACGTGAGGATGAAATCTTTCGAGCAATGAACGATAATATTTCTGGAAATTGTGAAAAAATGATCCTACTACCTTAAAGATTAATTTTTCCGATCACATTTCTTCGAGTCGCTTTGGATATTCGACAAACATAATTCGCCCAACGACGTTCAGTTCATTTGGCAAGCATCTTGAAAACATTTCCAGTTTGCAGCGATATCATGACAATTAATTATTTTCCCTCTCTTGGCTTCGCCTTGATTTTCGTACTAATTATTTTCCCATGTGAAAATAAAAATAAATTTGGCAAGTTAAAATCGCCGATTTTTTCAATGAAAGAGTAATGTATATGATAGACACTTGCAACGACAAAACGGGCAGACCTTACCGTTTGTTATGAGTTCGAGTTATGATGCGCTTCGATACGCTCTCATAAACCGAGTCACTTCGCAACGGCCCGATTCTTCGCCGACGAAAGTCCCATCTCTTGTACTCGTTGTTCCACAGAGCGTCTGTCTTGAACTACGAATAATTATCGAGCCCGCGTCTAATTTACGAGGCAGATAGAACAGTAATTGTCTTGCAAATGATCTCTGTACGACGGACTGAATTATAGAATATTCGAAGGGCAATTTGTTCAACTTAAGGGAACATTTTTATAACAATGCGTTACACGTTTTTTATGAATGGAACGATATCTCGGTTATCTATTGAGCATAATATGTGTGATCGAGCAAGTTGTTTGTCATGATTATAATTTCTAACCATCATCGTTTATTTATGCTCATTTACCTTCCTTCATTATCTTTAGCAGCTTTATTTAACGCCCGGCGCGGGGCTGCGCCCTTCCTCCCGTGCTTTACATATTAGTCGGGGGGTATTTTCCTTGTCACCACTATATTATATAGATAGATATAGAGTAGTTGATTATTGGTGTATGGAGAGTGGGAATATATAGTAGTTTTTATAGTAGTAGTTTCTACAATTTGGTATGTAGGTGGTGGTTTTTGAGTGTACTCTGTAACATAAAGAATTGGGTTTTCAACTGGAGCAAAGTTGTAGCAGAGGTAGACGTTTCAACTTTTAAGTTTTCCAAGATTCGTAACTTGCAGAATGGATAACTTAAACAAAAAGTCATCAGTTCGAAGTTTAAATATACCAAAAGATAGGTAATTTAACTGCCCACATTTTCCCAATGTAATATACCTATCCATTTTTCAACCGTTTAAGCGGTATTCAACAATATTGATGGAAAGTAGGCGAAAAATTCACATTTTTCAACTTTAAACGTTCTTTTCAGCCATTTAGTGCGAATGAAACAAAGAATGAACTATATATTAATGATATACACATCATCAACTACCATTATGCTGAATTTGAGCGAAATTAGTTTCAAAAAAGTTTTCGCGAAAAATCCAAGGGGTACCCCTGCGATTTCTTTGGCCCGATCATTCAACGAATTTTTTCTCCTCTCTCAGTGGAGATAAAAACCTGAAATTTTCAGGAAAGTTGTATCTTACCATGATGTATTTTTGTGATTTTTTTCAATTCCCGGAAAAATCTGCAAATGGTCCGAAAAAATCAGTGTTTGAAAGCTCGAAAATTGGACTTTAACCGTGTTTTTCGGGGTCAAAATTTATGTGAATCAATTGTTTTATCATGCAGGAGTCTTCATTTGAACGCCTTACACACGTACATAGCAAAAAATTTGCTGAAAAAATGTTAAACAGCGCCACAGAAATTATTTTCCGTAAATCGAGTTTTTCACCGGCGGTAAGGTAGCGTTAAGGGTGGAAAGTAAAATGTTTGTTTTTAAGCGATTTCGAAAGCTTTCCTCATTGGAAATTGAACGCTGAATCCGAATTCGACGTCAAATCGGCGGAAATTTGACGAAAACTATCAGTTTTTACTAATTTCAGTACTACACGTTTTCATGTTTTTCAACTTTGAAAATTCGTTGCAAATACTTACAGTGCTGTTCCATTTTAATTAATGAATGATTCTTACAGGAAATTAGACGTAGAATTCGAATTTGAGGTGAAAACAATCAAATTCTAACGATTTTGGATAACACTACTTCCGAGATTTACGAGTTCTCATTTTGTTTGTCTGTTTTGATTTTTACGGTCATGGTCTTAAAAGGTTCGCTGTAGTGAGCAGATGATGCTTGATTTTTATCTATTGGCTGACCACCGTACTTCCACGGTAAACGCTTTTTCGCTATTTCACTTGTGCGTTTTTTGTATTTTAATTTATACTGGCCGCCAAAAATGATATATTTGAAAATTTAAGTGCTATTTAAGTTTGTTACGGCGAGTGAATGATGCTTGATTTTTATCGTTAGTGTTACACATCGTACTTCCTCGTGAATCCCATTCCTCGTGTTTTGTTTTTCTTTTTGGTTCCTTTTGTTGTAAAAATGATCTTCATCACTGATTTTTTATTGCATCGTTCAGTGCACACACCATAATTTCAAGCTATTCGTGAGTTTTACGGGTCTTCTGAGGATTTTCTCAGTAACAATATTGTATTGTGCTAACGTTGCGGCCTCTGAATGTGTTTCTCGATTTCATAATTGTAGTAGAGGGGTTGTGAGGGGGAGAAAAACCAGGCGACTTATTCTCCAGATTTTTATTGGCTGGCCGAGCACTTTCGCCCATTCGGGCATCTTCAGAGCGACGTGGAACCATGAGGTCCACAGCCTGTGGACCTCATGGTTCCACGTCGCCCTGAAGATGCCCGAATGGGCGAAAGTGCTCGGCCAGCCAATAAAAATCTGGAGAATAAGTCGCCTGGTTTTTCTCCCCCTCACAACCCCTCTACTACAATAAATGCGACGACAACTAAGCGAAGATTTCATAATTGGTTTTACCTGTATGCCGACTCGAACATGGAAGTACTTTGTGATCTATGCTCACCACTGGTCGTTATTGTGGGGGAGAAATACTGGAGGGTTTTTGGAAAAAGCACAAAATTAACATATACCTCCCTGAAAATGCCCCAATAGCAAAAGTGCTCTGTTAAATGGAAGGTAAGTGATGAAGAAACTATCGAAATATTGCTATTTGTAGAAGAGAGTCTTTACTTCATACAATATATTACCCTAGCGTTCTTGATTAACGTTTTGGATTTCGATTTTTCATTCTTGAACTACGATCTGGCCAAACATTGCCCGAATTTTCGAACGACACTACAGTTCCTTTTCCTTGTTTTCACCGTCATTTGTTGTCTTTTCTTATGAATTATACCTACCTTAATTTCTGAGATACGTGTACCAATCGATATCCTGATGTGTATAGCTTTTGAGCGTTTTCGCGCGAGCGGAAAACCTTGTGTCAAACGTCGTATCGAAATCGACCTCTTTTTATCCGCGCAGGTAAAAGCATTGTCCAATCCGAACGTTAAATTAGCATACCATTGTACAATGCTCGAGGAGAAAATTGCATCTTCAAACATGAGATTCTCCGGCTTTGCAATTTCATATCCTTCCTTTAAAGTTCTTTTATCTCGGTGGAGCGCAGCAGCGGGCGGAGGGGTTTCCTCTTTCAAAAGCGCCGCCTTTCCGATCCACAGCCATCCCACCAGACAACCCGTCCTGAGGACATAGCCTGGCCAAATGGGGTATACCTCATCCACATCAGGCGGATGCCTCTTCGCTAAACTAAAGAAAAAAAAAGAAAGGGGAAAAAATGAGGGAACCCAGAAAAGGGTTTCGAACGAACTTGAAGCTCGATCTTGAGCGCATGTTCCAAACTGAAATTTATCGCGAAAGGTCGTCGTCGTTTCTGAACCGTACCTTTGGTCCTCCTACGGAGCTTGCAGTTGAAAAAGAACTGTTCGGAGAAGAAATGAAGCTCACAAGACGAGGCTAAGATCCGCGGAGACCCTCGAATTTACGACACCGCAAGGAAGGAGGGAAGAAGTTTTTTTCATCTATCGGAACCTTCCCCTCGTTCCCTTGAGCTCCAACTCGAGTCGAATGCCTGACCCGCGCAATCTGCAAGGCCATATTTTCAAAGATGACAGCAACGGCGCATGACCCTCGCACAGGGAACTGGCTGATAATCAACCGCACTATATAGCGACAATATTATCGTGCCTAGATCGTAGATTTCGGTGAAAAGTTGACCGTTGAAATTCCCTTTAGATATTCGAGTTTTGAATGCTTGAATTTCGGACTTTTTACGCTAATACTCTAAATATATTTTATAATTTGATCGCAGGGAAACATAATATGTTTATTATTACTATATTATAGTTTAATATTTTCCTCGTCGTCGCATTTTTTTATGTCCAAGGGTTGTGAAGGGGGGAAAACCAGGCGACTCACCAAAGTCATAGGTTGTGGACCTTATGGCCCTGAGGATGCCCAAATGGGCAGACGTATTTTGCCAGCGAATAAAGAATCAGAGAATGAGTCGCCTGCTTTGTCTCCCCCTCACAACCCCTGGACTTTTCGTTTAATGAACAACTATTTCTGCCTGAGATCGATCAAACATCCGGTTCTTGGTATTGTTGAACACTTCTTTTCTGTTGAATTATCTTCTAAATATATATACAATAAATTTTATTAGGTGTCATAAAAATTTTGTTATACTTCTAATGTTCTATCTCCAATCAATTCAATTTTCGACACTTGAATTTCATTTTCTTGCTTCATTCATCGGAATCATTTTAATTTCAGGTACCTATTCTTGGGATCGGCTATGGAAAAACAAGTCCAGCGGTACGCATAACTCATTTATTAAAACAATATGAGGCAGTTTTATAATTCGCATAAAATTGTCCTGAAACTCAATTTTGGAAAAAAATCATCTACAACGGAATTAATTTATTCGCGACTTTGCTTTTCATATTGTAAACCGTCTGTTGTGGAGATAGAGGAATTCTCTTTTGAATTGTAATCGTGCGCTGGTCTGGAACATCTGGCAAACTGCAATAGGCTAAGGAACAGCGGGTTAATGCAGGTCAAATAATGGAGTTGACTGACTTTAGCCAAAAGGGAAGAAAGAGTAGGAAGTGAGGAGAGGAAACTGTTTATGAGTCATCGTGGGTGTTCCGAATTTGGCGGTCATTGGCCTCGGGCGGCGGAGGCGAAGCCTTGTTCGGATGGGCTGATCTGCTTCGTCTGCGCCTGTAGGCGGCCCGAACGCCCTATGGCCTCATTCATGAGTAAGTAATCAAATATACCGGAATGCGACAGTTTTCAGTTTAAAAATAGATGCCCCTTACGCTTTGTGTTTGCATCCTCATTTAGAAACTCTCGGCCTAGTGGGAAATGCCCTTTTCGACTAGAAAGGCATCAATAAAATATGGAAGACGTTTTCAAACATGAACCTAGGGCCAGGATTTAGAAATATCGATGAAATTATCGTAAACCATGGGAATACTTGTGATCCATTGGATTATCATATTGGCTCGTTGTCACGTTCGTATTGCGGCTAGTCTCGCGAACTAGTGGCAGAGGGAGCGCCGAAAATTACAAATCGTCTCCATTTGCATTTTTGGGTGGGTGCGTCCGGCTCTGACGAGTCGCGAACTAACTCTCCCAATGCTCTCAACCCAGATATATATTAGTATCATGAAGGAGATCGAACTTTTAAGGTTTTTATACTCGGAAAAATATATTCTTACACAGGAATTGGCTGAACAGTTCAGTTGCCTTTTTAAAAATCGTCAACTCACTTTACCGTCTGTGTACAGCACTTCGGAACGTTTCTAGATCTATTGTTTTATTTTGAATGACTTAGCTCATTTATCCTTTCTCGGACCCGATTCAATCTCTCTGATAGGTATTTACCATTAAAAAAAATAAAAATTAAAAAAAGTAAAAATAAAAACTAGATAGTTGATAAGGTAATTTTAATTATTTTTATTAATCCTAATTATTTATTTAAAAGTTAAATTATTAGCCAAACGATAAAGCTTAAGAGAGTGTTTGACGAGCATTCCATCGAGTATAGAACGATTTTATTGCTCCTAAAATTCTCGAGTCATGCCGAATTTTCGAATTTCTTGAAAATACTATACAAAAGCTGCGATTATTGGATGACCGTTAGAGCTATCGACTTCTTCATAGTCTCAAATCGAATCAGCGTCAAACAATCCATACGAATTTACATAAAATACACTTACGTTTCTTAACGTCAGAAAATACGAATTCCTCTTCTTCCAAACCCCCAAAAATACAAAAATTAAAATTGAGGTCGCGATTCGGTGACAGAATTGAGCCATTGCCAGGACAACAATGATTTTTTGTAAAAATTTCAAGTTTTTTGACCGTTTATTGAATTTCATATTTAAAATTTTTGTTTTAATATTTTAATAATTATTTTATTTAATTGTTTATTTTAATTTATATATTATTTAATTTAATTTTCATTTATTATTATATATTTTAATTAATTTTTTATAGGATATTTACTTAAAATGTAAAACAATTTTCTAACTACCCTCAAAATGTGATGTTTTATACATCATGGCATGTCGAACCCGAAAATCCAGAATCTATCCGCCCGCTATTTATTATTGAACAATAAACCAAAATCCATCTCGACATTGGTTCTCATTTATCAATAAAACAACCCACTATAATTTCGCTCTCTAAGAAATACTATACTACTTTGAAAACACGAGTCGATTTGACGGTCTGTCGAAGCGATAGTGAAATTAAAAAAAAAAAAAATGTTAGTTTTCTTATTTAACGTATCGCAAAATTAGCACACGAGTGACTTTATTTTCTCGATCGCTTCAGTTCCGACATTTCACTTACGCAAGATAACGAAGCTCGACCGTTCAACTGCTAAATGGATTCGTCGGCTTGAAACCCATCATTCTAGTCACATTGTCAGCCGGCGATACTAGAGCCGTCGGCTATTATCAACTCCGCGATAACCACATTTTGCGTGCCACTTTTTCCCTCCAAATTCCCATTATTGCAACAATGAATAATGTATCTTAGTCGTTAGCAAAAGTAAAAACCCGAAATGATAATGTGCCGATTATTAGCGCAACATTGGCTTAGGTGAGATAAAACTCAAAATGTTCATGGCAGTTGAAACGTGTTTTCTTTCGGTTATCTCGAAATTACCGGAGCAACGTGAAAAAATGTTCTATTTGAAATACAACAATTTTCTACCGCACGCAACTATTGGCTTGTAATATAGTTCCCCTATAATTTTAATTTTTTCTGCTTTGTAACGCACGAGGCCGAGAGTTAGTACATTGTTTAAATTTATCAAAGTAATGACTTTTTTCCTCGTTAAGTTCCAAGTCGTGTATTTTACCAATTTCTCTATATTTTATTTTTCAAGTTTTTGAAATTTATTTTCTTTTTCTTTTTTTTTTTGTGACTGACGAAAAGTGTATTTTATTTTTAAGAACTTGTCAGATGGAAGAGAAGACCATATGGTCATATTACTGTGCACAGATTTTTCAATAGAAAATTGTCAATCAACCTTTGATCCGGATTTTCTCATAATTATATGAAATTTCGGCCGACTAATTTTACGGTACATTCCGAATAAGTATAAGAATTCAACTTTTCGGACGATCACGATACTACCAATCCTTGAATGTGACTTAACTACTTTAAAATAATTAAATTTTACTCTGTAAACGTGGAAATTGAATTGATTACTTAGTGAAAGACGTAATACAAACGATATTCGTTTGAGCCCTTCCACGTTTCACTTGCACTCTCGGAAATTTCGCAGGTGTTTCAAAATTTCTCCACATAAAAATATATAACCCGTCTTTGAAAATAACCCGTTTTTGAAATCGCGAGCTAAAGGCGGTCGCATTTCGCCCACTTCCTCTTCGGTCGAGAACTGCGTCTCACGTTGGTATAACAAACAAGTTGGCATTTGAGAATCGAGATTCGGGTCAAACTGCGATTCGGCGTCCGGGCGCGGGCCGGGGGGAGCTCCTAATCTTCGGACGGTTGAGGTAGGTCCCGCCGTTGCCGCCCGCCCGACCCCGCATACCCAGGCCTGGGTTAATTCGTATCGCGTTGAGCGAGGCGCTCGACCCAAGGCCGCTTTCTACACGATCCGAAGGTAGAGCTGGAGGATGTGTCGGTGGGAATGGGTGAGATTTCGGCAATGGCAGGGTCGACGAACTGGCCGCGCCGTTGCCGCCTCGCATCCGCCCGATCGGCATTTGCGCTCGACAAACGGTTGAAGTCGATCCGAGGCTAGAAAACGCTCTAAATGATGATTTAGTATTCATTTGGTTCAATTATGATATAGAAACTAACCCATGGAAAGTATCGTAATTTCAATTAATTCTATTCGTTTTTTATTTATTATTCAACAATAATCCATTGTATTCATATGTGATAGTAATTATTTCGAACGTTAAATGTTCGGTCCACAAAGTTTGTGAACGTTCCCACAGAAAAACAGATTGTTATCTTATAGGCGGGGAAAACTCCGTAGCTACTATATTGTTATTTTTCTAAATTTCCAATTTAAAATATTTTGCTAAATTTTCTGCATAACGATGCAGTTGAAGAGAGTGTTTGACGACCATTCCCACGAGTAAAGAACGATTCTTATAGTTCCAAAAACTGTCGAGCCATGCCAAATTTCTGAAAATCTCCCAACTTCGAAACAAAAGCTGGATAACTTCAGGGTCCAAAAATCTATGAAAATAGATACAAAATACGTTTTTTCTGGAAAACGATGGAAAATACGATTTTTCTCCCTCGCAAAACCCCTCAAAAATACCCTTAAAATTAAGGTAGAGATTCTGTTTTGTCGATTCCCTTTTTGAACGGAAAAATTTCCACCTTGATCTCAAATTTCTTAATTGTTCGTAGCGTTAATATAAATAACCAAATAATTTTTCAATCTGCGTCGTTCCCAATTTCGAGGTCCAACGTCTGAGTGTTCTCCCTTCTCAGATAAGAATCGAGAGGCCGAAAACATTTTCTCAGATAAACGAACAAGGCACGCTCGGTCAACTGGAATGGGCTGGCTCAACCGTCAAATTGGGTCAGCTATTTCGGGGGAGCTCATTGTGTCTCATACGCTGTTTCGTGTGAATATTTGCAGTGTTGAATGCAATCTCTCCATATTCTGAAGAGAGATCACGTTATTGCTGTCTGAAAAAATTTCCAGCGCCGACAATCGTTCTTTCCCAATGACCGCACCAACTGAATAAACTGTACGAAAAATAAATTCACGCCGAAAGGGTTTTAAAGGTTTCGTCTCAAAATAGGCTTTGTCGTTTGTTCGATGCACGAACGGAACTACATGGCCGTGAATATTTTCGGTGCTGATGAAAATCGATGGACTTATTTTACCCTTGCAAAAAAACTTCACGTCTCTAGTAAAAACGAATATCATGCAATTTGCTTTAATGTATGCAATACGTTACCTAGTTTTATTTTTTTGCACGAAATTGTTCTTCCATTATTTATCACAAAGAGTCGTCGGGCATAACTCGGTGATTACCTAATTAATGGGATATTTATTATTATCCTGTCACTTTGTAAATAAATAAATAATCGTTTTCGGAGTAGCAGAGCCAAAATTGTTAATTTTATTTTATCAAAGAATAAATCAATATAAGAATTAAATTAGTAAGAATAAAAGAAGAATCGAAGAATTCGACCTGATCACGCCACAATTAATTTGGTGATTATTTCAAACTTTTCCTTATTCTCTCCAAAGTCAGTTCATTTCTTCAACAAACGCTCAAAAAAATTATTACATACGGGGTACTGAATTTAATTTTTAATTTTAGCGGGGTCTGAGAGCCCGTTGGGATTTTTGTTTTGGGTGGAATGATTAATTCCTTTATAAATCGTTCATAACAAAATCGGAGGCCATTTTCCCTACCTCTTCAGTGAATAATCTTCACGAAAACTGATTATGTTATCTTCACTCTCCGTCCCGATTTTTGCTTTGTTCTGGAAGGCCGCTGAAGGTCAAGATAACTAAATATTTGCCAAAGCGGGTGTCAGATGCAGTAATTGAAAATTTCAAATAATAAATGCGCTTGGTAGGATAAAATAAAATAATCGGAAAACAGTGGGAAGTACAACTCGGAGAAGAAATACTGCGAAAAAGCGTTATAAATATTAAGGGAAATTTAATTTTCATGAAATAATTTGAAGTTCGTATTTTTACTGCGAGATCAGCTCAAATCTAAATTTTCGAAAGCTTCCCTTTCCAACAAAAGGTTTAGCAATTATAAAACCACCAAAAAAAGGTCTCAATCGCCTTATTAAAACCAACACTTGCGGTTGCCTTCATCGAGGTCACCTAATTCTCATCGATCACAAATCCTCAGATTTCCAACTCAACATTCTTCATACACCACGTCGGCTATTGAGTCGAGCGACCCCAAACCAGGTGTACGAACAAAAGAGCGGACGAAGCAATGGAAAAAATAAAACCAAAAGACCCTTGGAAAACGACAGGTGTGCACGGGCATAGTGGACATGGGCCAGCCGGGCAGTCGAAGTAGACGTTCGTGGGTTGTATTGCTGCTGGAACGAGAATACTCGCCTGTGAGCTCTTCGAGGCAGGGCCCGAGAAGGACGCCTCGACCTAGGCCAACGTTCGTTCAATTTGGACGGGTCAAGATTCGGGCCACCGGTACTTCCCCTTCAAATGGCCCGGGTAGGCAGAAAACGCAAGACTTGCCGAAAATGCGATCCGGTCGCCAACAAGTTTGGCTGGTACCTGCCGTTTTCCAACATCAAAATGAGTGGAAGAAATCCAAAAGCAAAGGGATTTCGCTCTGAATCTGGTATGCGAAGGCAGTAAAGAACTCTAGGGAAGTGCGATTACAATGATTTATTATTTAATTATAAATGAAAACTGCAATTCTTCAATGGTTTCGAAAAAAAATATTTCTTTTGTAGTGAAAAGTTGAAAAATACTCTAGAAAAATTGACCTCAGGTCTCACCTGAGAGTAGAATCAGGTATACAAACAAGTGATTTACCTAGTCGACATGTTTTTTTTACTGTCAGCCCATATTTCTAATTAACCTTGGTCTCTCTCTGAATCTTATTCTTCTTTGTTATATAATCGATCTGTCTCCCAACTTCTATCGCCTAAGGACTCACGTTTCACTTTAGCTTTGCCATATCAAATATTTTGTCAGGATATACCTCAAGCTCGAACCATACCGAAACTGCGGAGCCAATTTTCTGTCGGATTGCTCTCCATCGAGTAGTTTCACAAGTAAATTCTCTTAGTAGAGCCTGCGTTGGTCCATCTGTTACGTCAAGACAGAGCTTGGAGGTCGGGTATGCTAACTTGCAGAACACGTTTTTGGGGTAGGTCAAGATTTTGGGCCCCCTTCAAAAGGACCGGCTAGGCAACAAACGCAAGACCTCCCAAAAATGCATTTTTAGCAGATTGATTACACATTAAAAAAAAAATTTTTTTGATCAACACTGTTAGTTGATTTTGATTTTAGGGAATGAAATCAATGAAACGTACCAGCTAATTAAAGAGTGGGTTATGTACGGATCACGTTTGAAAAATAACAGCGATTCATGATCCTCTGAGCTGCAGATTGGTGTATGGGAATCTTCGGTAATCGAAGATCGTGACTCAATAACTCGTTGCGAAGACTCGCCCGACCATGCGGTGAGTATTAATTCCAACGATTTTGTCGACCGTCGAATTTTCGATAGTCAAGCGATTTTCCATCTCTTGATGAAACAACTTTCATCAGAGAGATAATTTTCTAAAACCACGGAATTATAAAAATTTTTTCTTTTCGTCGTTTTTAATTCGTCTTTTTTGATTGACCGCTTCATTTTTTGAACCGCATTTTTCGCATTTCTCGGGCAGACGAAACGCGAGAAATTTTTCCATATTCGGTTTTCGAATTTATTGCGTTCATCGACCTGCACTAGGCGAGCGGGACTAGGTTGTGCACTATGGGGTTGTTCTAGCCGAAGGGGAACGCTTTTGCTTTACTTTCCAAGCGTTGTGAGGAGCCGTGCGAATGGTGCATTGGAGGGAAGTAACACCGTCTCCTAGGAGACGAGGCCTGGCCTAGGCTGCAGGGAAGCCATCATCGCCCTGCATCGCTAACTCGTAGGTACTCTTAAACACGCTGTCGTCCTCCTGACGAGCCTAGCAATCTTCAGTCCAAGGACTTGAGGAGGTATTTATAAGAAAACAATATGAGTTAACGGTGCTCCTTTTCACCTTGAAGTGCGCCGCCTGCAGTTAGATCATATTCAGAGAATTAGGTCAGTAGAGTAGAATTTTATCACTCTATCTATCACTTTTTGGTTCAATTTTAATCGTAACAGAAGCGATTGATGAACGAATAGACTCTGACCCGATTAGAATGAGTTTTTTTTTTCAAAATAATTTTACGAAATTTTTTTTTATAACCACTTATTCTTCTCAATTATTAGGTACACGATTTTAGGTAATTTATTATAATCAAGTACTAATAACTTACTAGTAGACGACTGCAAAGTTTCCTTTATTGAACTATTTACATCGTAGTTGTCAGTTAATAAAATGGCATGTGAAACCAGTTCACGAGCTGAGAAAGTGAAGTACCTCCAAAAAATATTCAGCTCCCCAAAAAATTGAATTTATTAATTACGAAGATTTTTTGTAGTACGCTATCACAATTAAATTATATTTGATTATTAGAGTGCCGGAATAATTTATACGACATATCGTCTTATCAAAAGTTCTCTTTTGATCAGAACTAAAACTACTGCCGCATTTCAAAAACTGAACTTTTTGTTGACTTGAGCGGATGTATTTTTGTGTCGTACTAGCACAAAAGAATATTCATTAATAATAATTTTTCAAGGACCATAAGTACAAACGATTTTCGCGAGAGGAGTTGCTCAACTCACCTTGGAAATGCTCGTATGGTATTTTAGCTGGTATTTAGAAAATTTGACATTTTCCTCGTCTGAATTGAGTATTGTTCGTACCTAGCTCTAACCTAGTCGGCTCCTATCCCGTAACAACAGGTTTGGAAATCGGCCGATGAAAACACGTTATCCTTGGAGGAGCCACGCTAGCCTAGCCACGCTCTTCGGGTCTAGGATAGGAGCGCCGAACAACTAAGATAAAGAAGAATCTGTTGCGAAGGTACTTTTCCTCAAGGTTATTCCCGCGGCAAAGAAACGACACAGCATAAACCTCTCTGGCCCAGAGGTTGCAGCTCGCCCTAATAGTCCATAGTTGATCGCCTCGTATACTTTACTGTTGGATCACCGCTTGCATACTCATAACTCACCAATTCCAACCTTCCTTATACGAAGTCGTTGCATGCCGTGACACCGTCCGCTCGTCGTGACATTGCTGTCACTAGGTGAACTGAATGTTGCCAGCAATTTCCTCTTTTGTCACCACTTGCGTCTTGCTAGCAGCTTTTCGAACTTGGCGAAAAAATAATGACGTGTATGTAAATAACGGAGTCTATATATGCGGGAGTATTTGGGATTTTTGAATTATGAATGATATTCTGTAGGAAGATTTAGTCCCCGTATAGCCTATTATAGTTAGGATCTATTTTTGGTACTTCTTTGTCCTAGTTCATCAACCATTTTTAAAAAATATTGAAGTGTCACATCATCACTCTATACAGAAAAACAATCTATCGGGTTTGTGGCGATTCCCAATGATTAATTTAATTTCATTCGTATTCCATTTCTATCCCAATAGGGCCTCATTCCCATTCACTACTTTTGATAATATTTTCTCCATCGATCCATTCTCTGCGACCAATTGATTAGCCGAATCACGTTCATTGTAATATTCCTATTCGCTTTTATTCTTTATTGACTTTACTCCATTCTCTTATTATCATATTCCATTCACTCTATTCATTTCATTCACTCTATTTATTCCCTTTACCTACATTCAGTCTACTTCCTAATTTTTTCATTAATTCTATTCATTCCATTTCCTCTAGTCATATTACAGTCACTCTATTCATTCCATTCACTCTGCTCTCTCAATTTTCGCCATTCTCTATATTTATACTCCATTCACTTAGTCATTCCATTATTTATTATATTCACTCTATTCATTCCTTTCACTCCACCAATATTTCATTCACTTTATTCGTATCTCATTCGCTCTACTAACCCTATTCTATTCACATCTTCATCGCAATATTTTCTTATCAATTGCGATCATTCTCGTTCATCATCTTTCATTCAATTCTCTCCCGTTCGATCCGATGGGTGATTTTTCATCGCATTGAACTAGAAAAGCTAGCAATCGTCACCTCCGGATACTTTGTTTCTTGATGTTCCCCTTAGAACTAGTAATTGGGACATAATCACGTGAAACCATGAGTCACGTAACTTTTCACAGGAACGGACACGCTCGACACGTACGTACCTGTAACCGCGATTGTAAAAAAGCATTGTATTAGCTGAGCACTGCATCGAAAAGACTCGTTATATTACCAGAATCTGTTGTTTATTTTTCTCTCTCAGGCGCATGGCTTTGTTGTCGTTGATCAAAACAGTTTTTTCGTTTGGAGGTCCGATGTAGAAAAATCTGCGTAAAATGCGTTTGTCAATTCACTGTCATAAGTTGAGCGGAGAAAAGTTTTTCATTCTCTCTTGCAACCGTCGAGTAAAGCGATAAAAATATTTTTCACCACTATATTTTCAGCTCGACAGCCCTTTTTTGTGTAGCCTTTGATATTAAACTGAACTGTTTTCGACGATCGTGCGCATGACATTGTTGAAATCGGAGTTGGAATTCGAAAGAGAAAGAAAATGCATTTGCTGTTTTCCCAGGGAGAAAATTATTTTTTCGGAGACGCGTGTGATTTTAAAAATTGTACATTTTGGTAAAACTTCCATTTTTAGCATTTAAAGTGAGTGATCTTACTAAAAATATTTCCTAAGCGAATTTTTGCAGAAAACGTTGATATTTTACTTGTTAGTAAGAAATCGAATTTCGACCCGAAAACACGTACAAAATTATTTTCATGCATCGAATGATCGAATTCTACGAAAAAATTCCGCGTGCGCGTGTCTGCCATAATTTTAGGGTAAAAATCTGATTTTTTTTGTAAATTTCTTTTCGGCTAAAGTATTTATGAATTTATTGGCAACCCAGTTCGGAGCAGAATAAGGTGTTCAAATTTGACCTTGAACTTGCTTAAAAATCGAAAGCCATCATTGCCCGATGTAAAGGGGAATTTCAGGTGTTGAGATTATTGTATTAACGCTGAATCAAATGAGACTATAACGGGATCGGCGTTTTTAACGTTCTCAAGTTATTACAATCTTAAGGAACTTTTGAGTTTTGGAAAAATGAATTCGCACGTAATCATACTATTACTCGATCATTTATTCAAAATGTATCGCCTCGGTTGGGGCTGTTCATCTATTTAATTATATTAAAATCTCCTTTTTTTCTCATTATCCTGTATAATACGCGTCGAAAATTCGCTCGTGAAGCTATGCAGCGCGACAAAATTTTTTCAGCAACTTCTATAAAATAAGATCGATTCAAATGAGTCCATTTTTCGCTCTAATAGTAATTAAAACCGCGGTAGGGCAGCAATTTTCGTTCACTCTTAAGCTCTTTCAAATAAGGTAACCCAGCTCCGCTTATGCTTGAGTTAGTAGTGTCCGTTCCGGTTCTCTGTCCAAGAATTGGCAGCTCTCAACCTTGATCTCCCTGGTGACTTGGTCTGCTCAAGTTCAACCTCTTGCCACATACTGTCCATAGGAGCCGACGTTGCTCGCGGTTAGTTAAATACAAACAAAGGACCTCAAGTCTATGAGACTTCATCCGAAGCTAGAGACATTCTACACGTTCGAGTGGGAGGCTGTGTTGTCCCCGATTTCGATGTCCACCGTTTGATTCCAGGTGGGAGGCTGGAGGACATCTATAGCTCCATGGTGCGCTTGCATTTCTGGGTACAGCAGATGCCGAACCGTGGACGAGGAGACACCATTGACTCGGAACATGTCGAGGAGACGACGGAGGATAGTAGATGAGGCGGAAGGCGATTTCGCAACTTCGCGGATAGGACCAGAATGGACGAGGCCCAATGCCAAAGCCCACCGATTGCACAATGCCTGGCACTCCTCACTCTAGCTGTATTATAGCTAAAGAGACTTTTAATTATGCCCTATGCACGAATGCTACCATCTGTATCATTACTTTTTTTTGGCGAATAAATATTTCGGTGAAGATGGAGTGAAAGTTCTGCATGTTCTCATGTTTATTATGCAATGTGGTCGTGTCCGTACTTCCGTCCATTCGAAGTCACACAGTAAGAAAAAAAGTCATTCTCAAAAAAATAAAAATTGAAGAAATTGTCAGAAATTGATCTCTGAAACGTGCAAAATTAGCCGTTATCGAAATTCTGAGAACACCCAGTACTTCCGTCAAATTTTAACCGAGATGGAAATGGCAACTTCAATTTTTCCAAGATTTGTAACTTGCAGAGTGGATAATTTAAACAAAAAGTCATCAATTCAGATGTTTTAATATACCAAAAGATGGGTAATTTAACTGTCCACATTTTCCCAATGTAATGTACCTATCAATTTTTTAACGGTTTATGCGGTATTCAACAATATTGATGGAATGTAGGCGAAAAAAATTACATTTTTCAACTTTAAACGTTCTTTTCAGCCATTTAGTGCGAATGAAACAAAGAATGAAGCATATATTATTGATATACACATCATCAACTACCATTATGCTGAATTTGAGCGAAATTGATCTAAAAAAATGTTTCGCGAAAAATCCAAGGGGTACCCCTGCGATTTCTTTGCACCGATCATTCAACGAATTTTTTCTCCTCTCTCAATAGAGATAAAAACCTGAAATTTTCAGGAAAGTTGTATCTTACCATGATGTATTTTTGTGATTTTTTTCAATTTCCGGAAAAATCTGCAAATGGTCCGAAAAAATCAGTGTTTGAAAGCTCGAAAATTGGACTTTAACCGTGTTTTTCGGGGTCAAAATTTATGTGAATCAATTGTTTTATCATGCAGGAGTCTTCATTTGAACGCCTTACACACGTACATAGCAAAAAATTTGCTGAAAAAATGTTAAACAGCGCCACAGAAATTATTTTCCGTAAATCGAGTTTTTCACCGGCCGAAATATTGAGCTCCGCTGGGTGAAAACGGTAAGGGTGAAAAATAGAATATTTGTTTTTTTAATTGATTTTGAAAGCTTTTCTCATTAGAAATTGAACGCTGAATCCGAATTTGACGTCAAATCGGTGGAAATTTGACTATCCGTTTTTTCCATTTTTAGGTGTTACACAACTTTCATCTATTTCAACGCTAAAAAGCTGTTGCAAATGCTAACACAGTACTGTTCAATATTTTTCATACACTTTTTTGTAGAGAATTTAACGCTGAATCCGAATTTGACGTAAAAGCGATGGACATTTGACGACTTCTATTGGTTTTTCTTGTTTTGGTATTCCGCCGTCTATATGACTTTAAACTTTGATAATCCGTTGCAAATACTTACAGTACTATTCATATTTGATTAATTAATGATTCCTACAGGAAATCGGACGTAGAGTTCGAATTTAAATGGAAAACAATAACGACTCTATGATCAAAATTTGATCAACCAATTATTATTGGGCTAGATATTCTATCAATGAATGTATTATTGCTGAAACTCTTCTCCCTATCCCAGGAAAATCTACAAGAATAAATATTGAATCTTGGTACTTGTGTAAAATATATAACCGACGGTAAATTTGTATTCAAAATGACTCTGATTACGCGATCTTTTATTGGTTTTAGTGGCCATGGCCGTGTTGGTATCTTTGGTTCCCGAGTTTTTAAAAAAAAGCGTACGTAACGAGCATTTTTGACTATACAAAGCTCTCTGTATTTCGATATAATAATCTTCAAGCAGTCCCCTATATAATATGCTTCTAGAATTCGCTCGTAATGCCATGCTGTATGACTGGATCTTTATTTCACCCAGTCGTGAAAGCAGAGATAAATTTTCGAAACGTTCTGAAAGTTTGAATGAAAACTGTAGTTGAAAAGTGCAAATTGCAAAAGAGAACGACGGATTATGAAGCGATTTAAAAAAAATTATCCTCGAAGAGCCTCTTTATTTTTAACAAGCATCTCTACGTTCTATTAATAAATCATGACATTTATACTTGAAATCGATTTATTGGCGATACGGGCTAGACGTGTTATCGATTGCATAACACGAGATGCTTACAACTTGTCGTTCGCGGCGAGCTCTTCGATTTCACCGACTGTGTCCCATTTTAAACGGCCGGTAACGTATTCGTAATTAGGTGAGAGCGATTTTGAAAAGTCTCGTCAAGACAAAAGCCCGGGCTTATTCAAATCGCCGACCGGTCGAATATGAGCGCTCAATTGCGAAAACATTTCATTTTCATATATGAAACTCGGCGTGTTCCAACTCGCAATAAATTTCAATGTACGTTTCAGAGGAAGATTAGCGAAGATCCTGAATTAATATCAGCCCAAGTGCGGAAGGTCGAGAACGTGCATTGCCGCAATGGAATGTATAAATGGTATTGTTCTGAGTCCGGCTTAAGAGCAATTTATTGGATAATTGACGTGTCCGTTGGTGAAAAGAGGGGTTGGAATTGCGACCGCGTTGACTTCCTCAATGAACGTCGATTGGCCCTGCAAATTTTCACAACAATGCCTAGTCCTCCTTCCTTTGACCAGTTTCATGAGGGCAGGCCGCTGTCCAAAGAAAATTAGCATTAGCGAATATTCTCGGTGCACTTCGCACAACTCGGACGCGATTGCATCCAATCTGGAAGGAAACGGATCGCGAGCGGAGTAGCAATAAAATGATTTATTATCAGAAGCGAACGATCGCATTGCCATAAGATAGCTCATCCTAGTAGAATGAGCTTTAAAAATTATTGGCGTTTGTGGAAACTTCTTATGGTCTGGTTTACCGGTTCATGTGATCTGTTTCAAGTTAACTAGCGATTATAAGAGTTGTCTCTTCAAGTATGCAGTCAGAAGAAATCCAAATGGGCAGAGGAAAACGCGGAACTGCCGTGTAATTTCCTTGCGTTAAACGATCAACCGTTTCCTTCAATCACATTCAACGGTTGTTAGAACGGAGATATATTTTTTATTCGTAATTCGGACGATTCATCGACAGATTATCGACAACAGTTGTCTCTTTGTTCCGGGGTTTCCAGTTTGATCAAATAGATATTACTTCACCTCGTCAAGGAATTAGCAATTTCTGAGCATGACTCTCCTACGAATTTCTCTTATTTTTCCACAATATTACAGAGAAAATTTGTTGAAAATCTTACTTAATTAGGAGAAAAATTTAGCATATGATTTGGAAATTAAGAAAAATAAAAATGATTAAAATTAAAAGAGTTGCTACGGAGTTTTCCCTTTTAGTAACCGATCTGTTTTTCGGTGAGAAAGTTCACAAATGTTTGGAATTATAACTATCACGGATGGATGGTCTTTTTATATTATTATTGAATCAAAGAATTCAACGGTATCGAATTTGGTAGAGTTGTTCCCAAGAAAAATATTGATCGAAAACATATCGTTCGATATCGTCGAAAGTATAATTATGTTGGTTCGTCCACAAATTACCCACGTCTCAAAAAACGCGAAAACTTGCCTTTGAGTATAATGGGGAGACGTTTTTGTTTAAAATGGTTTATTACCTAACAATAAATCAAAAGTGAAGATTATACTTGGCTACCGACAAAAGTAATCAAATATTGTTTGACCAAATATTATTTGACAAATATTCTTTATCATTTTACTACTAAACAAATATTATTAATAGACAGAACAGTCGATATTGAGGTTTCTACGAATAAAGAGACCTTCTAGCGACCTTCAATTGCATAACTTTCTAAATTTGATGTGCAATCTGTACACGCCAATTTTAATTTTGGCTCTTTCGTCGAGACAATCCTTTGCTAATATTGCTCCAACTCCAACCGCTCAATCTAAGGCCTTTAAAATTGAGGCAAGTCGACGTCGTTCGCAGGCCTCTTCCAACGTCAAGTCCTCAACTATGACGCTCCCTGTTTTCGAGTTCCTGTGCATATTACATTCCGCGGATGACGGTCGTGTCGTCGATGTCTGCGGCCTAGACTCGGCCGTAGACGTGGACACAAACGTGTCCTGCATCAGACCGACATAGCTAGTCAACCCTCAACACGTCACAACTGCAGTCGGCGAGGCTATTGTCATCGCCTACTCCTGTCCTACCACCCCTGAATACTAGCTTGCGCCTACATTCAAAGCCGTATCGCTGTTACGGTTTTTATGACTCTACCAGTATCACATTTCACCATTGCCTGTCGCAGGTGGACGCCATTTATGGGATGATTCCTCCTTTGCAGTCCTGCATTTGTTCCTTCTGATTTCATTATGATTCGTCCTACCTCCGAATCACGTTACTAAGGCGACTTCGGCCGCCTCTGCGATGCGATTTATTCGACCAGAAATATTTCACTTTTCATTTTTATTCATTTAATTTGGTTTATTAATAGTAAACCACTGTAATCACCGAAGAAAAAAAATGTTCTTAAAAAAATATTAATAATAAAAAATTGACATGAGGGTAAAACTTGAGAGTTCTTGGAGCTATAAAAATCGTTTTACACTCGTTGGAATGCTCATCGAACACTCTCTTCAGCTTCATACCGTTACGCAAAAAATTTAACTCTTAATTAAAAAAATAAAAATGATTAAAATTACAATACGATGATTACAAGCGAAATTTTCAACAAAAATCAATATTGGCCGGGCAACGGGTCAATACAGTAACCGAATCGCTACCTCAATTTTAAGGGGATTTCAGAAAAATTAGGTGTATTTGGTATCAATTTCTAAATACTTTTGGACGCCGGATGGAATGAGACCATTGCGGAATCGATATGTTTATTGAATTATCGCAAGTTATCTTTATTGAATTACTGCGCGTTATCGCAGCTTTTTTTGTTGAATTTGGGAGATTTTCAGAAATTAGGTAAAAGGGTATAACTCGAGAGTTCTTGGAGCTATAAAAATCGTTCTATACTCGTTTGATTGGTCGATATTCTCTTCAGCTGAATCATTAGGCAATTAATTTCACTAAAAAAATTAAGTTACTAATAAATTTGAAATTATTTGAAATTACAATATTTGCTGAAGAGTTTTCTACTTTAGGGGCCCTTTTGTTGACAGGTGGTTATTATTTAATAATAAACCAAAATGTTTCTACGCCGTCCACCACAAAATTCGATTTATTCACGTTCAAAGGCACGTAGAGTCCGAATATGGAATAATACTTCTATCTAATATTCCTATTATACGAGTGTAAATTCGCCCTTTAAGTCAGCTGCATTTTTCAATTACTTCCATTTCAACAGTCAAATCCCTGTTCAATGCTATCGATCAAATCTGAGCGATCGCTGTTCGAAACTTGCCGCGGAAATGTCCTCGTCGGACTTGAGAACGGGATAGAGTCGTTCACGGGCATATCGTGGAGGATATGAGGAGGAATGGATCGCAGATCATGGGCGTGTCGATCCATCAAACTCGGAATCTCGACGCTGACTTCGCGAACTGGTCTTTTTACCAACTCAATTTATATCAACGATCGCTCAAGGACATTTTGTTGCATCGTTACTTGCCCGTTTTATTGAGAGAGGTACCTGCTGTTTCATTCGACGGACGAATGTCTCCTTGGTAAACGATGAAGGGAATAATTCAACCGATTGGAGAAAATAGGTTCTTCAAAAACTCAATCTTCCAACGCGGTATTAAAAAAATTGGATACTCTCTTTGAAATTGCATGAAACGGACGATCTTCTATCCGTAAATATCGTGGTAAATATCGAATTATCCCATTTGTTGCAATTGGATTTTCGTCAAATATAATAAAATGACATAAATGGAGAGCTATTGAAGCTATAAAATAGCTCTATATACGTGTGAATCATCGGTCAAACTCCTCTGGGATCGATTTAATTTCAAATTAAGTCATTTTGAAGAAAAAAGAAAGTGGTTACGTAAAAGAGACAACGCTGCAAATAATTGCACAAGATGTAATATTCTTAATTAACTTCGCTTCGACTATTATGAGTCACGATCATCAACTCGTATTAGTGTTCAGTTTTCTGCTCAATTGCTAATTGGGCTAACATATTTGCCAACTCTGCTACCATTTTATTCTATTCCTATATTTCTAACTGACTTATTTGAACTTGCGAATTTGAAATGTCGTTCCAATACAGCTGAAAATATTGATTGCCATTTTGCTGAGATTTCTCTAATTTTTGAAAATCGCTTACATTTCCTATGATCAACGTGACGCTAATAAAACTCTTCCTGTCTTCGAAAACGGTTAATGAAATTTTCAAAAGCATTCTCCCGGCGAATGTGCAAAATCAGGCTTTATTTATTTCCAGGCGCCTGTCCGCGATATCCGAAGCCAACACACCTCCAAAATAAATATATTTGAACGCTGGTGAATCTGAACGCTGCTGTTGAAATCTGTTTTGAATTTCAATTTTTTTTATATAACCGGTGAATGACGACGATAGATTATTATAGTTAAAATGACACACAGCACTTCCAGGTGATCGGCAAACTCCGTTGTTCGACTAGTATTTCGGGTCTTCCTAGGTAAAAAATACTGCGAATGATGGCAAAATTGTTTTAAGGCCATCCATTGGTGACAGTAAGTACTCCTAACATTTTGAACGTTTCCAACTAACAGAAGCTTGGAAACTATTAGGAGAGACTCCTCAGCAACCATCGTCATTTCAATAATTTTTAAAAAATTAATTTTCGAATTAATAAATTAAATTTTTCGCCTTAAGTACAGCATTTACGAGCATTCCAACGAATATAGAAAGATTTTTCAAGGTCCGAAAATTCTGAAGTTATGACAAATTTCTGAAAATCTCGCAAATTCTACACGAAAGCTGTGATAACTCGAGAACCACTAAAGCTATCGACCTTGCGATGGTCTCATTTGATTCAGCCTTCATAAATCTACAGAAATTGATACCATAAACGCCTTTGTCGTATTACGATGATACTAATAATTTTTGAATTAATAATTTTTCCGCCTTGAGGGGACCCCCGAATTGGCGGGAGGGTGGCGGCGGAACGGTGGGGCGTCTCGCCGCGACGGATCGGAGGAGCGCGGTGGAGAGAGAAGGAGGGAAAAATGGGAGGGATGCGGCGACGGCGCGAGGGGAGCGAGAAGGTGATGGGGCGGGGAAGTTGCAAGACTTGCAGGCGAGCCAGTATGCATTTCCCCGATGCGACGGTTGCGTCAGGTGACGTCACAGGAGCCGGTCAGTAGATGATAGCAATCGAACCGGGCCCCGCCGCCTCCGTTTTGTCCGCCTCCGCCGATTTTTCCACCGCCGATATCGCCCGGCTGTTGGTTCGTTTTGTGATGAATCCACCGCCGGAGACGCCGCCACCATCGCTGACCAATATTTCACCGATAACGTCCGACGAGGACGACCGTCGTCGGGCAGCTCGTCGTCAACTCGCGAAGTGGGCCAAAATCATGCTTCAAATCGTCGGTGAGTAAAAGTGCAATTGGTTAACATTAGAAAAAGAACCGGGCGACGGGAAAAAACACGAACTGGAAAACCGTTTTCGAAATTGGTGTTACTGTTTACGAAATTGATCCTACTGTTTACGTGAAAATTGGACGCCTTATGTAACCGCAGTACATCCGTAGTTATTAAGTCGAAGAACCGCGGAAAATTCACTGCCGACGCGAAAAAACACGCGGAACGTTTAGGTTTTCGGAAATATCCGTTAACAACGTATCGTCATTTTTCCACTGAGATCGACACAACTCACGATCGGTATCGGGTCGCGATAAGGTGGAACAACAATAACAATAATTATTAGAAAATTAAAAGCAACAACGGTCGGCTGGGTCGTTGCCTGTCAAGTCGTTGGCCGGATGGCTAGTCACCTTCGCAGTTCTGCCAACTCTCCTCTTCCCCTTCCCACTCCCCTTCCTCCCTACACATCCCCGCCCTCTCGTCAGTCTGGCCAGCCCTGACCCGCACAACTCAATCCGAGTTCTCTTTCCCTTACACGCGCGATTTTCCACTATTCGTTTTCCATTAAAGGCGGAAAATGACAAAAATTAAACCGTCTTTCGGACCAGAATTTCTGTCGGATTTGCGATTCTCTTTAGTCGACACTGATGAGAAGAAAAGGTCTAATAATGAAATAGCCTTTCATTTGGCTCTGGTGGCCATAAATAGTTGGATTTATTTTAAACGTTTTCCCCCCGGTTTTTTATATTGCTCAGGTATTCAAATACCTTCGATTTCGCTTTAAAATTACGTATACGCAACGTTACCCGTCAGACCGATTGTAACCTTCCCGTTTCTCAGTCCAGTTGCTCTAAATTTCAATATTAGTTTTCAAACGGATCTCAGCTTGTAACTGAACTTCATCGCAAAGTGTCACTTATTTAATTTATTTCCTTCGTAAGTTCATCTCATTTACTATGTAGCAATTCGATAAACGCTTTATGCAGCTGTCGCTTGTTTGTAACCTTACTATAACCTTGGCCTGATTCGATCCTTTGTAGGTGAGTATTATTGTCAAGGTTCGTTTCATAATTGTTTCGACCAGTCAAAACGTTTATTTTATTAGCTCATCTTCGATAATAGGTATAATATCGGGGGAAATGAAAAGGGAACTCCAACTTGTGTAAGGTAACCTTGGAAATCACTAACGGAGAATTTCTCAAACGCAATTGCCTTCAACGTGAACGTTCATATGAACGTTCTGAAGGTACCGAGATGTGCACATTTAAATTGATAAAATATTTCTATTTCGAATGAAAATTCGCCCGAATTTGGCTGGGGTTTTCCAAACTAATGGTATTTTTTAAATACTATTTTTGAGCCGAAGGCTAGTATTCATATTTCTATCGTCATGAGACATAAACAGTACTTACAGTTATTACAGCGAATAATATGAAGTTAATCAATATAATAAATTCAATTAGTCGATTAATATGAACAGATTCGAGGGTAAAAGAGACCGTTTATGTTCTTCTCAAATCCAATCTAAGCTTTTTGCTTCACTCCATTTTTATTGCTTCTGAAAAGAATTTATATTGAGCATATTACATTCGAGCAATATTTTTGATTTTTTTACTCATTTAATATTTTAGTTAATTATTTTTTTCACCTCATTTTTGAAAACGATGATTTGGAGCATCATTCTCCCCCAAACCGCTCAGGACTTAGTTCTTGGTTTGTGGTATACTCCAATTCATTAAGAATATTTGTACTAAATTTGTTTATAATGGAATAAACTTTATATTTATTCACTCATTTAAAAACGCTGGGGCCCATTCACCTAATGGAGCGTCACTTCAGTTCTCTATTATACCTTTCCCCTATCGAATCTCTTTTGAACTAAGTGACAAACAATTCTTCCTTAATCCTCACCCAAGTTAATCAGAATTAATAAGCTGTTGTAGAATTATTTGCAGCGTTTTTCGTATCCTTGCGGACCTTATTCCGTTCTCAATTGCTTAAGTGCCCGATCCGTATGAACGATATCGTCAAAGAAAACACGTTTCTTGCGACGAGTTAACAACTCGGTCAGTAAGCTCAGCTAAAATGAGCTTCCCCGAACTGGCCGTTTTCGATTTCTATTATCATGAGCCGGGTCGTTTATAAATGATCTGCATAACATTGACATTGATTAAATAATCACGAACCAAGTCCAAAAAGTGGTTGATTCGACAATTTTTTACTCCAACTTCCCGTGCACTTAATGGGCGGGCCTCGGCAAATAATTGTATCGATTCGAGTCCGAAACCCTACTTGTCGCTTTGGGATTGTTAAAAATTCAACGCCGCCGGTTCCATTGCAAGTTTTCTCTTGTCAATTTTCGCAGTTTATCAAACTTCGCCGACCCGACCAGGATCAATTTTACTGAGTATAATGGGAGCATTGGGTATGCAGAAATGTTACCTCTCCGAAACTAATCCCTTCGGATAGTTGTTGATCCTTCGGAAGTTATCAATAATTGATTTTTCATCGATCGAACCGGCTATTGCCGTATTTATCGGCAGTCTTCTGCAATACATCCGTCGAGAGCATCACCTGAAACTACATTTTTCGGCGTTTGGGAGGCGGGCTAAATTTTGACGAAAGGTTAGCTTGGTGAACCCTTACCTATAGGGTGTTATATTTTTGCCTTTAGTGTTTGATTTGGAAGAAGTATCGATTGCTCTAGTGTCTAGGTGTCGGAAACAGGTCGACGGTTAAATCATGTGAAACTGCATTATAAATTGAAATACATTTTGAGTTGTCTTAAATTAAGTAATTACATTTTGAAGAGTGATTTCTCGTTAGGATCCATCCTATTTAAATCGTTTGAACCACGCTCTGCTTCCACTTCCTATCGTAGGTTTATCGTTCAATAATAAAATTTTTGGTATCGACCTGGTCGAATTTACCTGCAAAATTTAGTCGACCTCGTGTATCGATTTTTCAGCTCAATGTAGGGTATTTGTTGAGAAAAAATTATATCACCCATTCTTTTAAATATTGATAATATTATTGGTTCTATATATTTGATCGATTATTCAACGCTAAATCGGTAAGATTTTTCAGTGTGCGATTACAGAGGTTCTTTATTGAATAATGAACCGAAAGGAAATAAATTAAGCTAAAAATCAAAATACTTTGCTCTCAAAATCGCAATAATTAATCAAGCAATGTTCAACTATCAATTGAATCCATTAGTACAAAATTGCTCAACCCCGCGACATGCCATCATTTTTTGTCAAATTATCATAATTTTCTAATACCTCGGTTAGATAGGGCAAGCTATTTTCCAGCCTCAGCCTTGTTCGTTTATTTTCCTTTGCCTCTATTGACACTACAACTCCGTCAATGAGATCTCCTGTTCAGTCGAACGCTCAATGAAATTCGCCGGCTCAGCCTTTGTATGAAGGCCAGATTTAGCAATCAATGAAGGCACGTATTCGCGGATAATCATCTCGTAGTAGCGGCCGAATGGCCGTTTTCGCTGACCATCGTCATTTTCATTTTGGTTCGTCATTGTTTCGGTATTTTCATTGTTTACGCTCCCAAGATAGTTCGAAAGTCCGACATCAATGGCGAGTGTTGGATATTACATATTACCTAATATTTATCGATAGATGTTTTGTATAAAATGTTTGACGATTTTAATGAAGTTAATCTGATCCCTGTTCAATAGTATTTCCGAGTGTGTGATAGTTTTTTTCATGGATTCACTATCCTTGCCGGTATAAAAATGTCTTCACTGAAGCTTGAATTTTTTAAATATTTTTCTGGTTGAATAACTTGGGTAGAATAATGAATAGCTTTGTTCAAAATATTATTTTTTGTCTCAGCTGCAAAAGATAGTTCACTGGGTCATTTTTCCCCGAACAGCTTTTGCTTTTTTTCGACTGTGAAAGATCATCAAAATGTAGTTCACTCGTTAATCCTTATTAATCTATTATGCGACGATGATGGGGAGAAATTCGAGGTAGCTTATTCTCCAATCCTTGTCTTCAGCCCAAGAACTGGAGAATATTATGTCGCCTCTATATTATCTCACTCTCTTATTCTCACTCTACATTATCTCACTTTCTATTGAGGGGTTACCATTATTTATTCGTTAATTATTCTTAATGTTACAAAGTGATTATTTTATTTTCTTCTAATTTTATATTTTAATTATTCAATTTAATTTGTAGTTTGAAAATTTTAATGCCTCAATTATTTTTAATTTGCGGTTGTTATTTAATTTAATTTTGATTGTATTATTTTTTAATTATTTATTACCTTTAATTTCAAAAATTTAAATAGTTTAATTTTAATTTGATTATTTTAATTGTATTTTTAATTTAATAGTTTTACTTTTATAATTTAATTTTCATAAGAAAACTTTGATTTTTTTCTCTATTTAATAAAAATACTTTAAATTTTTAAATTGTTATATTTTTACTTTATTGTAATTATCCATAAAAAACAGGGCCGTTATTTCTCGGCAGTACTGCCTGATTTCAACTTGGCGTATTTTTCAACTGATAATCTCGACTCTAGAGAATGACGCTGTCGAAATAGTCCGAGTTATTTGCCGTTTCTCGGATTCGTATCTGTACTCTCAGATTCCCCTAACTGCAGTTGGGGGAGCGAAGTGTTTACTTTTTCTCGCAACTATTATGCTTACTGTGAACATTTGATGAAGGGGGTCCTATAAAAATTGCTCTGTCGACCCCTTCGACCGTGGTCTAATAAGATTTTGCTTCTACGGCCAAGATGAGTTCCTAGTATTATGAACTAAGATAAGTCCCCGCTGAGATGAGCAGATCTATGAAGACAGTCGAGGGCCCTCAAAGACCGTGGGAGCTGCTGCGGGGCATGAAGCAGTAGATAAACTTGGCAAGTTATCGCACACAATGCCATCAGTTTGAAAATATTTCCTTAGGTTCGAGAATGTAGCGTGCTAAAATGTACTAAAAATAAGTAATATATGCTGATGTGCGAGTATGAACACATCAACGGAAATGGTTTGGTTTTCGCTTGGATTTTATATCTCTTCATCTGAAAAGAACCTTTCTTGCTTTTATTCACTTTTCGTGACAGAACCGATTTCTATTGATAAACGCAATGACAGCGATTGTGATTCGCGTATAATGATCTATTATATGAAACAAATTACGAAAAATTATGACTTCCTGACAATGACTTGAAAGTTTTTTTATTCCTCTTCTTCAGTAGGTAAATGGTCACTTTTCACGGAAATGTCTTTATTTTCATTTTGTAAAGCATAGCATTCTATTCGCTTGACATGTTTAGATTTCATCTAACTCGTAGTAGAAAATAGATGAGAAAAATGAAGTATGGAAATGGGAAAAATTATTTCATTTTTGCGTCGTACAAGGACATTGGTGCAATATTGTTTTCCTTCTGATTACCATGATGAAAACTGCTTTCGAAAGTGATAGATGGGTGAACAAAAATGTTTTCCGCTCTGTTGAACACTGATAGATGTTAGATGAAGCGCGATACGTACGAGTTCATTTTCGTAATTGCCATCTGAAAATTGACGCTCTTCAAAAAATGCAATGACCGAGAGCTCGGTGCATACTGTCCACTGCACGCGAATTTCTGAATGGAGGAAAAAAATTGCGATAAGATAAAAGGCATTCAAAGGATACTTGGAGTGCAATCTCGGCTCTGCAATCGTAGAGAAATATTTGTCAAAAAGAGGAGAACCGGCTGGGGTTTTTTTTTGCGAGAAAATTGTTTGAACGTGAAACATCATATAAGAATCGTGTTGCTTCATTATTATTCAGAGAGATAACATCCCGGGTTTTTTATTGTCTTCTCTAAACAAACAATAGAAACTGGTGAAAGGTCAAATTTTTAACTTCAATTTTCAATGTAATTTCATTGTATTATTATTATTATTATTTTTTTTTTTTTTTACTCCGCGAGCGGAATACGTTTATGTTCAACTACTTTGGTTTTAAAGTCATCTGAACGCTCAATATTTTAAAAACTATCCTCTATAGCCCGTAGTCTATATAGTTGAAAATTAACGCTATTCTAAGGAGCTATTGCATCGCTTTCTTTTGAACTATAGCAAAAGGCCTCGCGTTGGCGAAATGCCACCTTCTTCAAGTGCCGTTCACGTTAGTCGGGATTATGTTCGGCCATGAAAACTACGTCCTGAGGAATAGGCCTATTGCGAAAGCGCTAGGATTATGAGGCTTCGCAAATGTCCTTTAACGACAGTCGTTAGGAGTAAATGTTTATTTCTATTCATCCTTTGGTTTTCGCTTTCCATTTTCTGTATTTGGACCGTCTTTGAGCGGTGCTGCGTGCGGCCTGATGGGGCCCGAAGGGGCGAAAGTGCTCGGCGATAAATAAAAAAAATTGATAAGCTTATTTATATGTTTACTTTGAAAATAATAATATTTAGATTTTCCAAAGTGTCGAATTCGAAAGCGAAGAGTTTGAAAATCTTGTTCTAGTTCAAGGGTCTCTTTCGGTGACCAAAAAATAACAGTACACTTCATTTATCTCCGGGAAAACGAACAAAATTGAAAAAAATTGTTACAATATATATTATTAGAAATTCTCTCGCAGGGAGTGAACAAAATTGAGCTGTATTACTTTTTGAATAACTTCTATTGCATAAGCGTTTTTCGTATTGATTGCTGCTGGTCGCAATCTGAGTCTACTTCCGCGTTCCTGGTCTTTTTCGTCTTTTTTCTCGAGCGTTTTTTCTTACGTTGGCTTGAAAATTGTCCAATTTTCATCGGTTTTGTATTGAATGTTGAGTGGAAAGTGGCATCCTCTTCATTGATTTATATACTGAGAGCGAATAACATTTTTTTTCTTATTGCTCTCTCATATTTATCTCGTCTGCACTATAATTCCTAGTTCAACTGCTCGAATTTATTATTTACTCAATTCGATTTTTACATTATTGCAAAATGTAAAATCGCTATTCGTTTGCAGAATTTTCTTCCTATCTGACGTTTATTCGCTCCGTATGTACGACAGTGGAAAATCGATCCGTCCTTGCATTTTCGGAAGGGGTGAAACCTGGATGTGGTGGCATCGGGCAGGACTGTATTTCATCGTGTCTTACGAGCGTTCGGCACGCCACACAACCCATACACGCTATTATAACGAAGTGGACCCCTGTATTCCTCAACTTTCCTCATCTCTCCCTTGGGCAGCGCTCGGCCTTTTCCGTCGAAACGGGCCTCAAGACTCGGCCGGAAGCGTCTGGCAAGAAGTGAGATGTCAACTGTACACCAACTCTATGTCCGACCACTACCAGCTCAAGGAGACCTTCTCTGTGTCGCTATTCGAAGTTTACGGTCGCTGGCGACAATACACGCCATCTGGCGGACCTCGCGTAATAATATACAATTCAGTCTAGAACGCCCTCAGGCCTAGGCTAAATTGATCGCCTTTGCCTTTCGAGTGAATCTCTTTCAAGTCTAATGATACGGTGAATCCTTTCGAGTTGTACCGCCTGGAGCATGATATTTACTATTATCTATAGAGGAGAATATTATTTAAATCGACCGTCCAAACTTTAAACCGAATTCGCTCCCGAATTTTTGTAAAAATATACAACTTATATTTTGGTCTATTAATGAAAAATCAAAAATTTTACCTTCATGTACGTTATTATCTGGTGTAAAAAATTCCCGATGTATGAAGAAATTAATTTACCGTCACTGGTTTGATATGCGATTCTCAATATCTTCCTCATATTCCGTTCGAAATTCGACTTTCTCGATCAGCGCGAAAACATGGAAGTAAAAGTTTTTTAATGGAATTATGTACAACGAAAATTTTCCCGTCGCGGTTAATTGGTAGGAAAGCAAGTGAAAGATCTAATGGAGGACGTTATTACGTCGCATATTTACACGCTCTCGCTCGATTCCCAGTAATGGAACATTTTGTGCTGTTGGTATGCTCTTTTCCCGATCCCCTGTCCCAACTGAAATCCTCGTAGCGATGGCGGTAGTTCGTTCGAGTTAAATTTCAAAGTTACCGTTAACTAACCGACCAGGTGGAAGGCGATTGTCGGAAAAATGCTTCAGGGCTGCTCATTCCTTGCCAGGGAACTCAAAGTTCAAGGCAAATAGAACGTAAACGGTTCGCTTAGTCCCAACTATACTGATGTTTTATTGGGCGATAATCCTTGGCCTAAAGTTCAGCCATTTTCTTCAAACGCCGTAGGACGAGTATGTTTCTGTTCAAGTCGAGCTGTTAATCTAACGGAAATGTACTTGAGAAAAATAAATAAAATTTACGTCGTATAGGCGTTAAGGTATTTCCATGTTTTGTCGGGGGTCAGCGAAACGCGGTGTTAAAAAAAAGCGATAGTTTAATTTTTCTTTTGAATACATGGAATTTTTTCCAAGATAACTTTTACTCATCATGCTGAACTCGCAGTTATCGATTTGTAGTTCAATATTAAAATTTAATATTACGTATATTAGTTCAAATTCAATATTACGCTCACCAAAATAGAGATGAACGATCCTAATCGTTGTACAATCGAAGGATTCATTTTTAACTTCAATGATCATGAGTATCCTTATTTCAAGGTGGAGAGGCCGCTTCAACAATGAACTCAATATGTATCGTTTTGCTTATTACACATATTTACATATATTTTACATCTGTAAATATGTGTGAAAAATATTTTACATTTTTTGCTTGTATCACAACTTACATTATACTCAGTTCCAGGCCTTAAGTGTTAATACTTATTGGTTTTTAATCTTATACATTAAGGAAGTACTGTGTGTTATCCAAAGTGCAATATAGCCTCTAATTTACCGATCATATATTTACATATATTTTTTTTTTTAATGGAGTGCTTTGTTTATATAGAAATGAAGCTTTTTGAGTAGTAAAAATCTGACGAGCCGAATACTATCGAACCTTGGGAAATTTTATCCGATGGAGTTGCAAAAACGGCATCATTTTCGGCTTGCACCTCAACACCGCAACAATCGTGTCCATTTGCTCAATGCCAACTCGTTTTGGGTCTATGGGAAGTGCCACACGCTTCAACGTTCGGTAGCACATTCCATCAGGCCCCTCTGCAGAGGTAAGACCTTGAAACGACGTCCACTCTCGAACTATCGTAACTGAAAGTCGCCCGAACTGCATCCCGAGGCGAATGCAGAAACGAAGCGATGCAGTTGGCGAGGCGAAGGCTAGACCTTGAGCCGCAGCGTGACGTCACAACTAGGAAACGCATCTAGGACTCGACTGCTCGTTCGGCGCCCCTCTCATCTACGCGATACGACAAACTTGCAATGTTTCTAAGCTCGCGGTGGCCGGGTTGCACTTTTAGAAAAACAGCTTCGCTTTGGATAACCTTGATGTCAAACTAAACTAGACAGATCCCTTTGTTCTATTTGACTTTTAAAACTGTTCGCCTTCCAGTATGTACGTCGTTGTAGATTCAAAAATATTTCACTTCTCGCGGTGAAATAAATAGCGCCGAGAGAAATCAACAGCACCTAAACTGTCCTCTCTACACATAAGTTCAGGTCACGACCAGCAGGAATTTAGTTGTTCAGGTTTGTAAAAATATTTCCGGAAAATAAAAATCAAACCTGCCAATGGAAAGACTCTTTGAGAAAATTAATTTGCTATGAATATTTTGAATATATACGTGTTGATCGAAACTGTTGAGCTGATTCGACGTCGTGTCAATGAAAGGGTAATTCTTTGAATAATAATAAACCAAAAAATCTTTCGAAAAATCATTTTCCTTACCTTCGCGATTTCGCAAAACAGAAAACTCGCTCTCATGCCAACTTCGCATATTTTGCTGATTTTGAATCGAGGTACGAAGGCGAAATGAGCGAAAAAGTGCGAACCCTCTATATGTTCGGATTCTACGTATCTCGAAACGAAAAAAAAGGTTTATTAGAGGGAGTGTTTACGGCGTTTGTTATTGAATAACAAGCCAAAAACGCGCAAAGAACAAAAACTCCAATAATTTGCAGCGCTCTGCGATTTCTGTAAAAACCCATCGTATCACTTTTTTTCCGAATAGTAGCACCTAAAATTATGAAACTTTGGTCATGCAAATAACGCGGCATCTATACCTTCAGGTCCTCCATGTTCCTTCCTTTCTTTTCTAGGCCATCAGCATGAATATTTGCGATGTGAGCCCATCTCATATTCAAACCACTTATTACAGCTGTCGCCTGTTTGGTTAATTTACTCGTGTCTCAGCAACAACTCGGTAATCTGCGAAAGAAATTCCGAGTCGTAATGAGGGAAGTCTTGACCGTGGCTTCTGTTACTAGTTGTTCTGCATGACGCTGGCCCTGGAATCGCTGGAGGCGGTCTCGACCCACTGACACACCGCGAAAGCCAGCTAGAAGGCGAGAGTTCTCTTGGAGCTGAAGTTGGGTGAGCGTGCGGCGGCGTTGAGAGGCTCTGTGCATTGCAAGCGGTGCAGTCGAGAGTTGATGCAGCTATTGCATAAAGCGAGTCGTTCGAGCCTCAACTATGCTTTCCGCCTGACGAACCGTGTGGGCGATTTTTCGAGCACTGTGTATCGATCGACGGCCAATAATCACGACTCGGGGGATTATGAATAGAAAGCTGAAGACTGCTTGTTTTCATAATGGCTAAAATCGGAAAGGCGTGGAACTTTTTCACAGCTACGCATAAAATCGCGACCTTCGATTGAGCGAGAATGCGATTGAGTAAAAATACGGAGGAAGATCAAGGACAGAACTAGCAAAACCAAGTTCAATCGCGGCGATAGAAATTTTTTGCGCTCTTCAATCTTTTTATTCTTGAACGAGCGTGAGCGCGTATTTAACGCGTATTCCGTGTCAAGACATGCACAATCCGATTATCTATTTAAAGAAATCTGTCCGCACGCCGTAAGCTGTCAACACTTTTTTAACGGAACAATGATTGCTAAATTTGGAAATTTTCACCAAAAATCAATCTTTTCCCGCCAATGGCTCAATTCTCTTGCCAAATAGCTACCTTAATTTTACACAACATAGGCGTTTTTAATATAAACTTATATAGATTTTTCGTTGCTAAATTGAATACGACGATAATGAAATCGATTGCTTTAGTACGCAGTTCTCAACTTATAGCGTGTGAAATTTTCAAGATTCGGGGAAATCGGCCAAGATGTTGTAACTGAAGAATTTATGGAGCCATATAAAATATGCTATACTTGATAAAAGAGGTTTTTCAGCCGTATCGTTCGGCATAGTACTTTTAATTGGATAATTTGGAAAATTTAATATAATTAAAATTACAATGGTTCCCAAAGAGTTTTCCATTTTAATAATGAATCTGTTATTGGGTGGAAACGTGCAAAAATGTTCGTGATAGTTACTATTACAAATGGATGGTCTCCTTAAATTATTATTCTGTTAAATTATAATACTTATCAAATTATAATTCTTTGAAGCAGAGAAAAATTAAACCTCCGCTCAAACATTTGCAGCGTTTTTCTTTATTATGCCGGTTCCCTGTGGATCTTCCTTTATGATACTTGAAGGATTCCGTAATTTTGAAGCAATGCGACGTCATTTGACTACTATACAACCAAGAAAAACAATTTTTCGAAGGAAGCGGTGACTCACTCATTCGGGCATTTTCTGAGTATCTCTGATCTACGAAGTCCGACGATGACATTTAAGAAGTAATTTTCCCTTAGCTTATCCGAAATTCTCGACAAGGTATCGATGGGCATTGAAAAAGTTATTCCTCATCTTGAGGCAAAAACCACATTTTCACGCGTGAAACCTATCAAAACAAGTAGGTAGTTTGTTATTATTATTTTTATTTGTCATTATTCAATACTTTTGTGAATCGAATTATTTTTAGTCTTCATTAATAGGTAAGTCTCTTGAGCGCTAAGGGATGTTTTTGAACTTGAAAAAAGGCCTTACATTTTTTTTTTAATGATTATTATTATTATTATTTTTATTTATTTAATAATTCCTCCTCTAGTGCTTTTTTGTCACGTACGAACCCGCTCTTATCATGTCACGTCGCTTATTAGTACTGTCGTGATAGCAATGCTGTTCTAGAAAACAAATGCCTCGGTGGATAAATCGTATCAAACCGTACATTTTATCTCGTGAAGTGATGTGCCCTATCGTGATGAATACCTTGTCAAGATGTTCACTCTCTTAATAATAATACGATTATAATACGATTACTGGTATATAATTTTACGTATTTCTAATTACCAGATTCATAAAAATTTATATACTTCGATTTTCAATGAGGAAAATTGGGACGAAAATTCGCTCGGAAACGCGTCCAATTAAGGACAACGAGTGTTCTTTGTTCATCTTGAATAGACTTTTCTGAGGGGCTCGGGCGTCCATTGTCGTTCGGCTCATCCCAATCGAAAAACCACCGGCCATGTTGGGTCCTAGGTTAGAAATGGCCTTGAGCTCATCACGTGCTTTGATGATTTCGTTTCGCAACCTCATTACAATGGCCGACAAGTGATTCACACTTGCGGCCGAGGATCCCCCATCGTCTTCCTGTCGTTCTTGTTTTTGTTTTTAGCTCGATTACTTTTTTCATTCTTCCCGAATAGGTCCGCGTTGGCCTTCGAAATGGCGGATTTCGTGTCTGCTTCCTAGTCATCGGTTTCGGCCTTCCTCGCCAATGACGTCCAACATGTCTCATATTTTACTTATGAATCGGATCCCACGAATTCGTTGTTTTCTCACGAAACGAGATGGAATCATCGCTGTGAAAACTTAGAAAGGAAAAAACGAAGGCGTTAAATCGTTCCCGTGTTGAAAATCGTAGTAAAACGCATTATTCTAACATTGATGGTAATATAAACTGTCAATTAGGTAATTATTTGGCAGTAGTTTCATTTTATTATAGTTGAATTTTTATAGTCGATATTCGCTCAGTACAATTATTCCATGGCAATGCTACTAATTTTGCACTAGCATTCTCCAGTCGTATATCATCTCTTATTCCATCAATTTAGTTATAAGCCGCTTGTCGAATGTCACAGCCGATGATGAATAACAGATGATACTCTTCGGTTAGTAATGAATAGAGAAGAAAAATCATTCTTCGAAAAACAGTTGCCTTTTTTATCAACCACCTATAAAGAAATCGTGCTCCGACGATAGCGACTATCAGTCTCATTTTTCCACGTAACTTGTTCTTCAGATTCGGCAAAATCTAACTCGCAGGTCACTCAACTTGAAAACGGAAATCGATCGATCAGCACGATCTCGCACTGACGTGGCCTGGAATTCGAAAACATTAAGGTTTTGTTTATTTCGAGCCGATTCCGTATGTGATATCCAATCGGCATTTTGCGTCACGTGTGCGTATTCAGAAAATGCGTTTCAGGACTATATGTTTAGTTGGGGAACACGTTTCCGGAATCGATCGGTCGTTGCGAAGAGACGATGAATTCCAATCGAATGACAAAGAACGGGAATTATTGAAAATTGTCGAAACCAATGGTCGATTGGGATTAATTGTTTTGAGGTCTCTGTAGGAGCTATATTTTACGAGTTAGGTATTTATGGAAATTTCACAATACATAGGTCTGATTTTTTCGTTCATTGCGCGAGTTTATCAAATTTGATTTTTTTTTTCTCGGGAATGAGGCGTTATCCTTCACTTATCGACAATGGGGGCTGTTTTAAAGCGAAAGAATTTAATCGATCGCCGTAAATAAATTTGTTTATTACTAATTTTGGTATACGCCTCAGATCGGTTTTATTCATTTTTCTGAGCATAACTCAGAAGAAAAAAAATCCACGCCCGACAAATAAAAAAAGCGTTCAGCCTACAACTCTGAAAATAAACTCGTTTTCGCTTCTACCTTCGACCTTTAATGACTATTGACGGCGTCGTGCTATTCCAAATGTAATACGCACCGAAATATATCTAGTTCGCCTTGTAACTGCCTCACCTTGAGTCAGCTTCCTAAAAAGATCGAGAACCAGAGTTAGAAGCAATAAAAAGACTGCTCAACTTGTTGAAGCTGCTAGGTTGCGAAACTAGTCGATAGAAATCGACTTCTAGGCGAGAGGCGATGGCAAACGAGTTGCCCACCGCAAACGGAAAACCCTCCCAGTTTTTTCCCAATTTTTTTCCTTCTCTTCTTCTCGTTCTCTTTTTGCGCGGGGCCGAGTTAAGATCCAGTTCTGACCTTGCTGTGTGGGCCCAAGGTCTGACCGTGGCTCCTAGCTCAGATTCGCTCTATTATACCTTCACTACTCGCCTAATCCGATCCTCTCAGTTACCAAGTTGGTTCTCATTTTCCGGCGCTAAAATCCGACGTTTGAAATATTTCAGGACCGAATTGAATAATCTTGGCCCTACAAGAAGACTCTAACTCTGAGATACTCGCAAAATATTACAAAATTATAGGAATATGGCTGAGTATATAAAGAATACAAATCCTGAGGTAATAGTTATATCTTTAGTCGAATTTTCAATTTTTTTTTCCAACACGTGAAAATGTGACATCAAACTCATTGCTATTTGCAATCGGTTCATTAATATGGTTATCTGTTTTATCGGATTGCAAGTGGTTGAAAGTTTGACCTTTTCGTAGCCCTTCTATTAAAATTACGAATTCGAGCCTTGTTTATTTTGTTTATTATTCCTTTCAACCATTGCTATAACTACTGGGAAATAGCGAATAACGAAATTCTGTCAGTAAACCTTTATCAGGTTTCTGTGGCAACTATAGAAGCGCGTACAAAATTTTCTTAAAAAATAAAAAATTAATATTGGAAAAAAGTATTATCAGTAATTTGCAGCAAATTCCTAAATAGTTTCCTAATTGTTGGATTTAAAGGGCATTTTCGAGGGAATTTAAAATTTGTGAAGGTCGAACTTCCCAACTTTCTCTGTTAATCAGAGAACCGAAATGTATTTTTTCATTATCAATCTATAATTTGACTGTAATTGAACTGATGCCCTCTTGTTGAAGTTATCGAGGGTTGTGTAAGCTGAAAATTCGGAGAGAAAATTTCTGCTGAAAATTGAGCGCATTTAAAATCACATTGATGCGAAAAGTGTATGCGTTCCTTAAAAGCAATATATCCACAGCTCGAGTTAAACTTATACTTTGAAAACTTGCGTTGAACAGTAAAATTGCTTCGCCTAAAGCGGAATCCAGCAAAACCATATTTTTCCAAAGTAAAGTTGTAATAATTCGTAAAACCAGGCTCCGTTATTATTTTTTCATACAATTAATTACATTTAATTTTCGATACATTTCGGCCATTTTTCCGCATACTTTGTTTTTTACCATTTTCAACCAGAAAACGTAGATATCCGCTGTACAAATTGTCCGTTCGGTGAACCTACGATGAACTTTGATACACCCATCGGTGAAAGATTTGAGAGATCGACTTCGTTTTTGCGCATTCAGTTTATACGTCAAAGGTTGCATGCAAATGACCTTCGACTTCAAAGAATGGAATTGGAGAGGGGTGTTTTTTTCCAAAACATCGACGCGCGGCAAAGGAAGGCTTTGCAATTTTTTTTCGGCGGATTAAAACATCACTTTCGTCCCTTTGACGTTATCGTATGTTTGTGCTATCGTGTGCGTGCCCTGTTTGAGATGCCGAAGGCCTTTTTTTGCAAACTCGCCCCCGAAACGGGCGACGTATTGTTCGCGGCCACCCCTTTTCAAATTCGGGTGGAACCTCCACACATCCGATCCCATCAGCTTCTACCTCTTCAGACCCTTTCCGCCCTGTCTGATAGTGTTGGCCGTGCTCAGCGCAGCGTTACATGGGGCCCGCCACAACACGCACTTGGTTGAACTTCCCTTTAAATTTTAATACCCGCCCAAAACACCAGCTTTCGCGGCGGAGGGACGAAACTGCATCTAAACCACAACTTTTTTCCCCTGTTAAATCGACTAGAGTGTTTTTTTTCGATTGGCTGAAATTCGAATGCGATGAACAAAGAAAATAGCCCGCTCTTTATTTGCGTAATAATAACGCTAATTATTGAACGTAAATCATTCCCAACGATAACATTTTTAGGGCGGACAATTATGGACTATTATGTACTTATTGTAATTATTAATTATTCGAGAAAATAAAAACTCTCATTTCATTTGGCTCCTAGATCAATTCCTCAAATGCTCATTCCTGATTTTGGCAAGCTATTAGAGTTACTAAGTCAATGTTTGACTTTGACTATTTGTTCCTTTTGATAAGCCTTTTGATCAAGAGGAGAAATTTCATTATTTGTTTCACTTGCGAAATATAATTTTCAAATTGTGTTTTTCTGTATGTATAAAAAATAACAATTTTTAAAAGGCCTGAGTAGGTAATTACTTTGAGAACAAAACTATCGTTTGTCGTGGAGGAAATTATCATTTGTGAACGAGCTTGTTGTAAATATTTCTGTAAAATAGCTCCATATATTTTATATTGATTGTCGGCGTGAAAAAGATTCGATTGAAAACTATTCAACTTAAATAGGGATTGATAATAGCGTTGTACAGGAGGTGTGGAAAGTGAACAATAGAATTGTGCACTCGCTCCTTTGCGTTCTTGCACTTCGTGCAGCTGCACGCCCAAGCCCCCTCCGCTAATTTTGTTTTTCGCCCAACCGAGGTCCTTAAATGAGGATAGGAAGAACATGGAATCTTCGGTTGGTCTAGGTTTCCAAACTGGACGGGACGCAGTGTGCAGTGGGAGTCGAGGGCACGTGAGTAGGGTACGATTTGGGGAATGGGGATGTCTGGAGCGAAAATGAGGGGTAGTGGGGCAGGATTCTGCCGAGTCGTAATGGGACGGGGAGCCCGACAAACGTTCGGGAAGTCGGCGGAGGTGGATGGAACTCGCGAAACGTTGAAACGTTGTCTTCACCTTAGGACCTCCGGTTCACATACCTTATTATAATTTCGGATCCAAAAAAATTCCAAATTTACAATCGTCAGTTCCGAGGCCGAATTTCCCAATTTTTTGTTTGATTTTTTTTCTTTAATCGAAATTGCGATTATTTTATTGAGCCTGTTTTCAAATTTCAAACATGTTTGAGCTCAGTGGTAAACTACACTGTTGCTGTACCCTTGATTTGTGAATGCTCCTTTGTAGTGAATCCTAATAAACGGAAGGAGCAAATTGAAGAAAAAAGGGAGTGTCATACCACTTCCATGACCGAGAAGGTTGCGATGGATCTTTCTGAACCAGAATCCGTTGAGAGTGCCACAAAACCTGTTTCACTATCGGCTCATTTTGACGCGGGGCCATCTTTTCGAACGAAATCGGGAACATTTAAGGCTTAATGATTAAATAAGTGATTTAGTGAGAAATCCCTTAAGAGAAATTCCTATGACATTTTTTCATTATTGCCAAAATATAAGCGTCTTCACTGATAAAATTTTGAAATTTTCCCTTTGATTCGCTAGAGAACTACCTCAGTTACCAATGCAATGATGATGAATTTCTTTTAATATTCTTTCTTTCTTCTATTTCTTTAAATTTATCTGTTCTGATAAAATTATATATTATTTATACTATAATTATGTGTATATTTTGTTTATGTATTGCAAATTTACATAATATTTATAAATTTTCTATCTGATAATTGTCATCTAATATCTTTTAATTTTCTTTCTTTCTTATTTTATTTATTTTAATATATTTCCCCTTTATTTATCTCTCTATATTCTTTTTATCTCCTAGATAATCTGTAGATATCACAATAGTGGAAAGAGAGGTCTGATAAGTGTCTCCTTGTTGCTTCTTTGGGAACTTCTATGTTTCAACGTATACAATTCTTAATTTTCTGTATAATTAAATTATTATGATGTTTGAAGGGATTTTGAATGAAATAGTTTAAAAAGCGAGAGAGCACCCGGAATAATTGAATAATTATTACTAATTGCCTAGAAAAGTTACGGAACCGTATTTGCTTACTAGCTCAACCAAACTCCCGTTAGCATCTTAGGATTACTCTTCTGAAGCTCGTAGCCGAGGTATTGAATTCTTGAACTCGTTTCGGTTAGAACGAGTCTCGTGATTAGTGCTGTAATCTGCTGGGGAAAAAAACTAGCGAGCTATATAAAGACTTGTTCTGTGCATAGATCACCCAGTATAGTTCCATGTTTGAGCCGGTGAACCGTTATAACCGATAAAAAAATCGCGAACTCATCCGAAGGCCCCAAAGTTAGCACAATACAATACAGTTATACTCTTTTCATCTGTATCGTTAAATTATTCGCCTTGTGGTACAGCTGAAGAGAGCGTTTTACTACCGTTCTAACGATCGTTGTAATCTCTCTCGAGTAGGGAACGATTTTTATTGCTCCAAAAATGATGACAATTTACCATCAACATCTCAAAAAGTCTACACGATAGTTGCGATAACTCGAGAACTATCGAACCTATCGACCCCGCAATGGTCTCATTCGATTCAGCGGCCAAAAATCAATAGAAATTGTTACCAAATACAACTTGGAAAATGCGAATTGTCTCCCTCTCTTAACCTTCCGAAATTGAGATTGCTATTCAGATAAAGAATTCAGCCATCCTCGGATAATGATTGATGTTTGGTGAAAAATTCGAAAATTTCCACGTTGTAGTTTCTTCGAAAAGTTTCTAGTTTTAAATCAATTGTGATCAATTTTGGACGCTACGTTCGTGAGACGTTCACCAAAAATCATTCTTGGACTCACGATGGCTCAATACTCTAGCTAGAAGGATATTTTTGAAAGTTTTAACGCTCAAAAAACTTCACATTAATTTTACTGATATTTTTTGTGCGCTTGGTATTTCAGTAGCTTTACGGACGCTGGATACATAACGGGGTTGTCTGCTTGATTCTCGTGCTATCGCCACTTTTGCAAGCATTTGAGGAATTCGGCTTGATGATACAGCTCAGAGAATTTATCGAGCTATAAAAATGGTCCTATACTCCTTGGAATGCTCGTTAGACACTTCAGCTATAAGATTAGGTGATTAATTATGACTTTAAATTGCGTCTTTTACGAACCATATAAATAAATTGAAATTTGAACATTTGACGAGAATTCTGGCCTTAGATTTACCGATGTTGTTAATGGGGAATGCTCACGACTATTCGGCTTAGCTTCTGCTATTGGTATGAGGTCTTTCTAAATAATCATTAAGCAATAGAAGAAAAAACCGCTGCATTTGCAGCGGTTTTATGGTTCATAATACTAACCGTTTCATAATTATAATTGACCGTTAGGACGCACCAAAACTGTGGAAATGATGCCGGAGTGCATTTCTTTTTTTACCCTGACCTTCTTACGTGTTTAAGGGAAATTTGAAGGGTTTTCGAGAGGAAGAATTCGTATTTTCTCCGTTTTCGAAGCGTAGGCATTTTCGGCATCAAATTCGGCGTTTTTGATATTTCATCGCTGTTTTCTGCAATCTTAGTTCGTATTTGTATTTTCTAATCGTCCGTTGATTAATTGTAAATTGTCCAATCTAAAACTACGGAAATTCTCGCCGATTGGAATTGGCAAGCGTTAGCGAGTCGTAGAAATCTCCTTCGCTGAAAGGCTCTAGCAAAGGCGCAAAAGGGGAACTTAGCTAATGGACGGGGGGGACTTGGGCCGAAACTCGCCGAAGTTCCTGCTCGGTCGTCTTCGGCTCGGCCGTCTACCCCCGCCCTGTTTGCCCCTTCCAAGTAAGCCCCTACCCTTGAATGTGCCGCGCCGGTCGCACCCCCTACCCTTCACGAGCCCCTACCCTTGCACCGACCCCCACCCCCTTGGCTGCCGAATGCAGTCTGATGCACATTTGCAAGCAGTGCGTCCTCTAAGTCGGTTGTGCACCCGTCCTCCCTCCAGTGACTCTTGGAACACTTGTGTGTGCCCATCTCTCTCTCGCTCGCACTCGCCGATTTCCGGACGCTGTTCTTATTCGTTCTACCGCATGATACGAATCGTCTCGGATTTCATCTCACATCTATCGGTAATTGCGATTTTTTTTAGTCCTTGAATTTTTTTCTCGTTGGTTGTTATTGCGTTTTAAAATATAAATATGCCAAAAAAAATTTTTTCCTATAATTTATTTCGACAAGCGCGAAGTTTCACTCTCGAGCGATAATATTGTTTCTACGACGAATTGACTCGTCGAGCGTTCCATTTTCGAATTTACTATCAGTCCCATTCATGTCCGTTCTACCGGCGTTTTGTCAGTCAATGGGGAGTAGGCTCTAGGTCGTAAAACTTGCTTTACGATCGAAGCTAAAAACTATAAAACGCTGTTCTGTACTTGTCGTGATAATAAAATCAGAACAGCGGCCATAGCGTGCTAAATATCCCGTCCGATAATGAAAATGCAATTCAGCAAAAACGACGATTTGTCTGCGAAAATTAGAGCACTTTTTAAAAATTCATATACTGCAAGGTTTTCTACGCCGTGTGCGATAAATCGTGAGAATTATTTGAGAAATATGAATTTGTTTTATGACAGTTTCATCATTATTTAGAAAAAAATGTCTGCGGTTGCAATTATTTTTTTGTTAATTTTTAAAAAAATTTGTTGAGTAAGTTTAGGGGAATATAAGTCGATGATAAGTCTTCAGTCGACCAATGTTTTTATCGAATATTTTTCCGAATTTTTTCCTAAATTGCTCCAATTTAAGTTTCGACGCTCTGCCGTGTGGAAATCTTCTGTTATCGACATTTGGGGCGGAATCTTTCGAAAATTCGTCCCTCCTCCTTCCGCGCATCTTAAGGGCCCGCTACAAGTTCACTTCCGCCTCGAGCTTTTCTTACCCGCTCCCGCCTATTCCGCCTCCTCAGCCAAGTGCAACGTTTCGCCAAATGGGTGGCGGAGGGATGTCCCCTCTGCAATCTTGCGCTTCTCCTTCGATCAATAAGTGCATTTCGGGAGGAAAGCCTCCACCGCCTCCGTCGCCTTCCAGCGAGTGCACCGCCTTCGGTCCCCCCTTCGACTACTTACAGGCCTAAACCCCCTTCAATCTCCTCCGCCGCGCTTTCCGCCTCCTTTGCTGAATTTTAAGGCGGAAGGTTCACAAAGAAACTCCGCCCTTATCCCGGCGGGGGCACTTTCGTTAGGGCGATTAGAGAAAAATAAATATATCACTTAATTATTATAATAACGTAGCTAAGGAGTTTTTATGGTCAACATAAATATTAAACCTTTAGTATCTGCGATAGTCACTTTCAAAATTACAGTCACCGTAAATTCTATCCGTCTCCAAAATTTCTCGTGGACGATTTAATGTGGCGAATTTTCGCTTTAAATTACCGTTCCTTTTCGAATTTCTTTAATACGTAATGAGTTCATGATCGCGATGAGAACAAGATCAACCTACAAGTTGAAAAACGCTGATAATTAGTGTGCAAGTGATTTATTGTTCAATTATATTCTTCAATTATACATTTGAAAAATAATAGTGCAAATTTCAATAGTTTCTGTGCCGAACCGAAGTGGACGTTTTCACTCGACATATCTTTTGAAATTCCAACTCTATATTTATTTTACTCGAACGAAATATTCAAATGTTTTAACTGCGTTTAGCGTCATTCAACAAGTTTGGAACGATTTTTTATCGCTTTATGAATTTTTGCGTTATATTTTCATGCGATACTTGTCGAATTTTAGAAAATACTTCGACTCTCATAGTCTCATTCGGTTGAGCGTTGGAAATATCCATTTGAATAATACCAATAGTCACCATTCTTGAAAACAATAATTTTTGTCGTATTCAAAACACTAAAAATATTTCGAGGCATAAAAAATCCGAATATCTAAAGAATACTTTCCTTCCCCCGTCAACACTTTTCTGACGAATATTAGAGCTAGATTCTTCAAAAATTCGCCAAAAATTAATCATGGTCTGCCATCAGCTCCTTGGATGGTTTTGAGTGGGAGAAAATTCATATTATCCAACGCTTTTTAGACAAAGGTGTGTTTGGTGTCTATTTCTATAATTTCCATCGCTTCGAAGGACTATTATTATGGTTTTATCACATACGAAGAAAGCACAAGAATTGCTCATAAAAACTGAGATAATTCGAGGCTATCAAAAGTTCTCATTTGATTCAGAGTTCAAGAATCTCCATAGACTAAGAGGTCAATTAATAGACCCTTGAAAATTTTTTTAATCTAATAAGGATCAGGCTTAAAATTGATCCCGTTCGAGAATGATTTTTGTGTAAAACCTCCATTCATGTAGCTCTTAATTCATCGGAAATGTGCTGCCGGCGGAAAAAGAACGCTTTCGCCTTTAAAACGTGAAACATCGATTTTTGAGGGAAGACGATTAACTCATATTACGAAATATCAAACAAAAACCCGGTCGAACCGCTTATCGAATAAAAAAACGCCGGTTATGGTTTACACATTTGAGAAATAGAGATGCCGTCTAGTTTACGGGCGCGTAAAACTTCATGAACAGTTCACCGCGAACAATATCGGCAACAATTCAGCTAGGTTACTTCATTTCTTCTCCATCTTATAACTTCTACATTGGAATGTATTCTAGATTTTTTCCCTTTACACTGATAGCGTAGATTATTTTTTTTCAAACAATTTTCTTCTCAATATTTTTAATTAAATATTTTACCTCTATTATTATTTCGTGTTCCTTGCCAAATCGTCATTGCGTTCTTCGTTGTATTATTTCTAATTTGTGTACTAAAATAGCTGTGGCGATAATTTTTTCTTTCAAACCGAAAGAAAAATGATTTCGTTTTATTTTTCTCGCGATTTCAATTCCATTTTTCTTAAAAAGTGATAAATTAAACCTAAAATAAACTAGTTAAAAATAAACCTCTTTGAACCCGCGAAAATCCCTTAGAAATTGATTAGAATTCGGGCTAAACAATTTAGCACCAGTATCCTGAAAATGATTTTACCAGAAATTTCTATTCAGCTACTAGTAGAACAATGAACTCAAATGAAGCTTTTCCACTGGCAAATGATAGCTACACGTACAAAAAGTTCTCCGTAAATCCTTCATATACCAACAACGGCTGATTCGTTAAATAAATCGAAACGACTTTTTTTGTTTTTAAAAACAAGGAGGAGGTTACTATGGTTGTCTTGCGGGATTTTTTTTTTTTTTTTTTGTATTATTTTACTGTTTTACAGCTCTGACTTGGATTTTTCAAAATTATTCATCTGTAATATCTGAACCGAATCAGACAAGTCGCATATTTTTTCTACAGTACTTTCCACTCATTTTTCTTTTCAAATAGGAAAGTTTGTATGAATAGGAATGTAATTGTTGTTTCTGTGTTAAGGAATGGTTTTTTGAACAATTATTTTTCGATGAGTGGACTTGTTGTAGAGGGGTTGTGAGGGGGAGAAAAACCGGGCGGCTTATTCTCCAGATTTTTAATGGCTGGCCGAGCACTTTAAGTGCCACGTTCTTTCTTTTGAAAAATCACGGCTCGTGAAAACTGCAAAAGAAAAAAAACGAAGGTAAACGTGTGGCGAAATTTTTTTTCTTTGGAAAATTATGGAAAGGATTTGCAAAAGTACAAAATATGAAACTTCTTACAATATATATATATTATAATTATCGAATTTTACAAAGGATGGTTTGGCACGTGGACAGGTACGGTAAAAAATGTCCATTTATGGGAGCAAGTTTCAATAAAACGGTATTTTTGTGGGGCTCGGTGTAGTGCTCGATATTTCAAGATGTTCGAGGAAAAATCCTAGATGTTCTCAGGCAGATGTAAGTCCTCATTTACATCTGCACAGTTGCGGCTAAGTAGTTACGAATAAATCAAACCACACCCTGGCGATCACTTTTTCTCGTTGTGTGATAAATCACTTGGTCTTGTTTGTCCGCGAATCTTCTCCGTTTTTCATGACATGTGTTCACTTCCACTAACACAAATGATTCTTAAAAGAAAACAATCTCTTGCCGCGATTTTCAAAGGGAAAGAAAGTGCGCGTATGGCTATCCTCTATCTAGTCGAATTTTGAAAAATATTGGTTGAATCTTATTCTTCGTAGAATAATCCAAATTACCACATCGGTTTGCATTCTTTTATTTCATATACTGGAATGTTGTTGCTAAAATTTCAACGATCCGTTCTAACAGATTGGATCTAATTTCAACCTTATCAGAGTACTAAATAACAAAACTACTTCAGCTACCAACTAGCTGATTAAACAGATTTGGGTTCACATGGTAAACGATTCAAGGCCGATCAGATCGCACGTCGCTATTTCGTTTTCATCGTCGACACGTTCATGATGACGTTCCGCCTTTCCATTATTTTCCAAAGAAACATCACAGCACATCGTCGGATGAGAAGATTAGCAATCAATTGAAACCGCCTTAGTCGAAACGGTAATCGCCTGACAATCAATCTCATATGACTCACCGTCGGTTAGATCCTTTGATCAAAATCCTGTCGATTGTAGAGACGCAATGTGAACAGAGGCAAACGGACCAGAGCGGAGCAAAGCCATTTCACATCAATAACCACATCATCAAGTCGAGCCTAATTAATAATAATATTGTTAATATGTGCGGGGCGTTTAATACGGCCAGGACTGACCCTCGATATTAATACGCGCCGACTGTCGCCGCGTCCGACGTTGCTATGTTAAATGGCAATCCGTTTCTAGGTAAACGGCCTCGTTCGCAGGAATAACAATTATAACCATTTAATTATGTGCTTACTTAATTAAGCGGATTTGATTAGTGTACACGGAAGGCGTATTGTGAGAATAAGCAACCGTCTTGAAAGGGATGAGATGCGAGTCGGCCGTCGTGTTTTGTTTAGCTGGGGCGCTAGAGAATGCCGGTAGAAGGAAGAGATCTTCAATTGACTCGAGGAAATTAATAATTTACATGGAAGAAATAGACGTCGAAACGTATTGAAAATTAAGGAACCGTCGAAACGCTGATAGCGATAAGGTGGTTTATTCGCTTTAATCATCGCCGGAGACATTTTTAATTTTTTTTCCATACATCAAAATTACAAACAATGGATGATTTACAAATTCAATAGTGGAAATGTAATTGCCAATATGGGCTCAGCCCGTGTTTGGAAGAAGAGTACCTGTATAAATATAAAATTGCTTTAACAAAAACCAGCTAACAAAACTGATCATATATTCAAGCGACATTAAATTAAAAAATAAACTTTTAGAAACCGTGCCAAATGCACTCGATCAACTTTATCAACATTAATTCATCGAACCTTTTTAATTTGTTTCTTATTTTGGCTAAATCATTCGTCGTAGCTTTTTCGTACCTAATTCCTGGTGGGAATTTGTTTAATTCTACTATTCGTCTATTAGGGAAACAATTCCGAACTGCTGTCGTCGAAAATTTAGGAACAGCCAAGCTATTCTTAATAGAAAAGTGAGTATGGAAAGAGTGCAGTGAAATTTCTACTTTTTAATTTCTGATATACTGCTCCTTTAGCATAAAACTTACATAGTTTCATAGTCTCAGCGACTGATTTTCAACCACCAACTAGTTACTTACCAGTTATCAGATTCAACTTAACATCAATACTACAAGGATTTTATTGGCTCTCGATTTTTAATAGTTCCGGCAGAGCAATCTTAAAAATTGATTCCAGTAACTGTAACAGTTTGAGAGTTGTGAAGTAAACGATCATGGAGCTAAAAAATCGACGAAATTACCAGTGATGTCACTCTGATTATGATTATACAAGAGTATAATCAACTTCGAATTGGACGGCGTTATGTAAAAACCTTCCAATCGACACTGAACAATGATTTTTTTTTTAATTTGAGTTTGAATCCTATTTTAGCTCGAAGTGTTTCGCGTATTAGTCCAAGTAAAAAAATTATATTGGACGCTAGTTGAGGAGAGTCGAGGTCTCATTCTTGCATTATTAATCACGCGATTAGGGGCGTTCGTGAGTCGAAAATACTTGGGGAAAATCAATTTTTGCGTGGGAGAGAGAATGAGATATTCGCTTTCGGGTTTGACAAAACGCTTCATCGGACCTCTTGCAAGTACATTTATCTAGGTACGGTATCCGTAATATTCAACCTTAAAATCGGTCCTTCGGCGTGAAATCCCCGGTCAAATTCCGATAATCGGTTTTGCAATCGTTTTGGCGCTGATCATTGAATAAGTAGGGAAAAAGAGTACACTACTTAAATCCTAAAGTAAACTGAACTGCGATGTAAATTTATTCAAATTGCCCGTACTATCGACTAAACGTTATTAGACAATTTTTGTGCTCTAAAAACTCTAAAACGCAAAAAACGCGTTGAAATTATTTATCAAATGATACTCTATGTTGGAGTATTTTGCGTGACAGTTGTTCAACTATGAAATTTTTAAAGACCGCGACTGAAACTGTTGTTTTTCAAATTGGCAACCATCATTTTCACTTTCGTATGGCGACAAGAGGCGACCGCTTCTTGTGCATATCCCGTCGGTCCAGAGATACAGGAGGTCTTCCCATCCTAAAGAGGAGCCTGCACCCAAGCTGGGAGTCCTTGACCTGGTAATCCCTTGCAGCCGCCATCCGAACGACTCCCACTTCATACTCTTTTACTACTCCGTCTCCCGACTGGGCGTTTCGTATCGCCTACCTCTTCCTTACATTGCTATATCACTATGAAACTGGAGGCGTTTATCATTTTCCAACAAAATTGTAAAGCGCGAACAATGCTTTACGAGAAGTGCGAATTTCGGCCCGTTCTATCATTCTAAGGACAAATGTAAGACAATGTGTTTTACAGAAATTCATTTTTACGCCTTTCTGACTTGGAAGGTCAAGTACCGAAAACGGAAGACAGAGGCTACTTGAAATATTTTATATAATTTTGATCAATTTGGCAAGAATCAGACTGTCGTATTTTTCCGAATTTCTTATCTGTAGAATGTAGTTCATAATTGTTTTCCCATGAAGAAATTTTCAGTTTTCCTCCATTTTTATTTTTAGATAGTAAACTATTGTAATCTATCCAGAAAAAATTTTTAACTCCCTCAATATTTCATGTTTTACGTTTCAAGGCTTGTAGAATCCGGATATCCTATAAAAAAGTCTTTCCGCCGTACGCCGATAGTTTTCACAGAAAATCAATATTGATTTGACTATGGCTCGTTCTTTAAATCGCTGCCTAAGGTATTTTCGGGGATAAAATTCGTATTTTCAAACATTGATGAGGAAATGGTATGTTTGGTATCATTTTCTATAGATTTTTCGACGCTGAATCGAATGACACCATTACGGAGTCGATAACTTGATTGGTTCTTATGTTACTGCAGCTATTGTGTAGAATTTGCGAGATTTTTAGATGTATGGCATGAAGGTGTAACTCTAGAATTTTCGGAGCCACAAAAATCGTTCTATTCACGTTTGATAAATGTTATGATCGACTAGGCCAAACCGCTTTGAAATGTCCCACCGAACACTCACTGATGATTTCTTGTGGTTATCGCATTTTGTGGTGCGACGTTGAAGGAAAAAACTACAAGGCGATTAATGCTCAATTTTTTACGAATACTTAGATACTAATAATTTTTATGCCACCCTGTGGTTGGCTGAAAAGGCTAATGTACTGGGCCAGGCCGAAATATTGAATTAAAAGAATTCTTCCCTTCCGCCTCACCGACAAACATTTTTTGAGGGAATAAAGAAGAGCGATTTTGAGGTCTAATGTATCACTGATGGCTGGTCCAAAATCTTTCAGAAATATTATTTTTCCGATGAAAACATTTATTTCATCAGCTCCCTTTCAATGGCTAAGCCCTGTATATTGTTACTATATACCGAGTGTAATTCTCGTCTTCTGAAAAAATATGGTTTTCCAAGTGAAGAATCTATATAAATTATTGTGCAGCAAACTCATAACTCGTATTGCGAATTTTTCGTTTCTCGCCCTGAATCAAAGCATTCCAATCCATCGCGCTCAGCTCAGGAAAAAATGCATTTCTCGCGCGAGACTTTTCGAACGAGTCACGATGAAAACGCAATGAAACCGAACACAATCCGTCCGAAGGTCGAGGGAGTTTGGGTGAGAGGCTAAGTGAACTTTTATTGCTCCGTCTCGCGAAGATGATTTTGCAGTCTGGGAGAATACGGGAGAAAAACGAAAGGTGAACGTCGACGACGAGAGAAATGGAAGGTGAGCAGACAACCAAGCCGAATGCATCTTGAGCTGCAGCCAGACTGCACGTCGAGTGCAAGTGAGACGGTGCAATTTTCTCTCTCCGTCAGCTCGGTCTTTGTCTGGACTGGCGCGACGGGACAGATTTTGGGTCAAGGCCGAGGCGTCTTCCCGCGCCCCGAGTGCATTCTGGCTCTAATGCACTTCACTGCACGCCCTCTCTCATCTGTATTGTCCGTTTGAACTCTGTTGCTAAATTTCGCTCTTCAAAACTGACAGGCCGCAAAAACCACCGATTTCCCGTCGATTTACCGGGGATTTCCGAGCGATGAAAACTTCGAAGTAGTTTTAAAATGTTGAAAAATGGGGAAAATCCCCTAAATACGAAATATGGAAATATGGATTTGGCGGTATAAAATGTGGTCACAAATTTTCATTTGCTACTGGTGTCCTACCAAGCTATAGTTCGGCTTTTTGGACTCTTTCCTGTTCAACTGTAATAATGGTGGGAAGTTAAAATAGCTGATTACACACTTAAAAAAATTGGGTGACAACTCCGCCGAGTGATCTAGTCTGCCATATCAGTAATCATTTTACGTACTGAACATCCTCAAATTATTGTTTTTCTGAACGTTTTGAGAAACATCTGTCCGTAGTGGATATTGTGAAGTTGAAAAATCATCAAGGTTTGACCGGTGGATCTTTGCTAAACCGACAAAAAAAATCAGCCCTACGCACTGTAGCAAGATACAGCTAAAAATATATTGTGCTCTTTGTAAATTACCGAAAAATTATATGTTTCAAAATCTTTCACACAAAAAAAAACGTCTGCGGTGCTGAATAATTTTCCTGAAGCTCCCAAAAAAATGTCAACTAGTTAAAATCAACAATTATTTCTACGTATCTGCAATTTTATATCACAAACCATCAAGTTGCCTTCTTGGCGACTTATTCTGAAAGATCACTCGGTAATAGATATTTTGATTTCGCTTAGAAATGGAAAATTATCCTAAAATTAGATCTATCTTTTTTCTCCTCCTTTCCACTATCGTTCCGTTTACTGTTTTCGGGCCTAGGGCTGTCTTAGGGACCAAAAAAGCCATGAGTGGCAACGCAAATAGATACCGTAAATTGGAGCGCTCTTGTAACCGAGAATTCGGAGAATTTATTCGTAAATATTAGTTCCCGGTTGGTTTGAATTCCTAGTCCACAATTTTCCGTTTAAAGCCGTTATGCAGAACGAATATGTTTACAAGCAGGCCACAGTCAATGACCTAATAAGGGATTCCATCATTAGAAAACACTTCTCTCTTCTCGCCGATTATTCAATATGGTTTCCTTCATTTTATTTATTGTTATAATAGTGTAAATAAGCTTGCAACGGAACTGATACAATTGAAAACATTTTTATTTGGTTTTCTCTGTTTAGAGCACTGAAGATGATGGCCAGGAGCGGGACTCGCTAAAAAGTCAGACATTCTGAAATTTTAGCCTTCTCCCTCGTTCCTTAATTTTTTCGTCCTGCCTCCTGTATGCGAATAGTGTGTGTTGACTGCACCGTTACTTTGTTCTATTTTGTCTTTTTGTTTGATCCGCAATGCAACTTAAAAACAAAATTTTACCTGAGACTGATAATTTTAAATATTGGAGGGGCTTCCAGTTTCCATGTCCGAAGTTATGAGCGCATAAATTCAATAAAACTTGCCCGTTTTATTTACGTTCATTCAGGTAGAATGATGGGGAATGGCTAATAACTGAAATAATAGTGCATGCGGATGGTCTTGAAATTACCCTCTGAAAACGCATTGCTTGCTCTATATCGTTTTCTTAGAATTCAATTCAAAGATTGAAGAATCATCATCCCCTTCCTAAAGATGTGTATAATCGAATTTCAAAATATTGTAGAATTTGTAAACTCTTCATCACCTATAATTTGCTCTTTTTTGTACTCAAGAAGGAAAGATTAGCGTGAAAAATTTACCGTTCGATCTTATCTCTTGTTCAGCATTGTGCATTTGAAAAGTGCATTTGTCCATATCAAGCGACTTTAATGTTAAAGAATGTAATTTTACGCACATAAAATTTAGAATTTAAAAAAAATTTAAATAGAATTTAGTAATTAGTTTAATAATTTAGAACTAATTATTAAGATTTAAATTAGATACGCAAATGAAAAAGTTTCTTTAAAAAGAATATTATCATTATTATTTTTTTTTTTATAGATTGCTGGCAGAAATTTTGGTAAAGCATGTTTTCATATAGAATTTAAAAAGAGGTGAATGCTTGGCAATAATAATATCGGACACTAACTCGTGTATTGGGTTATTTTGTATAATCTCAATTATACTGAAAGATTAATCGTAGTGGGATTGCTTTATTAAGAAATTTTTCCTTTTCCAACACGGTTTTTACGTTCTCCTGCGCTGTGGTAACCCTATGCACAGTATAATTACTTAGGTCTACCTTCGATTGATGAACATATTTGAGAACAAATTTCTGCCTTCACTTCTAATTTAAATATGACGTTTCTTTTCTTCTTTCTTCAATAAGTTGCTGTTTTATTCTAATTAAAAAAAAAACCTCAAGGTAGAGAACGAAATTAAATTGAGGATGTATTAGAAAAAAGAAAATTCCATTTCTTATCGGCACAATTTAAAAATGAATTGAACTTTAAAAATTTGAATTATTTGGTCATTAAATTCTGTTAATCCGCTCTGCTACCTGGAAATATGTGACGAATTCGAGAATAGGAAACCAAAGTTAACCATAATAGCACTTCCTTTCAAAGCACTTCTGGGGCCAAGGTGAAGTGGTGATAATTTCGGGCCACTCTACACGTGCCCAACAATGTATCACTACTTTGAGTGTCGTTTGCTTCCTTCTCGTTCCTTCCAATTAAAATAAGCTTTCGAACCTCTTCGAAACTATTTTCAATATTCACATCAACTTCCTTTTACCGGATGTCTTCAACAATTTATCTACACTTTTAACGAAATACTTACACGTGACTCATTGAGCTCGATATCTATCGATAATATGTCCGTAAACAAACGAAGAATGTTTTATTGTGTTTGAAAACTGCACTTAACGATACAAGTGGTTCGTTTTTCGCTTCAACTCGCAAGTTAAATACATCCTGGCCTATCGAGCGTGGGAAAAGCAGCCCTTACTTTGAAAACCCGCCTTCATTTCGGCCGCACAACGAATCCACCGTCGGGCAAACATTCAGCGCGAACGGGGTCATTTTTCTCGAAAACTAACGGAACGACTTTGTCGAACGACTGGGAACCGTTTGGCAAAAATGCATCGCATAGAAAACGTTGAAGGAAACCTTAAGGCACTGGGTGCAACGGGCGGAGGGCTTCGCTGCACCTCGGGCTGGTTTCGGACAATAATAGGATGCATCGCCCTAAAAGGGTCGCACCCGCCTTTTGGGTGCATTCACATTAAAATTCAATCGAAAAGGGGAAGTTGCACTGAAGACGGTGCACGAGGGGCTTGCGAGGATCTAGTGACCGTTGTGTGATTTTTCTTCAAATTGCACACTATCCTCGCGATGCTAATCAGGTGTCACAGTCGAATCGCAGCTTGCACTGAATGTGAATAAGGATGCCTATAATATTCCTGTCGGAAATAATACCGCCGAATATAATCCTCAATGTGATGGTTGGGTATTTTCGACGAATCTTCTATTCATTTCTACCAATTCAACGTTTGTGAAAAAAATTAATCAGTTTTAGGATGGAAACTATTAATTAGTTGATCAGGGAATGATAATAATAAATAGGACGAGAATGAAATTATTGTCTCACCAATTGTAGAAGATGGTGACGTATTTTTGACTGTGAATTGTGAATATGAGTCATGATCGCTTTTGCTGACTTGTGCCGGCAGGTTTTGCGGCGAGAGTCAGATTGAGCCAATATGTCGGCACAAAATCCACCCAAAATACAGTTAATATACCAGAAAAGTTCCTCGACTTCAGTGATTTCGAGGGAAATAGTTTTGGCATCTCATTTGTTTAATAAAGAGGCTTTGTATTCGCGATCGAGCGATAAGTCCGTGTCGAAGACGAACCAACGTTTCCCAAAATTTAAGAAACATCTCGTCAAAAATTTTCGTAGAACGAGCCGAAAATTATATAATCAACTGTTAGCGAAGGATATCCTGTTATAGCTAATTGGCGTTCCAACTTTAGCTATTGAATTTTCTATCAATTGAAAATTCAACTCGTCGAAATACCTTCAATTATCACGCGTTTCGCCAGTCTCGATAATGGTACAAAAATTCTTCGCTCGTATAAATACAACCTTAAAGAAGCAAGGGCATTTAATGCCTGAATTCAAACTGCATTGACTTGCAGTGTTTTTCTGAATCAGAATAGTATAGTGATAGCTGATTATGATTATTTAAACCTGGCATTTCTAACAATGTATTTTACTACAAGGCAATTTGACCTGATTAAACTTGATTAGATTTCTTGCCCGTCATTGGTGTACTATAGAACTCGAATACCATCTTCAATACCCCTTATTTGCATTTCACTCAAATTTATTTTAGTCTTCAAGCTTAGCTGGTTTAGAATGCTCTAAAGTCGAAACATTTCATATACTGCATCCAGTGAAGTTTATTCGTCATGCATCAAGTTTGCGAGATCAACGAATGAAGAGGCGTCTTTGTTCGTTTGTTCTTTATCACTTTCGATATCATCGCTTGTGCGGAAGCATGTGGACGGCGATTAATTATTCCGTTGTCATCATCAGTTTTATTACTGTACTGAGAAAAATGGCGTGCTCTCGGTTTCATATCAAATGAAGAGCTCTAGATTGCTCAATTGAATGGCTGCAATATTAAAATAAAATTCACACTAGTTATAACTTACTTAACTTTCTATCGTTGATCTTTTTCACTGAAGTGGAGAATTTTTTACTCGTTCGAAAGGTCTCATACTCGAAAATACTTTTTTAACGAGCTTAAGTGTGTCGCATAAATCGTCCGTGAAACACGACTTCGCTTCTATATTACAGTATTAATAAGGCTACGTTTTTGAAGTTTCAAGAAGAAGAATTGCCTTTCCTTTTTTCAATTTTACCGAAGTTTTTGAAAATGATGAGTGCATAGCAAAATTGCAATGCATTTTTGCACCTACCCTAAATCGAATGTGATCATCCATAAAATCCTTTTATGTTCATCGAAATGCTCGCCGAGCTGTATCGGTAATATATTATTCACATAATTGTATTTATCGTGGAAAATAATTAATATTATCGGATGTTTGATAAAGATATCGCTGAATTTGCTGTTCACTATTTTCCACGTTAGTAGAAAAAGTTGGTCATCTTTACATAAATCCTAATTGACAACTGACTTCTCTGCAGCATTTTCCTCATTATAAAACGTCAGAACTCGTTTATAAATAAAAAAAATTAGCGATCATACGCTCATCTTTATTCATTAGTACCAATATTTCCCTCTCATGTATAGGAAAATAGATAATATCGAAAGTGCGTCGAAAAAAAAAACAACCTCTCATCTTCAATCGCCAGAGAAAAAAGTGCGTAGAAAAAAACCAACCTCTCATCTTTAATCGCCAGAGAAAATTTCGAAAAATATTATATCATTGTATTATGATAATATTTGGGCTTCCCTTCTTTTTCAGATACGAAATTATGTTTTCATCAGCTTGTTTCCTTATAAAGGATTGCCATTTGAAATATCGTAACCTCCTCTCTAACGAGAAACTCGCGCAATATTGCCAGTTGACGTTCAAAGCGAATGATAATCCTTTGATGCCGTCTTCGGCGAAAATAATAATAAGCTTTGTACGCTAAGGAGGATACTTCTTTTTGCCCAATGTGAAATAATTAGGTTATATAAAATATGAAAGTGAGGACTAATTTAATTCGTCGCCGCCTTCTAGCTTAAGGCTACTGTTATAGTTTTCTCTTTCCGCCTTTACTCAGGGATCACTTAAGCAGTAAATGATGCACTAGAATTAACGGGTCGATCGTCGCTGTTTTTCCTAGCGAATTGTGTTCCTTCTGTGCGAATAAGATCGCGAACGAAAAGAAGACAAACGAAGTCATGGGTTTAATGGGGAGGGGTAGCAGCTCGGAGGGGAAAGAGCTAGCTCTTGGTGTTGGTGCGGCTCTATACCGTTCCCTCGTCTACTACAACTACTGCACGGTGTTCGCGGAGAGGACGAGGTGCGGCGGTGCCATAGGCGGTCCGCCGGTGCTGGGGCCGGGCCTTTGGAGCTCCGCCCATCGCAACTGCCGCCGCCGCACGATTGGCCCGCGGTTGGGAGTCTTTGGGAGCCGCGGACCGGGAGGGGGGAGGGGGTAACCAACTTCGCGGGAGGACTAGAAAATTATCCAAGTTGGGAACTTGCGAGGTCCGAAACGCTGACGAAATAAAGGCCCGCCTTGTCTTTCCCGGTAGAATAACAGACAATCGATCGGCTCTAGGCATAAAAGGGTGCGCAATGCTGCGGAGAATATGCCCAGAGGTCGTATAAAATGCATTATTAACACATTTCCCAATAGCCTTTTGGGAGAACTGGATCTCCTATTTTGAGCCAAGTCTTGATATTTTAGCGCGAGAGATTTTCCACTATGGAAGAAACGAGCTAACTAAAAAATTTGAGGGTAAAACGCATTTTAGTATTTTGCTAACAATTTTTACCAGGCCATTGAAGGCTGGTTTCCCCGATAAATTGAGACCAACCAGTATTTATCGTCGAAAACCTTCTTAAACTTAACTATCGCGAATGTAATAATAACTTTGTTATTTATACCGGTGCACCAGGAATAGATGATAAACGGTCTAGAATAGACAGAGATAGATGATTGATAGACAGGCCATAAATAGATTCTATATAGGTACTAATTTCTGAGCTTTGTTGTTGCCCTGAATTTTTTTAACGCGCTAATTTCATTTTTTGTACTTTTGAGATTTTTTTCGTGTTTTCAACTCAAATAACTCGTACATTAATTTAATATTTACCAATTCAAGGTTCAAATCACGTCAGTGTCACCACATTTATGAAACTGAAGCTAAGAGATCGGTAAACAATAATTTTGACTAGAAGAGGAAACGAAAATTAAAATTGAAACTGTATTAATAAGGTAGCCACATGTGAATGATTGAGAGGGAAAAGGGAAGCAGGATTCGGGTGGGGATACAATTTCAACGACAAAAATTGCGTCTTGGGATGAAAAAAAAAGAAAAAAGAATAATATGACAAAAATACATAAATAAAACGAAATAATAATAATAAATATAGATGTATAAAATATATGTAGTTCGACCTTGCATTATTTTGGAGGAATTTAGTTCCCTTAAAAGTCGGAACATTGCAAATTTACCCTACTCGTTCCCTCGCCGAGCGAAATTGAGAAAAAATGTTTGTAAATTTTTGTCATTTAGGTTCCAAATCCGGAGGCCACCAAAATGTTTCATTGTTTCTCACAAATTGATAAAATCGTCCTCCTTAGCTTCGGAGATCATTTAATTCTTTCAGACGAACAACAAACGATTTTTGGCGAAACAATCGATGGAAGGGGCAATCCTATTGACTAAGAAACAGGGCAATTTGAAGAAAATTTCGATTTGGGATAGCAAATTAAGGAAACGTTTATCGACCGGAAATTTTCGTCAGTGTCACTTGGAAAGTTTATAGACCAGATCAATTATTGACTATTAATTTTGATTACAGTGAATTTTCATCATTTTTAGTGTTAGAATTTTCCCTAAGGCGATTACGATGGTTCATTTTACTGAAAAATAAACCAAAATCAGTTGATCTCAATAAACTGTTATGATCGCATTGTAAAATATCGAATTCCTCAGCTAAAATGTCACGAAGTTCGTCACGATATAACGCTTCAACTGCAATCAGGTAAATCTATAGCAATTCAAAATATCTTGCGGAGAATTCGAGCGAAGAAAAGTCGGCACAATGGGGAGCAAGGAATTCGAATCCCTCTTAGGACATCTTCAGTTCACCGAGAATGTATAAAATGCATCCGTTGAAGCTCAAATGAACGATGACAATCCGCATTTGGCGCATTCACGTTCCGCCCTCTCCCTCCGTTTCGTTTTTCGTAACCTTTTTACTGGTGCAACGAAGGTTAAACCCCTGCCCGGAAACCTTTGTATAGTAATTTCGCGAAAGGTTGGGGTGGGCCGAACCGGAGCTATAAAATTTCTTCCCCATCCTTTTAAGTTTAACCCGTCAAGGGTTGGATGAAACCGGTTTATCGGATTTCAAACCACTAGCCGCTTCGGTACAGTCCGACACGTTGTAAGAGCCTTCAACCTGACTTACTTCGGATTTTCGCCGCGTGTCGCTCGGAAACTGTGGGAACGGACCGCATTGAAAGATATATTGCTTATTTATTCAAATTTCTTTCAATGGGAAACGATCGGAAACTTTGTTCGACTGTCAGAGCCGACGAAGGCATTTCGGCATCGGGAGCTCGTCTTCCGGAATCAAAAGGATCTCTTTGCCGCTGCCGATGCTCCCGAGTAACTTCTTTCCTCGTCCTGTCGGTTATTCGAACGGAACACATAACTCACCCGGGTGAAATTCCGGTTCTATCATCAACAGCTGAATCCACATTCGTAATTGTCATCTTTTCACCCGAACCGAGCCTTTTCAAATATGACGTGATTTAGATTCTTGCCGATGTACGTTATCGTCGACGATTATAGGCGATGATTCTCATTCACCAACGATCTTTTCCGTTCCGGAACGGCAGGCAGATTTGAGAATACGTAAAGAATTTATTTTTATTTTTTTTTTATTTCCAATCACATGTACATGACATGACTTACAAGTGCAATTTATCACCCAATAGAATGAGAGACAATGGTCAGAAGATAAACGAAGATTCGTCCGCGGGAAATCCAGAAATTCGAATTCGTTCGGTACAGAGATTTCCATTTGACCATAACTAAGTCGACAGCTGGTGCTTGCGGTTTTCAAAAACGATTTCCAGAATTTGCGAAATAACGCGTGATATGTAAAGCAAAATTGGTTGCTATGTATTTTAAGATGGGAGATCGCACGATTCATTTGACTCTAAATTATGTCATTTTGGATAAATATAATTTTTTTAAAATAATTTGCTAAAAAGCCCTAAAAATTGCTACACCGGTTTCACCAACAAATAGTAATGATATAATTCCGTTGAAACGATCTTGAGTTTTTACGAGAGTAAGTTGAGATGAAGTGACGATAAATAATAAGTAATAATTTTTACTCGGAAAGAAAAAAGAAAATGAAAATTGATAATAAATTTATGAAGGCAGCCCACGCACCTTTTTTCATATTGTGTTGTGCAGTTCATAAAGACTGTCGTGGCCGAACGTTGCAACGATAAGTGTTTAAGTGACGGTGCGACCAAGTTCTGGCGGGGGTCGGGAAAATTCGCCTGAAATGCTGCCAGACTACCCGGGGGCGAAAGTGCGGCGAGAGACACTTTCAAGAGCGTACGGTCTCGCGCTGCATTTGGGCTCAAGTCACCTGTTATTAACGTTCGCCTTTGAAGGAGCTGACCGAGGGAGACTCGACATGCTCGCCGACGAACCTCGTCAAACCCCTGATGGGCTCGCTCGTTTCTACTCGTGTGTAATACCGTTGTACGAGCTCCTAGCGCGTTTTCAAGCTTAATCAACTTACACGCGTGTGATAATGTACTTTGCCACATTTGCGCATTTTTTGATAATTTTATTGACGGTCGTCTCTGACGGACTTATTTATCTATCGAAATTCAATCGGTTCGCTCGAGTGGGAGCAAATTTTTTCGAATTTATTTATGATGACACCACGTGATTTATTATCGCAAGGAAAGAGGAAGGGATTCGCTAAGGGATGGTTTGATTTACTTTAAACTACTTAGCCGTAAATAATATCAGCTACTTTCGACTAGAACTGTCTATAGATGGAATTGAAGGTTATAAATTCTATTATAGAAGCATCTTCTATTCTCACCGGTGCCATTACATTTCTACGTTTTATCCTTTGAATCATCGCGACAAGGGATGATTTCTTTCAAAAATCATTTGTAGCTAGTCGAAGTTAGGCCATGAAAATCGGCGAAGTTTCGAGAAACGTATCGAGGAAGACAGCTTCCAACCAGTGATTTTAGACCCGAGTGATTTATCACACGCAAGGAAAGAGTGAGAGGCTCGACGGGGTTTGATCCGTAACTTTTCAGTCGCAACTGTGCAAACGTTAAGCTACCTCAAAAGAGGATACCTCAAAAGACGCACCTCTTATCAGTTTTCGGTTCTTATTTACATTTTCCATTATGTTTTGAAAATAAGTTGGTACTTACTACTGGATTCCGAAAGTTAGTGATGCATTGAAACTTCCACTTTGGTGTAAAAAATTTTGTTCAGAAATAGGTGACTCGGAATCGCATGTGGCAACATCAGAGGATCTCAAAAAAAAAAAAATTTTTTTCATTCCCTATATAGTAACTACTGGTAGCGCCATAGCAGCTCTGCACGTTCGTATTAGACCCCTCATCTACTTTCTTATAGAAATCCCTTCAATTGAGCGTGATCACGTGTCCACAGTCCGCACGTGGACAGTTTTTCGGCACTCTTAGGGCACTTTTTCTATGTCTTTTTCATTCGATTCTGGCTCGCGTGGAGGATGAAGTTTTTGCGCTTGAAAAAGCCAACAATAGACACGTCCGCTCCCCGAATTCAAATGGATCATCCTGAATGGAAACGCCTGTCAACGTTTCGTTAGATTACATTTTTTTCATCAAAATCAACCGGTTTTCATCGAGGAGAACGCGTTTGTTCGATGGTCTGTCCGTATCTCGCTATGACTGACAGTAATTCTTCCCCAGGTTGGCGTTGGTATTTTGAATTATTTTTAATTCCATGTTTATTTATTAAATTGAAGCAGTGTAACTGTTCAAAAAGTCAAACTCAAAAGTTGGTGGGTAAAAACGTCTATAGTTCCGTACGCAGAATATTTATTTAGCCAGCCCCTTCATGTCAATAGTCCTAAGTTACACAACAAAGCCAACTCTGCTTGAAATTGATAAAATCAAAATATTTGAACACTTAAAGCTGCGGAACATTTGTTATGGTGAGTAGGATAATAGTTGATTTCATAGTATCACACACACACTGTGCACACAAATTATTCTCCGTTATTTATCTTGCGGGCTTTTTCCTTTTTTCAAGTCTATTGACTCGAATTTCGCCTGAAAGTAAACCTCTCGTTTCCATAAACTCATTAGCTATTAGACTACCATAACAGGGAAGTACTATGTGGTCAAAATGTTTTCCATTAAATTCTTCATTTTTATCACCTTGAGTAAATTATACTTGTCGATGAAATGTATCTTAAATGAAATATACCAACTTGTAAATAAAATATATCTAGCGGATCTTTCCGTTTTTAAATCCGAGCTCAATGGTCGTGTTGTATGAATGAAACTCGCGTGGCCTCCGCTCATTACTCTCTCGCGTCAAACGTTTTTCATTCTTTCATCTCTTGACAGCGGGTGAGATTTCTTAGATGAGCCTCTAACGCGTAAACGGAGAAACGCGGGTCGAGAGAGGGCCACAATTACAAACAAGAAGATGATGAGAGGGCGATTATTCACCTGGCTCCTCACACCGCACTATTGATTCTACGATGGATCGTCTACTTAGACTAACAAGCTGCGCACGACCAGTCTTGGGAGAGCGTGAAATTTTTCAAATGCGATTATTACTCAAATGAAATGAGCGGAGATTTTTCTTTGCTTCTTTGCATGGACTCGAGTGCAGTTGACTGCCATTATTTGTTTTTTGCGATTTCACACTTCTCGTGTAAGATTTCCACTTCTCCCTATTTCGCTATTACCTTTTCATTTAAATTTGTATTTTCTTTTGAAGTGAGACCATTATTATGCGTCGTACAAGTTGTATTTTTAATTTTCTATTTTTTTTTATTTTTAGAAATTTAATTCTGAATAAAGCGATGTATATGAATGTTGAAATTAGGATGATTCTTGGGGAAGTTAGTGCATGATAGATCAATTTATTGTAATACTAGACTGAAGAAGAAAATAGGTAACAAAAAGGAAAACAGGAGATTTCGTTAACCGACGGTTTCTTTCAATTTATTTTATTTTTATATTTACAATATACTTATTTAGATACGGTTTATATCATGTTTCTTTTAGTTCGTTAGTTTTGAGCTGTTTTATCCGAATGTTGTTCAAATGGTGAATATTTTTTTGGTATTTTTTCCTGCGCGACCTTGATTGATTCGTTGGCGTAATTATAAGTGCGATCGAGCTCGTGGCCTAACAAGTCAAGACATGTTTTTCTTCTGTTATCTCAACATTAATCGGAACCATGTGTTTTTTCGCTAGCTTCAACACAAAATTGTCCGATTAAATTGAATCGACTGCTCAAAAGCTTCTTTTTTTAAACTATTAGGTAACCTTCTATTCTACACGTTTATTAATTGTAAGCTTACACTTTCAATTCTGCTTCGAAAGGCAAGAAGAAAATCATAAATAAATACCAGTTGCAATAGGACAATATTAGCACTTGTTTTTCCTTAAAAAAATTGAACCAAAAACATGTAGGTAATTAAAAAATAGAACGGAAAAGAAATGGTAAATTTTTCTCTTGGGAGATGTTTTGCAAAATTATGAGCGATTTAGTAGTTGCTCAAATCGAAACGTATAATAACAGTTGTATTTATGAAAAATGCCTTTCCCCTAAGATGTTCACATGAGGTGTTGAGGGGAGCAGCTTGTGATTAATACGTTCTAAGGACTTATTAATAGATCTAAGTTATAATAGTTCTAAGTTCGTATTAATTCAAGTTTGTTCTAAATTGCTGCCAACCGATTCGGTTTCCTCACTTACTGAGAGCATTATTATTGCACTAAATCGCTTTAAATTGACGAATTATCATCGTGATTGACCCCTTGAATGAGAGCCTGTATTTTCGTTCTATTCTTATATTGATCTATTATCGCCAATTATTACTGCTTCCAATTCTACGTTAAGGTTCATTTCCTATCTAACCCTCTTGATGAAGGTGATTTTCCTCCGTTCGACTAGGTATATAGTATTGGCTCGATACCAATTGAAACCCTTTATCTTAATTATTTTAATTGAGCTATAAAATTAACCCCTCGTTCGTCGTTAGAACGTTTTGGTATTCCGTACTCTGATTGTTCGCATTCAGCCATTTGACCTAAGACCATAGTCTATGCTTCGAATGATTAGAAACTTGATAAAATTGCGATGTTTATATTTCTGGTACTTCAAACTGATCGTCATTTATTCTTTGTCGATTTGGGGACTTATGAGATAATTGAGCATTGTTGGGTCGTCCTCCGGCCAGTTTTCCACCTTATAAATGTAGACATTTTCTAAATTGTATAGGGAAAATTATTTTGATCGCTTGATAATACCGCTGATTCTATTGACTCTTAATTCTTATCTCGTATTGGTGTCGCTTTTGTTATTAGCACTTTCAATGCTCCAATTGGATTTGGCGGTAGGCTAAGTTGGATATAGCCAGTACAAAAATTGATTGTACGTAAGTGGGCTATTCTTATTTCATATCCAAATATAAGGCGTTCGATTTTGTCCATCCCATCGGTTTAATGAAGGCGTCAATAAAACTCTTAATATTTTGTGTGAAACGTCGAAACTATTTTATTAGAGTCTGAAGCAGACTTAGTTATGCCAGAACGACAATTTTTAAAAATTGATAGCTTTTATTATTTATTTCCTGATAAAATAATTTACACAAACAAGTGGAAATTTATTTCACGAACGTGATGAAATTCTCGTAAGAATTCCAACTTTATTAGTACAAATTCATTAGTCCACAGGTTTTTAGAAAATAATTAGGACGATTACTTCCTAACCAGATGAACAAGCTCCTATTTTTCTCAATTACTGACGACATTAGATTTCTTGAAAACGCCAGGAATATGTAAGTTGGCCGTTTTATATAATTGATTTTGACTAGTTGATAACTTGGGAAATGAATATGAAAACGTGAAAATTACATTTTTTTTTTTTAATAGTTGAAGCTGTTTTTTACATGCCGATTAATATGTGAAAATAGTTGTATTTATAAGAAATAAAAGAAGAATTTAAATTAGTTCTATTGTCAGATCGATTTCTGCGTTTCGGCCACCATCTGTAACAATATTGATCTGATAATCTCCAATCTCTAGTGACATGGATGGGAATCTGCATCTTCGCGCGATTGATTTAGTAAAAAACAAAGTAGTATTTAGAACTTCCATTGAGAAAAATTAACTAATCGATCCGAAATATGTTCAGCTCCGCGGTATGATTATTTTCTTTAACCTACTGATTTCAATTATTACATATATTCCGTTGGAAAATAAGGGTGAAATATTTCGCAAGGTTTATTCATTGATCAATAGACCGTAATTTTCGAGTGGAGTTTTCCGACCGTTCGGAGTATCGTGTATGAAACAGTCATAATTCGATTCGCGGTAAAAAAAAAAAAAACCAAAAAAAAACATGTCTCCCCGCCTTTGCGTATTCTCTACACACCTCACTCGATCTTTTTTATCTCTAACTTACAGGGCAACAGACGTAGTCGCTGATAACCTCAATACGTTAAAAATTTACACGCCGCGTTGTGAATTTTTCATCCTAGGAATACTAAGGTGACTAGAGTAGTTCATGAGCAACTTACAAACCGGAGGACAGATCTTATCGTCCTTGCTATGGTAGACCGGGACTGCATTTTATTGCCTGTCCTTTATCGGCAGTCAGCGTCCCATATTGGAGATTTACGATCGTGTTGCCGCTTCACCTCGCGTCTGCTCTGAAATGCGGCTCTTGACTACCAAGCGCAGGCCTTTCAGAGCCATCTTCATTTTCATTATCGAGCACCGTAATTTGAGTCTAGACCGCGTCCATTTCCCTCAAAGTGGTATATATCGAGCACCTCGATCCCAATTCAACGACCATACTTGGCTGCTGTCGTTGCCGTACGTCACATCCCCTCGAATGATATTCAGCTAAAATGAGCGGTTGCCGACTCCTACGTGTTCTACAACTAATTTCCGACCATAGGAGTAGTGAAATTTTTCATTAAAATAAATAGAAGTATCACCCAAAAAGTCGAACTTGGAACGGAGCTGAATTAGGAAGAGATATACAGTACAATACTTAAAAACCCTTCCTGAAAATTTTCAAAAATTGTTCTCGAAGTAAATTTGTAAAATTAGCTTTATACACACAGTACTTCCCAGTACGCATTCGACTTGTTTCCTATTTTTATATTTAAATGAAGTATGAGATAATATTTTTTAACGTTCAAGATTTTAAAATATTCGTTCGGCATGCACATGAAGCGTGATTTTTTTCATCTGTTAGCTCACATACCACACTTTCACTGTATTAGGTTTTTTCCGCTATTTCTCTTGTGGGTAGTATTATTTTGAAAAGTCCACTTGAAATGTTGAAATGTTTGTTACGGCGAGTGATAAACGCTCGAATTTTATCTTTAGTGTCACACACCTTTCTTCGCATTTTTCGTTATGTCGTTTGTATTTTTTTAATTTCTTTTTGGGTCCCCTCGCGGTGATTTATTCACAGAACCTTAACTGTATCGTTGGGCTCACACGCTGTAACTCCGCGCTATTAACCTGATTGTTGTTTTGTCAAAGAAGTGTTGACGGCGAACGACAGAATTTTTTTAATTGGATATTCGGATTCTACATGACTTGAAACGTAAAACAACAAATTTTGAGATCGGTTAGAAATAGAAAACCTTTTTTTTTCTTGGGCGATTAGAATCTAAATAATGTTTTGTTCAGGAAAAAATCGTAAATGCTCGACATTTTCTTCCATGAAACCGAATTTGAAAAAAATCCGTTTTCCAGAAAACATTTCGGCATTCTTCTTGGTACTTTCTACTTTACTTCTTCTTCAGATTTTTCCTTGTACTACCTGAAATCCGCACTATGCAAAGATAAGAGTGGGGGTACGTGAAATATTGTATTTATTTAAAGAGCGGCGGAAGGAAACTCGGACGTTTGAGTAACCCACGCTCGAATTGCATTATTCTTCCGTTTGCATATAAGCGGACAATTGTTATCTTATCGCTTGTAGGAAGAGACCCAGTAGCATTTCCTTTTCGTCTAAAACTATTGATCTTGACCTAATTAACTTAGCCTCGAAGCCTGTTAGCTGGTTACGGCCTCAGGCTAGGGGGTCACCATTCTCGCGCCCTTGACACCGCCAGAAACGCATAACCAGTCCATGCACTTACAGCACCGCCCACGTAATTTCATTCCGTCGGCCCTCCCTATCGAAAGCTGAGTAAACGTTTTCCTCTCGTCGAATATTCATATTTTCCCATCGCATCTTTGAAAATCACCCCCGATCTGTGCTTCGAGCTAAGGCAACGAGCTGCATGTAATTACTTGAAACGGAATGTAATTTGAAAAAAAAAAATTAAGTAAAAATTTTTATTTACCTATTGAAATAAATTCAAAACTCGGTTCTAATCGGTTCAACGGAGTCAAAGGAATTGAATTATTCGCGCGGATAAAATTTCGTCCTCGCTCGAACGTGCGATAAAATTCGGCGAGCTCGATCGGAAGCGAAATCCGCCTAATTAGCCAGCGGCGAAACGCTCTACAAAAACAACCGTGCGATTCATTATTCAAGACCCTCGCAAGGGGTGGATTTTGAGTCGTGAAACCACTTCCCTTCGGAGTCAAGACGCAAACATAAAAGAATGTAAATCGAAAGAATGAGAAGCGTTGAAAAAAATCGCATAGGGAGGGTCAGGTTTGAAAAAGCTGAATTCAACGAGAAGTAAGGCTCGAATCTTGGCATTTTCCTTTCAAGAATTTTATCCTTGTCTTAACGAAGCGATGTATTGTGCCCTGGCTGAGATTTTCCCTACGCAATTAGGACAACGCGTTCATCTAATTATAGCTCTCTTAGAATGACGAAAAACTGCCGTAACAACGTGCAATTTTTATTATTATATTTTTTTTTAATTTACGGTAGTGGAAGGAGAACTACACACGCAAGCGTATTTTCGTTGAAAAGATTTTAATTGAGCATTAAATGATCAATAAATAACGTGGTTTTGAAAACCAAATAATTTTCTTCGTTTCTTCTTCGTCTTTCTGAAGGAATTTTATTAAAACATTTGAAAGAGAAGTAGACAGAAATATTAATATTATTTACCTAAATATTATTCACTATTCTCGGGTTTAACCTATTAGATCAGTTTATGAAAACATTGTGCAAATTCAAACAGGCCGCTGTTCAATCCCTAAATTAGAAGAAAAATCGCATTCTAACTTAGGATACGCAGTTTTAGAAATGCAAGTCTCCAAGTAGCACGAATCGTTAGAGATGAATTTTCATCAGTAACGTCGACATTTCCTTTGCAATTACCCCACCTGTCACTTCATATGTGAATCATTGCTACTGTATAGTAATGTAGAATGAATAGTCTATATCTAGAGTGAACTGTTAGGCGACAAAGACATCCAGACCAGCGTGCAGCACGCGATATTCCATCCAGCCTCATGAGATCCACCTTTCGACCGACTTGTGTCGTGTAATGTTAAATAAACACATAAGTATCAATTATACCAAGTTCGAACCGGTGAAAAAAATCCTCGATCGCGACTTATGGAGTAACAAGGGAAGTGTAATTGTGTGTGAACTGGGGAACCATATGTGAGCTCTTGGGACCTTGCCGAGATGAATCGCTCTGCCCGTACCGTTTCGACTGAGGCCCTAGGGAACGACAGTTACCGGTGTGCTCGCCATATGACGCTTGAACCATTTCATCTTTTCACTTTCCATTCTTCATTCTCTTGGAAGAGATCGTAATAGAGAATTTTTTCCCCTCATACTTCTTTCTCTACATTGACAAAAGATCTGGGTTAGCGAGCGACGAAAGTTTCCCTTCCGTAGTAACAAGTATGCGTGTATCGCACGTGAACGAGACAACAGATTGGGTTGTTAGTTGGGTTAGGAAGTACTATTTTTTCCTCTTCAGTTTGGTCGAAGAAACTGAAGAAAAAATAAAGAAAGTAAGAAAACGGTCCATACTTTTGCCCAGAACCCTTCAGAGTTTTATATTTTGATATTTTGATGCGTTCAGTACGAGTTCGAAGTTGGATGAACCCGTGCATTTTAGAGAGCATTTTCCCTGTTTCCTTTTTTTTTTTTTTTGTCAAGAACAACCTCTTCGCTTTTTTCTTTTGCCACTTTGGGCGAAATCCGTACAAATATTGTTAGCACGCTGTAACTTGGAAACGGCAGTTCCAATCGAAAAATTTCATGAAATGAAAGTGGTTCAGAACTCAATTTTACGTCGGTAAATCACCTGGAAACCACCGGAAAAATTAGGCACTTAATATTATACAAATGAAATCGCGAAAATAACGCGGTCGCAGAGCGTGAAAAACCACGTTTACGATAATTGTTGCCTGTAGCATGGAAAGTGCTTGGCCTAAAAAAAAAAAAAAAAACCGAATTATCTCTTTTTCGGACGTAGATAGTGTATGCGATTTCTATTTAAAATGCTTTTTAAGGTATATTTTTGTTTGTACGAAACTCGAAAACTTTTGATCCGATATGGAAATAAATCAAAAATCGTTTGAAAACTTGTTGAATTTCCTATAACAATCATCGAATGACGTGTTTCTAAATATCAAGCAAAAAGCAAAAATTAGCAATAATTAAAAATTAAATACGTTATTTTCGTCGTCTCCTTTTTTTCTTCTTTTTGTGGGGATTTTACTTGAATAGGTCAGTCTAAAGTTGGTGGGAAATTATCAAGAAAGCGGCCAACCCGAACAGCGACTTGAACAAGTCGGCAACACTCGGCGACAACTTTCTCTCTTGCGATTCCTGAGTCGTGCAGCTGTTGCCATTTTGAACAGTTGTAGTTTTCGATGTCCGCCCGGTACAAACGGATATCCAGTCCTTGGCGCCTTTCCTAACTCGATTCGATGACAAAAACTTGCTCGCCATTCGTCTACTCGGATGAGAAAGGTAACGCGATCCATTTCAACTCGGCGTGCAAAAAATGAACTACGAAGCGCGGCCATTTGTGTTTCGAGGTTGACAAATAATTAAACGTAACGCGATAGCGTCTGTATTTGGAGTTTTTAGAAATTGCCGTTCGTGCTACCGGATTGTCGACATCGATTCAGTGATCAATTTACATGTATACTCTATCGCTAGTCTAATTCACATGAAAGCCAACGTACACCTGTTTGGATGTTTCTCTAGCTTCTCATCAAAAATGGCTATTTAACTAGTTTAACTATTAATAATGCGATGCAAATTTTCTAACTTCGTAATATTAATAATCTAGAAGTTTAGGGCTTCTTATTACATTTCGTCCTAAGGGTGTCAGAAAGGCGAAAATAGTTCTCAACGAACTATCACGCGACGATTCATTTTTAGCGAATTTTTGCCGAAAATTATGCTATTGTGCTCGTTCCGAATAACAGACCATCAAACTTCGACCCGAAAATACCTAAAAAAAAATCGCTTTTATTTATCAATGAATATATATTTCTTCGGACAATAATTGCCATAATTTTCAACATACAATTATAATTGTTGTAGATCATTTTTTTTAGCAGAAAAATCTTTTTTGTCAAAAATAATTACTAATTACTAGTAGTAGTAGTTCAGAATTAGGAGCAAAGTGAGGTGCTCAAATTTGACCTTCAACTTGCCGAAAAAAATCAATAAACCACTTGATATAAAATTGCATTTGGGGAAATATACGTATTTTTCACGCTTATCGAATGAGCGAATTAACGAAGTCGCTAACTCAACGGTTCTTTATGACAGTAGGAATTGTATTTTTTCAAAATATTTCACAATCGCACTCTCTATTAAGCTGAACACTTTTCAGATTAAAGATTTCGAAAACCAATCCATTGAAACGATGGCGTGAAAGAAAGTTGCGTTTCGTATCTAATCTTCACCAACAAAGATGGAAGGGTTTTATCGAAGATCCATTCAAGGATGACAAGCCGCCCCACGCGTAATCACGATTTCCGTCAACTCGTGGGTGTATTTTATTTCGTAGTTTCTCTGCCCTGAGTTCTTAATGCAACTTGACATTTTAAGTTCCGTATAGGTTGATGTCGGAATTCTTACTCGATGTATAAACGTGCTTATTTTTACTTCCATGTAGGAAATTCGGAAGTAGTGCGATCGACCGAAAAATAGAATTCGGTTCGGAGTTGAATTTGGAGGAAATTGCAGTTGCAAATTCCGAGAAAAACTTTATGAAAAAGTGTTTGTCTGTGGTAAAAAATGACCAAAATCGTCATATATCCGTGAGAAATGAATGAAACTCGATGACATTTTGGGAGAATGTTCTCCCAGTAATTATGAGAAATTAGCCGTTTCCGGATTTTCGATAGCACGCAGTACTTTCGAGATATAACCGTATAAGAGGCTATAAGAGTAAATATTTTTCCACGTTAGAGGTGTTAAAATGTTCTTTATGGCGAGCACATAATTGTTGATTTTTAGTATATTTGGTCACACACCGTAGCTCCACGTTATGATCCTTTTTAACGATTTCCCTCCTGTGCGTATAGTCTCTATGGTCTTGAAATTTTGGGACGGCGATTGGAAGTAATCCGATTTTTATCACGTGGGTCACATACAGTACTTCCTTTTAATATACGAATATTGATTTTTTTACAGCAAATATGATTATATTTAAGAAGCCGTGGAACTTGAAATGTTTCTTTAAGTCGGCTGAATGTCGTTTGATTTTTATTATTGGTGTCGCACACCGTACTTCCTCGTAATTCATATTTTCAGTTATTTTATTTGTGCGGTTTTGCATATTTGGGTCTCCTTGCTATGAAAATGACCGCACTTCCGCTATATGCGGTTTATTGACTATTTCGATTTTTACAGGCCACGAAAAAATCAATATCTTCGACGCGAGGTTCATAGAAATTATCCCATTTTACAAAACTTGGCTTGTATTGTTATCTTAGGCTCACATACTGCACTTCCACATTATTACCCGAATTCGTGCGTAAAAACGCTCGAATTTCAAAATCGAAAATTCCCCTTTACATCGGGTATCGATGGTTTTTCGTCTTTCGGGCAAGTTCAAGGTCAAAATTGAATACCACCTTCTGCTTCCATCTTTCATCTTATTCATAATTATTATTATCTGCCCGACGAACTCGTAATCACTTACTTACAGTACGTAATTTCTAATGGTTTCGACGTCAGCGGGAAATTAAATGTTATTTCGAGAATATCGAGGTCATTTTCTCGGACGAAAATGTCCAATTAGAATTGCATGCCTAGGAAGGACGATTAATTGCCGTACTTAAGTTATTTACCTACCCCGCGGTGTATTCATAAATACCGTATGTTGTCGAATGGCAACGTTTATTGGACGGACGTATGCTCGGACAACTAATTCGAGTTGATGGGTGGAAATTCTCAAATGGCAGTAAGAACAATCAACCCGTCGGATGTTTTGTCTACTTTTTAATCCTACTTCTATATTATTATTGTGCTTATATTTTAATGCAACTTTGTGCAAATATTGTATGAGGAATGTGGGAGTGTTAAGATATCAAAATCTGACGGCAGTTATGTCGGAACGTATTCACTTACGACGTGATTATTATTGACACTTTTCAGTTTTATTTGTATAGATGTGAATTACGAATGATTAAGAATTGCTTTTCATCGGAATAATGGCTCGAAAGACTGTCAAATTACAGCCCAAGCCTGAAACACCGAGCATTATGGACTTCGGTAAACGAGGAGGTTTTCTTCACAACAAACAGCTACTATACCTAGTCTGGTGTGAGTCATCATCTTAGATGCGCCCCTACTCCTTCCCATCTTCCATCAGGTTCTTGTTCAGAATGGCTCCTAGCCTTCGGACTCAAGGACTAATAGGTTGGGCCTAGCTTTCGGCCACGATGGCGGATTCGTTTGCTCGACCGGCTAGGCCCAATATCCCCCACTCGTTGGACGGACTCCGAAAAAATCCGCCGGCCCTCAGGCGCCATCGTTGGCCAACTATTTTTCCCATCATTCTCGTAGTTGAATCCAACTTATTGAAAATATTATGATCTCGGTAGTTACGCTTAAACTAAGTACTAGTGCTATTACGAAAACCGTAATTTTTCTCTGCGTTGACCTTTCTACTTCGGATAGGAATTTATGGAATTCGCGGACATTTTCACAAACCCCTCGCTAAAAGGTATAAAGTTGAATTCGAGGGAATTCAGCGGCGGATACTATTAGCTGAATGTTAACGGCTCTTAGGTATTTGACATTTTGCTGTACATTCTAGTAAAAAGTTCGTATATTTGGGTAAACTAACGGGGAATAATTAGCCGCGGTAAACTTTGGCGATTTCGAAACTGAAGTTGTGCGAGTTTATCTAAATTTATCTCAATTAGTGGCCGATGCCTTGGTCATGGATGAAAAGAGCGATGAATAATTACGGCGAGATTAGTTTAGATAAAAAGCGATTCCAAAAATCTCAACAATTGTCCGAATTTAGCTAGGAGTACCTAACTGAGCGTGGATCAACAAATTCTAATCATGCTTTCGGAGCGAATTTTCGAAGTGTACAGAGGGGTAAAGAAAGATGTTTAAAGCCCCATAAATGCTCGAGTAATATCATATTATTATGTTCTTTTCCGTTTCAAATATCTTCGTGAAAACTCAAACACCGTTTAAGCTAGCGTCTCCGTCCGTTCGTTCATTCAATGCAAAATACGTATATTTCCCCAAACGCAATTTTATTTCTGGTTTAGGTGGTTATCCGATTTTTTCGCATGTTGAAGGTCAAATTTGAACACCACCATGTGCTCCTAGTGCTGCTCCTGATTGTTTTTTCCATAGTAAGGATTTTTCTGCAAAAATCATATTTTGCGGCTGTGACTAAAATTTCACAATTAAAATGAGTACGGCAATTATCATCCGAAGTGACAAAATTATATTTTACCTGAGACGTGAGAGGGATTTTTGATTTGTTTTTTGGTCGAGATTCGATGGTCGATTTTTTTTAACGAACCAAATATTATCATTTTTGGCCAACATTTCCTAAAATCGAACCATTGCGTGATTATCATTTAAGTTGATGTTCGTAAAACCTACAGACTCAGCAATGGCTCCATTCGATTCGGCGTAAAATATACTCCTCGCTCCTAATCGCTCCTAGTTTTGCCAAAAAGGATTTCTTTGAAAAAAAAAATGTTATGACAAGAACGATATATCGGAAGTGATATAAATGTATACGTACAATTTTTCCCTAGAGTTCGATTCTCTCATGCGTGAAATTATTTTAAATGTGTTTTCGTGTCGAAATTCGACGGTAGATTTTTCTAAAAAGAACCAAATAACATCATTTTCTGCGCAATCGGAAAAAAGAACCGATTGAATTTTTATTTTTTCAATCGCCCCACAGAATTTTTGTAGGTACTTCAACAGGCAAAATCTACTGTGAGCTTTTCGGGCGATAGGAATTGAGACGAGAGACTCGCCACGAAAATGTCAAGACTGCCGAAAATCGAACACGCAATCTTAAACACGTCCAGATGACAAGCGCGAACTCGGGTAATTTTCGTCTGTTTCCGGCTCGATTTGGCCATACCAGACGCTCATTCAATGACTATCGTTGCGAAGAGTTGGCGAAACATTGCGTGGTGTCGGTATTAAATGTGCGAAAATTAATGCCAGTTATTCGGCCAACGCATCCGGTAGTTTTGACGGAGTTGAAGGTCTCGAGGCAATTTCGTCCGTCTACACAAAGGGACGGCAACACTTGGTCGCAGTGTCTTCTAAAACGCTTAACCTTCACGTGCACTTGATCGAGTACTTCCATCGACCTTGTCTTTTGATTGGTTCCTTCTTTTTTATCGGAAAGCTTATTTGGAGAAAATATAAGAAAGATTTACGGAGAAAAGAAATCAAAGTATTTTCGGCGTCAAATGCGTTAACCACGTTGTGCAATGTTCAAATGGATAATAAAAAAACTTTCAAGTCTACAACGGGACAAAAAAACGCTCCAAGGCGAAGAAACAATTAGAGTATAAATCTCGTTGAATTCGAAGAAAAATTGAATGATTCCAATTAATTAACTGGCTTCATGTCCATTTAGTTTTTTTCCAGTTAAAATAACCGCATGTTGACCCCGTGTGAAGATGAGCAATTTTGGTACACTATTTATCGTTACAATTTATTTATTGTTTTATATCTCAGCTAAAAGTTATTTTCGTGTTCTCTGCTCAGGTCTGGAGAGGGTCGCCGAAGAACTGATGGGACGGAGGTCATGGGCCAGCTACCAGGACACGATGGTCGGCCAAGAATGTAGGACTACTGAGCCAATATGCCCTTCCCACACGGTCAGTGAAAATAAAAAAGTAAGCGAGGCCATTTCTGTATTTCGATTAATTATTCAATAATATTAGTTTATTATTCAATAATGAACCATTGTAATCGCCCAAGAAAAATTTTTTCACGGTCAACACTTTTCTGACAGAATAATAGAAGCTAAATTCTTGAAATTTTCACCAAAGATCAATCTTTGCCAGACAATGGCTCAATTCTTTAACCAAATCGCTACCTCAATTTTAAAGGCATTTTCAGGGGTTTGAGAGGGAGAAAATTCGTATTTTCCATCGTCATTCAGAAAACGGTATACCTGGTATCAATTTTAATAGATTTTTGGACACTGAATCGAATGAGCCCATCGCGGGGTCGATAGCTTTATTGGTTCTCGAGTTATCGCAGCTTTTATGTAGTATTTGGGAGATTTTCATTTCCACGTTTATTTACGGGTTCCCTTGAAATCATCTCATTACAAGAAACTTGTCCTATATCGTTAGGCTCACACACAGTACTTCCGGGTTGTTAACCTGCTATCGCGTATTTCGTTTTTGGGTCTTCTGACTAGTTTTTCAGAGACTATATTGTATTTTATTAACGTGGCGGCTTTGGAATGATTTTTTTTTAAAATTTTATAATTGATTATACCTTTTACCCGATACAAACGCTGATGTACTGTGTGATCTATGGACACCATTGTTTCGATTTCGTTGGCCGCCCCTCATCAATGATCTCTGTATCACGAATCCTGAGTTCAGCCTTCAAATCGATAATAGGTGGTAACGTTGACCGCTAATTGTTGCATAGTACTCTCCTTAAACTTGGCCACAATCTCTCTAATTCCTTCTTTGTGCTGCAAGCTGGCAACATCGCTATTTTTCGTACCCGCCTAATTTCGCGTCCGCCAGTCATTGATCGTTCAGCTCTTTGTTTTTTTTTTCTTCGCTCAAGTCAGTTTTATCTTGTTTAGCTGTGGCTATCTGCTGAGTATCGAGACACATCCCATCTCCCACCGACCATCATTTTCTCAATGCTCAACCTTTACCCAGTCAATGAATTAGGGCACGGTTATTTTGCTTGAGTGGTGACAAATTAAAAGTACGTGCTATGATTGTCGAGGAGAGATTTGACGATACTATTGGCCGCTGATAGCCCGGCCGATAGGAATGTCCTTTCGTTTCCTTCCTAGTCGAGCAGCGCTAATTAAGCGAATGAATTATTCAACCGTAAGTGGCACAAGTGAACAATTTTATTTGAGAGGATGTAATGATTTGGAAACCGATTTCTCTTCTAGAAAAGAGACTTATAGTCCAAGATTCGAATAATAAAATGGCCTAGAACGTTCTCTTGGTAATCCTTCTTTCGAGCATTGCAACTAGCGAATTTCTACGACTTTGTTCGCTTAATTATGGGTAACCTTCGTTGAACAATGCGAACTGTTGAAAGAAGGCCGCTGAATTATTCACTCGGCATAAGCCATTCATGTATGTGGATAGATTAAAATATTCTCTAAGGTCGTACTAGTTGTGAAAATTTATGAGTTCGTATCTATTCGGGTTTGATTTTTTTCCGAAGGTTCTAGACAACCGGATTGATGTCCGATTCTATTTCGTTCCAGCGGAAAGACATTGTGTTTTTGTTACAATAATTGGCCGTAGGATCCGATGGAAATTGAGGAAAGTTGAGTATGACGTATTTGATGTTTTTATTTAATTATTTTTTTAACTGATTATTTTTGGCCGATTTACTTATGTGATATATTATCTCACTAGCTAGGATTTAGTTCCATCTGCTTACATTCTTTCTTCTCTAAAAAAGCCTTTCTTAAGTGATGGAATAAGACTAATTTTAGCAATATAAGTAATTTAAAAATCAGTGGAATGAGTTGGATATCTTTTTTATGAGTGGGGGATATTTTGCAGTGGGATATTCGGATTCTGCATGACTTGAAACGTAAAACATCAAACTTTGAAGGGGGGCTTCGAATTTTCTTTCTCGTGCGATTACAATGGCTTATTAATGAATAATAAACCAATTTTATTGAATAATAAACCAATTTTATTGAGTAATAAACCAAAAAGTGGAAAATATGGAGAAATAATCCGAGTCGGTTCCTCTTCAACATTACCTAACACGCTTTCAAATCGAAAGCGACCGTTCGGTGCAGATAATTTTGATAGGCGTTCCAGTCGATCAAATTCAATAACCCGCCTCTAGAAAATGGCGCGTCTTTTAAGCTAGATTTTCAGTTCAACAACCGGCAATAGCTGGCTGTGGTGAATCGAAGGAAACTTCGTTGTGCACGCTAAACAGTTGCATTTGGTCACCCGAGCGCAAGTGCATCTTGTTTATCGTGAGAAGTGAAGCGTTCTATGACAAACTCCATCTAGCCCTCTTATTCCAAGTTCAATCACCTCAAAGCCGTTCGACTATATCTCGTCTCTTATTGGCCTCTCGTTTTTTTCATTACTATCAACTTTCGTGCGAGGGGGATCTTTTGCAGATGTCGACGATGCGCTCGAGTTGCATGAAACCTAATGCGCCTGCAGAATCCGCCTAAGCCAAGGAACTATTTTAATATTTTCGCGCCAAAGGCGTTCACCCTTCAAAAAGTCATACTCCGATTTCTGTTGATTGAATCGGATGTTCCAAGATCTTCCATAGTCTCGCAATGTTGTAATCTGAGAGTGGATTTTTTTTGCTTAACGATCCTGCTGCGGTGGTTTAAATCTTAATATTAGGCGTAGAAGCGTCACGACTTCCCTTATTTGGATCGCTGAGTCGATTCATTCCAGAAACGAGAGCTATGTAAACAGAGCGTTGACGTCGGGATGAGATCTTCCCTCGTTCGGCGCCGGTTTCACGTTTTTTTCGTTTAATCCCGCTATCGCGCACCATTTCGAAGGGTATGTAATCCGCGAAAAAATTCCAACTCTCGGATAAGTGTTAGACTACTATATTTCAATTCAAAGCGGTCAAAAAAAAAAAAGAAATTAAAAAAATAAAATAATAAAAAATAAATAAAACCAAATAAAATTAATGCTACGAAAGTTGCTATGAAATAAGATTTTGCAATTTCCTTAGTTACGTCTTTCTCTATCTGTGACCAAGATTTTTCGAAATATTAGAACAAAACTTTTCTCTTTCTTCATTCTCAATCAATTAATTTTTTAAAATATAGTAATTTATATTTTAAAAAAGATGTAACTAAGAAAATTGCAAAATCTTATTTCATAGCAACTTTCGTAGCATTAATTTTATTTGGTTTTATTTATTTTATTTATTTTCTATTATTTTTTTATTTTTATTACTTTTTTTACCGCTAGTTTATTATTATTCAATGATAAACCATTGTAATCGCCCAAGAAAAACACTTTTCCGGCCAAACTATCATAGCTAAATTCTTGAAATGTTCACCAAAAATCAATCTCGGTCCTACGACGGCCCAATTCTTGAACCAGAATGCTAGCTCAATTATAAGGGTATTTTTAGGGGGTTTTGAGGGGGAGAAAATTCATATTTTCCAGGGTTTTTCAGACAAATGTGTATTTGGTATCAAATCGTATAGATTTTTGGACGCTGAATCGATATCTTTATTGGTTCTCGAGTTATCGCAGATTTTGTGCCGAATTTGGGACATTTTCAGAAATTTGACATGAAGGAGCAATAAGTTAAGCTTTTAGTTTGGAAATTAGGAAAAATAAAAATGATTAAAATTACAATAGTTGCTGCGGAATTTTCCCCTGTAGACGCCATCTGTTGTTCGATGGAAACGTTCGCAAATGTTCGGAATAATTAAAATCACAAACGGATATCCTTCTCAAATCATTATTGAAGCGAAGTAATAATAAACCGCTGTACAATCATTTGCAGCGTTTGTTTTATGCCGTTGAATAGTATTTTATTGGTGGGAAATATATGAAAATAGGCGCTCGAAAAATAATCGACCGGTCATAATATTATATCCTGTTAACACAATTGCTTTTTTTCTTCTCTAATTTCGTCCTAGTGGCTTCGAAAATAATACTATGGCGCTATCTAGGAAAGTAGGCTCTTCCCAGCTCCGAGTCTTGAAGAAGAGAGCGATAAATGTGACGCTCGTAACCGCGGGAAAATCGTAAACCGAAGAGCTGTGCGTTATACGACAGAGCGTTCAGCAAAATCAAACAGCAATCCGTCGATTTGAGATGCCGTAAAACGAGTTAGTAAGTAATCAAACCGTTGTGATGCCACGAAGGGTCCAACCAGGAAGGTGATTCGAACGTGTTTACTCGTGTCTTGTACGAAGATAAGCGATCTCGGATAAGGAGCTGATTTTAATGTGCGACTACGAATCCAATGCAATTACAAGCGATGAAGTTATTTAGTCCGAGGCGCTCGTTTAAACACAAGTTTCGCCACTGGGATATAATAATTCGAATAATTATGAACGTAATTTATTCACTAAGGCAAATTTGCAGGCAAAGTCCCAAAACATGTGGAAAAGTTACTAATAATATTGAATTGCCTAAGCCAACTAATTTTCCAACTCCACCCGTCATTTGATGTTTGACGTGAAGTTTTTTAGAAACGTAATGTTTACGGGGATAAAACTTCAGAGAAAATTGTTCATCTCTGCGTTCGCTAGGCTACTCTTAAGATCCAGTTTTATGAATGGAGGATCTCAGATTAAACCCGCAAGATAGTCCTGTAGTTTATCATCTTTCATCAAGGTAGCTGCAGCGTTTATTATAAAAATGAAAAGGTTCGGCTTATAAGAAACAGATACGTTGAAAAATTTCGCATGTAAAACACATTAAAAATAAAAATGAATCTACAAGTAAAGAACAAATAAAAAAAATTTATGATTAAAATTAAGCAAAGAAAAACTTTTAAATTAAATTAACATCATACTCCACCAATAGGTTAATTCTCAGCTCACTTTTGAAACCCACTCAAACTTTCAATTTCTTTAAGGTTAGTGTCCCATTCATAATAAATTTTGGAACGACCGAATCCAGCAGTCTTCTGACGGTATACATAAAAGTTTCTCAGCATTTCTCGTATTAAGTTCGTGGATGTCAATCATAAGTAATATCTGTTGGAACAAATAAACAGGTTTTTCTGTTTCCAGTACTTTCCTCACCATGATGCATAATTATATTCTTTTCGCTCCTTTATTTTTAGCCATTTCAGATCCCTATAATACGAGGTCATGTAAATATTTTCTCCTGATATGATATTTAGAATATAGAATATTTATTTAAATATGATAGACTATTTTTTTTTAATACTTCGTCATAAAATAAGCGTCAAATTTTTTCTCCCTCTAGGTGAGCGGCGATATTAGCGGGGAGCGAAGCGGGAGCAGTAGTCCTGGGGGCTGTGGAGGGGGCGGCGGTGGTATGTCCGCAGCTTCCGCTTCCGGTTCGCCGCCGCCCCCGCTTGGCCTAGGAGGGCCGCCTTCTCTGCCCTGGTACGTTCGCCCTCAGCCACCTGTTCCGCTGTCCGCCCCCGACTCGCCGCCCCTCGACCACGACCAACCGCTCGACCTTAGCGCCAAGGCTGCCACCCCCGTCATCGCAGCTCCACTCAAAGTCCCAAGCCCGAATAAGCATATTTTCAAGTAAGTATCCGAACGGATCCGATTGGCACGTGATTGAAAATTATTATTTTCATTATGCATGTACATTAGCCCGTCCGTGCATGCGTCTGTGCATTAAGTTCAAAGTTCTTTCTTCATTTGCTGCTTCATTTTTTATCGAAATCCGATCTCCTACATGAGATGAAATGAGTCAGGAACATGATTTTCGTAGCGAATTATCAGTCGGGCCCGAATTCCCCCTCCCCTCAAAATCCTCCAAAAATATCTTAAAAAATGAGGTAGTAATTTAGCTAATGATTTGAGCCATTGTCGGGCCAAGATTGATCTTGAGTGAGAATCTCAAGAATTTAGCTTTCATAGTTTCGTCAGAAAAGTGTTGACGGACAGATTTATTTTTTTGGATATTCGGATTCTACATTTCTTGAAACGTATAACTTCAAATTCGTTCTATGCTCGTTTGAATGTTCATTGCGCGCTCTTTCTAGCTGGGAGGGCATTTTACTTTAAATTTGGTTGCAGAGAAAAATAAAAATATTCGAATCTACTATTTTAGCCGAGGAATTTGCATTTATAGTATCCTATATATTGTCCGGTGGGAACGTCATAATAGTTTGGGCTGTTAAATTCCAAATTGATGGTCTTCACAGATCACGATTGAAGCAAAGGAATATGAAACCTATGTGCGATCATTAGTAGCGTATTACGCTCCAGGGAAACGCCATTTTATGCGTTCCATTACGTTGATTTTAGATATAAATGAAAATTCGCTACTCGAAAATCATGCTGCATGACCGTTGATAGAATAGTTCGATCGAGAAAAAAAAAACGCAGAGATAAAAATTTGAAAAATTTTATGATTTGAGCTTATTATGCATGCACCGACGAGGGTGTGCAAGAGCAGCTGTAGTGAGTGTTGTAGTAGTATTGTGTTTGACGACAGGGCGAAGCCTCGTCTGAGTGCTGTGGCCGGAAGGAGGACGTATACGGAAGAAGAACTGCAAGCTGCACTTAGGGACATACAGAGTGGGAAATTGGGCACGAGGAGAGCCGCAGTCATTTACGGCATCCCGAGGTCCACGCTACGAAACAAGGTGTACAAGTTGTCCTCCTCCTCTTCCTCATCCTCCCACCATCAGGTAGGAGGAGGATTGGGACATGGAGGAGGCCGACGTGATCTGATGATGAGTCTCTGTGGTGGTGGTGTCGACGATGACGTTGACATCGATAGAGATCACCGCCACCATCTTATGATGTCCAGAGTCGATGATATGGATGATGTGGATGATATGGATGATGACAGGGACCTGTCCGAGGAGGAGCGCGAAGTGGAGAAGGCACTGATGCGACCGCTGCTCACAGCCGAGGACGTCAGCGCATCGCGCCTCGCAGTCACCGTTGGAGCCAACGCGTCCTGGCCTCCTTACCTGCAGCAGTTGCTGTCGCCGGCCGCCCTACCCGAGATCGTCAGGAATATGATGGTCGCCGAAGAACGGCTCCTTAGGAACGCGGCCAACGTCGGCGCCGCCGTTAGGCCCAGTTGCTCGACCGACAAATTGCCGACACCGACGAGCGAAGACACCGGCGTTATACTTCGAGTTCCCTCCTTCCGACCCAACAAGGACGACGTCGGGGGCGGCGGTTCACCGTTGAGTTGCGGCCCGCGAAGCGAATCGAGTTCACCCCCTACACCGGTGTCGGGGCGCCATCCCATAAGCCTTCGGGACGTAATCACGAACACGATCAACTCCAAACTCGGACCGTCGATCGACGTCGCTGTGCCGCCTCAAATTCCGTCGAGGCCTCTGTCGCAATCGCAACCTTTGGACTTCAGACGAGACGTCATGCGCAACCACAACAATAATCATTTGGAAGAGAAGAAACTCAAAAGTTCGACAGCGACGAACACGTCCGTCGGTAACAATTCGCAACAGCAATCGTCGTCCGGGAAAGGGACTCGACCGAAACGGGGTAAATATAGAAATTACGATAGGGACAGTTTAGTCGAGGCTGTTCGAGCCGTACAACGTGGAGAGATGAGTGTACACAGGGCAGGTTCCTATTACGGTGTACCTCATTCGACGCTAGAATACAAAGTCAAAGAGCGGCATCTGATGCGACCGCGCAAGCGCGAGCCCAAGCCTCAACATCACGTCACTGGCGGAAACGACAGCGGCCCCGAAATCAAGCGAAAAGAATCGCCGAGCGACGTCACGGGAGTTACACGGCCGCCTCCGCGACTTCAGCGGTTTACGCCACCTTTGCCGCCCCCGGGGGCCACGAACGGTCTCAAGGTCCCGACAGCCTTCGAGCATCCGTCACCCTTGCCGGCGTATCCGCCGGCGTTGCCGTTTCCTTTCTGGCCGGGAGCGCCTTTCCCCACCCTTGCCGGCCTCGACTATGCAACATCGCGCGAACTTTTCGCCTCGCAGATGATCCAAAGATTGCAAGAGCAGGACGCCAACGTGTCGCGACAGTCGGCGGTGTCGTTAGGGCGGACGACGCGCGAGCTTGCCGAAAGTTTGTACGACGGCTCGGGAGAGGAGGGAAACTTCCTGGATAGCGTCATACGTTCGAGCCTCGAAGGCGGCGTTTCCTCGGCAAAAGTCCCGTGCAGCGGCACCAACGGCAAAGCGCTGCTTGAATCGCTTTGCCGCAGCGGCCAGGCCCTCTCGTCCGAAAAGGCGACCGAGACGTCCGCTCCGACGGCGACGTCGCCGAAAGTTACGCCACCGACGATCGACGTTTCAAAAACGTCCCCGCCGCCCCCGCCATCTTTACAGTCGAGATCTCCACCCCCGTCGAGCTCTGCCGCCTCCGAACGGCCCCCAAGTGCCTCCTCCACCGATGCCACTCAATGCTGAGATACCCGACCCGTCCCCGATAACGACCCATCCTACTTCCCTTACTCCCAATTCACACTCACCCTGTCTTTTCTCCGGTTTTGAAGGAATCCGATTCGAAAATTAATATTCCCTAGTTTCAAGCTAAATTGAATTACGACTATAGAGATTTGGATTACAGTCGTTAAATCGAAGTGGTTTGAATTATATTCGGCGTGGGGTTGAAAAAATTGCTCTAATGAAGGAAAACCATTCAATACTTGACCATAGTCGCTCCAGTTTATTTATTTATTTTAACATTACACGGGAGTAAAATCCGTTTTCATAATTTCGAATACATATTACAATTTTACATTAGCTCCCTCTTTTATTTCCATATTCCGCGCGTTAAATTTTCTTTTTCGCAAAAAAAATATAATAAATTTTTAGTAACTACTAATGATCGGTTCTAAAATCTCGAGATTGGTAGTAGAATTGCATTTCAGGCGAAAACTTGTGCGCCCTCGTTTTCGAATTTTCCCTGTCGACCTGGGATAGAATTGTTTTCAAGCTTCAGCAACCATTCAATTCGCAATCTCAACTCATTATTGAAACCTCTTCGTTAAATAAATTAATTTTATTGCGTTTTATTGCATTTCAAATGGAATAAATTTTTCGATTATTTTTTCTTCGATCATTTCCCCGTTTTAACGTTATTCGTTGGATTTCCTTCGAAATCTGGGAAAAGCTATTATCCCTCTCCTGAACTTCCCCGCCAACAGCCTGTTCACTCGTTCATCACTTCGCGTATCGTTGCCTCTTCACATCCACTCGTCAAAATCTTCATCCTTTGGTGCTTCTACGTATTTGTAATGTGCAAGAAAAATTCGTTAGTAGCTTGAAAGCTTTTAAAGTTCTAGTCTTTAAAAAATTCTGTACAAAATCGATTTTTTTTTAGTAATATAATTACTAAAACAAAAAAGAAACAAATGTTTTTTCGTTTCTTTTTTTCTCCTGACTACTTTTTTCTGATGTAAATAACGCAATCAAATTGATTTTTAAACATTTACTTCTTAATAAAATTAAAAAAAAAAATGTTCGCTTGTGAAATTATAAATTTAGCGTCGCCATTTCGGCGGAATATGAAGAAAAGCCCGAACGTTGTCTGGAATTAATTAAGGAGAATCGGAAATATGAATTTCCGTCGTTTCGTTATCGTGTACTGATCTAAATGTTCGTTAAATATTAATTGATAAACAGTTTAGTTTGTAAAAAAGAGATAAGTTTCTGCCCGTTGTTATTCCTTTTCAGTTGAGTTGGTGGCGTGTTGGCCGTCGAGATTAAATATTGAATTGCAATCACGCCCACATGGAGCGAATTTCCTTCAGAACATCATTATTCTCTAAATTATCCTTCGAATATCAACTTACTCGAGCCGTGTGACTAATTTATCGAAAATCGGGCGATTTCATAATTGTTTCAACCATTGAACGTCGATTCGTATCGTTCGGCCGAATGCCATCAACTGTTGCGATTCGTGGGGAAAATTTTGCGTTTACTGTCACAGAAATACACGATCTAGCTGTAAGTATCAATGTCAAGAATGCAATAGGTTCGTTAGATTTCCGATTGAGCGGTCGACTGATGGAAAATAATTGTGTTCAGTTCGGCCTTAAATTCTGAAACAACTTTGTAAAAATTTAGCATTTTACTAAGAGACGGAGGAAAAAAATGTTCAACTTGCCATATCAAATGAAGAAACAATTCCCCGGTGTTCATCTTTTTGACAATTGAATGTCAAACGCTCGTTAGAAGAAAAAAAAAATACTTTTTGCAACATCCAATTATAAATTGAAAAATGCAGTCCATTTTTTCTAAATTGTTGCTCGTGAAATATTTTTCTGACAATTGAAAAGAAGAAAACAAACATTTTTTGGCTACTTACGGAGAGAAGATGTATCGTTATCAATTGATAAAATAAAAAACTCGTCGTTAATTATTGTAGTTGAAAAGCTGTACTTTTTAGAACGTCCTTAGCTTCTTTGATTCCGCGCATAGATTTTTTTATCGAGAAAAAAAATGAGAGAAACGTTCGAAAGAGAAATTCATTGGTATTCGTGATATGGAAAGTAGTTCTACTCACTTCTGAATAAAATTTAGATTGTATAGAAATTCATTGATCGTGGTTATTGTGGGGCAACATGATTTCGTTCATTCTTAAGTAAAATTAGGGTACTGTTGATACGAATATTACACTTATTCATTGTTCGATGTTTTTTGAGAGAAAAAAATAATAAAAACCTACCTAATGGAAAAAAACATGCAAAATATTTTACAAAAATATTATGTACGTGTATTGGAAAAAAAATTTATGACTATTTGAAGGATTTAAAAATCAATCGGTGTTCCAAAAAATGTTACCTATCTGTGTTCAGTGTGCATGCGTTTAGATGACTACCTATTTTAAAACGACTGTTTCGAATTTTTTATTGTTTCTCTCCGAACTGTACGCGGCGAAAAATAATCGTTCAAAGAGCATTGGAAACGCTCTATAAGAATAAAATCCGATCGATCGGCCTTTTTCTATAGTATTTAATTTTATTTCTGTGCACGCGTTGGAAATACACGAGGGATTTTCAATTGCTAAGGTAATAATTATTTTGAACAAAATTTTTTTCAGGTATTTTATAATTTTCATTTTTTGAATGTTTTCCCTTCCGATTCTCTCAATTTTTCAATTGTTTTTCGTTATAGGTTATTTTCGTCACTAGTCGGTTCGTTAGTTATCCTCGTTTATGGTTTATTTTTCCCCGTTACACGTTAGGTTTTCATTTCTTGAAATTTTCGGTTTTTTCAACCAAATTTTTTATTTTCATTTTCCTTTAAATCAAAATGATTCTGGCACTGCTCGTCTTATATTTTCTCTCTGGTTAACGATGCGTTCCTCCGTTTTCGATTTTATTTTCAAATGTTACTCTGCACCCAATTTTTTCTCTCTTTTTTTTAATTTCTGCACACTTTTCGAACTATATCGAACTTATTTTAACGAAGAATTGTTTCTAGAATTCATCTCTGAATACTGTCTACTTGTAACGACCACCACCCGAATTTTTATGACATCAAAATTTTTCCTCTCAAATTATTTTTTCCGCGAAAGAAAAAACCTCGTGTATTGCGACTCTCGTGTTTGTATCACAGATTTCCTGCTCAATTTTGTATTCGTTCCGTTCTCGAACTTTCAACCAGAAAAATACTATTCCTGTACGTTCGAAAAAGTGAAATTCCATTTTTTCTCGGTTTTTTTTCTTTTTTGTATACCAATCGATTTTTTTCGCATTCGATTGATAGCGTAAGGATAGAGCGGCTTGTTTTTGAGCTCAGAACTCGGAATAAAAAGGTTTGCAAATGTTACCTAACAACGATTTTAATTTGTTGACGATAATTTCGTTGTACGTTGACTTGGTCGCATGTTGTTCGTTCTCACGAATTTTTTAATCAAAAATACTTGAATTACCCAGGCGTTCGCGAGGCATTGAATGTTTGTGCCAAACCGCAAAGCGAGTCTCATTTCCGTGTTTCATTGTTTGATTCAATTGTTGTTGTCGTTCTAATAAATTGTTAGTTAGATTGTGTAGGTATATGAAACTCTATCATTCCTTCGGCCCGCGTAGGCGGTTTTTTGAAAATGTTCCACTTTTTTGCATTTTTCTGAGTAGACCGCGATGTTTTTTGCCTCATTGAAATTTCGAAATTGCAAGTTCTCTCCCCGTTACATTGAAAAAAGAGCTCTTCTCCTTTATGCTCACTAAGTATCATTTCCCGTTGTTTTCTTTTTTTTTCCAAGGTTTGCTCAAAAGAATATCATTTATTTCCGCTCTCGCACTGAGGGGAATTTTCACAGTATACCAGTCGTAGTTTTTTCGAGTGAATTGCTGAGGTATTTTCTTTTAATTTATGAACATTTTTTCCGCTTTTAATTAGCTCCCATTTATTTCGAAAAATAGTCACAAATTAGCTTACTATACCCGAAATTCGCATTTAAAAATGTATCTTTTCTATAGCCCATAGTTGCCAAATGTACTAAAAAATATCGTAATTTTTTCATCGAGAAAATCTTTTTTATTTTTTGGAGAGCGCTCGTTCTTAAAAGCCATTGACCTAAGGCAAATTTTTCATTTTGATGAATAGTTTTCTACTAATCTTCCAAAAATTCTTATTTGGCAAGTTTAACCAGTTGTATCTGATATTGAAACATGCCTCGTCAGTTCACTTGTGAATAACCTTTTCCAACGCCCGTGAAGTTGATTGAAAATAATTTTTTATCGACTGAAATTGAACAAAATTCCATTCTCAACAGGACATTCAAATGTTTTTAATTGTTTTTTTATTGATCTAATTGTTCTAAATTCTCAAACCGTAAATCCCCTCCCTTCTTTGTCCTCTGCGGTTCTCAATTTCTGTAAAAATATTTTGTAGTTATATTTTTGTATCAAATTAGATGTGTAAGCAATCAATTGAATTTGTGTTCAGCCATACATACCTGAAAGGCTTTTTTTCTTTTCTTTTGTAATATCGTTATGTAGTTATTATTTAATTTCCGTTGTCCTTTCTCTTTTTATACTTCGTTGAATGTTTCGAGGATTCTATGTTTATAAGCGACTCGTATTTCTTTTTCATTTTGTCAGACTTAGTTTTTTAACTATTAAGAAAATAGGATAATTCGGAAAAAAACAATGACAACTTTCATCAGTTCGTTGACTCCGGCGAAAATGACGCGCAATGTCGAACGAAAACAAGATATTGTGAGCGTTTCACACGAAAACAATACGTAAGTACTGCGATATTGTAAATCCGCGTAGGAGAAAATGCCGAATATGGTGTGGAAGTATGATTCTTTACTTCGTGTACACATACGTTTATGAGCCCATTTTATAATGTTCATATAGTGAAAATAGTAAATAAACCAAAAGGTCTCCGCCTGTAGTAAGAAAATTCGACAATAGCGATGAGTTAACAAAAAATGTTTTGTAAAATCGTAAAAATCGTCGACGTTATTCAATCGATTGACGACCAGGCTGGGACCTCATCCCCTCAATATATCTTTAGAGATTTCATTTTAGCAAGAATTACGTTCAGAGATGTCCCATTGTATTTGAAAACAGTATCATAATAAACTAATAGATTATTTGCAATAGTATAATTCTCAATTATCACTTTTACACACCATAATTATTAGGGAAAATATGGAGAGAATCCGTTTCGCTGATCCTATCGTAGTATTTTTAATTAGTGTCGATACAGAACGAAAACTTTCTATCTGGACAGAAGGAAAAAAATTGCCGACTCTTCGTTGATTGTACATTTGAGAAATTACTACATTTAAGGCAGTGTTCATTGTATATTAGTGGCATTTATTATTGACCAATTCTACGGAACTAAGAATGGAATTTCATTTTGATCCTTCTCCTGAAGCTAAGACGAAATTAAAAAAAAAATATGGTTCGTTCGAAAAACAAGAAGCCCTAATGTGTAAGCAGTTAATATACATATCCATTAAAAGTGTGATATATAGCTTATAATGAATTCAAAAAGAAATAATTGTACATTAAAGACAAAAAAAAAACACGATTCGTTCTTTTTTTACATTCAGAATCGAAAGAATAAAAAAGTCGATGAAAAAATCCTGTTTTTCTACGTTTTTTCTCGTGCTACGTTCATTGTTACGTTCGGTTAACTCTCTTCTTTATGTTATCAATTTTTATTGTTAACGACAAAATGTAAGACAAGTGTGTTGCCTTTCTGTGTTGAGCCTGGCCATATTTTGAACTGGAATAATATTTTTCTATTTTTAAGAAATTGTAAAAAAGAGGAAATGAACGAACACGACTGATTGTCCAGTGTTCTTTACATGGCTTTATCATAAGAAAAATATAAAAGTGTTTTATATAAAATGGCGTCCAGTGAAATTATTTTCCCGAATATTCTTCGGCAGAGTTGACGATGTTGAATCTGGAATATAAGGTGAGTTTTAATTGTGTAAGGATTTTTTTAAAGTAAAGCAAAAAAAATAACAGTAAAAAAAATATATAGTAAATCTCGATGAGAATTCACCGATTGTTGTGATTAAAATTTTCCGATTATTGAGAGTTTAATATTTGACGCTTGTCGAAATCGTTTCTAGACTGAACATATTGATTTCAAATAGTTTATGGACCCAGCGTGCTCAATCGCTGGCGAAATTTCGTCAACGAAAAATCTCAATTTTTTCATTCAAAATTTTAAAAAATGTAACACCGATAAACTATATTTCCGATTCTCTACCTTTGGACTACTAAATTTCGAAGGCCGGTTGAAAAGTTCATTTTTCAATCGAAAGCTGTTTCCATCGCATTTCGAAAATGGCGAAACGTCGAGTGCATCACACGTGATTTCTAGAAACGTATATTGAGCGTTGAGGTGCTCAAGCTGGGGAAAATTATATGTACGGTCCATCACGACTTCTTGCAAACTAATTCGCATGCGCATATTTAGCTGGACGAGAACCATGTTCCCGAACGGCTCGAACCGACCTCGTATCCGAAGTTGAGGAATTGCATTGCGCCAGCGGGGAAAGAGAAAATGTTGAATAACTTTCGTCTCAATCGGTAAACCACTTGATTACTTATGTATTTCAGTTCCAGCGTTGAAGTGAAAACGAGGAAGATTCGAATTGCGTAAGGATGGAGTAGATTCAGCGGTTGGTGATAATTATTGTTTCCGGACGAATTATTGATTTAATAATTGTTTGAATTTATTTATATTAAGTACTACAATTAGGGTCGTAAAAAGTGGCGTCATTAGTTAATTATTAGACACAATTGGTTATTTTGGTCATTTGGTTATTGGTTATCGTACTTAGTATCATTAAGTATTGTGTTTTTCAACTGGAGCAAAGTAGGAGCAAAATTAGACATAACAACTGTAAGTTTTCCGAGATTTGTAACTTGCACAGTGGATAACTCAAACGAAAAGTCGTCAATTCAGATGTTTGAATATACCAAAAGATAGGTCATTTAACTGTCCACATTTTCCCAATGTAATGTACCTATCCATTTTTCAACCGTTTTTGCGTTATTCAACAATATTAGTAGACCATACACAAAAAAATGACATTTTTCAACTTTAAACGTTCTTTTCATCTATTTAGTGCGAAAGAAACGAAGAATGAACCATATATTATTGATGTACACATCATCAACTATCATTATGCTGATTTTGAGCGAAATCGATTGCAAAAAATTTTCCACAAGAAATCCAAGGGGTACCCCTGCGATTTTTTTCAACCGAACAGTTAACGATTTTTTACTCGTCTTTTAATACAGATAAAAATCTGAAATTTTTAGGAAAGTTGTGTCTCACCATGATGTATTTTTGTGATTTTTTTTATTTCTCGGAAAAATCTGCAAGTGGTCCAAAAAAATCGGTTTTTGAAAGCTCAAAAATTGGACTTTAACCGTGATTTTCGGGGTCAAAATAAATGCGAATCAATTGTTTTATTATGCAGGAGTCTTCATTTGAACGCCTTACACACGTACATAGCAAAATATTTGGTGAAAAAAATTTAAACAGAGCCAGAGAAATTATTTTCCGTAAATCGCCGGCCGAAATTCCGAGCTCCGCTGGCATCGGTAATAGTGAAAAATAAATTTTCGTTTTAAAGCGATTTTAAAAGCCATTCTGTTAGGAAATTTAACGCTGAATCCGAATATGACGTCAAATTGGCGGAAATTTCACGACAACTATGAGTTTTTCCAGGTTTAATACTCCACTCCTACGTTTTTCAACTTTGAAAATCCGTTACAAATACTTATAGTAATGTTAAATATTAATTTGTTACTCATTCTTATAAGAAATTAGACGTAGAATTCGAATTTGAAGTGAAGACAGTCGAATTCTTTCAGTTAATAATGTTTTCTCTCAATATTTCGGTTCTTCATGTTCAGATAGTTTTAACTTGTTATTGAATAATATATACCAAAAACGAACTTGTTTGATTTTTCGACCGGCGGAAACGTATTTATTATTAAATTTTTCCGCAGACAAAATAATGTTAATTGCTGAATAATTCAACTGCGGTTTTATCGTTGCGCGCACTTACGATTGTCGAACCGAAAATAATTATTAAACGTTCCAAGATAGTAAGTTTATACAGGAGATGCACTTCGAATCCTGATCGAAATAATTGAAATCCTCTTCATCGAAACATTGGGAGGCCACGGTTCACAGGTTCGCGTTTTAGTTCTAGCTACGGCCCGATGAGCAATTTCGCCTACATTCGAACCGCGAACCTCTGTCGAATATGTTGATTTAGGCGGTGGATTCTCGTTGTTACCCGTGAGGATTTATATTATCAACAAACTGCACTCTCGGGCCGATCCAATCGGAATGATGTTGAGTATTGTGCGGGAGGTGTAGGTAGTGTTGCCGCGATAGACGTTCGAGTTCGGAAACGTACGTTTATGCTTATGCGTATATATAATTCGCATCGCCACTACGTGAAGGTGATTGACGGACCGCGAAAACGGACTGCAAACTTGGATATTTCGCTTAATGCGCCGGCGATGACGGTTCGCGACTCCGATCGTTGGGAAATGGAACGTTCGCCCGTTATAAAATCATTCACATCAGTCTCGAAAAGGTCGGAGGAACGTTCACGGTAGCGTAAAAACATCCAGCGTCGGACCCATTAAATCCGGTTAGCGTTCGTGGTGGGAAGTGCGCATTGAAATAACGCTTTACTTCGCCCGTATACAGCGATCTACTAACGCCTCGAGTGATAAATTGCTCGGTTTGGGAACGACCTAGGAAAATCGCGAGATATTCATTTCTTCTGCTTAATTTAAACTAGATTGGAATTCAGTCGGGAAACCCGAGGCGGGCTGAAAACGTTTTTCGCGTCCGCCGAGCTTCGAGCTTTAGGGGATAGCGCGTTATTTTTCTCGAGAGGATGGAATTTTTTCGATCGCTGTCAATCCTGGAAAATATAAGTTCTCCTAGGAAATTAGAAATATAAATTGTCTAAAAAATGTAAACCGCTATTATTATATCTGAAAACGTGTTATGACAATTTTTATTAACAATAAAAAAGAAGAGATATTTGTCGAACCTAGCAAGCTAAACTGCATCATCCTCAATTTGTTTTATTGTCATCTTTGTCCTCCATTATTGCGCACTCTAATGTCGGAAAGGAACAATCGATCCCGATCGTTTATTTTTATTTTCCAATTGAGTATATTTCATGATAAATTTGCCCAGATAACTATTTCTCCTCGAAACTTCTTGAATTCAGCTAGTTAAAAATAGTTAAAAGTTAAAGCTAGTTAAAGTTAAAAAAGAAAATATTTTCAATGTATTACTAGCCGCTCGAAATATATGATGTTAGTTCGGCTTGTTGGCCGACCAAAATGGCAGTCTACCGCAATAAAAATAGTGAAAAAATGAAGTTATAAAAACGAAGAAAGTTCTGCTGGTTAGAAGCATTACGTTTTCACATGTGCTGAGAAAAAAGTAAGAGTTGATGTTGCCGGTTTGGAGTTTCGAAGATATATTTCTTTTAAATGGGAAAGATGACAAAATATTCAGAAATATTCCAATATTCCGTGATTGTTTTCTAAATATTTCAAAAAAGTGATCAATAAGCCAACATTTTGGGTTTTCCCTTCAGCGATTATAGATAGTTTTTCGATGTTTAATTTGAAGGGTTAACATACTAAATCTAACTTCAAAACCATCTGAATTCAGTAGATCAAAAATAAAAAACTTGAGGGTATTAACAAAAAAAAGTTTGCATAAATTTGTTTTAAATTTTTTTTTTTTTTTTTTTTTGTTGTAAGTTACTCAAGATTTTGGGAGTTTAAGGTTTCAGCAGATGAGAAATTTCGAAATACTTGCCGCCGTCATTTGTGTAAGTGAAGATTCCTGAGACAAAATCGCTCGTGAGTATTGAGTATAGGAAACTGCGAGATGGGAAGATGCCTTATTCGCGGAACGTTATCCGTGATAAGATGATCTGGTTACTCTAAAATACGACCAACCCAGCTATTCCGGTTCGCAGTCGTTCTTTGTCGGATAAAATATAATTGGCGAAGAAATCTCTTCTTCATGGGCGTCAGATTTCAACTAGTTTGCAGGAATGTCACTTTTGACTTGACCCGTTTTCAAAAGCCGATGTTCAACTGTTGAATCTTCATATTTTTGAGGTAAGAATTTTAGATAGGTTTCCTCTTTTATTCTAACAAATCACAAATTTTTAGATACAGTCTAATACTGTAAATTGCATAAACCTAAGTAAAAAAATAATTTTAAGAAATAAAATATAAATTATTTACCGTGTAAATACATCCTACTTGAAGTGAGGTTATCCATCGAACAATGAATCATACATGCTACTATCAACAAAAAAATTCAGATCCTTTTTTAGAAAATAAATAGATATTATTACAATACAATTTTCGAGGACGCCTTCAGAATTAGGATGCAGCTCAAATATTTATAATATGATTTTTGCCACGAAAGCCTCTTCTCACATTGTTTTCGATGGATTATAAACTCCATGTTAATTTTGCTATACAATATGCGCCAACCGTTAATAAAACTACTGTCCCAATTAATAAACCAATACTTATATACCAAATTCTACTACATAATACGTAATAGTTTTATACATATTATATATTGAACAAATATATATATTATAATGTATTATTGTAATATGGTAATCCTCTTATATAATAATCTTGTTCTACTATATTTTAAATATACTAAATAAAAATCATAATAAATTATTAAAATAATCATTTAAAAATGCTAAAATAAAAAAAAACTAAAGTAAAATATTATTAATATATACAAAAAACAATAGACAAACAAATGCTAAAAAAGCTAAAATAATAATATTAAAATGCTGAAATGAAATAAAATATTAATAATTTAATAAAACCAATTGAAGAAATGTGAAAATTTCTCGAAAATTGCAAATTCTAATGCTGAAACTTAAAATACAATGGTGAAGTTCATATGTCGTTGACTATCACTGATCGAAATCGCCGCCACAGATTGATTTGGCGACCTAGCAATACCGTCCCTTCTCCAGTTCTGAAGGGGTTAGGGTCTTGACCGCAATATTATTGCTCCCGAGCGAGAGGTCAGACGTAGGACGAGGGAGGGAATTGAAATTAATAACCTGTATAATTCCCAAACGTGGAACCGGTGGGACGAGCTTGGAGAAAGCAACAACAGCGATTCGGTGGTATTATTATGCTACTGCCAATCGTATCGTACCCAAGTGATCGCATTTATCTTATTCATTACCTGCAGTCAAACGATCGATTCTGTTGCAAACCGAATTTCACCATTAGGCCGATGTGAATTCAATTAGAGCAATACAATCAACTGTTTCAAATTAATTGCGACCGACGAAGAACACGAAATCGCTCGGTATAGAAGATTTCCAGCTATCGTTAGTTTGATAGTAGAAATGATCTAAGTGGACTATTTCAAATATTTTGGAGTTATTCGATTACGATCACCAAGGACTCGCATATAAAGAGTTCGAGTTGTTTTATAGGCAGTAGCAAATTGGCTAATGTTTTGGAAAAAAAATAGTTTGAGCTCTGCTACCAGGTGCGACGCAAATTCAAAATGAATAAGTTTTCAATGTTACTTAATTGGCCTAATGGAGAGCGACGTAGCCATAATTCTGATGACACGAAACTAGAAATGCAATTATTGTTATTCAAATTCTACTGAGCAATAATCATGTCCAAAGTGGCTAAATTTCCAAATTTCCTGCTCAACCTTTTGTCACTAGAATTTTTTTTTTCATTTCTTCAGTTTTTATCGGCTGTTTTTGAAAATTTCGACACAATTAATTTTTTCTCGAGGGTGAATATAACAAGAAATATATAATTTTTACAGTCGTACTTGCAAGGTGACAAATCGACTCTTCCTAGTGTTTATATTCACAGCAGTATACTCAGAGAGGGATGATTGAGGGAATTTTTATTCCACCGAAGATAAGAGTATTATTGGAGCCCGATTTTAATTTAATTTATTTCGTCCGGCTAACAATTCAACTCTTCCCATTTGACAACGGTTAGTCGGAGATATTTTTGATACATTTAATTCGTTGATGAAAATGCCAATCAATGTTTCATGCTGAAAACGGAAATTCGTAACTGGACGGGTTTTAGTAAAAGCCAATCATATCGAATCACCTGGACGCGTTAGAAGCTGTAAAAACTGTACCGAAAAGGTTGCTCATGAAATATTCCCCAAAACGATGTGGCGAGAGATTCGAGTGGATTTTGATGGTTTTATAAATTCAGGTTTTTTCACCCTTTTGACAGCGCTATTTTAATTCTGCAACTGACAAAACCCCCTTGATAGCTTAGCAACCGATTTTCCGAGGACAGTTAACGTTTGACCGCTCTTTACTGATTGAGCCGGTGGAAACCGCTCTAGCTTTCATTATTGCAATTAAAATCAATCAGTGGTTTTTGTAAGTTACTCAGAATAATTTTGCTTGGCAAAACAATAGGTTTTATTTCGTCTGATCTAATAAATACGTCAAGATGAAAGGAAATAATTGGACAAGACTACTAAGTCAAGCGATATTTTACGATTTTCAGTAGATAAGCATGAGACTAGTCTCCCCTTTTCGAAAAAACCGGAACACTTGAGGCGAAAACATAATATCCTGAAAATCGGTAAAATTTATCGCAACGTTCAATATAATTTTGATACTCCCGATAATTATTCAAGTTTTCTTTGTTTAAAAATTATAATGATTCAAGTTTAACTTTCATTTGATTAGAAAATAATGGGAGAGAAAATATTCCAGGTACTCCTACGCTTTCTAAATTAAACCAAAATCAAAATAAAGTAAAATGTAAATGGTAATGGCAATAAAGTAAATGGATCAAAAACACAAAACACGACAAATACAAACAAAAACAACTAACAAAACATCTCAATAAGCGACCTAGGAAATTCAAGACGAGCAAAATTCGGGACGTTATTCAGAAGCCCAAAAATGTTCCCGGGTCGCTTCAAAAATCTGGTCGGGACACCCGCTACACCTCGAAACACTCGATAAGTCGAGCATTTTCGGGACGGATGGCTGCCCTAGACGTAACACTATCATAATAGTACCAAACACAAAATTAGGCCATTTGGCCTTTTACTGCGTTGTCGAGAGTTCAGCCATCAAAGCGCCATCAGGTGGCAACGGTGACCGCCCATCGGCGCCAAGTACTCCCTACTCTCGAACACATTTCATTGGCAACGTTGCAATTTTTCAGACCCGTCTTATTTCGTGTCCGCTACTACGATGATTAGGCAATGCTGCACAGTTGTCTTGGCTGAGTACTTACATCAATCTCTGTGCGAGTTTCAACTGCCATTTAGGTGAGTTTCCTCACTGTTATTAGTTCTGTTTTGGTCATGCGTTGCTCAAAATGGAACCAATAATATTTGTATCAAGTAAGAACCTCGGAATTAAAATTAGCAGAGCTTAGCATTTTTACTGGACAGTTCCACCTCTAACTGAATAAAGCTGTGCCATTGTTGGTATAGCAGAATCTCCTCTGAAGAGGCCCTAGATGAAAAAAGGCTCAGAAATACAATTTGCGGGAAGAAGTTTACTTCTCACTCAAAAGTCTCTGTGTGTAGACAAGCTACCATGATCAACGGAATTGCTAAAAACCGCAAAACTGAAGAAGGAATTTATTCTATTTGCGAACCGCCGTTCGTAATAAAATCTCAGGCTGTAAATTATCTTTTACTATTCAAAGGCCGAATTCGAAATTCAGGTGACATTAACCTGCGATTAAGTTGCGTGCGGGGAACCCACGGTTTCCACCTTTAACGCAACCTTGCGAGGGATTTCGATTCAATGGAATGAACTCCAGAACACGCGATCTTCCGTCAATCCGACTTGATAAAAAAAACCCGCTCGCCAAAGGAGAGGAAAAAAGTTTCGCGGTCGACGAGCTGTGGAATCGGAGTAAAACTCATTTGAGGCGCCTCAACGTCACGGCAGTTGCCTAAGGTCCGGGCCCGTTTAGCAATCTCCAAGGAGGGAATAATTCAACATCACCCGTGATTAAAACGTTCCGAATTTCATTTACATTAGTAGTCCATACGCAAACACTACTACGACTAGTTCAATATGTAAGTATTGTTTCGAACTTTTCACCGACTCAGAACTTTAATTGGTGATATTTTCGAGCTACTTGAACACCTTTGATATTTCGCCTTGTAACTTCTTTACTTATCTGCCGCCACGAATGCAATAACAATACCCCGCTCTTGAAAAAGGCGTAATGAAATTGAAAATAAAATCGAAATAAATTATCGAAATAATCATCTCGATATTTAAAAAAAATTTAGTTGAACTCCGAGTTATTAACCCGACTCGTGCCTTTTTTGGTCTCCTGGCCAGTTTTACAGTAGATAACAATATTGAATTGAACTAACATCGCGGCCTTTGTCCCAGTTTTTTGATCTATTAACTGGACCTATCTACTGACTCAAACGTGGAAACACATCACTGGCTCAAGTTTCTTGACTGTAGACAAAGCAGATTTGAGATTTATTCGGCGAACCTATTCGCTAATTGGATTTTTTCTCGGTATCGAAAATCACCTTTACCGATTAATATGTCGAAATTGCCTTGATTAATAGCATCAGCTGTTGTACGGTGAATCCATCGAAATGCAAAGAGGCGACAATGGGGGAACGTGCGGACTGTGAAATTCGAAAAGCGAAACGCGTCACCGTCTGCGTAATTCCGTCAAAAATTAGCGACGGATGCGCCAAGGCTTGAACGAGGGCTTCACGGCTGTGGACCACGAACTGAGTGCGAGAGCCGATCGAAACTTTCCGGCCGATTGGACGAATCAAACGGAAGCAACAGGTTGGACAAACACTTGCACCCCTTGGGCCGAGGATAAATGAGAGCCAGTGTTTGTGTTTGCGTGATGGAAAGGGAAGTGGAAATGCGAATGGTCGGGAACGGAGATCGGTCGCATTCGAGGGCGAGTAAAACCTCCAAACCGCTCATGGGCTGACTAGTCGGCTATATCTCTGACAATTGGTGCATTTCATCCGACGTCCCTTCATCTAGCCCATGTACAATCGGCGCGTTTCAAGCTGCCAAAGTTTTCACCAGTAGACCTCGACGATGCGATTTCAACCGGCCAACTAGCGTTCAACTAGATGTTATAGCCTCACATCACGTCAGGCAAACATTTCTACTCAAACCGACAACGCAGAGCGTCTATAGAACAATTGACTCGCACTGCATACAGCAGGAGCAGATGCAGTCACATCAATGTTGAGGTGATGTTGCGTCGGGAATTGAATATGGAAAGCGGCTTGAAGAAAGAGAAATCAGATTTTTTTTTAATTATGAGGCGTTGAACTGTTTAGTAGCAATAGCTATTCGAATATCACACCTTTTACGTCTATAAAAACTAAAAAATACGCTGACGAATGCTATTTCATAAGAATCAATTCGCCAAATTATATAGAATGATTTTCTTCTTTAGCATTTGCAATTATTTCATAATTCTTCTTCACTCTTATTAATTCTGCTTTACAGCTCTGGGGGGAAAGAGAATCAGTGCTCGCATAATCAATTATTATAATTTAATTTTCTTTATAGTACATAATTATTTTCATATTTTGGCCTGCGTATTTCTTTGTTACAGCCGATCTAAAGATATAACCATCGTAGAACTTATTAAATGGCCACAGTTAGTGCATATACTCGTACAATAAAATTATATGAGAAAATAGTTTTGACCGTCTTCTTTTTGGAATTCTAATAACTAAGGTTTAAGTTAATACAAAAAGTTACTTAGATCTTCATCTCGCTGAACAAAAAAAAAACACGAAAAATATGACTTGGAAATATGATGTGTAATGCAAACGAAGAAGTCGTCCATTGCAAGAAAAAACAATTCAAGGCCTGAATCGTTTAAAAATATTTATTATTTTGGGCTGTAAAAATAAAAACAGGGAATACTTTGAATGCATTTACCTCAAAAGTACTGAGTCTTTTCATGGAAACTCTTTCGCGTCCGCTCAATTAGAATCGGATTCGAAATAATTGCCCACTAATCTTGGGGCACCTGGAAGACGAGAATCTGGCAGCTGTTTTTTTTCCAATCCGCTCGAAATCTGGTCGTATTTCTTGTCAGCAGGTGCGTTTCGCTCGGTTGCAAAAACGTCGAGTCCCACAGAATCGCAAGGAATATGCAAATAACCTTCGCCAACCCAAAATCGTCAATTACTGCCTTCACGCTAGTGCGGACCCCCTAATGAAAGAAAGGCCAAGGCGCTCTGCGTAGCCTCCAGCAGCTGAGGATAGCGACGTTTGAAAAGGAGCAATAAAAATACAACTTGCCTGACAAAGAGGGAAGGAAGATTCGACCGAAAACCCAAAATAAGAACCGGTTCGACGCGGTCGGATTGTCTGCAGAAGGAGCATAGGAAGGCGGGGAATGAGCTGAAAGGGCAGTGGCACCGCTGATTCCTCCCCAAGGTCAACTTCGGAGCCGACGCGGAGTGAATCTTGGTTTTTTGGCAGTCTTAACAAAGCCGAACTTGACCGTGGCCATGGACCGGGGCAAGCCTTTAGTTTAGCGACCATCGCTTCTCGATTCCCGATGATGAAAATTCACCGATTGTAAATTCGAGGAAATAAATTATTCTCAAATGATAACAATTCGACTCATTTATGAACAACGAAACGAGGGACGAGGGAAACGCGAAAACGAATGATAGATTTAGTTTTTTAGACTTTTTTTTAGACTAGTCTGAAATCGAGACAGTACAGTCTAGAGAAAAAAAAACAGGAAGGATTCAAACACAATGCTGTCGGATTTGGATTATTGTCTTATTTTCTTGTAATGATAGAGCTAGATTTCCTACATAATCATAAGCATAATTCTTGCTTACTTATGATTAAAACCAATTAAAAACAGTTCAAAAAATTACCAGAATAATGAAAACAATCTGTGTGATTTTATATCCTGAGGCACGCAGTCAAATCAGTGAGTACAATTTTTACTACCCCATTTTATTGACAATATCCGAAAAATCATCTTTCAATGGTCAAGAAGCCGCGTATCTCAGCCTATTCGCATTAATTAAAAACTGTAATCCCAGTAAAGGTGCGTTTTGCTAGAAGCGACTGTCGCGATCATCGCGGCGCGATTATCGCCGAGCGATGATCGCGGAGCACTATTTCAATGTGTTTTAGATGGAACCGTTTTGCTACGAGCGATCGTCGCACGGGCCGCTCGCGATTATCGCGGCCCCCTCACAGTCGCTGCGGGAGGTAGTAGTCGGAGTCGCGCGGCTCTGCGATTATTCCTCAGGTTCAGTGTTGTTTTGCTCAGAGTCCTCATCAATCATGCACGTTCAATGATTATGAACCTACTTATTGATTTTTTTGTCGTCTCCAATTCTTGAATACATTTTTTTTAAATAAATTGTCTTTCTTCACTGTCACTGTCTTTTGCTTTTAATATTACTATCAGCGTTACAACATTTATTCAACCTAGAAGAATTAAATTAAAAATAATACTGATTCAAGTAAAATTATACCAACATAGTTTGTTAACTCAACGTAACAGCAAGTTTCTCCTCTGGTGTTATGGGGTACAAATTTCTGTTGCACGATTCTTTAATGATGGAGGTTTTTATCAGTCCCAGGACGTGATCGAACTGATCCACGGAGAGACGAAAAAATTCCATGAACTTGACGCTGTCTTCTCGCAGATGGCTCATGACCAATTGTTTATAAATCCCTTCGGCATCTTTGAGTGCGAACATGGGATGAATTTCGGTCCGTTGGGTCCCGCACATCACTAAAAGTGTTTCGTCGTCTTCTTGTTCATCCAACAATAGCCATTGAAGAATCGCTTTTTTTCGCGCACTCAACTTTGAAAAATTCATCTCCATCTCCTCGGACGGTCAGAGAGCGACTGAGATGCGTTCCAATAGTCGCCCCTAGCAAAATGGTACCCTGCGATTATCGCGGCGCGATTATCGCCGAGCGATGATCGCGCCGCGATGATCGCGACAGTCGCTTCTAGCAAAACGCACCTTAAGCGTACGAAATAAAACGTTATTCCGTTAAATTGTCTTTGAATTCGAAATACGCGTCGTACTTCCGCGACAAAAGCAATCGTTCTAATCAAACCTTTATATTTATTAATGCAGGAAAAGGATGAATGGAATATATACTGTTGAGCGGAAATAATAAATAATGAAAAATAAATAAATTCCACTTCTAAAGGCCAAAATAATTAAAAGGGGGAAATAAAAGGGTGACAGTTAGGAGAGATTTGCACCCAATAACTCTTGGATCATGAAAAGGATATTAAAAACATATACCTACTTCGGATTAATGAAATTGTATAATTGGGCTGGGTCGCCCATTACTGATTTATTGCCGTTATTTTAAGCTGCTTAGTTATCCTAAGCTGCAAACAACCTAAAAAAAGTGCTGTTTTTTATTTTCAGTCCATTTTGAATTTAGACAGCTCTAAATTGATGAAAATAATGTTCATAGTTATTAAATAGCGTATTCTATATTTGACCAATATTCCCGAATATTTCCAAAACGGTCAAGAATTGGATTGGTTTACTACTTATGAAAATCACTGTCAATTACTGTCCGATGTATCCGGCAACTGTCAATAACCAATTTTTTGGTGTATGTAACCTTTTGAATTGATGAATTTTTATTTCCTACAACAGCCAAACCCGTAAAAATATTCAGTAAAAATACGATAAAATCCATCTCTAATTTCGACTCTTTTCCGATCTAGCATCAAACCGATACAACCGATGAATATCAATGTCCCCAGAGCTACGACCACATTTTGAAAATGCCAATTCGGTTTAAGAAGCCATAGGAAGCAGTTGAATCGATCTGACCTCATCCCGACCGGTTGGACCGATCAATCGTGCGGTTCGGCTGATCGGTGATCACTATTCGCAATCGGCTCTCGAGCCAAATCCGACCGCTCTTTATGCACGACTTCCTTATCGGTATTATCAAGTTATTCGAACGACAGCGATTGGCGTGGAATTCCGACGAACCGAATCGGATGACACGAAACAAACGAATTTCGGTTTCCGTCGAAAATAGATTGAAAAAAAAATAATGCGAAATATTATTCGTTTACGAATCAAAAGCGAAATACGCAGACTAAGTAGTTTCCCAGGTGGTGAAAAGACTACGGCTGAAGCTATAAATGTATTTTCTTTTAATGCGAAATAGATTTTTACTGCGCCCTACGCAAATCTGTTGGTGAAACTATAAAATTACTATCTTTGTTCGACATCTCCCAACGTTCCGGGCATGTCATATTCATTTTGCCTTTACAACAACTGTCAAGCTGTATTGTAGCTCGTTGGTTTTTCTTCTGTTTGTTAAACAGTGTCGACAGTTGATCGGGACAAAGGGAGATAAAATTGCGCTAGTATTATTTTTCTCATGTTTGGACTCTACGAGAAACTATAAGGAGTTAACGATCTTGGCTGTGGAAAGAGAGTAAAAATCATACGCACTGGCCACTGTTGTTGAAAGTGCAAAGAAATCGACGGCGGGATAGAATGTAAACTGCCAGATGAATATTTTTTCCGAGTCATTTTTTTCCGATATCAATTTTTTCCACAGTTTCGTCGCTAAAAATAAACCATGCCTGCTCCGTACATATATTGAACCAGGTTTTGAAAAAAGGCGCGAAAAACATAAAATCCAATTACATTTTCAGAAAAATATTCTCCTTTATGAAGAGTTACAGTTAAAAAAAGATTCTCCGAAACGACCCGAATTAATAAGTAGAGATAAGGCAAACTCAAACAGAGGAGCGTTGCTAAATGAGCTTCTAGGTTGCAAAAAAATTTCATATTAAATGAGAAGCGGGTTAATCTGGCAACGCTGTCTCCGAGTTAAATTGGTGGGTCCAAGTTGCGACTGCTCAACAGCGAACGAGTTGTCGAAGGTCCGGGACCCCGCCGAATTCTAATGCCGCCACGGCCGCCCACCTCATTTGAAACGCTAAACTTCTTTTTTTCGAATCCGGCCAACCGCGCGTTCGGTGTAGCTGTTTTAACAATCCGGCCGTTTCTCCTAAACGACAATCTCAAATTCGAGAGGTGCGATTTTGCTATTTTCATCGAGAAAAATTGTTGACTGACATTTTTCTTTGTTTTCATCCTCGCACTGATTGTTAACGGAGAGATCAATTGGGTGACTTATTTTCAAAACTGGTGGTCGAGCGCTTTCGGTATTTGGGGCATTTTCAGGGCGTTAAATTTCTTCGGTTATTGATTGTAGGTTGTCCGAGTTCCAAAAGAGAGAAAAAGAAAAATAAATAAATAAAAAAGAGAGAAATAAATAAAAAATAAGTAAAAAGAGAGAATTCAGCGACAAACGTATTGATGCGTTGTATCTCGGAACTGCGAATTCCCTAAGAAGGCTTATTACAGCGTTGCCAAATTCACCATCTTGTCATTATTTGGAGAATGTTTCCAATTTTGGAGAGAATTCAGCTACGGTGGCGCCTCCTTTTGAATTTTTGCTTTTTTCACCCCCTTTCATAATATAAGTGATGTAATAATCGACCCTCATTTAAGTATAGTTTTTTCTCTTCCACTATGAAAATTTGAGAACGAGTAAAAAACCTGCTCACCTTTTTTTAAGAATTTATTTAAAATACCATTACGAGCGTGAAATCGGACAAAAAACTGTGAAAATATATTGTTCGAAAACAACCTATATACACCCGTCGACTGACTATCAATTATCTCGTGTAATTAACTTGAAAATTTTCCGGAGGGTCGATTAATCAACACCAATTGTCGAATTAGGTTGAACCGCGTTCCACGCTAACCCCAGAAATATAGTCTTTTGAATAACATCGCTCCAATTTGTTCACATAGAACCAACGATTCTCCACTAGTTGCTCCACTTGTTGCTTCCCTTGAGAAGAGACAAATTTTAGTTATCTAAAAACGATTTTTATCGTTTTTTAACGTCAGTTTTGTGATTGAGCCGGTTTTACGTTTGAATTAAATCTCCCGGCGTTATAATCGGTTGACGCAACAAACATGGAAGTACTACGTGACGACGCCAATTAACTATTTCTAGCCATTCCATAAACATAGGAGTAATTGATTGCTCATCGGTTGAGGAAAAAATTCCGGCTTCGAAAATCCCATCGAGTGCATTGGGTTCGAAGCTAAAAATAATGCAGACGCGAGTGAACGCAAGCGAAAAGAGTTGTGCAGAAGATGCCCGAGGACGGGCTCCAACCTACGACAACCTGCCGAATATTGCGAGGGCCCTGGAGGACGACCAGACGGGGAGTAGAAGAAGAACCGAGGAAAAAGACAAAGCTAACGAATGTACGAAAGGCCGCGCGTGCGACAGAGACGGAGCGAAAGATGAACGAACCCGCTGGGCTCCGACAGCCGCTGCGAGCCGGCTTCTTTTTTTCGCGACGCCGGATCCGCGGGAGGGCCACGCGGTCGAAGGGAGGCGGGTATTGGAATGTGTGCGTGCGTGCACATTTGTAAATTTGCGCTTGTGTGCGCGCGAGGAGAAATAGGCGGGAGGTGAAGGAGCCCTATGTCTGACCTTGAAATCGGCCAGGACCCCGTTTGGGTTGGGGCCCGTGTTGTGCACCGGGGCCTCCTCAAGCCGAACATTGAATGTTTTGGCGAAGTTGCAATCGCTTTAGGTAGAAGAGATTTCTATGGAGATTCTACTACAGAAAAAAGAGGATGACTTGTCTAAGAATACATTTGGCTGTCTATCGCTACGCAAAACAATCGGAAAACATAGAATATTAGTGTCAAAATTTATAATGAATTATTATTACTTCTAATCTTGAAGGAAATTTTATCGCTTGGTTAAAATTCAACCAAAATCAACTTTGGAGGCTGTTCACTAGAATATTTTACGGATTTAAGACGTCTTTGTAGCTAGAGGACTCTAAAAAAATTTACTATCATCCCGAAGCACTGTATGTAACACGATTCAAGCATCATCTTATCGCCTATATGAATCCTTTATGACCTGAGAGTTCAAATGTATTGATTGCCTGTTGATTAGTAAGTAGTATTGATTCCACGGGAAAGTTAGAAAAAAAATCTCAAGCAGTAAAATGGCTCATAACTATAATTGTTGACTATTAACGAACAGTTACGATTCAACAATATGCAAACCTTCAGCAGATTAGTTGATATTCATGATGATCTGGTTATTCATATTTGAAGAAAATTTCGGGAAGATTCTTATTTCAATAAAATCAACCTATCTCTCATGTATTTGGGATATCTAAAGTATGAGTGCAAGTTAAAGTAATGTGAAAGAGTGAGACGAGAATGATTATCAATAACGATTTTGACTCCTTCATAAACTGTCGAGTAATATCAATTACTCCGCGAGTACCTGATCAATTAAAATTTGAAATACACCGTACGTAACAGTATCGTTACAACGTAAATTCCTGCTGCATAATATTATTATTCAGACATAACTTCACCTTGCATAACGATCATTCTTCGTCCACTGAAACCTTCACTCTGAGTTTTCTCTCCTGCACCACCAACGTCGAAACTTCACTCCCCGTCCAGCGGTTAAATGCTCTCGGATTAATTAGCAAATAGTAATTTTACACGGCCACTAAGCCAGAGCGCCGAGTACGTCCATTTCATGAATATGGAGATGGATCTTGGCGGACGGTGGCAGCGATTTTGTTCAGCTCGTCCGTTTCATAATTTTTGCATACGTTTTGGCCAGTCTGTGCAGCAGGTGGTTTCACGCCAATGAACTCAGGAAAGAAATATTACAGCATCAACCAGCTCCGCTTGTTAGAACTGAGACCAATAATTGTGCGGCGGGCATTATAGTTACAGATTAAGAATAGGTTAAGAGAAAATACCCTTTATCGACTCTAACTTAAATCTACAACGAGGATTCAACCTTTGGGTTGAACAAGCCAGTCCAACTTCTCCTTGTCGTTCGATTGTTTCTCTCCAGAAAGGCTGGTTGACCCTTGGTTAGCCCTAACCAGCCACTATGGCTCAACAATGCCCTGAGGATGCCCGAATAGGTGAAATTGCTCGGCCAGCCAATACAGAACTGGAGAATAAGTCGTCTGGTCTTCTCCCCTCACACCTCCAAGTCATACAAGATCAAGCTTCTACCTTCCACCTTCACCTTCTATATTCACCTTCTACATTTACCTTCTAAATTCACCTTCAACTTTAATTGCCAATTTCTACTTTATACATCAATCTCAACTTCAACCTCCTGCTCTCGTACATTTCATGGTAATTCGATGTTTTACGTTTGTTTTTTATCGCGAGTATTTTTATCATCTCTCAACCATCATTCCTGCAGAGATATCCTTTGTACAGCCACGTAACAACAGATAGAGAGAAGAGAAGGGCTTTAGCGAAAAGTGCTCTAAGCGACGATTTGTACCGGACGTTGCGTCTGTAGCCTAGACGCTGTGGACGCCCGATGAATAGAAATCTACGAATCGCTACCTGCGGCCACCGAGCACGTCGTTCGGATGTACGCATCTCATACAGACGGTGGATGACTGAATCCAGGTAGAATAGCCCTCGTCCCATCTTGAACCCGGGAACGGTTCATCTCGTCTCTTTGTACGTAATAATAGCGAGTCGAGAGGTCTAGTCTTCTAGTGGTCCGACGTCGAATGGCAACGGCAACACCTCACAACTCTTCCTCCGCTTCCATTTTCCTCCTCGGCCACTTTATCACTCAACTCACCCACATCAACAACTTTCCTTCATCTCAGCAACTACTCCTACTCTACTGACCTATTGCATAGGCGCTACGGATGATGGATGACGTTCGTGAGTCAATGTCGGCCGCCTCGGTCACGAGCCAACGAGATTCATCTTCAACGACGAGCCGACGAGAATGCGCCCATCACTAAATACAGATCGATCCAAAAAGCCTGGTCTAGGAACGAAAATAAGAAAAAAATATATAGCATTGCGAGAAAAAAAAACAAAATTTCAGCCAAAATTTAAATGAATTGGAAAAATTCTGTAGTATAGGTTGAAGGCTGGAATCATTGGACTGAAAAGGATGTTAGAAAAATGCTCCCTGCTAATAGAAACCCTTACATATACGAAGTTGAAAAAATTATAACGACGAAGTGTGATGGTTTTTTTCTCTATTAATTTATTGTCATCACATCACTTATAGGTACCTAATTAAAAGAAAATTTACAATAAAAAAAACCCACTAGTCTACAGTAGCAACCACCTCCTTTTTAAAATCGATTAAATACCAATTTCACAATTTTTAACTTTTTTTTAATTTCTTTTTTAGCATTTACAAGAACGTATACCCTTGAACCTTCAACCTTAACCTTCAACCTTAACCTTCAACCTTAACCTTCAACCTTAACCTTCAACCTTAACCTTCAACCTTAACCTTCAACCTTAACCTTCAACCTTAACCTTCAACCTTAACCTTCAACCTTAACCTTCAACCTTAACCTTCAACCTTAACCTTCAACCTTAACCTTCAACCTTAACCTTCAACCTTAACCTTCAACCTTAACCTTCAACCTTAACCTTCAACCTTAACCTTCAACCTTAACCTTCAACCTTAACCTTCAACCTTAACCTTCAACCTTAACCTTCAACCTTAACCTTCAACCTTAACCTTCAACCTTAACCTTCAACCTTAACCTTCAACCTTAACCTTCAACCTTAACCTTCAACCTTAACCTTCAACCTTAACCTTCAACCTTAACCTTCAACCTTAACCTTCAACCTTAACCTTCAACCTTAACCTTCAACCTTAACCTTCAACTTTAACCTTCAACCTTAACCTTCAACCTTAACCTTCAACCTTAACCTTCAACCTTAACCTTCAACCTTAACCTTCAACCTTAACCTTCAACCTTAACCTTCAACCTTAACCTTCAACCTTAACCTTCAACCTTAACCTTCAACCTTAACCTTCAACCTTAACCTTCAACCTTAACCTTCAACCTTAACCTTCAACCTTAACCTTCAACCTTAACCTTCAACCTTAACCTTCAACCTTAACCTTCAACCTTAACCTTCAACCTTAACCTTCAACCTTAACCTTCAACCTTAACCTTCAACCTTAACCTTCAACCTTAACCTTCAACCTTAACCTTCAACCTTAACCTTCAACCTTAACCTTCAACCTTAACCTTCAACCTTAACCTTCAACCTTAACCTCCGCTGTGCTTCAATACCTCTTGATATTTCTCGGTTTACGTAACTCAAAATTTATTTTCATCATTGAACATTCTCACAACGGTTGAAGCTGTGAACCTTCACACGCGTTTTTACGTTAAGCCCAGCCTAGGTCTCCTGACCATTCTCTGATTTTACTTAGGTACTTACTCTATTTCATATTTTCAGTTCCCTTTTTTTTAACAATTTTTCTCCTTTATACCGCCCCAATTTTTGGCTACTTTTTTTTAGGGTCATCTCGAATTCTATCTCCATTAATTCATAATTCCTTCTCTCGAATTTCGTATTCTCGAACGTGACCGTCGTCTTCCGTGGGAACAATGGACCCGGTAAATGCGGTGGACTACCGAAAGATGCGTAAGGGAAAGATTGCGGTAGGTTGGGACCGCGAGTGGCGGCGGCTGGAGTGCGGCGGTATTTTCGGCTGTCCTTGAGGCAGGTCACGGTACCAGACGGTCCCCGGCCGATGAACTCGCCGCCGCGCCGCAGCCACCGCCCGACACGTCCGAACCTCCCGTCCGAGCTGGCCCCACCAAACGAGACCGAATCTTACCCCTTCTCACTCTCGTCTTCCCTTTCTGTTTTTCAACAACTCGCGGCTCATTTTTTTCTGCCCTTTTTTCTTCCTTTTCTATGTTTTTTCCTCTTCTCGTGTGTTGTTTTTCTTACTTTTTAAAACCTCCTTTTACGTCCGTTCGCGGGGTTCTCAGGCTTCGCCGTCGCGAAGCGCAAAAGTCATCCGCCGCGTTCTCAGCGAATCACACGAATCCGGAATGCGCGGGAAGGTTAATTTGCAGGCGAATAAACGGAAAAAAAATCTCCGTTTCGAACACGCAGCGCCTCCTAGATCCAAACATTAATACACTTTTACCAAAGAATGGAATGGAAGATTCTTGTTTCGTATGCAATCAAATCATTCATACTTAATGGCTATAACCGTCACTTAATATTGATAAGGTCGACTGCTTTTAATATAGGGAAGGTTGAAGATATTCTCTCACGAATAAAGTTCGTGATTTTTGTATTTTAGTTAAAGTACCAACATGATTGATTATTTTTCACAACCTAATGGAAGCTATTTGCCCAGTTTGAATCCAACCAAAATGAAAGCTTGTGAAAATCAAACCATTTTTCTATCGAAAATTTGAGATTATAGAATTTGAGAGATTTTCAGAATTTTTACGTGAAGGTATAAGTAACTTGAGAATTTCCGAAGCTATAAAAATCGTTCTATACTCGTTGGAATGGTTGTCAAACACACTCTTGAGCTGTTACCGCTAGGCGAAGAATTAGCTTTTAATTTGACAATAAAGAAAAATTAAAATGTCCAGGATGTGTGAGGGGGAGACAAACCAGTCGACTCATTCTCCCTATGCATTCTGCTTAGGGCTGTGGGCTCAATGACTCTGCGTCGACCTGGGGATGCCACCTGGGGATCGTCAGTCATCCTGAGAGCTCTTATGGTTATCAATCTGTTTATTGGTATAATCGGAACAGTTACTATTACAAATGGATGGTCTTCATACATTAGTATTGAAACAAAGGAATAATGAACCATTGCAATCTTGTGCAGCCTTTTTTCGTCCGGCGAATCTTGAGTATTTTAGCTACCTATAACTTTTAGTGAATTATTTTTCAAAAATGTTAAAATCAAATAGTTATAGACCGTTGAACTTTCCATTACGCCGGTTTCCGGATCCGTTTGTAACGTCCATGCCCCGCGACCCACTCGGAACGCCGTGCGCTGGTTTGTATTTTCGAAACGATTCCTCCAAGTTCTTTGGCGACGAGCGGGTCCCTTTTCGTGTGCGTGCGCGCTTGTGAACTCTCGCAAAAGCATCTAGAAAATAAACAGGTCCGCTTGCCCGCCTTCCTGTCCAGACCAGCAGACCTTCCATCGGCGAGGCGACTGAACTGAACCTTCCTCAACATTTTTTCTAATGTGTCAACATTCGCATTATACTCCGGCAATAGGGAACCTTGAATTTTCAAAACGGAGTCTTTTATACGCGGCACGATCTTCCCTGGTTGGATTACAAAGGTTAGCGAGGAATGATTGCAAAAACACGAGACAAAAGTTAATTAGTGGTGAACTTGTTTAGTATATAGAGCGGATTACGTTCCTTGTGAACTCATTTGGGCTCGTTCTAATCATTTTGGTATTTGATCCAATAATGAACGATATTGTTATAGCACGTAAAAAAATGCCTGAACCCTCGCAAAATTTGATGTACTACGATTCGAAGAATTAATCATTATAAAATGAACTTTAAGGTGACAGCAGATAGGATCAAATCAAATGTTTCCACGAATACGTAAACCTTGAGAAAAAAACCGTGAGAAGCAAGAACTCCCAATTTATTTCCCTGATGAATAAAATAATAAAACTCTAATAAAAAGAGCTTTTATAATACCCTTGCAATACAGTACAATGTAGTTACCTATAGGATCGACGGAAAACAGTCTGAAACATAGTCAGGAACGATTTTCGTGCTACGCGAATGAAATACGCAAATGTTAATAATTCGAAATTTGTCACAGCCAACATTTTTTGAAATAATTTGCCTCTCGATTTTGGACCACTTTCTTCTAAATATTTAAATGACTGTCCCCAAAAAAAAAAAAAAAAAAAAAAAAAAAAAAAAAAAAAAAAAAAAAAATAAAAATAATTTAATATTTTTAGACTCGTTTTTTTGCATAAACTCGACTGTCGGCGCTTTCATCGTTTGCAACACCAAATTCGACGACAAACGGAGGATTCAATCGGGAACGAATTGAATTCCCCGTGTCCCCTGAGGTGATTCGTCCGGTTTCTGTTTCATATAACTGAACACGTTCAAGCCGCGAAGCGGTGAGGCAGGTCATGCGAAATAGGACCCCCTAGCTCTGGAAGTATCGGGTTGTCTTTGAGTTCGTTGCCCTCTGCAGTTTTTTGAACACCTTCGAGTATCATCAGTTTCTCTCGAGTTCCCGTATTCGATCTACTCGATGGCACGCAACCTCGCCTACTTATGCTGGAACGATGCGAACTTAACGGGTCCGTTTCAAAGGCGACACGGCCGAAATCGGCCGAAGTAGATCGTGATGTAAAATTTTTAGTAACCCAAAAGATCAAAAGTGAAATTTTTAGGATTTTTCGAGAATAAAAGAATTACTTCGATACTTTCAGCGGATAAATTTTTGTTGATGTTTTCATTTTACATAGAACAAAAAGGTGAACTTTCTACAATTGTCGAAAAATTCTATGAATATTTCTTACGAGCAATCATTGATTTATGGTCGTTCTTTATGCACACAGAACTTTCGACTGATAACCACAGAGAAATAACAACCAGTGAAAAAAAGAAAAATGCTGACAAATGTTAGGTATGAGGAATTTTCGCATGAAACCCTCTGTTTCGAAGAACGCTACAGGAATTCATTAATGAACAAGATCATCATATTTAACGCCTTTCTCAAAACCCGCAGTGGTTCTCGTATGGTTTAAGAATTCTTCGAGTTTTCAAAAGGTCAGAGAAATTCAGTACTGGCTCTTCCGGTAATGGTTCACCAATGTTGGAACAGAGATGAAAATATTTTTGCTTACAAATCTCATTTTAAGCAGTTGGATGTATTAGGCAAAAGCAGTTTTTTGCACTAAAATGGTCATAATTGATTTTTCGTTAGTGGTCTTGATTTTTCTTTAATTTAAATTTTAACTCGATCAATTTTGGTTTATTATTCAATTTTTTCTTTCATAAACTTTCCTAATAAAAATGAAAAATATTGAGAAACTGAACTTTTTTTTAGAATTTTCTATTATTTAGCTGAGGAATTAATCGAACCACGGATATTGATAGTCGTATAACAACCATGACAAGATTTCGGTCGAATTCAATCACTAGCATAATTGTTATAATTAAATATTATCTACATCGCCTGACAACACACGGTAGATAAAAGGTGGTTTTAATTTACATTAGAGACCATTTCATAAGAGACCGTGAGAAAAAATCAACATACGATTGATAAGAGAGCAGACGAAAAAAGCGCGCCCGTCGAATCTTTGTTGAGTCAGCAGTCTAAAGCAGATCCAGTGTTGGAAAACATTCTCAACGAATATTATTCTGCTTCTTAGAAGTTCGGCGTCTCAAAGCGACGGTCATGAACTCAATGAAAAATTGAGGATAAAATGTTCAAGAAACGGAATTCTAAAGTGCGGTTGTGAAAGTGAAAATATAGCTTACGAGCATCCAACAAAAGCCAAAATTAATTTTTTGATTGTTGAAAGACAAAGCACTTCGCAATCGCTCACGCTCACTACTCAAAATTAGTTGTTTTAAGATTTGAGGTACGTATAATTTGAATATCCAATATAGAAATTTCTGTCCGTACGCTGTCGTCTGAGAATATTTGAAATTTTCACCAAAAATCATTCTCGGTCTGACAATGGCTCAATTCTTTAGTCAAATCGTAACCTCGATTTTAACAATATTTGGAGGGGGTTGAGGGGACTTCCAATATTTTTTATACATGGGTGCGTTAATTCGTAAAGAATTTAGCGGCGCTGAATCGAATGAGATCATAACGGATTCAATAGCTTTAATAGTTCTCGCGTTATTGCTGGTTTTTTGAATAATTTTTGATATCTTGATATACTTGGTGGAGCTATTTAATTCGTCAATAATACATGGAATCCTCGAAGGGCGCTCTCTTCGATTTGTCGTTTTGTTATTAAAGTTTTAAGAAAATATAAGAATATTTAAAATTACGATAGTTGCCATTCAGTTGCCCGTCAGAAGGTTTAACCCGTAACTAATTATATTCTTATCGCGATTATTCCACAAAGTTTGAATTAACGGATATGATAGTTTGTTTATATTTTTAAGCGTCACGAAATCGGTCGCAAGTCCTCAAAGTTTCTTTCACGAAAACCGTGGCTGACATTGTCGGTCGTGACGGAAAAATGAACGATATAGGTGATATTCGCTATTGTCAATTCACTGTGTCATAATTTCATCATATAAACTAGCAGTCCAATTGAGAGAATACTAATTAAAACTAAGAATATTTACTCGAGACCATACGTTTCATACGGATCATTCGTTTACAGAGAAACTCAATTTTCCATGACATTCTTGAGCATGGAATATTTTCCAAAACTGGTGTTAACTTTTACCATTTAAAGTTAGCTAATAACTGTAAAATCGCTAATGAATAATTCGAAAGAACGATCGTTATACATTGCCAAAAATACCCAACAAATTAATTTATCTCATCTCATGCATTCAGTTAAAAAGATTAAAAACTGATCGTTATAATAGAACTACTCGAGCGATGAGGATCCGTTAGCCTTATCGCGAGGCGAGCTCAAATAGTCGGAGAGCTCGCGAACTGAGCGGCGGCTGCAAGATCTTCTCAAAGGGGAATTTATTAGTCCGACGGCTGTGCACAACGATACCACCAGACCCTGCGACATGACCTGAACAGCCAAAGCTGCTCAGTACAGGCGCAAGAGCTCGACAATAACAGCCATAGGCATCACCATCACCACCTCCGACATCGTCAATAGACGAGAGCTAGGAAGAGTCCTTCGTTGACTATGAGAGGGGCCGAGCCGAGGGACCCGTTATGCAGCCTTGAATCCACTCCGTGTTCTGTGTCGTTAGTTTTCCCTTTTACTTCCGCACCTTCGCTAACAGATTGGACCTCCTCCTTCCTCCCATTCCTGTCTATTCCTCCCGTTCTATTCCTTTCTTCCTCCGTCTCCTATTCCATAGTTCGCCTTGTATTTCAATGCAGCTCGAATAACGGCGACGATTTCAAACGGCTGGATTTTGAGGGTGGTCCAGGTTTGGGAAAACGAACGCGTTTCATCCTAGGTTTGGGAAATAGGTTAGTTTCTAGCAATACTTTAATGAAAAGCGGCAATTTTCAAAGATCCTACTCTTCATTTTATTTATAAAACATGAATTCAGAAGAAAAAAGAAAAGAAAATCAGTGGTGTGCACACAGTACTTCCATGTTTGAGTCGGTAACCAGTAAAAAAGGATTATGGGGCGTGTTAAAATTACATCAGTTCAATGTAAAATGTACTCATCCTGGAGATAATGATTCACAGAGTATTTAATTGTAGAGAAACAATACATCGCTTGTGCGTATCTGATATTTTGCTTTTCGCCGCAAAAATGAATATATCCGAACTTTTAATGCTTGTTATTGCGAGTGAATGACGCTTAATTTTATGTTAGTGTCACACACTGTACTTCGACGTGATTCACATTTTTTGATATTTTATTCGTGTTTTTTTTTTTTTTTTGGTTCTTTCCTTTAAAAAATTATCTATTTCACAGAACCTTTATTGTAACGTTAGGCTCGCACACTGTAACTCCACGTTAATTTTAATTCCACTTGGAAATATCGTTGTATAATGCATATTAACCGATGATCACATATCGACTGTGAAAAATCTATACTAATTATTCATTGGTAGATTCAAGGCCAACATAATTATAGTTTAAATATTGAAAACGTAAACCGCTGTCTACGCTTCCCCAGAACTGAAAAGATAAATAACAAGGAAAACCGTTCCACTTACTCTTTGATACAATTATTGCGGTAATATAAAGAGAATAATATAAAGAGAATGAAGTTTTTTACTTAAAAGTCGCTCTCTCAGGGAAAGAAAAAAATGAGCACGTTTTGCATACGTTTTGCATACGAAGCTTTAAATCGTGAATTGCGTTGAGCGATTTAAAAATCTATTTGTTAAAATGTTCAATGACTAGCTACCAAAAACAGACGATTAAAATGAATTGAGAATTAATTAAGTAGCAGCGGTGAGATACTAAGTTGAACGTTTCGATCGCATGAAAGATACGTCCAGCTTTGCTAGAATATTTCGTATAGTAACCTCGCCGGCCAACCTTCGCAAGCTCTATATAGCTCGATAGTTTTAAAAGGACCTCAGTCGGGCGAGCTTCGACCGAAGTCAAGCCTGAGAACTGAGCCAAGACTAGGTAAGGAAAGGCCTCGAAAGATGAAGAGAGAGAGAGGGAGAGAGTGAGAGAACGAAGCTCCGTCCATTTATGCGATGCGAAGAGCTCGACTAGGGAAAGAAAAACTCAATTAATTCGGCACAGATTAGACATCATTACCTCATAAACCCGAACCTTGAGACGCTCATACATATCATCAGTTTAATGCCGGGGCCTTCCTCCCTTCAACGAGCTGGGATTTTTCTATCTTCGGCGATCTCAAGCATTTGAATAGTGCTCGTGAGCGGGTCGGATGTTCGAAATATTCTTAACGCTATTATGAGGTTTTTGACATCGTCCAACCTCGCGGTTCCTGTTTTCGTCTTTCCTCGAGCGAAGGTATAATTTCCCCGATAGGTTCGAGATCACTATTTTAATTTGAAAGTATTGCTATTACGCGTAGCATTTATTTTGGAGGTGTGCTATCAACACTGACTTCCTCAAGATTTCTTAATGTCTGTCGACTGCCCGTCAAAACGATTCAAAAGACGCAATGCGAAATATTATTTAATTAATCAAATTATTTTGACCTAAATCGATGTTTGGAGTACGGGGAAAATACCTTGGCAGCTAATTCTCTAGATTTCCATTATTAGGCAGGGTGGGCAGTTTTGCTCTTTCGAGCACCTCAGGGCAAAGTAAGACCACTAAGGTAACACCAACATCATCCACAAGTTTAGACAAAAAAGAAAAAAAATCAGCAACACTTCTACGAGTATTCAAGGAGCGTCAAATCTTCCACTAAATTTCGATTTCCCACGAAGTTTAGGTGGAGATTAAGGGAAGTTGGAAGACTTGTTACCGTGTGCAGGCAACTTGAAGGAAATCAGTAGAGCAGTTCTACCTCTAGGGTTACTAATAGACTTTCGGCATAATATAGCATTATTTGAAGAAAGATCTCACGAACGATAATCTCATTTTTCAATAGCCCGTATTTTGTCCCCATTATATAATTAAACCACTAAATTCTTATTAGAATTCCTTAGTCTCTATGTATGCCCACTGTACGCGATGAATATTAGTAAATCTCAAATGGACAGAGGTAATGTTTCTATTTTCAAGAAAGGTTAATACCAGAATTCCAATGCTAGCTCAAAGTGACAGGCTCCACAAATCCTAAGCCGTTCTAAGATTAATTTCACCGCCCGGTTTTTGCGGTTTACCGGAAATCTTCTTTAACGACTCTTCTACTCTATGAAAAAAAAATTCTGCGTCTGAAACGATGTCGCAATGTATGATTTCCATAAAATCTTCAAAGCCTCTTTCGCTTGTCTACGTAGACGTTAACTGTAAATTGACTCCCTTCCAAGTTTTATGTCTAGGTCCCGAGGAAGGCGTGCGAAGTGAAGAAATCGATGATGAACGCGGTAAGCGCAGGATGTGGGTTGGCCTTTTCCCATTACGGTTGTGGGCGCGATTAAATTAGCTTCTGAAAGGCGTTGTCTTTATAAGCAACTTTTGAAACGGTTTTCGACAAAAAAAGGTAATAAAATAAATAAAATTTTTAAAAATTCTGAAACAAAAAAAAACATTTTTTGTTGGTGCAAAATAAATTTTCTCGGGATAGGTATCGATTGTAGGAGAAAACAAATGAAAGAATATTTCAAAAAACGAGTTGTCCTTCGCAAAATCGAACTCGCACCAATAATTCGTCAGCTTTGTCCTAGCATCACTTCATCGTCACGTCCTCAGGCAGTTACCAGCTGCCGTACGACAGCTGTAGTCCCAAACGCACTTTTGACCAACTGTCACATGATTTGAGTGCTCTTGAGCGGACAATTATTTTTTTGCGAAATAATTAGAGGAAAAAATGCGTCCGGTTCGTAAATATTCCATCAATTGAGGGCTGTTCAGTAAGAGAACTGCTCATTTGGAATTTTAAGCAGCTGGAAAATAATACGAGTAATAATAATACGATAGTTAAAAATAATAAATAAATAATATAAATAATATAAATAATATAAATAATATAAATAATATAAATAATATAAATAATATAAATAATATAAATAATATAAATAATATAAATAATATAAATCATATAAATAATATAAATAATATAAATAATATAAATGATATAAATGATATAAATAATATAAATAATATAAATAATATAAATAATAAATACAATAATAATACGAGTAATAAAAATACTAACATTTTCTACTTTCACAACTTCTATGAACAATATTAAGTCATAATTTTTAGATTATCGAAATTCCTTCATTTTTCTTATGATTGCACCGTCAATAAAACACGACGAGGAAGTGTCGCAACGGAATTTACGTTACTCAGATCGTTTAATTTACCTCTTGTGAGTTTGTCACGGTAGTAAAACCGTTTCAAGGCGGAAAACAATGAAAGAACCTCTTCAATAAAATGGCGCCCTTGAAAACGCGAAGTTTCTTCGCTGTCGAGGAAATTAAACTCGACGCTCGACGAATTACTTTCGGAGACTGGTCCTTACTTCCAATCAATTTTCATTGCGAAAAGATGAATATCAAAGTAGGAATAGTAGTGAAGCTCAATCCAATCGTCTAACCTTCGCATAGAGCGAGTCTTTCGCAAGATGATTTAGCGCATTAAAACGACGATTTTCCTGCGCTCGATCGATCACCGTCCAAGAAAGGACGGCTGCATTTTTCAAAGCATGCAAACAAATGGCGACAACGCGTATTCAGACGTGATACGATTGGGCAACTTGAAATAGAGGGCAATGGGCTAATCGATGTTCAAGTGATCTACTTTCAATTCCTAAAGGTGTGCAATTTTTTCCAATAATGGTCCTCGGTGAGGGTGAAAGACGGTCAGTTATTCCATTTTTTTATTCGTCCAAGCCTTTCGCCGAGTTCGGCCTCTTCAGTGAAAGGTGTCTTCTGTGACAATCTATCAAAAATGAAGAAGCCGAGCAAAGTTTGTCTGATTTTCAAACGAAGATGAGGAAAGCACTGATGAGGCCGCAATCAGCGAAAGCGCTAGGACGAATAAAAATGTAGTAAGAGAGCGTCATACTCATACAGGGCAATTTTTACTTCCAGAATTATTTTGACCGTTCGAAAAGTGGGATTCGGAACGAATAATTTGTATATATTACTAATACTCAGAAACACTTGCTGATCAAGATTCCTCAGTAAGAATGTCTATGGTCAGAAAGTGACTAAAGTCGTCATATCTCCGTTCGAAATGAATGAAACTCTAGAATACTAGAAAAAAAAATTGTTCTCTTAATGGATGTAGAAAATTAGCTGTATTGAAATTTGGATAACACACAGTACTTCCAAGATAAACGCGTTCAAAGTTTCCTCTATTCCAATTTCTACAGGCCATATCAATTAATCTTCTTGAACGGTCATGGTCTTGAAGAGTTCGTTAAGCGACTGAATGGCGGTATTATATTTATTTTTTTAATTTTAATTATTGTGTTTATCGTGGGAGGAATATTCATGACCGTTCTGATTTTCAAGGCGAAGACGCAGCTCGAAATAATAATCCGCGATTTTTTCCTCAAGCATTTATTTTCTTAATCTTCCGACTTTGATAACGAACTTCTTGATATTTTACGATTAGTTATACCTGGGTAACACTCCTATTTTTCGATTCTGTCAGCTTCCATTCAAATGATCGACGTATTGCTGAAATTCATCTTAAGATTCCAGCCAAAATTGCAATCACGATTCCTTGAATCTTTTTTTTCCCCAATAAAGAAATTCTCTATCCAATGCCAATGTTTTCCAAGCTAAAAAAAAAAAAAAAAAAAAAAAAAAAAAAAAAAAAAAACAAAAAAAAACTACCTAATAGTCGCCCGGTAAAATTGTCGGACGATCAAGTTCCATTCTTTGCCAAGATGTCGAGAAATATTGCTGTCGCCCCCTCGCTCGTGACTTCTCCCCAGTTGGCCCGTTAATTAGGTCGACCACTTTATTATAATGAAGTTTTACATGCAGTCCTATTTCCTTGACATCCTCGGAATATTACCTTTTTCAACCCTTCAACTAATTTTCAAGTCGACCTTCCCCAAGCTCTCGCGGGTCATACTTGGCCTAGTTCTTACACTTTCAGGGTACTTGGACCTTATAGCTTTGTTACGCGAACTTCCTTATTCCCTCGTAGTGCATAATTTGTTCAGCCTTGAATAATTCAGTTCGGAAAATTCTACCTCGAAAAAATCGTCAACTTCAACGTAAGTAAATTAAACGAAGGTTACGCAATTTAACAGTTCAAAAGGAAATTGAATATTCTAAACGCAAAATTATATCGACTTTTCTGAACATCAAAGGTGCGCTCAACGCCATTTCAGAGCAATACCCGAATCGCCAGTTCCATGTCCATATTCGCCGCTCTTAATCCTTTCTCGCTGACCTAGATTCTGTTACATATTGTTGTACAGCTACGACTAGCATTACAGCCCTAAGCTTCGCGATTCTCAACTCAAGAGTATGGGGACTTTTTTTAGAAACGTTGAAAACTCGCACCGTTTTTACACCCGTTCGAATTGCTAAACTTCTTTACGGCTCTTGCGAGCACCGAACTAAAGAATATGGGCAGAAACGGCTGCATGTCTGAGCGTGAAAGAGGAGTTTTTTAAAAAAGACCCAGCAGAAGGGGTAAAACGGGCTAAAAGCCTTAATTATTGTTTCACAAAGTCTTAATCTCGGCTTTACTGTGCGTCGGAAGGGCTGGCCACTCCCTGGCGATGGCGCTCGGGGTTTTTGTTACCTCCTATTTCAACCCCACGGTGCGAGCGTTACCTACAATAAAATGTCTGAAAAATACGATGAGAAAACCTCGCAAGAATGAAAAACGGTTTTACATTTACTCTCTTGGATTTTATACGAGAATATCACAAAACGTATTATGCTTTGATGCTCCGGTGTTGAATAGGGGAAAAACAAGGCGAGTGATTCTCACTTTCGCCTCTACGGGCATCCTCAGGGAGGTATAGAACCATTCGGTTTCGGCGGCTTTGCAGAAAATAACTTGTTCGTATACTTATCGAAGTATTGAGATCTTTCTAGAAGTCGAATTCGAAACGGGAAAAATTAACGTTACAGAAGAATTTTATCATTTTCGAAATTCTGTCCGCCGTTCGTACTTTTCCGAGGTATCAATAGAGATTTTAATCAATCAATCATATGGCTCAATTCTTTTGCCAAATCGACCCTCAATTTTTACTTTTGAAGGGTTTATGGGGAGAAAAATCGTATTTGCCAACATTTTTCCGCCAAAGGTGCGCTCGGTGCCAATTTCTATAGATTTTTGAACACTGAATCGATTGAAACCATAGCGTCGTTGATAACTTTAATGTTTGTCTAATAATCGCAGTTTTCTTCTGTGAAATTTAAAATATTTTTAGAAATTTTACAGCATGGTATAATTCCATCATCTGTGGAGCTATAATACTCGTTCTCACCTAATGGAATCCTCATTAAAAACTCTTACGCGGTATTTTTAGGGCAAATAATTCAACTTTCAATGAGATAATTAAAAGTTAATCAATCGTAAAAAATTCAAATTATCCTAGAGCTAGAGCTACTGAGCAGTTTTCTCATGAGTATACAAACATTTCTTGGATATTCATCTTCTAGGGTATCACGGATTTATCTACGGCTGTTCAAAGTATCCTAATTGAAAACTCTGGTGGTTTATTAGCCGCACACTTGTGTTAGTAACTACCCGTGAAGGTCTCCGCTAACAACAGATTGATGACGACCATAAAAGTAAACTATAGCAATTATAGTAATTTTAGAAATTCTTATTTATTTTCGAATTAACAGTAATATTATTCGCCTAACGCCTAATTATGGTGAGCATTCCAACAAGTATTGGACGTTTTTGATAGCACTAGGAAGTTTCGAGCTATGCCATCTTCTTATTATAAACGTATTTTATTTTCCAAAAAAAAACCCTCCAAAAAAAACCAACCAACCACCATTTTTCCAAAAAAAAAACAACTTTTTTTTGTCCTTTTTTCCGTATTTTATTTTATTTTATTTTTTTTTTTATTCAACATTCGGATATTATGTATACCTTGAAACGCGAAAAAATCTAATTTTGAGAGGAGGTGTTAGAAATGTTTTTTCGAGCGAATAAAATAGTTTATTATTGAATAATAAACCAAAATAATAATATGAGAGTTTGTTATCAATTTATATAAAACATGTGCGCTGAACAAGCTCTATTCATAGTTATTCAACTTTTAATAGGAAAATTAAAATAAATGTATATAATTAAAATTACAAATTAAGTTGCTATGGAATTTTCCCTTATAGTTATCAACCTGTTGGTAGGTGAAAATGTTCAGAAACGTTTGAGCTGGTTACAATTACAAGTGTATGTACAATAATTTTTTGCAGCTTTTTTTACATTGTATTCCTTAAGGGAAACCAAGCTTTATACAATCAATGGTTTTCTCATCATCCCTTCCGAATCCGGGCGATGAAGAAAGCGAAAGAAGCGACTCGAAGTTGTCTAATTTCAACTTTGATCATTCGATCCGGTACAATCGTTTCCCCTTCGATTAAACCGGCGACTTCTCCCGTGCCGCTGGAGGCGGTTCCTATCAACAAGTGGCCGTTTGTGTAAACAGCAGCACCAGGACGAGTACAAGAGCGGGCGGACAAATGTAGAAACAACATTGCAAATGAAGGAAAGTGAGGGCTTGTCTCTGGGCCAATGTCGAGAACTGTGCAGGTTGTTTAGCCACATATGCGCGGCCTTCGAAGATTCGTTTGATTCAGATAGCAGGTGGGTACACAATGTACAACATGTCGATACCCTCGGGCCTTTGTCGGAATTTCGGTACGAGAATGCTCCATTTATCCTGAAACGGTCGACCGACCCTCTGAAATCTCCTTTTACCGTATGGTGGATGAAGCCGTCAATAGAACTACTTGTAACGTCATATCGACAACCGAGACATCAATTTTCCTCCGATTCGAGATTGATCTGCTAATGCAAATCGTAAGGCCGTACGCGAATTCCGAGAATCTGTTGGCCGCTATTTGTCAGGGCTCCCCTTTCTAAAATGTCCGCCGTTTGAAACCGAACTATATCTGCCTATTATAATCGACTGTCGAGAGTCCAACCACCGACAGTAATTACGGCGATGCTAAATCGCATCAAACGGTCTCTTAGTACCTATTTCAACTGACGTTTCTGTAAGTACAGAAGTCCAATCATAATGACAAGACGGGTTAATCTGTTCGGAAGGGTACGCGCATTGAGCAACGTTAAATTTACATGTTTCGGCGATGCTGATCAAAGCAAAAGGGCATCGCGACCGAACAGAGTAAAATACAGATATGTTCGTAGGGTAAATTGTAACTGTAGGCACTGATTAATATTGCAACATTAAATGGGTAGTGAGCGGATTCAACAATTTTGACAATTAACTCGAAAAACGAACCTCCAGACAATATAAATGGTGATTAAATATCCAATAATTTAAAAAAATTATCTCCTTCAATTGGAATTACTTAGCTGGCCATCGTTCTTCCCCTTGGAAAATCACGGCTCGTGCAAACGCGAGAGGGAACCGTCAAGTGAAAAAACGGGTAGGGAAACTGTCGTTGAACAATTTTTGATTTCCCTTTGATATTCGCGTGACGAACGAGAGGGGATTCGTCAAGGGATGAAATATGAGGGGACAATTTTGGTTGAACTTACGTATATGGTCGGAAGAGAGAATTTTGCAAGGGACATAATTATTAGCTAGTAAAAATGCAGCCAATGATTGTACAGTGATTTAAGACGACCATCCATTTGTGATAGGAACCATTATAACTTTATATATTGCACGAGAAACGACGTCATCTTGTTTATTTAAAAAAAAAAAAAAAAAAAAAAAAAAAAAAAAAAAAAAAAAAAAAAAAAAAAAAAACTGTAACGAAAACATTGTTTAATAGAAAATACCAGTTTTCACATTTTGTGGGTTTTCAAACACTATTCTCGACCATGTAGAGAAAAATAAATTATCATTATTTTAATTGAAAGTACTCAACAAGAGCTTTCCAACGATGGTACAAAGTTTATTTTACTAGAAAAAGTGACCATTCTGGAGGCGTTTGAGAAGTGAAAACGAAAGTTGTTCAATCATTTGAGAATAGCAGAAAGAACTATTTTTTATATGATTAAGGGAGAAGCTCAAAAGTGGAAGTGGTCACGTCAATATGAGTAGTAAAATATATAGTAATTAAGTCTCACATAACTATCATTATAATACCTTAAAGTCCTTAAAGACAAGTCCTTAAAGTGTGTAGTTGGTGATTGAGTTGCAGTGAAGTTGGGACATGTTTGTTATTTTTCCCTTCTCAGTGCTTTTTTGAAAGTTATTTTTTATTATTTTCTAATGTGAATATTTTTTAAGGTTCAGTTTCAACTTAATAGTTTTTCTGAATCATCTAATTACTACCATCTAATTAATTACCAACAATACAACTTAGGAGAGTGGTTTATGAACATTCCATCAAATATAGAACGATTTTATAGCTCCATAAGTTCGCGATATATACCATGTGGCCAATTTTATCCAAATCTCGAATATGATTCTCAAGAACCATCAGTGCTATCGACTTCGTTATGGTTTCATTCGATTCAGCAACAACAAATCTATAGAAATTGATACCAAACACACTTATATTTTGGAATTATTGGAAAATAAGAATCCCTCCCTCGAAACCTCTCTAAAATACCGTTAAAATTGACGTAGGGATTTAACTTGAAAATTGAGCCATTGCCAGACCAAAAATGATTTTTGGTAACAATAAAAAAAAAAATAGTTATTATATTTTCTTTGGAAAGTATTGAAAAGTTATTTTTAAATTGGATATTCGGATTCTACAACTCTTGAAACATATTACATCTAATTTTGCGGGAGGGTTAGAAAAAATAATTTCTCTGGCAATTACAGTGGTTTTTATTGAATAATCACTTTTCTTATGAGTGGAGGAAAGGTTTAATAAAACTCTGATATAGTTTAGCAAGTTGTCATAACCGAAATTTTAATATGATCGACGGAAAATCCAAAGGGCTCTCTCGCGTGCACTCTCGTCTGCACAGTGGCGGTTTGGTAGTATAAATAAAAAATCCCTTGGCGATTTCAATTTCCTCACGTCTTATAAATAATGAGCTCTAAAATCACAGTTGGGAAGCGTTGTTCCACGAATCCTTTCCCGAATCGTTCCGATTATAATGGCGCGTGCAATCGTCCACCAGCGCAGATAATTTTTGAAGGAAATATCCCATGCCGTGATTTTTCAAAGAGAAAAAATATGCATACGGCCGGTTTTTCTTTTATTTCGCTCGCTTCATCAATCCACGCATAAATGGACTGATGTTCCGTTACGTCACTTTTTCATAGTTGTTTCATTCTTTCTCGGCGTTTCGTTCATTCCGTCGCCAACGCCTTTCGTTGTACTTCTTTGATTGTATGCGGAGACTCGGATAGCGCGCGGGGATGCCTACCCAGAGCGCCCGACAGCAATCGCATGCAGTCACCCAATTAAACGAAGCGATAATAACTAGTCGGCATGGTCAGTTATCAAGAATCGGCTCCAATGATGGCTATTCGATAGCGAAATTCAGCTTTGCAGCTAAAGTGCCAACTATACTCAGCACCCTAAATTACAAACAAGTTTCGCTCCCCGACCGGCTAGCAACTGTACATTTAAATATACTTACAGTTTGTGGTAACAGGGAATTTCATAAAGGATATCCTATCATTCACTTGAGTTGTTTCCAAGATGGAAACAGGATAATAATTGGCCATGAGCGTGCGCCATCAAGCAAATACACAGTCAATCGGATCATACTGAAATCCATGGTTTGGTGCAGAAAATGCATTGCTTTTTAACAAGTGTAACAAACACTATTTTATCGAAGCTATTAACATTTTTTAGGTCGTTGCGTCATCTGGCCTCTGGTTTTAAAACAAGAAACACCCTGATCGTACGGTGATTCTCTATTATTTTTACAAACATTGATCCGTTCAATGATGATTGCGGGTTTGAGAGAGCGAAAGTCAGTATTTTACGGAAATGCAAACGAACCAGGGTATATTAAGTGTGCAATATCAAATCCACAATGTTGCCGTCCAACTCGCACGACCTGCGATATCCTCACATATGTACGGAAGGGCTAGACGTTCATTTACATCTGAATCGAAACTCGGAGGAGGCTTGGCCATGCGAGGCTGGTTTCGCCTGAATATTGTTATAGGCTTCGTTGGCCCTCCTGGTCACAATCCAACAAGCTAACCTGGCTGTCTATCTAGCCATACCTAGTCTAGCCTTGTCTAGTCATCAGATCACTGTCGCAAGTTACACGTTCCGCTTCTCGAGCAACTGAAAAGCCCTTGTCCGCCTGATCATGATTTATGCCCCTTCGCTTCCAATCGAAACTCTGACGTTGCAACGATGTAATTTAATACACCAAGGAGAATTTCCGCAAGGAATAATTAGTATTAGCAGATACCTTGAAATGAGAGATGAATGAAGAGCAGAAACAATACTTTGCTCATTTAGGTGGGAGCAATTTTTACTTCCATGTTTACGTCGTAAATGGAATTATTGTGATCGTCCGAAAAGTCAAATTCGGAAAGGAGGAGATTTTGGAAGACATTTTTATATTACTATACTCAAAAACACTTTCTGAATAAGTGTGTGTGCGTCTGTGATGGCAAAAACACGTGCGCTGTGATGACATCGTCATATCTCTGGGAAACTGTATGAAACTCAATGAAATTTTCAGGAAATGTTCTCCCATTAATTGTCCAAATTAGCCGTTTCCAAATTTTGGGTAACAAGGAGTACTTCCAAGATATAAGGGTTCGAAGTTTTTTCTATTACCTATGATTTTTACAGGCTTTAGGAGTAGATATTGATTTAAATTGATTAAATGGAAATCATCAAGTTGCTCTGAATGTGCCCTAATGAGCGAAAGCGTTCTGCTAAATAGAGGAAAATAATGGACAACGAGAGTCTATTGAAGCTCCCTTTATTACGCTAGCAGATAGATCTTCATCAAACACAAGAAGACGTTTAAATCCCAGTCAGTGGACACAACAATTTCCTTTATCCGTAGAAGTCGCTTCTATGCTTTTTTTATATTGAGGGTTTTATTATTTGCGTACGTTAAGATAAAACCAAAAATTCGGAAAAGAAACATTTTTTAAAAATTTAAGCATTTTTGACCGTCAGGTTTTTACGAAAGATTCATACTTCGGATTCCTTTGGAGTATTTTAAGCTCGACTGACATTGTTTACTATGCAAGTAGCACGTCCATAAATATAATACAAAGATAAAACGCGATACTGCAACCGTTCAGACGGTGATTTCATTCTTTTCCGTCACGTATGTGTCAGTGAACGCGCACTGTTTCTTTCAACGTAGCGCCCTTTTCAAATCTCGTCCCAGACGAGACTCAGCCTAATTTGCGTCTGGCGATAGTGACAGGACGCACTTTGTTCCACTGCAACTATTTTGCATTGCACTTCGGCGACAGTTTTGAGGTGTTTCTAGAACGAGCTACAAAGCAAACATCCGCGAGCGATAAGGGACAATGGATCGTTTGTAAATACTCGAGAACGGGCTGACCCCGGGTCAGGTGAGCTTGGCTTGAATCTGGGGCGAAATTGCAAACATCGAATGATAATAGGAAGGTTCTCGAGAAATGCATAGGTTCGATGCAAGATTTAGATATAGTTCAGTAGGCACTCGATATTTCTTAAACGAAGAAATTTTTTTATAACAATTTTTTTAAACTGATATTGAAAATTGATAAAAAATTTTTGATAACAATTGATTATTTTACCATTTTTGGCAATTTTTGACATTTTTACGTCTTTGCTATGGCAGACAAACTCTAAAAGCGTTTTAAAGAAGCGTTATGAAAAGCTTAAGAAAAAATTTCTGATAATTTCTGCTTACAAACTGTCGTTGCTAAAGAAAAGTAACTTCCTCATTTTTCGCACCACAAAAATCGTTCACCACTCGTTCGAAAACCCTGAATTAACTACATATTTTTATTTATTCACCTCACCATTAACTATCCCGTTAACTGAGATATAAAGTTATTCATAAATGTATACAAACAATTTAGTGATCAACTTCGCATTCGTGTTGCTATAAAGTTGAAACAAACGTTAGAAAAAAGCCTTTTTTAGATGTGATTCAAAACATTCAATTCAAATTATTAAGGATTTACAGATTATAAATCCTAAATAATTTGAATTGAAAATAAATTTTGTATTTTTCACAAAATTAATCATTACAAAATAAATACAAGCAGTAGATATTCTTTTATTTCACAACTAAAATATTTTGTCTTTCTTGTTTTTAAATTGATCTTGAAGATTGATAGATTGATTGAATATTGATTGATATCGAAGATTGATAGACATTTTTTGTTTACGATTAATTTTTTTAAGGTTCGGCAATGGTTTCTAAAAAAGACAGATAATTTATCATTTATCTATAAATATCAGTACAAGCTATAATGATTTTTTTGTCGCTCACGTCCTCGGTGCGTGCGTTTGAAATGTGAAAGATTATTAATATAAAATACCGAACATGGAGAATTCTCCAAAACCGAGCGGGCGCGAAAAAATTATATAACAGCGGCTCTCGAAATTTTTCCGCAGTAACAGTTTCCATTCTTGTTGCATTCGCTGCCCTGGGCCGCAAGAACGCGGTCGGGCCTCGAGACTCGCCGAATCGTTTAATTTATTTTTACTGCCCGAGTCTTCTCCGCTATAAACATTGCAATGGATCTAACCAGCGAAATTAAATTTAACCACCTCGCCAACCTACACCGTCCTCTTCTGGCTGGATGATAACTGCGCGAATGTGCATAAAAAAGTCGCCGCTTCGTATGAGGAAAAATCCAGTGTTTTCAGTGTTATTTCGCACCCAACATAACACGTAGAAAACAATTGTGCGAAACCCCTCCGTTCTGAGCGTAATAGTGGCCGTCCATTCATTTCATCGAATATTGCAGAGAAAGAAAGGACTTGGAAACGGAGGGGGCAACGAATTCGGAATTGAAAATACCCCCGGTCTCTCACCTGGCGTGCACCGAGGCCGAATATTTCATTGGTTAATGGTGCAGAGACTGTCGGTGAACACGATTCGAGTGCAGGCATATTTAGTGCGATGGCGAGTTATTTAGAAAATACAGCGACAACTAACGGGAAAAATATTGAATCATGAGCAGACGATCTACAACGCCAAACGCAATTTTTGTGTGCAGTAGAGTTTTTTGCGTAGGCTTTAAACCGAACATTACTGACAGCGAACGAAATATTTTTCCACTAGTCGGGCGCGAGATTTTCCAACCGAAAGCTCGTTATTACCTGTCGATGGATGATTATTTTTTAAAGATCGATGAAACCGCAGATAATTTATCAGGGTGAATTTATCCGTACCGAATCACTTGCAGTCTTTATAATGTGGGATGAGTACTTGACATCTTTGGTTGAAGTTATAGATGATGCTTTTTTGACGAAAAAAAATCACGAAAATTGAAAAGCTACGGAACGAATAACCAACGCTGTAGTTGAAGAGACAAACCCCTTTCCATAGATCTTGACGTTGTCAGGGCTGTTTCATCTAAAATTGTTTGTTCTAGCAGGGTCTACAGGTTCACGAAACGAATAACTACCTACTATTTTTACGCGTGGGAACGTTGAATGTTGAAAATTTAACCCTCAACTGACTACGAATCTAAGCTATCTGAATATAAAGTAATCAGGATATACAATACCTTCAAGTTAACCAAAGTACGGCGATTGACAAATAAAAAAATAAATAATAATAAAGAAGTGCGTATGGATCCCACGGTATATCCATGTTTGAGAAAATTTCATCGTAATCCAAATTTATCGAAAATTAGACAGGTAGGCTTCATTTTTTCTACTTTAGGGAACCAAAAATGGGGGGAAAAACGCACAAAAGTCATCTCTTGAGCTTCCCGCTAAATAGCAATTCTTGTTAAATTTTCGTTTCGGATGATTGCTAATAAATTCTAATGACAGCATGTAACGATAGTGCGGGAGGGTCTGAAGGTTCCTTATAATAAGATACCCTCGGGCTCAGGCTTTGGAGCGGCCATTCGTGGGAGAATAGAGATGGTGACCGTCTAAATCCATTTCGGGGACCCCAGCCTCTCTGCGCTTCACCTCCTTCCTTCTTACATTAGTCGGATCGATGAGTCTAGACCTCCTCGCCGCTCGTGTACATCCAACGCTTCTTACCTGAAGGAAGCATGGGCCTCAGGTGGACATTCTGGACCAGTATCATCTTACGAGAATTCCCGGCAACAAAAAGGAGCTCAGTCATATCCCACTCGGACCAGCCGTTGAGCGGAACACACATTTCGAACTGTAGCGATCGAAGCGATATAAATATAAACTAAAAACCAGCAATAAAATCTGTAAATCGATTTTGAATAAAATGTCCTACTAAAAGTGATTTTTGCGTCAACTAACCGAATTCTGAGATCTATTAATTAAAACGAAATTGGGTTAGGGATCAATTAAAACTGAAAGCACGTTATTAGGACATAACAGGGATGACGTTGAGTAATGTTTATCAGGTTACTATAGGTATTATTTCACTATAGTAAAAGCTGAAGACACTCAAAATACCCGTTATCCCCAATTTCAATACGTGTATCATTCTTAACGGCAAAAATATCCAAACTGGTCGCAATCAGTAATTGAGTCAAGTAATTACCCTGGTTTCCCACATTTGGATATTATTCGGTTTCATTTCAAGCGGAGGTTCTAGATAAAATTAAGTAATTTCCTTAAAAATACAGAAAATTTCGTCGATTTTTATTGATTTCCCATTGGACACGATGAAAATTCCGTGGATTTCGGAAAGCTCCGTAGACCTGGCAACACTAATAACACGATAATTAGGTAGGGAGGGAGTTTCTAAGGTATTTTTGTTCATCGTGACACTGTTCTCTCAGCCATAGCGTTTATTAGGCAATTACAGTAGGCCTGGGATGAATAAAAACCTCTTACATCACCAAAGCAAAAGATATCCGCGGTGAAAACCGCTGTACAATAATTTGCAGCGTTCTTCATTCGCTGAAAATCTCTAAAGTTCACGTCCAATCGTGAAATAATTCATTTTTATGGGCTTCTTCAACACTGCACGAGGAAATGCGCCAACGAACCAGGAACCCCTTTTGCAGGGAAAAAATTGCGGGGAAAAATGTGTTGCTTGGACACCAGCGCAGACAAGAACGTTCTTTCTATTGTAAAGAGGGGTGAATCCAGGGCGAAGTGGGCTCAGCCTATTCTTCCGAACATCGCGCCGAGCGAAGAGGGCGAAGGGGAGGGAATTTTTTTACACAAAAGTAAAGAAATCAATCGGACTTCCTGTAGGCCCAATATCCGTATCGACGGTTTTTGAGAGAAAAAGCCGAAGGGGAGTTCGGAGGATCGGACCGGGGGATCTGAGGTGCATGCGCAGCCGAGCCCAGGCGTAAGCGCCTTGAGGTTCCCGACCGGAAATCAGCCTACAGCCGTGCGGCGGTTCGGGAGCTTGCTAGGAGAGGAGAGGCCCCCTCGGCCATCGTATAGCTCTTTCTCCGTCTCTCATTCTCCTGTTATAGGCCCAAAGAGGAAGTTGACCGCAAATCGATTGTGAAAAGGTCACCAAACCTTCCCCCACTCTTGGAAAGCCTATCTCTATCCCTGCCTCGGCGCATCCGCATCTTTGCACCATCTTCCGTTGCACTTTGAGGCCTAAACGTCCAGAGGATCGGGCACACTCGGACTCTGGAGCGGTGACATTCGATACACTCATACGTGAACACAAGAGCAACGAACGTATGACACATGATATACGCTCATCTAGAGCTCCCATTTGCGCGGACCGTGGATTCGAAAAAACAAAGTCGAACCGGTCTCCCGAAGAAGAACGGGAAATAGTCCTTTTGCCAATTGAGATTTTTTCAATTCCATCAAGTCTTCGCACGACGGCTATTTCACATTACGGCCATTGGAACGGTATTCTAAGTCAGATCGACCTAGCGCGTCCTGGTAGAGGTCAGCAGCGACAAAGAATTAAATGGTGAAAAAATAGAAACAGGCTGAGCGCCAAGCGGAATTAAGAGTCACAAAATATAGTTACTGATATTATTCTTCGTTATGTAGTTGCATAATTATTTATTTTAGCCTTGCTTCCTTTTCTCGTGTATTTTATATCAATTTGATTATTTTTTCCTTCTACTAATCTATATCTAAAATTGATATTATTTCTTCATAAATAACTATCATTATAGATAGTTGTTATAATTATTGGTATTATTTCTAAAGTTTTGAAGAATGAGAAGGGAGAAACAGATACTTATTCCAGGAGGTGTGAGGAGGAGAAAACCAGGCGTCTCGTTCTCCGATTCTTTATTCGCTGGCCGAGCACTTTCGCCAGTTCGGGCATCTACAGGCTGTGGACCCTATGGCTCCATGGCGCTTGGAAACGTTTCTTTATCCGCAGAAAATGTCGGCCTTCTACGTCTATCGTTGAAGGGAAATGGTGAACGTTTTCAGCGTTTGAGCACTTCCTTCGTGCACATCTGAAGGAACGACTCTTCGTTTTATTTATTATCAAGAAAAATTTAATTTTTAATATTTTCAGTCATTTAACGATTTAGTTACTTTTTGTCTTTTAGTAGGTTGGTAATGTTTTCGCGACATTAGCAAAAACACTCGGCGCACTTGAATCGTTCTCAACCTGCTCGAGCGTCTTGCGTCATTTCGAGCGATTCGAGAGCTATAACAGGTTTGAATCCGTTCCGAATCCGGCGAGATTTTACGTTTAGGGCGTCCCTTCATGCTAAAGGTCGATGAAAGGGCTGTGATAAGTCGGCACCTCCCGGTTCAGCCACGATCTACATTTGATGGGTAGTCGGTGTTCGATGCGTACCCTTCGAAATGAGAGAATGGAGCGAGAAGAAATTTTGAAAGAAGATCCTCGGACCAGGGTCGTTCCAGGGGCATTCATCTGGTCCAGAATCACTTCATGTCACCCACCCCTTCGCAACGCAACAATAAAGGACATTTGCGGCATCTGAGAAACGCTTTCGATTATTCAATCGCCAGTTTTCCTCGTCTCCCGTAAAGATCCGAGGGCTCACAAAACATTCAACTCACCCTTGCTTCCGTTTTTGAATATCCGATTTGTCGGTTATATTGGAAACTTAGGTGACACTTTCGATTCAATTGTAAGCAGCACGCACTGGTACGTTAATCTCCTCTTCGGCCTGTGCAACTCGATCCGGTTGTTTCCCCTCTGTGAAAGGTGAGGGTGCAACTGGGACACACCTTCTATCGAGGACTTTTATTTAGCGATTAGTAGGTGACCAGAGCCTTCTTTCCAACGGTAAAAAATTTTAAAAGGCGCTTCTTTGAGATCGCATACGAATCGATTATGTTGCAGTGTGCACAGATTACGACAGGATAGCCTTAAAATCAAAGACTTCTCCAAGCTTGATAAAAATCAGGCATCATTTAATCGCCGTCCTAAACATTTAAGACCTTGAACGTTCAAATAGATTGATTTTTCCGGCCTCTAAAAATCAAAATACAAAAACTTTTAAGGCTAGAAGTACGATCGAAATTATTACCCCAGTTTATTTTCTATACGGCTTTATTTTTGTTTGTATAACAAATTTAATAGCCATCCAATTTTTTTTCTGCAACCTTCTTGCAATGTTTTGGACTAGGCTAACTCTATTTAATCCTCACTTGACGATTTTATTTTATAGTACCAATACATATAGCAAAGTATTCTCTCAGTTGTATACAAATCCACTCGAAATAATGAGAATGGAAGTGTAATCAGTTCGCTGTGGACTATTTTTAATTTAACACAAAAATTTTGGGACGGATTTTTTTCTCTTCTTTTTGCTTCGATTATTTCTTCATCCTCATCGCAGTTTCTCTTTAGCGACGATTCATATTAGTCATAATTGAATTCCTCCGTTCGCTATTAATACGCTCCGCAGAATCCGATCACATTTTTGTCCGCTGGAATTTCCCTCTCGGACTGTAAGTAATCAGCGCGTTTGCGGCTTAAGCTCCTCGGCGCCTTTTTCATATCTCTCATAGCTTGAGTTTCTCTTATTTCCTTTCTGCATTCGTTCTCTTTGTTCTATGTATCATTGTGTGCGGTTTTAATAAACCGCCATCTGACGGCAAAAGGAAGCTGTTTACGTATGAATGGGACAAAAAATAAAGTCAGAGTTGGTCTCTCATGTGACGTTGAGCGAGTTGAGCGATGAGTGGAGAGAATCGCTCGCAAAAAAAAAATATAATAAGTAAGTACGTTTGAAAAGAACTTTTAGTAGGTAATTAATTTTTTCGGAGAATCATCAGGGTCGAAACTAATGGTGAAACATTTGCCCAAAAAAATAATTTCGTGGATGGCTTTTTGGTAAAAATGACCGCTTTTTGATAAAGATAGGTAGAGAAGAATTTTCCATCTTTTGGGACGGATTTTTTTTCTCTTCTCCTTTTTGCTCCGATTATTCCTTCTTCCTCATCGCAGTTTCTCGGTTATCATATTGGTAGACATTGACAGAGAATCGTATCTTTCATGGCGTTCTTATCGTTCATTAATAAACCATTGTACTAGCCTAGCTATTGGCTAGCCAGCTGTTAATTCCGGGCCTTGTTATTAAATAGCGCTATAAAACATATTCCACCTACATATTCCACGGAAAACGGTATTCCGTGGTTGTACCGTGGCTGCACTCGAAACTAGATTCGAACAGGTGAATTTCTTGTTATAGCTCGAGTCCACTGTCCGAAGGCAGTTCGAAAGACTTTTGAAGGGTGAAGACTACTGGGCAACATTCCCGCTAGAACGAGCTTCGTCATATCGCATTCTCCAGACACTGAACATCAGCTTAATAGCTTGACACTGGCTCAAGAAATGACGAAGTAACTGGAATGTAATTTGCGAAATAGAAGAAACCACCACACGGGCGACAATATGAACTAAAAAGCCATAAGCTGACGCAGGTTTCGGTTTTGCTATGAACACCCACAATCTTGATTTTCAGGTTAACCAGAAATACTGGCAATATTCATTAACAAACCATTGTACTAGCCTAGCTATTGGCTAGCCAGCTTTTAATTCCGGGCCTTGTTATTAAATAGCGCTATAAAACATATTCCACCTACATATTCCACGGAAAACGGTATTCCGAGTGTACAAGCTGTGATAATTGATTATCGTTTGCTAATTATCGAATATATAAATTTACAACAACATTTAAAAACTTCCCGCGTCCCGCAGCAGATTTGCCAGCTAAGTAGACGATAATTAGCCTCGCACGTTCGTCAAGAAACGGAAGTAGGCAAGAGAATGGAATCTTTTTCGCGTCTAATAAGCTTCTCAGACGTGGCGGAGAGCGGAAAAAAACCAAAGATACGTCGAGGGGCAGACAAGAGGAACCACTTAAGTCGTCTGAACCTGAAGAGGTGACGATGGTAACGACACAGACGTCTGAAGGATGAAAGGTCGACTGCTCGGCGAGACACGGAGACTTTTCCGTCATATGAGGGACCAACGAGTGTTTTTAGTCTCATTAGTTTGAATTGCCTCGCCGCGACGAAGTTGGAAGCCATTTTATGGAATTCGTTTTACACCCCCAAGAAATTCGCGGTTCGAAATACTCTGCAAACGGATTGGTGGAATATCGAGAGAATAGGCAGTTTCAACCAGGAAATTGAAACTAATGAACAGCAAAAAAAAAAAAAAACTCACTTTTTTGGCAGCGGGCTGGAAATTTGGGTAAAATCAGCATAGAAACCTGCATTTTATTGCTCGCTATAATGGACTACGTTGATCTCGATGAAATTTATAGTGAACGAGACAAATTAAATGTACATTTGAGATTAGAAAATGGGCGACATAAATAATGTCTTCTGAAAAGTTATTTTTTAAAAATTCGCAAGAGCGTTTTTGCACACTATATCGCTGCCATTTCTTTTTTTTCACTTTACCAAAGCTCTGCTTCTAAAAATACGAACGAGCTGGAAAAGTGAAAAATATAATAGTACTTTCAAAAAACCCAGACTTCTCATTCATCAACGACCGTCTTCATGTTGTGATTGACGAATAAGCGAAAAATTACGTTCTACCCGAAGCTCTCGCAAGGTGCAAGTTATGCTTGAAACGGATCAAAATTCATACAACTGAGTCGCCTAAAACTTCCACGTGCTTAGCTTGTACGCGTTCAACCCGTACTAATTCTCTTTGAAGACTATTCAGTCCACTACCATGGAACCCCATGCTTCCAGTGTCGTCAATGTATGTATATTGTAAATACAATACATAACCCTCGAGAGAACCTTGTCCTGTCCAGTATCCCGAATCTCTCCCTCAAAATCCATTGTGATCGTCCCAACTGCGCAGATCGGGTAGCCTATTCTTGACGAGGATGTATGAATGCTGCGAAGGGTCAACGGTACAACGTTCTTCGTGATATTGAACGTGAAAATCCTCAAACCTTTCGGCGTCTCATTTAATGTCGTGTTCCCCGTAAATCCCTCGCTTTTATATATAATAAATTGAATTTTCGCATAATAACGGCCGGCCCTCAGATGAATGCAATCCTCTCAAGAGAATAACGTACGTTGAGTGAAAAAAATCTCTACATACTCAATGATTAGGGTCTTCTGTGTATAGCGTTTTCAGCATAGAGAAATCATTTTGGAGATATAAGTATGCTATTTAGAACGCAATATTAAGCCACCAAAGGGGGAATATTTGGAGTACAATGAAACTTGTAGACGGAAAAAAATTACGAAGTTGAATAATTTACTTGGAGCAAACTTGTCGACTGTGTTGAAAATTTTTCATGCTGGTAGTGTGTTTAAAAAAAAATACTGGCGACGTATGGTGTATTAAAATTGGATTCGAAGCGATCAGCGAACAAAGTTTAGTTGTGAAAAATTATTGAAATTTCAGAATTGGGTAATATAATTAGTAGGCAATACATTACATCGAAACTGAATAATGTAAAGCAACAAAAATGACAAGAGAATCGCAGTCATGAAAAAGAGCCATGTGTTGCGGGTAGAAGGCGAACCTTCACCTACTAATTAAAATTGTACGTCAACTTTTCACCCATAAATTGGATACATAATATTCACATTTTATACATAAACTCTTCTAATAAGTATGAGAAGACTTCGTATAGGCGAAGAATGTAGTTGCCCCGTTGAGGATCGAAGTGAATATTATGACCAAAACAATAATTACTGGGTTCTTGCATAGCAAACTAAAGTTCCAACTTGGAGTCCCCGTCGATCGTGACTGCAGTCGACTAACTCTAATTAATTTAGTTAATTTGCCTCTTCAAATTTTTTAAACAAGAGCAAATGTTGGAAAAATATATATATTTTCTTTTTTGATTTGTTTATTTTATTTATTTATAGTTAGGTACTATTATTTATTTATTTATTTTTTTGTGTGAATTTTTGCAGAAAATTATGAACGTTAGCCGTTACGGGAAAATCTACTCTATTTTCAACACAAATGCACATAAGAAACTTTTTTTTCAAATACATAATACTTCACACAATAACTGCCAAAAAGATCTTTTCATCACGGCCTGTAGAAATCTAAATACTCAATACACAGCATAAGGCGGAAGTACGGTGCGTGATCCAATCGATACATAACAAGTTTTGTGAAATGGAGTCATTTTTAAGGCAAGAAGACCCAAACATACAAAAGTGCCCAAATAAAATAACTGAAAATGCGAATTACGAGAAAGTAGGTACGGTGTGTGGCACTAATAATTTAAAAAAAATCGACATTCAGCTGATATAAAGAAACATTTTTCATGTCTCCCAGCGTTCAAATGTATTCAATCTTGCGGTCTGTAAAAATCGAAATATTGTCAATGTGAGAATAAATAAAATAAAATATGACCAATTTGATAAAAACCAGGCATCATTCAATCGCCGACCCCAACATTTTAAGACCTTGAACGTTCAAATACATTGAGTTTTGTGGCCTGTAAAAATCAAAATACAAAATACGCACTACCGAAATCGTGAAGAAGGCTCATAACGTGGAGGTACGGTGTGTGACTCAATATCCAAAAAATCAAGCCGCATCTATGCGCCATAACGAACATTTTGAGACCTCAAACGTAGAAAAATTTAGACTCATATAGCCTGTAAAAATCAAAATAGAAAAAACTTTGAACGCCTATATCTCGGAAGTACTGTGTGTTATTCAAAATCCGGAAACGGCTAATTTCGCAAAATTACTGGGAAAACATTCCCTTAAAATTTCATAGTGCTCTAAGTATTTGCAACGAATTTTCATAGTTGAAAAACATAACGTAATGTAATACTAAAAATGTGAAAAACACAAAGTTTTCGTCATATTTCCGCCGTTTTGACGTCAAATTCAGATTCAGCGTTCAATTTCCTATAGGAATAGCTTTCAAATTCGCTTGAAAACGAGAATTTAATTGCCGCTGCCAGCGGAGCTCGAAATTTAGGCCGGTGAAAACCTCGATTTACGGAAAATAATTTCTCTGGCTCTGTTTAAATTTTTTCACCAAATTTTTTGCTATGTACGTGTGTAAGGCGTTCAAATGAAGACTCCTGCATAATAAAACAATTGATTCGCATTTATTTTGACCCCGAAAATCACGGTTAAAGTCCAATTTTCGAGCTTTCAAAAACCGATTTTTTTGGACCAGTTGCAGATTTTTCCGAGAAATAAAAAAAATCACAAAAATACATCATGGTAAGACACAACTTTCCTGAAAATTTCAGGTTTTTATCTGTGTTGAGAGAGGAGTAAAAAATCGTTAACTGTTCGGTTGAAAAAAATCGCAGGGGTACCCCTTGGATTTTTCGCGAAAATTTTTTTGAAATAGATTTCGCTCAAATTCAGCATAATGATAGTTGATGATGTGTATATCAATAATATATGGTTCATTCTTCGTTTCTTTCGCACTAAATAGATGAAAAGAACGTTTAAAGTTGAAAAATGTCATGTTTTCGTGTATAGTCTACTAATATTGTTGAATAACGCAAAAACGGTTGAATAATGGATAGGTACATTACATTGGGAAAATGTGGACAGTTAAATTACCTATCTTTTGGTATATTCAAACATCTGAATTGACGACTCTTTATTCATGTTATCCACTGTGCAAGTTACGAATCTTGGAAAACTTAAAAGTTGAAACGTCTACCTCGGCTAAAACTCTGATTAAGTTACAAACTCACTACTTTATGATACCAAGTGCAATGCAATACCTACTACTACATAAGCAGGCATTAAGAGGTTACTTCAAGGCAAGGAAGAGCTCAAATCAATAAATCACTTGGTCTCCTTGTGCAAAGAGATTGACGAAGAGCTTTAATATCTCCTATTCAAAGACAGATAGCCATAATGCTCCACGTGAGAAGAAAGATCTGAGCTAAAGCCGAGACAGGATTGCGCTCGTTAATACAGTAGCGGACACAAAATTAGGCGGGTACGAAATTTACTCCCTTAATAGGATCCCTGTATTAGTTAGGTCAAGAGGTGGCAACATTGCAATTTTTGACCCGCCTAATTTCGAGTCCCCTACGTTAATCGATTCTCTGCCCAACGTAACAGTAACTTTACGCTCAATTCCTCAATTAACATTTTGACAACGGTTCCTCAGTAGCGTCTCTTTTTGCAACTTCGTCGATCGAAGGGACATTTTATCGTTAGCGAAATATCACGTTGTCCTACGTCAATGGGAAGTTTTCGGCCTTCAATTTCCACCAAGGGACAAACCGACTCCGAGTCATTAAGTTCTGATAAGGGTTCGTCCTGGTCATTTCCTCTACGTAGGAAAGGCCCTTTTGCTTTTACTCTCAATCGTCTGAACTCGATCAGATTTTTTCCCCTGCCGAGTTGTATTTTCTTCTTAAATCTTCTAATGGCTGAAGTTAATTAGATTGGCGAGCTTTCGAGCCGAACGGATCTGGGAGGATCTGCGTAGACCTCCTTTCTGAAACTGAAAAGTACCCGCACAATTTTCACCTCACGCGGCAGTCCAACGCGGTTCAACTTTTTTCGAATTCATCTCCGGTTTGAAAATTATTCGACGAACGGGAGAGAAAAAAATAGGAATTAATTAACCGAGTTTTAGGGTTCAAACCGTCGGCCGGGAAAATTGAAATCGTTTGAAAAACGGCGAGCGATAATCAAGAGCGGAAAAATCTGACGAAATCTTGTTTGTATTTGCCTCTTGGGCCGCTGATTGCTCTTCGATTACCTAATTGTCGGTGTAATAAGATTTTTCACCTCGAATCATCCGCATCATCAGAAAAGCAGAAATTCACGGTCGTAATTCGTGTCGTTAATTTTTTCTTATATAGACGGACTAATGATAAAGTGCCTTGTTTTTAGCGCAAAGGAAACAAAGAATGAAGCATATATTATTGATATACTCATCATCAACTATCAACATGCTGAATTTGAGCGAAATTGACGCCTCACACAGGTGCATAGCGAACCATTTGGAGAAAAAATTTAAAAGAACGACACAGAAATTATTTTCCATAAATCATAAATATTTTCCATTTTGCGGGTCGAAAAAAAAATTCACTTGTGCATTACAAGAGCACTACTCGAACATGATTTGTTCACCTTGAAAGGGCAAGGGCCAATCTTACCCCAGGACATGTCGTATTGTGACGTAAACCACAAGGCCGATTCGTAAAAGTACATGAAGATGAAACCTAGGGTATGATAATCTGGTGCATAAAACGAAATTGGTGCATATTTTTGGGTTGAACTTCGGTTTTGGATTTTCTGAAGGACATAATAGCATCACTTACAACGAAAATTCGCTAAAAATATGAAATTTCTACTCTGCACTACATTACAATCTGAATTACTTTCATTTTAAAACAGAAGCACAGGAGAAACAAAGAAAAATCACAACGAACTATTGACTTTAGCAAATGAAAGGAAGACGCAGTGGTAGCTCATAAAAAGTTTACAATAATTATCAATTGAAGGATTAAAAACCATCATATCGTCAATATGATTCTCATACGTAATGGAATGTTGTACTTAGAATTGTTTTTGCTCGCTCTGCGAATAAAATGCACAAGATAGAATTTTTAGTAGGTTTCGTATCTCATCCAAGCACATCCTACTCTGTGTATTCCAAGCAATTCTATCTGATTCTTTGCTGTCATATTGAAAGCGATAAAAGAGCGCCATCGGTTATGACAATCGCGATTCTTAATAATTCGATCTATTAGTTTCATTTGCATTCCGTTTTCGTGGAACGTTCGATTCGAATGAAATGTAGAAACGTGGAAATCGGAGAATTTTTGGATAAGATTGGGGAATTTTACCCCTTCGTTGCACATGATGCAGAATTTCCTAACGTCTAGGTTTTTTGGGATTGCATATACGTCAACGGATTATAGTACTTTTAGAAATTCAATTTTTAAAACTGTTATAAAATGTAATTGAGAAGCTGAGCGGTTTTATTATAAGTATTAGTGCAATTCGATGTGATACGAAAATTGTACTTTAGGAAAATAGGTATATGAACGAACTTGAGTTCATATAAACGACGGAACGATCTCGGAGTTACCAATTTGTAGTTAAGTGGAAAAGTTCACGAATTTTCGGGATAATTACTATCACAGATCGATGGTCTTCTTACATTATTATTGAAGCAAAGGGATAATAAATCACTTCACAATCAATTGTAGCGTTTTTAATTCAATATTTCGATTCTACAGGCCTTGAAACGTAAGATATCCGATTTCGAAGGTGGATAGAATTTTTCTTTGCGATTGCAATAGTTTATTGTTGAATAATAAACCTAAGAATGTCTAGGGCTTTTACAATGGTTTATTATAAACCGAATAAAATCTGTCCGCTCGTCTACATTTTTCTAAAGAAATTGCAATAGACGTACACAAAATTCCTGCTGTGCCATATTATGTTGCTTCCAAAATTATAAATTTTTTGGTTTATTATTCAATAATAAACCATTGTAATCGCCCAAGAAAAAAAATTTTATAACCCCCCCCTCAAAATTTGATGTTTTACGTTTCAAGGCATGTAGAATCCGAATATCCAATAAAAAAAACGCTGCAAATGATTGTACAGTGGTTTATTATTCCTTCGCTTCAATATTGATTTAGAAAGACTATCCATTTGTCATAGTAATTATTTCGAACATTTCGGAACAATCCCACCGAAAAACAGATTGTAACTATGGGGGAAAACTCCGTAGCAACTATTGTAATTTTATTCAATTTTATTTTTCTTAATTTCCTAATTAAAAACTAAATTTTTTGCCTAACGGTACAGCTGGAGAGAGCGTTTCACGACCATTCCAATGAGTATAGAACGATTTTTATAGCTCCAAGAACTCTCGAGTTATACCCTCATGTCAAATTTCTGAAAATCTCCCAAATTCGGCACAAAAGCTGTGATAACTCGAGAACCAATGGAGCTATCGACCCCGCGATGGTCTCATTCGATTCAGCGTCAAAAAATCTATATAATTTGATACCTCGTACACATTTTTCTGAAAAACCGTGGAAAATATGAATTTTCTCCCCCTCATAACCCCCCAAAAATACCCTTAAAATTGAGCTAGAAAGTTGGTTCAAGAATTGGGCCGTCGTAGGACCGAGATTGATTTTTGGTGAAAATTTCAAGAATGTAGCTATTATGGTTTGGCCGGAAAAGTGTTGACGGCGTACGGCGTACGGCGTACGGCGTACGGCGGACAGACAGAATTTTTTTTATTGGATATTCGGATTCTACATGCCTTGAAACGTAAAACATCAAATTTTGAGGGGGGGTTATAAAATTTTTTTTCTTGGGCGATTACAATGGTTTATTATAGAATAATAAACCAAAATTCTGTCTGTCCGCCGTACGCCGTACGCCGTCAACACTTTTCCGGCCAAACCATAATAGCTAAATTCTTGAAATTTTCACCAAAAATCAATCTCGGTCCTACGACGGCCCAATTTTCGAACCAACTTGCTAGCTCAATTATAAGGGTGTTTTTGGGGGGTTTTGAGGGGGAGAAAATTCATATTTTCCAAGGTTTTTCAGAAAAATGTGTACGTGGTAATAAATTATATAGATTTTTGGACGCTGAATCGAATGAGACCATCGCAGGGTCGGTAGCTTTATTGGTTCTCGAGTTATCGCTGCTTTTGTGCCGAATTTGGGAGATTTTCAGAAATTTGACATGAGGGTATACCTCGAGAGTTCTTGGAGCTATAAAAATCGTTCTATACTCATTGGAATGGTCGTGAAACGCTCTCTCCAGCTGTACCGTTAGGCAAAAAATTTAGTTTTTAATTAGGAAATTAAGAAAAATAAAATTGAATAAAATTACAATAGTTGCTACGGAGTTTTCCCCTATAGTTACAATCTGTTTTTCGGTGGGATTGTTCCGAAATGTTCGAAATAATATTACTATCACAAATGGATAGTCTTTCTAAATCAATATTGAAGCGAAGGAATAATAAACCACTGTACAATCATTTGCAGCGTTTTTACAGATTATATTCATGCAAAGAAATATCTGCGTTCACTCGAGGAAAATTTTGTTCGGTTAAGTTTGACATTCGGGGTTAAAACCATTGCGCTTTGTTATATGTCCAATAAACTGATCGTATTCTTCGGTCGAAGGGGCAACCTTCAAATTGACAATATGAAGTTTCGCTGGACGAACCGTTGCAGAAGTGGAGTGAGGACTGCGCCACAGAAGACACCCGTAGCTTAGCAACAGGTCCCGGTGAGGGGAAGCGAGGGGGCGGTCGACTTCAGAAGGAACTAAGGGGACGCTGGTTCTTGTGACCTATTTCCGAATCTAGGACGTGCTAAGGGCGGTTTTCTTCCTTACTACCTTCGGACGTACCACCTTCTGCCCGAAGATTGTTAGGAGTGGGGAGGGGGATGCAGCTCAAAAGAGAAGGTTGAGAAGGACAGCCGACGTGGGGCGAGGGGAAGACTGGTCGATATGGTCTAGACAGAGGGTGTTCTCCGCCACACTCCTCCAGTCCATCAGGAACCACCTTCCCCGAAATGCTCGACGACTCCCGCCTCCTCAACGGCTCATCCTTCCATGCCGTTGCGGGTGCACGTCTGCCCAATTCAGCCGCCTCCGCCGCTCTCTCGTGGGTGGGTTACGACGTATAAAGTTACCTCTGCACGCTCTATACTCCTCTTCCTATTTCCCTTTGTCACTTCCGGCATTTTCCTCGCCTCACCCAAACTTCTCCTACGCTCCCCCTATCTTCCCTCTATCTTCCTGTTTGTTTCCTCCCTTGCCGACAATCTCAAATCAGTTACATCAACTGTCCCCAGTGTCGGGGTTGTAATTTTCTACAGTTCCGCCGTTAAACCTTCTTCCTGTAAATGTTTGTCTGGACTCGCCGAAGACATGTTTTCGCCAGACAAAATCACACGCCGGCCAACTTATTAATAGAGACGTGGGAATTATGTTTTGAAATATTTTTCATCTCTCCACATTGGGAAATACGAAAAGTGAAAAGTAATTCCGTTTTTCGAAACCATCACTGAAGTTTTCTGTTTTGATAAGCTATTCAATATTGAACCATCGATTTTGAGGAATTAGGCATGATGGCATAACTCGTGACTTTCAAGAGCGATAACAAAAGTTCTATACGTGTTTAAATGCTCGTCAAACACTCTATTTCGTTAAATTATTTAACTTTTGATTAGATAATTAAGAAAAATAAAAATAATTGAAAATATTACAGTTGCTATGGCGTTTCCTCATATCTATCATAATAATCATATAATTGATTGTTAAGTAGAAACGTTCACATTTGTTCGTTAGTTAATATCAAAATAAATATTGAAAGATATAGTTAATAATAATTAATAACAAATAGTGCTTCCTATAACAGATAGTTAAAACAAAAGCGAATAGCATAGGAATAATAAACCTCTGTACAATCATTTGCAGCGTTTGAAGAGTGATTACGATGGTTTAATATTGAATAATAGATCAGAATCAATATGCTTTGAGATAGAAGACGAAATTTTCCCGTCAATTCCAGTTCTTTGCAATGTTTTCCGGCTGAAATTTCTAAACTTTCTTCTAGAACGCCCATTTAGACAAAAAAAAATTAATTCGCTTTCAATCAATTTCCAAAATTTTCTATCGTTCCATTTGTCAAAATGAAGTTGATTACATTCGAATCGTCATTTGTAGCACTCACTGGCCAAAATTTCTGTCGCCATATATTTTCCAATACTACACATGACTAGTATTTCCAGTTGGAACAGTAGCATTCGATTTCCTAGCTGATTCCAGTAAGCCGTTATAGACGGCGTGAAAAAAAAATTTCGGGATTTCGCTTGCTACGATATTGCACTGAATGGAGGAAATAAAATAATTCTCCCCCTTCCTCTGTCTTTTTGCATTTCTCCGCTTCTATAGGAGAGCTTCCTGCGTGCAAATACCGTTGATCGAGCTCAACCGACGCCAAACGCTGATTGGAAAGGTTTTTTCTTTTCTTTTCAAATCTAAGCCGCTTCCTATCGGTATTGAATGCATAATATAGCGTCGTACAATTTGATCTCGTTTAGCTTCATACATGGAATATTGAGCTGAACTATAAGACGCTCCGAGTTGAGAGAATGTGAGAAAAATAAGCGCCGAACCGAGAGGAAACTGATTTAACTCTGCGGATGGAAAAGAAAATCTTCAATGGTTGAAAGGTTTTCTATCAGCTATGAAATAAATTCCCTCCAAGGACTAAAACGTCGAATGTTTAGAAGAACTTGGGACTTGCAATTTTCGGTTATGCAAACCACTTTCGAATATCATTTTCACGCAGGCAGTGCCCTCTTATTCGACGAAATAATGTGAAAATAATGTGAATATAGAAATTTTTTCGGTTTGTAAACTTTGTTGGAGTAGAAGAATATTGAAGATGGGGCAGGGCTTCCAGCTATAGAAGATTAATTTTTATTTATTTATTTATTCAGTTTTCCCCAATCAATGCAACCGTCTTCCCATACTCGACCACCGTGTTAAAAATTCAAATACAGTTAACTGTTAAATATACTATCATCTGAAACAGGTTTAAAAAAAAAAAAAAAATATTGATTGACAGACGAAATATTTTCCTATTTTCTGTGAACGGAGGAATAATTAAAATAAATCCACCTTTATTCCCGGCCGCCCGTTTTGATTTATTAATCAATAATAAAACATTGTAATCGCCCAAGAAAAAAAAAATATTCCACCTCCTCAAAATTTAATATTTTTTGTTTCAAGGCATGGAGAATCCGAATATACAATAAAACAATTCTGCCCGTCGCTGTCAACACTTTTCGGACGAAACCGTAAAAGCTAAAATTCTTGTCATGTTCACCAAAAATCAATCTCGGTCTGACAATGGCTCATTTCTTAAGACAAATCGCTACATCAATTTTAAGAGAATTTCGAGGCATTGAGGGGTAAGAAAAGTAGTATTTTCCAATGTCTTTCAAAAAAGGGTGTTTAAGATATCTATTTCCATAGATTTTTGGGTACTGACTCGAATGAGAATCGAGATGGTCTCATTCGATTCATCGTACGAAAATTCCTAGAAATTGATTCCAAACATGCTTTGTGTGGAAAACATTACGAAAATACGCATTTTCCCTCTCCTAAAACCCTCAACAAATATAGTTAAAATTGAGGTAGCTATTCGGCTAAAGAATTGACCCTTTGTAACGCTAAGATTGATTTTTGGTTAAAAAAAATTCCATTATGTAGCTTCAATAATTTCATCAAAAAAGTGTTGACGGTGGAAGGGCAGAATTTTTTGAAATTCTATATTCGGATTCTACGTACTTTGAGGCGTAAAACATTAAATGTTGAAGGGGTTAGAATTTTTTTCGTGAGCGATTTATTACTGAATAAGAAGTAGGTCAACTGGATGTATTTTCCCTGGATGAATCGAAGCAACAATTTATGTAAACGATTCGTCCCCATGTCTGCAAAACATTGGATGACTGCAAACAGTTTCGCCATCTCCGCAGAATCTTCACCGCTGGAGCATTTTTGGAAAGACCAATCCATGTCTACGAGGACATTACTGGTAAACATTACACAACAGTATCGTTGATTCGCAAATGAAAATTGAAACATCGAAACATCCTGTTGTATCCGCATGAGACGAATTGCTCTGATTCATGCCGTATCTTTAGGAAGCCGAAAATGAAGAAATCGAAGGGGAAACGGCGATAGAAATCCACGTTAATTCGACAGTCATTCGAGTCCGCGGAGACGTTTTCCGCCTGCCAGCGGAAGATGTGAACGAAAAACGAACGACAGCTGTCATCGGCCCCGAGATACTCAGATGTTTCCCGCACAATTTCAACTTCATTTTACCCGCGTCGATTAAGATACCTGAACTGCTGACAAATGGCAAACCTAACAGTGACACTATACGGTAGCTATTGCTGACGCTTTAATTATTTCCGGAGTGCAGCAGCTCATATCATCAGCTTACAGTTTTATTGTCAAATCGCAGGACCGTTGCGGAACTCTTGGGCGTTAAAGATCATACGCGAAATAAATACACTTATTGGATGGTCGATGCAGTGCAAGAGACGTTGGATGGAGCTCAGCGGCGAAAAATGGACATGGCCAACCAAGTTACGACAGTCAACTGGTTTTTGTTCATACTGAAGCAAATCCAATGTGAGAGCGATGGCAGATATTTTTGACTTCGTGACAATAAAGTCGATAACTCCTGTAACGCCCTGGTAATACCTAGTCGAAGTCTCCTTCTTCAATTCGACATGGGGTTGAGGTAGAGACATTAATGGCGACGTTATCTCATATTGCACTTCTGAATTTCTAGCGCTTTCGCCGCTCTGGGCCTCTTCAGGAAACATCTTCTATATGAAAGTTTTTTTTTTTTTTTAAATTATAATAGGTCCTGTACTAGCTCCGCAAGGCTGGGATTGTCATGAATTGGGAATTTTCTAAAACACGTCCGCTTTTTGAACCTAGAGTCTAATAAATTAAAATAAATAGGGGACTAGATTCAAAGGCAGGGGTGAGAACGGGGCGAATTTAAATTGAGAAAATGATAATTCAAAAATGACTAGAGGTGATCACATAATACTAATGTTTTAGAAAATTCCCAATTCATGACAATCCCAGCCTTCTGGAGCAAGTACAGGACCTATAATTATAAAAAAAAAAAAAAAAAAACCTTTATATAGAAGATGTTACCTGAAGAGGCCCAAAGCGGCGAAAGCGCTAGAAATACAGAAATGCAATGTGAGATAACGTCGTTAATGTCTCTACCTCAACCCCATGTCGAATCAAATGGATACGCGACAGATCACAACGTCTCCTTCTTCAGTCTTCAGGAAAGAAAGCCAAATGCTGTCTTAAAACGAGATAACGGAGTGGAACAACGGATATATCCTATGATGTATAAAATCTATCCTATGTATCTTTATATAAAAATCCTTCCTATCCTATGAGATTATACTAAGCTATTTTATTCCAGTAACTTCACTGTCAAGAAGAGATTTCTTCTCCCATTTGGACGCCATGCTTATATGTGCGGAGAAAACAATGATCTCAGCTGGCTCCGAGCTAATTCCGAATCCTTGGGAGGTCCTTCAAAATCAAGGCGCTCAAGTATACTTCGAATATTACACTCCGAAGAAGAGAGGTTCTAAGGTATTGTCGGGTTGAGTTTGAATACAGTCAACCAGTAAATACTTCACGAGCATGACAGGTTGCAGTCTCTAACTAGCCTTACATTTTATCCAAAAGGAATTCCTCTGTTTGATAAGGAAAGCACAGGTAATATGGTGAAGAAAATTTTAGCTGATCAGGTAGGTATCAATTTTTAGCCTGAAAAGACTAATCTACTTTTCGCTCTTCACGACGTTCTTAAACTTTGCAGTTCTATTTTTTAACAGCAGTTTCTGAAAATAGCCGAGTTGTACACTGATAAGTGAGGAAAGTTTTTGCTCAGTAGTAAGGATTATTTATTTTTAAGAATAATTTTCACGTCGACTAAAAATTTCATGAAAATTCGACTCATCAACAACTATTTCGTTTAGCTCAACTTCGATCTACTGTTGGTCCTTCAATCTACACAAACTAGAGCAGCAGGGTATTTCCTCAGAAGCGTCACGTCCATTTTTCAACCGTTTATGCGGTATTCAACAATATTTGGTGGAATATACACGAAAACATCACATTTTTCAACTTTAAACATTATTTTCATCAATTTAGTGCAAAATAAACAAAGAATGAAGCATATATTACTGATATACACATCATCAACTATCATTAAGCCGAATTTGAGCGAAATCGAGATCAAAAAAATTTTCACAAAAAATTCAAGGGGTACCCCTGCGATTTCGTTGAACCGATCAGTTTACGATTTTTAACTCGTCTTTCAAAAGAGATAAAAATCTGAAATTTTCAGGAAAGTTGTATCTTATCAAGATGTATTCATGTGATTTTTTTCAATTTTCGGAAAAATCTGCAAGTGGTCCAAAAAAATAGGTTTTTGATTGCTCGAAAATTGGACTTTAACCGTGATTTTCGGGGTCAAAATTTATGTGAATCAATTATTTTATTATGCAGGAGTCTTCATTTGAACGCCTTACACACGTACATAGCAAAAAATTTGGTGAAAAAAATTTAAACAGCGCCACAGAAATTATTTTCCGTAAATCGAGTTTTTCACCGGCCGAAATTTCAAGCTCCGCTGGTGAAATATTAAACTTTTGTTTTTAAGTGATTTTGAAAGTTATTCTTATAGGAAATTTGATGCTGAAGGCGAATTCGACGTCAAAATGGCGGAAATTTGTCGGCAAGAATAAGTTTTTCTCAATTATATACTACACCGTTTTTATGATTTTCAAAATTCGTTGCAAATATTTACAGGACAGTTTAATATTATTTTATTACTCATTCTTATAGGAAATTAGACGTAGAATTTGAATTTCAAGTGAACAGGCGCAAATTCTAACGATTAATAATTTTTCAATATTTTCGGTTTTTCATACTTTCGAGCTTCAACGTTGAAATTTTTTATCGCCACGTTCGCGAATATAGAAAAAATAGGTTCTGTCGAAGAAGTTTGAGGAAATTTAATTTAGAATCGATTAAAATTAAAAGATGATACGGATTATTTTAGGTTTTCGAGATACGTACATTCCACTTTACGAAAACAACTCTGAAAAGGAAACAAATAACAAAGTTGTTCCAACTTTAGAGCAACTCTATCACCAACTACACATTTTAAGGACTACCGACCCAACCATTTCCTGATTGATTGGTTGTTGTCGCTGATACATAATTGTGAGGTTGAGGTGGAGACAAAAAACGTGACCATTTCTCCTTATCATCTATATTGATTCGAGCGCTTTCGCCCTCACGGGCCTCTTCAGGAAACATCTTAGAAATTAGTGTGTCAAGTCTTTTTTAAAAAGAGGTCGCCCGTGAGACTTGACACACTAATTTCTAAGATGTTTCCTGAAGAGGCCCGTGAGGGCGAAAGCGCTCGAATCAATATAGATGATAAGGAGAAATGGTCGCGTTTTTTGTCTCCACCCCAACCTCACAATCTCCTGATTGGACCACCTCCCGTTATAATTTAAAAAATAATTATTTCTCATTCCCAAATGATTGAACCACTTTCTTTTTGAACCTGTTTCCAGGTCAGTAGGAGTAGTCCTTAATTTTTTTTTTTTTTTTTTTTTAAATACACTTATTGTTCCTTATCATCCGTTTGAGACCTGGCAAGGCGCCGTTTCTTCCATGTTGAACCTCTGCCGATTTGTTTTAGCACTATCTTCGATCCATTTCCATGGAGCTGCTTTACAATGACTTCATAGAAATGTACACTTCCATTGATGCCTTGGAATGATTGTTTCTAGCGAGAAGAAGCCGTCAAAGAAGGCAAATATGTCAAAGTTCAAGCCGAGAGTAAAAGTCCACCGTCGACTACCCTGAAAAGTCCGCGGAGCTCGACATCAAAGACATTGAAAGACAAAAGTGGCTTCACATCTTTGGAGGGAGATAGGGAAATATTCAATGAGCTCGAGGATGAAGGCGAATTCTATGCGCCGATCGGTCCTCCTCCCATAACTGAGAAAGATCTACTGATCATGGCTCAACAATTGTACGACATGTGAGTAGTTTTCCTGCTACTCAACGCAAGAACGCCATGTCAGATAAAAAAGGTCTGGATCAGAAGCTGATCAAAAGTTTCGCGTCAAGGGGAATTACTTGAAACGAGGTACTACGGACATAAAAACAAAACTCGCTGTTCCTTGTTTTTACGTACCTTACTTCATCAAAGGGAAGTGTAGAAGATCCGTAGGAATGCCTTCATAAGGCTGATGGCGAGTCATTGTTATTGTTTCTATTCGAGCAACCGCATCCTGTCACTTTTGTTCTAACCGTCGCCGCTGGGTAATTTGGCTGAAGAGCTTTCAAGATTATTCCAGCTCTCGTTATTTATATGAGCCGCGTAAACAGGCAATTGACCATAGGAGCAAATTTGACCATTATTGTAGGAAGTTAGCTTTAATATTTATTCAATATTAGTAGCTTTGGAAACTAGTGGCGATTTAATTGTAAGATCAATTCGCTGGACTATATTAAATAGTTTTCCTGGCGTAGGAGGTGTAAAATTAAACCAATGGAGTTCTCTTACGAAAAAATTTATATAAATTGATCCCAAACAAACTTTCTTCAGGAAACCTTGCGAAAATATGAATTTCCTCCCTTTAAAAACCGACCAAAAATACCGTTAAAGTTGAGGTAGCTATTTGGCAAAATAATTTAGCCAAATTTTATGCTAAAATTGATTCTCGGTAAATATTTCAATTATGTAGATATTTATAGCTTTGTCAGAAAAGTGTTGACCGCGGACGGACAGAATTTTGTTTATTCTACGTTCGGATTCTATACGTACCTTGAAACGTAAGACAAAATTTTGATCGGGGGTTAGGAAAATTTTTTCAAGAGCAATTACAACGGTTTATTATTGAATAATAAATTTAAAAAAATTGTGTAACCTCCCCCTCTATAAAAAATTGATGTACGTTTTATGGCATTAGAATCCGAATATCCGATGAAAAAAATACTGTCAGTCAGCCGTCAATACATCCTCTAATCATGTAGCAGTTTCTGAATACTACTCGATAGTTTTGCAGATCGTTTAGCCTACGAAATAATTAGAGATGTCTACTGGGAAGAACCGCTCATCGAAGTTGTGAAAATTTCTGAAAGAATCCTCGCTCCGAAGCTTCTACAACCTGAACAAACTGGTAGGTGATGGTATCCTCATAATTTCTTTGCAAATGGGTTCAAATATTTCACTTTAAAACAAAAAATTTAAAAAAAGTAGAAAATACTGAATATTGAACTTTTGCAGGACATATTTTTTTTATTGAATAAACTAATAATTCTATGGATACTGGTCGATATTTATATCAAAAACCGTATAATAATATCAGGAATCAAGGATAGGCCTCGTAATTTAAGGCGTATTAAGCCTATTAGCAAGAATATTAGGTATCTCTTTCTTGTCGTCGCATTTTTCGATGTCCAGGGATTTTGAGGGTGACAAAAACCAGGCGACTCATTCTCCGATTCTTTATTTGCTGGCCGACCACTTTCGCCCGTTCGGGCATCCTCGAGGTGACCACAGATGCGACGACAAAGAAAATAAGACTAAAACTCAATTTCTAAACGTTTTTTTAAAATCATCTGAATCCCTATCTCCCCTCCATAATTTAATTATACCAAGAACACAATTTACATTATCATATGCCGAAAAAAATGATTTATTACAGTTTTTGGAGATGGCGAGCTTAGTCTAGCTGAAAATGAAGAGCCGATTACTTTGAACGAACTGTTGAAGTCTGACGAGCAGAATGAACTAATCACTGAAGAGGATAAATTGAAACGCGTGAGGGAAGCCGAGTTGCAGAGATCAAAAGACCGCTATATTCTGCCTCTGGCAGATGCCATTGATTCGGCGTACGTCAAGTATTTCGCAACCCTTTCGGTAAACGACGAAATCAAAGCATCTTAAATTCCACTTCTTCCCTGCACTTTATTTCCGCAGGTACTTCCGCAAGCTATACCCGGACGTGAAAGGTATAACGAAATTTGTATTTATACGGAGACACCGAATGAACTCATATAGAGCTCAGAGGAAAGCCAAATCGAAAAAATCCGCAAACAAAGACGGTGACAAATTTTCGAAAGGCGGGCGAAAATCGCAGGCGGGTAAGAGGAAATCTAAGTCGCCGCAAAGAAAGTCGACGACAGGGCGAAAGTCGAAAACAGGGGGGAGAAAGTCAACGACTGGGGGAAGAAAGTCGACAACGGGGGGCAGGAAGTCGACGACGGGGAGGAAATCCATGGCACGTAAATCGAAAGCCAAATAAATTTGCCATCTTGAACAGCATCGAAGAAAATGATGGTTAGAATTTTTTAATTTTTCTTAGCTATTAGAATGGTGTTATTGAATAATAAACCAAAATAAGTGGAAATTTGTCAGACTGAGGCAAGGCTAACCTCATTGCTCTAGTCTCTACCGAAGCATAATTTATCCTGCTAAGTCAACACGCAGAGCTCATTAAAGTACCTCCAAAACTTGTAAAAACACTCCAACTTTTCATCATTTATTCTATTTAAAAAATGTAAGAAGTGAAAAGTTTTTAAAAAAATTAGCAAGACCGTTCTCTGCATTTTACACTTTTCAACTATGCCGATATCTTATTTTTCCATAGTTCGGCTTCAAAAAACACAAACGAGTTGGAAAATCGCAAAGTGAAAAGTTGAAAATTGATTTAAAAAATTAGGCCCCTCGTCTCATTAGATTCAGCGTAAAAAAATCGATGGATTTTGATATTAAAAGCACCCTTATTTCAAAAACATGGAGAAATATTAATCTCCCTTCCCTCGAAATCCCCCAAAAGTACCGAAAAATGAGTTGAGTGTCTAAAGAACAGAGCCATTCTCGCGCCAAGAATGATTTTCGGTGAACGTTTCAAGAATTTAGCTAATGTAGTCTACACAGAAAAGTGTTGACGGCGGACGGAAAACATTTTCTGTATTGGCTATTCGGAGTCTTTTTGCTTCGAAACATAAAACAGCTAATTTTTTGGGGGGAGGGCTTAGAAATTATTTTCTAACCCCTAACAAGGGTCTTGGCCTTCCTAAAATACTGATTCCTATACGGCCAGTAGAAATCAAAATAGAAATAGCACTTAACGCTATAATCAGTGAGTCGTCCGATATTCAATAGCTAATTTTGCAGAGTATTTGCAGCACATGAATTTGTTGGAAAATAATGGCACCATTAGTAATCAGCGATTGCATAATCCTAAGTTTTCAATCCAAAGAGTAATCCAAAGTTTAAGTGAATTTATCGACTCAGGAAATTCTTCAAAAATGTTAAAGATTATTTTTGTCAGCAATCGCGGCGGTATCTTATCTCGAATGTGATACTTCTAATATTTTGAAGTGTTTTCGTTGAAAACTGTTCTTCTGCAATGAGTTTTTGTCTGATTCAAAATGATGATTCATGTATTTCAATAATACGATCGAATATCACACTACTATTCCATGAAGACGGATCAGAGCGCCAAGAAAAGCATTATCTCCGTTTTAGCTGGATTAAAGGTGCACCATACAATTTTGACGGATTATAAATTTTGTACATCAATTTTCCACCAGTTGAGGTCTGAATGTTTAATTGAGTGGTGAAAATAGTTGATTGAGCTACGATCAGCATAAGTTGGAATATTTTTATTCATTGGGATGTGATACAGTGGCTGAATAAAAATCTCTATCAAGCCATTTTAGGAAGTGAAAGAGAACAGCGATGCCTAGTAGCCTGCGCTGCAGTTATCGTTGTGAACCAGCAAAGTAAGAGAGAGCATCAACGTCTCAGTCCTGTGAAGAGTCTAACCATTTCGATTATTAAGTTCATAGACCACCATTCAGTTGATACATAGTTCCGACAAAAACTCTGCGAAAGATTGTACAGTGATTTATCATTTCTTTGCTTCAATAATAATTTCGAAGACCATCCAATTGTGATAGTAATTATTCCGAACATTTTTTGTGAATGTTTCCACCAAAAAACAGATTGGTAACTATAAGGGAAAACTCCGTAGAAACGATGGTAATGTCAAACATTTTAAATTTGATGCCCCCTCAAAATTTGATGTTTTGCGTTTCAAGGCATGTAAAATCCGAATATCTAATGAAAAAAAAAAAATCTGTCCAAAAATCAAACTTCGCCTGGCAACGGCTCAATTCTTGAACCAAACCGCTACTTTAATTTTATTTAAGGGTATTTTTGAGGGGTTTTGAGAGGGAGAACATTAGTATTTTCCAATGCTTTTCTGAAAAAGGTGTACCTATTTAGTAACAATTTCCATAGATTGATTGTTGAACACTGAATCGAATGAGACCATCGCGGAGTCGAAAGCTTTATTAGTTCTCTAGCTGTCGCAGCTTCTGTGTTGAATGTGGGAGATTTTCAGAAATAACTCGAGAGTGCTTGGGGCTATAAAAATCGTTCTATAATCGCTGTAATGCTTGTCAAGCACTCTCCAGCAGTAGCAATAGGCAAACAATTTAGCTTGAAATTTGAAAATAATTGGTCTTTAAGAAATTTAGAAAATGCATTCGCCCTTCATAATAATGAGTTCACTTTCACCTCAAAAATCAACTTCAAATAATCTGATTACGTCAAGCACAAGCGTGGGGGTTTCATGTAAGCGAAGCAACCCCCTGAATTTCATCATGCTCCAAGTCCATCGATCTGAATCCAATCGCTCGGTTAAACGCGCCTAGGCGGCACGCTCAGTGTGAACCGGTCGCAAAGCGCGCCAGTCGCACGCTGGTGGGGCCAGGGACGTGAGTACGGTATCACAAAACAGCGTTCTCACAGTACCTACAGCCAGTGCCATTAGAGCCAGTCATCCATCCGCACCGCTAATAATACAGCTCGATACCGAAGCCGATCAACTCGATACTGAACGCAATGGGTTTGAAAGAGGTGAGCCATTCCATGAAACTATAGTGGAAGAATAATTTTAAGTTAAAAAATAATTTTACAAAAAGGACTACATGTCGGTATATTGGGGTGATTTATCTAAAATCGAATTCGGATTTCACTTTATTATATTCAGTTTCACTTCATTTTTCATTTAATTTTTTACTAAATTCCTATCTACTTCTGTGTTGATGTAATAAGAAAAAATCGTTCAAATCTTGGAATCTTATAAATAGTAAAAATACCTAGTCGTTTTTCCATTCGAGCCTTACTATTTCTCAAATAAACAACTCATTATTACACGACTCGAATTTATATCAGTACTGTCAGCAAGAAAATACTGGCCTAAAAAAATACTAATTTCAAATGAAAATTTCCTGTAACCTTTTCGGTCTCTATTAAGAACATTGCACATAGTTATACACTAGTTGTTATAAACATTATTTCATTGTCATTCTGGCGAATGAAAACAAAATCAATTTTTTTTTTCAAAATCGTCAGGGGTATTTTGATTTTTGAAAGCGATGATATTTCACTCAATAGATCGAAATGTAACAATACCTTACAGTCGTATCTTGTAGACTAAATTTTTCTTAGACTTCAAAAATATAAACAGAATAAATTAATAAATAAAATGTTAAAAATTGACTAAAATAATTGTTATTTGAATTAAGAAAAATCCAACTTCGATGCACCAGTTTTTGAGTAAAATCATCTAAAAAAAAAAATAAATAAATAAATAAAAATATAAAGAATTTAAAAAAAATGTATTGCTCGGTAGGTTTTATAATTCAAAACAATAGTAAAAATTGTGGCGCAAAATAATTGTAAGCGTTCCTAAAAATTAAATCAAACCCGAAACAAATAATATCAACAGGAATAAAATTCTGTTTTTCATTTAAATTAAATTTTTGTCGATTTCAATCTAAAATGAATTTTGTGTTTGAAAATTTGAATTAGAAATTTAAAGCAAGTTTTGAGATTTGAGCCAATTTTTGGGACAGTTCGATTCTTCCTTCGTTTATGTTTTATTACTTATTCGCGTAATAGTAAATTACGTACCGGAAGGTAATTGAAAGTTTAGCGAATCGACCTTTGATAAAATTTTAGTTGCTTCTATATTTCTGAGTAACTAAAGAACAAGATATTGCGATTTGTAGGCCACTTGAAAATTGTTTTCATCGCTTCAACGAGCCCACAGTAAAAGCGTTCTAGAATCAAGATTCGCAGCTTTTACTCGGGAAAACTGATCGCGATTTTCATCATTTCCCATACCTTCAAACCCGTTTTTCGAACGCGTTTTTGATAAGTTTTCTTCACAAGTAAAATCACTTCAATTCAGAAATTACACGAGAAAAAAATTTTGCTCAAAAGGCACTTAACGAAAATGTTTAAAAGGTGAATTAAAAAAGTCGTTCTGTAGTTGAACACATTGTCTGGCGCCTCAAGTTGCACTTGAATTATCGCAACATTTTGTAGAGCGAGATCGAGCTAAATAGCGCGACAATTGCCTCGTTACACGTGCATGCATATCTTATCTTCCAACGTTCGTCAGTGCGTTGATGAAAGCAATTATACACTTCACGGTTCGAAGGAATTATTTAACGAACGCTTTGTTGAGGTTCGTTATTCTATTGATACCGTAAGGTACTTCGAAGTTTTCCGTTGATATAATAAACCAATATTCCTCTGACTGAAATGGATACTATTCCATCTCAATTACTATTACAAGAGATTACCGGTGATTTTAGGCTTGATTGCGGAATATCAACATTAGAGAGAAAAGAAGATGAAAAAATTAATTCAGGAGTTGCCGTTTGTATTGGATAGATAAAAAATTTCCTTCGCTGAAAAGGATTTGCAATATTTCGTCCGACAGTTGCCCGTTTTCAATGAATGCGAATCGAGTTGTCTGCTTCCATTGGATGGCATGAGACTAGGCGAAGGCAAGAGGATTCGCTAATAGCCAATAACGAGGATGTCGTTTATCTCCGACAGATCACGACAACAGAGAATTATTCGTTCTCTTCCTACCTAATCGTTGACGTTCATGCTTTACATCGTGCGAAGGTTGCGCTTATTAACGAGTAAATTACAATATACCTGCTCAATTACTTGATCGCGGTGAACGCAATCGGGAATGTACATCTACCTACGTCTATCGAAGTACACAGGCGCATGGATAAATAAAATTCAAGGGGACACGAAATTAGGCGGGTGGGCATTTTCGCTGCGTTGCCGCACCTTTTCCAAACGGCTTGAGTAGTCCAGCCTTCAATTCGTCAATAGTTGGCAACGTTACCCGCCTATTCACTAAATAGTGACGTTTTGGACCCGGCGCCCAACAACTCAGAATGACTCCGCGTAATCTACTTTAAGGCTGACTTGGCTGAATAGAGCTGTAGATTATGAGTCAGGAATATAATCTACAAGTAATTTCTCATCGAATCGTAATTGTCCTATTTTCGCCCCAATTTTTCCACTTATATGATTTTTTTTTAACTTTAACTCAAAACCGCAATAGTACTTCTTAGAATCAATTACGAGAGTGAATTAGAATATTTTTACCATTGGAAAAGAAATACCCCCAAGTGCACGATCAACATTTTTTGAGCAGAGTAAAAAAAATCTTAGAAAATCAATATTAATCATATATTGAAAATCTCGAGCGTCTACATCTATGTAACAAATTAATTTTTTCCTTCCCCTCCATCGAAATTTGATCCAAAAGCTCAGCTTTCCAGCGCTTTAATAAGTAAAAAAAGGAGTCGATTTAGGGAGTACGTGGATTATATTCTTGACTGACCCTTATAAATTTCCTCATGTTCAGATCAGCTGCTGTCTAAGTCAATGTTCATGTACCAAGTACGACGGAGAATTATTTTAAATTTTCTGCGTTGATATAATGCAATGAAGTCGTCCATAGGCTTATTAACGCGTGAGCTAAAAATAGGACCTCCTCGGTAAAAATTTGTAGTTTTTGAATTGGATTCAGCAGATAATTTTTTTCTCATTCGAACACGTGGCGCACTTATAAAGTCAATCGTCAATTTAATTTCGAAACATTTCCAAGATAAGATTGGAAATAATGCAATTTCACTTCGTCTTCTCCGCCCGTTTCCGCGAACCCGCTATCTACTTGATTCAAGATTACCAGAACGGGAATAAGCACCTGAAAACCCTCAACGGTAACCTTGAAGATTGGCTAATCAAACGAAAAGGGATCAGCGATAGTACATAGCGTTCATTTCGAACACTCCAGCGTTTTTGTGACGTGGAAGTACTCGAATTTTTGGCACCAAGAGCAATACAGATAACACTCACGTTGAAACCAACATATAAAAAATAAATATCAAATTAATAAACGTAAATAATTCGGAATCACCAAAACAGAAATTTTCTTGAATAACTCCATAATAATTTATCTTCTATTTCTTCGCACTTCATAGAGAACTGGTTTACCCCTCATATTTTCAAAACCAAGGTATAAGTATCAATTTTAATAGATTGAACCGAATGAGACCCAAACACACGATAGCTTTAATGGTTTTCAAGCTATTGCAGATAATGAGAGATTTTCACCAATCAAAAATTCACCGAATCTTCCCTTTCTTCTTCATAGATGGCAGCCTTATTTGCGACAAAGAAAATAAGCGCAGATTTATGTTCCAAAGCTGACGCTTTCCTTTATCTTACTACAAGTAGAAAACGTACTCTTATGCAAGAAAATGAGAACCTAACCATCTTGAACAATGCAGATTTTAGACCGTTTTAAAACTTTTTTCAGCCGAGCCAAACCTCGAAAAAAATTCAACAAAAAAGAAAAAAAAATAAATAAGTGTAAAGCGTAAAGTTATTGCACGATATTCTCATTCCTATTCAGTTGGATGACATAGGAAAAATATATCCCCAAACACTCTAATTCAAAGCATGTAGAGCTTTCAAAATATCCCATCCTGTTTTACGAGTTGCTACTCTGCGGTTTCAAGTGATTACGGTAATAGCCTTGAACTGGCGTAGTCGCGTGTTATTGGGTGGATTCGGCGAGTCGTGGCTTCAATCGAATTATATTACGAGACTGCATTAGTTCCATAGCTCTTAAACAATACAAAAAATCGTTCTGAAAAAAATCGAACTTTTTTTTTATCGATTTGTCTAATTGTATTTTCTTGATAAATAATGTGTAGTGGCTTGCTGCGCTTATATTTTCAAAAACTACCCTATCAAACGCTCAGAATTCAACCTCGTTCCTGCCATGTGCATTTATTGGCGCTCAAATATTGATAGAAGAAGTCAAATAGCGCGATTCTTCGTGCGCTGTCGCCTGTAAACATACCGGCCTTCGAAGGTTGCGCTATGTATACGAATGCCGCAATTCCAACGGCTTACATTACACGAGAGAAAGTTAGCCCGGCCTTGTAGTTTAAGTGAATTCACCAATAAACCGAAGCCAAATATCTACGTTATCATCACGCCGGAAAAAAAATAAGGACAAAGCCGAAAGCGAAGGTGAGAAAAATAAGAGTGAAATCGATCGAATCAATCGACTGCGGTGGCGAGAGGAAAAACAGTAAAACGGGAGGTAAAAGTATCGTGTGAAACTCAAACAGTGATTATGCAATATTATTCAGCTTCATCTCCTGACATCATAGTAGCACTTGGTAACCAAACAGTTCCTAAGTTTGACCCTGACGCTATCCGATGTTCAATTTTATATAATAGTATATGGTAGTAGTTAATTATTTGTGTATGTAGAGTGGGAATCTATAGTAGTTTTTATAGTTGGTAGTAGTTGCTATAATTTGGTATGTAGGTGGTGGTGTTTATATGTACTTTGTATGATAAAGTATTGGGTTTTTCAACTGGAGCAAAGTAGGAGCAAAATTAGACATAACATCTTTAAGTTTTCCAAGATTTGTAACTTGCAGAGTGGATAACTCAAACAAAAAGTCGTCAATTCGGTTGTTTGAATACACCAAAAGATGGGTAATTTAACTGTCCACATTTTCCTAATGTAATGTACCTATCCATTTTTCAACCGTTTTTGCGTTATTCAACAATATTTGTAGACTATACACGAAAATATGACATTTTTCAACTTTAAACGTTATTTTCATCAATTTAGTGCGAAAGAAACAAAGAATTAACCATATATTATCGATATACACATCATCAACTATCATTGTGCTGAATTTGAGCGAAATCGATTACAAAAAATTTTTCGCGAAAAATCCAAGGGGGACCCCTGCGATTTTTTTCAACCGATCAGTTAACGATTTTTTACTCCTCTCTCAACACAGATAAAAATCTGAAATTTTCAGGAATGTTGTGTCTTACCAAGATGTATTTTTGTGATTTTTTTTATTTCTCGGAAAAATCTGCAAGTGGCCCAAAAAAATCGGTTTTTGAAAGCTCAAAAATTGGACTTTAACCGTGATTTTCGGGGTCAAAATGTATGATAATCAATTGTTTTATTATGCAGGAGTCTTCATTTGAACGTCTTACACACGTACATAGCAAAAAATTTGGTGAAAAAAATTTAAACAGAGCCAGAGAAATTATTTTCCGTAAATCGGGTTTTTCGCCGGCCGAAACTCCGAGCTCCGCTGGCATCGGTAATAGTGAAAAATTAAATCTTAGTTTTAAAGCGATTTTGAAAGCTATTCTTATAGGAAATTTAATGCTGAATCCGAATATGACGTCAAAACGGCGGAAATTTCACGACAACTATAAGTTTTTCCAGGTTTAATACTACGCGACTCCTACGTTTTTCAACTTTAAAAATCCGTTGCAAATACTTACAGTACTGTTCAAATTTGATTACCTTATGATTCCTACAGGAAATTAGACGTAGAATTTGAATTCAAAGTGAAAACAATCAAAATCGAACGATTATCAATGTTTTTTGAATTTTTTCGATTTTCATACTTTTGAAGTTTCAACTTTGGGATTTTTTTTCGTCACGTTCCCGAAATGGGAATGATTAGGTGCTCTGGAAGAAAATGTAGGAAATTTAATGCAGAATCGATTAAAAATAAGAAAATGGCTAGCATACTCGTATATGATAGCTCTTGTTATATACATACATACAAAAAAATGCATGTATAATTTTTTACAAAAAATAAGGGAAAATGAATTGTATTTATACATAGGAAAAATTATGTTTTTATAGAACTAACTGATGCACGAAACGGATACTGTACGCGTTTTCCGGTCGAAATTCGACGGGATGAGCCAATAGCCTAATTTTCTGCAATAATTTGCTAAAAAATCCTACTGAATATCAGACTACGAAACTTTCCGTCCTATACGCAAAGCATATTTTATTAGGATGTTGAATATTTCGCATAATAATCTTCTGCACGATACTACAGACACATGAATTTTCTTTTGGTTCCTAAATCTGTTGAATCTGACCAATTGTTTGGCTCAGATTTTACCGATTTCGCCATCATAACCCGACGACATCTTCACGTTTTCTAAACTGACGCTGTTTCGTCGACCATTTCCAATGCCACGTTAACCCTGAAACGATCTTATTGAGCCGAGTCAACGACTTAATGAGCCGATCGAATTAACTGTGAGAACGATTGTGCCGACGGAAACGTCTCGCCTTGAGTGAGGCGGGTTATCAGCTTTGTGAGCTCTTGGAGTACAATATTCAACTCATTATGAGGTTCATTACAGGCGTGAGCTTTCAAAGCGGATTATTTGACTCGAAAAAATTGAAGGAACCAAAACATTTCGGAGGTTTAGAAAAATAATTCTTAGGTAAATCTAGACATTTTGTAAGACAAGCGTGGACCCAAAAGTGAAAATTTTGGAGGGGATTGAGAGGTGAATTAATTTTTAATATTCTTAGGGGAGATGATCCAATTAATTAGGAAGAGGACAGACAGAGAGGAGTGCAGAGTTATAGCCTCACGTCATAACTTGCAATTGGTGAATAAGTTACAATGAAAATCATTTTTCATTGCAGGATTTCGATGCAGCGGCCGAGAGAGTAAAAACGTTGACAAAGAAACCAACGGATGAGGAATTGCTCGAGCTGTACGCCCTCTTCAAACAAGCGACCGTCGGTGACAATGAAACAAGTGAGCGAAACAATAGTTGAATTTCAATTGCCAGCTTTTATTGCTAGGTGATAACTTTTCCATAACAATTTTTCTGCACTATAGACATTTTTATTGTTTTAAATGCCATCCATAAATCGGAAAAGGGCGATAAGATTTTTTTTCTTGGGCGATTGCAATGGTTCGTTATTGAATAATAAACCAATATAATTTTTAAAAAAGGAGGAAGTGAATTTTATTGATTGTGCCAACTCAGTGATAAGAGATTATCAAGTTTATACTCTACATGAGTACGATGTTTAACCTACGACGAATTTTCTGTTCGCAGGCAAACCAGGTCTTTTAGATTTGAAAAACAAGTACAAATGGGAAAGCTGGACGAAGAAGAAAGGCATGAGCAAGGACGAAGCTATGCAAGCGTACATCAAACAGGTTGACGAGCTGGTGGCAAAATATTCGGCATAAGATAGACATCAACTACGCCGAAATTCATGCGCCCGGAAACTGCAGCTTCAGCAGTTCCTCGTGTTAAGCGTATGATTATATTTTCTATTTTTCGAATAAAAATTCTCCAAATGTGAAACTGTTTCAATCGACGTGTAACACATTCAACAACCTCCACAAACGATTTTTACGAGCTCAATAAAACTCGCAGGAATGAAGGTGTGAAATGACTTTAATAAAGACGTAACAACCAATAAAACTATGATATCCCAGAGATGGAACGTGCGAATTCGTCACCTTCGAGAGTTGGTCGACAGAAAATTTTTAACGCTTTTTGTGAAAATAAGCTAGTTGAAGAAATAGATAATATGAACCGACAGAATATTTTATTTACAATAATTTGCAATTGACATTGAAAGTATTGATCACAAGAAAAGAGGAGAAAATTCGTTAAGAGAACACAATACAGTTAGAAAAATCAAACTACGGATGTGTCAAAACTATCAACAACTCGGTCAAAAACAAAGTTCAAAAGAAAAATTGATTTAGTTCTAAATACGCTTGTCGGATAGTCGATTTTCGCCGACGAGCTTATACTTATCAGCATTTTGTCACTGCAAAATTAAACACCAGATTACAGACCACAATAATTGACAAAACGGGCGGTGAGTTTTGCTCGATGATAAAATTACAAAATTGTTCCAATTCTATCTTCGTAACGAAGCAGAAGATATGCTCAACTGCGGTGAAAGTCGAGAGACTTGAATTTGCAATCTCCGCAGCACAGTTACGATACAAAGAAAAAGTGACTTCTGAATTGAACTTGAAAATTGCAACAATTGGGATCGCTACCGGAATCTCACAATATTCAACTGACGAACTTCATTAATACTTCCGAGCTTGAAATTTAAAATAATCGAATTGGGAAGACTAAGCGTAGACAATAACAAAACAAGGAAAATTACATCGCTATGAATTGGGTCGAATTTTAGGCACTCTAAAATTACTTCATTGTCCAGAAAGAGCGCCCGAGTATGAGAAAGCATTATTTTTCTGAATTCATCCTCAGCCGCAAGTGCGACTTGATGGGAACTTGAGTCAAAAGGCTCTGGTAACGTGGTTTTAAGTAATACGCTTATTTGTAAACACAACCAACTTAAGACTCAACTACTTTCCCTGTCATCATGATGATAAGTTCGAATAAGACGTGTTTTGACGATTTCTCAAAAAATTCTCAGCCAGTTTCGCACTTGTTTGACTAGCGAACAGAGATGCGGACGGAGATGGCATTTCAGGTGATACAGGTCGTGACGGCACTTCGCCGATCGTGCTTGCCGCGTAGATGTGCGATAGAGCAGCCCGGCTGCAGCAAGAAGATGGCCGACCCAAACCAGGCGGAGCGCTGTTGATAGACAAATTCGGTCCTCCTCTGCACGGATACAAATCACAGCATTGAGATGGAACCGAACGTGTATCACTACACTCACAATCACGCCAATCAAGTTCAAGTATTTATTTGCAGTAAGGTAACGAAGAAACCTGACTACAAGGGGACATAACTCATACAGCACATACTTTCTACAAATAAACACCTCAACACTCAATTCATAATTGATTTTCCTCAATTCTGTTTCCTTAGAATGATAAAGTGTTAGGCAATTATTCTTTAAACTCCGGCGGCAAGTTTAATTGCACCTCCAAGAAAGGAGACTTCATTGACCACTGTGAGCACGAAAACAAATAAGATTTGAGACCAGCAAACGACACCTGATTAGTCCATGCTGGTCAGGGGGGTATTGAAAAAAAAGTTAAGTAAACAAGACCGCAAGTTGTTTGGGCGTTCGAAAACAGTAGCTCACAATCAAGATTGGCGAGAAGAAGATAATTTAAAGTGAAAATACTAAGTCTATGGCTCACCCAAAAGTAGTCCAGGTGCTATAATTTTTTACAGGAGCAGTAATAGTTGAAGCTACGGACCGATCACTGTTCCACGGAGAGAACACTTTTCCACTTCTTGTGCGTGAAGAATTCAAATTCAATTCTCGAATCCTAGGCTCGAGTGTATCTAGTCCAGCTCTCCATACATTAGTTGTTATATTTGATTGTTCAACAGAGGAAAACAACGATTCCGGAGGAGTGTTCCTGCAATCGAAAAAAAAAATACAGGTCACGAAGAGAATACGAAAAATTCAACCTGTTTGTAAATTAGACTTGAATCCCCTCTCCAAGGGAACTAAGAATACTTGTAATTGTAAAATAAATTAAAGATTGGATTTTTGGCTGAATAATATGCGAAAAACCTCGGTGTTGATGTGTTGGGAGGTCGTATGATGTCGTTCAATGTTTGTTGTTTAGTCCACGTTGAATTTAACTCAGAATAATTGTTCTTGGGAGTGTGAAATAATTTCGGTTGAAGCATCGCTTGCTGTCGTTCTTGGTGTCTTTTAGCTTCCGAGTAAATGCAGAGCAACACGTACAACGTGAAAGCGCAAGACGTCAGGCCGAATATTATCTGAAAACAAGAATAAATTATATTCAAAACGCAAAACCAAATTTCGAGTAATCTGGAATCTGTGCTCTGGATTCAATTGCAGAATTGAAGCACGAGAGATTGGAAGGAAATTAATATTAAGAGAAACTCTTTAGAGAGAGAGAGAAAAAAAAGCTGAAATTACTCACTTCGCAAGAAGGAAGCCAAGCCGAACGATTGCCAGCCCAGAGTGAAAACCCAAGGAAAATCAGCCACGTCAAAGAATTGAAAAGTAGTAGAACGTTGCCCTTCTGAGATCGAAAATATGCTACGAGACTGAGAAACGCTCCAATCAATGCAATATAATCAACGCATGAGATGGCCGTTGTTTTGATCAGCTGCGGAGCGATCAAATTCACGTATTTCTTGTCAACATAGTTCTTTACTATTTTGTCGGCAAAAGGTTGCAATTCGCGTTTTAAAACTACCGCCCAACCAGTTTGAATGAAGCCAGTGAAACAAAGAGCCACGGATACGATGACATTTAAGTAAAGAGCAGCGGTTCCTTTGGCCACCTAGAAAATCATTATCATTATGACATAAAAAATATGAACGTTAATGTTTGTGCGTCATGTGATAATCAATACTTTCAAGAAGTATAATAAATTCACACGTCGGAGAAAATTGTGGAAACAGAGTGGACTGCGATTTGATTGATACAGAACCTAGAGTAAGGAGAGACTGATGGAAAGGATTGCTGAGCGCTACCAAGCAGCAAGTGAATCAAACTAAAGAATGACCAACCCATTTTCAATTTGTATACGGGGGCCAGTTTCTCGTATCACGATCGTCATTAGCTGATAACGGCTCAGAAAACGAGTTTTTTTTAACCTCTGTCAATTGATCAAGGGCAGTTAGACATAACTGTAACCCACAAATTGCGCCTTGATGAAGCTTCTCATTGGTCAATAATAGAATAGGGTTGGGTATTATTGCAGCCAAAAAAAGGGAGCGAAAATATGGGAATTCTACGTTTTATAGTTCTCTTGCTGGCCAGATGTTTTCATGGTAAATTAATGTTCTCGGCTACAAATAGCGAAAGCAACGTATGTTAGTAGAAATAACCATCTTGCATATAAATCCCGAAGTTGCACAATTTATACGATTCCATACTTGCAACTGTAAGTTTCAAACATGAGAATGAAAGATATTTAACTCTCTTCACTACTTTCCACATGGAATAATGCGTTTGACTATGACCAATCAGATTGCGTTCCGTATTTTCTGTTCCTAAGCTTCCTACCGTCGTGCGAGTTGTTCCATCACAATGTAAAACTAACTTTGGGAAGTCCAGAATCATTATTGAGCCGACGTGGTAAACCAAATTCCTGGCGTTCTTTGGTGAAAATTCGATTGATTAACATGTCACAATCACTGCACAGCTGGTATGCTTTGTCAATTTGAACTCTAGAATTAAAATATCAAAATTACTCAAATACTAATTCTTTAGATCACACAAAAAATAACAAAAAAATTTATTAGTTCTGGCTCATATCAATTAATTTATATTCACTTGAAATGCTCGATTTCCACGTCGTAATTCCTTTCATTAATCGGAACAAACTTCGCAAGTTGCTCAACTTTGAAACGCTGTTTTGTATTGCAATCATTACAGAGGACTTTGCGGGGCTGCCAAGTTTTCCTGTTGCGTCCCATGGTCGAAATTGAGAAATTGAGTCGTTCATCATACTGTTGAGCGAGAGGCTTGTTGTAGTCTCCGTCCTGCAATAGTATCAGCATGAATTAAAAGCAGAAAAAAACCCGCAGCATTGAATTGCATGCAAAGGAAAAATTTTGAATAACCGGGATTGGTTGAAAAAATAGCTTATTTGAAGCGAAGAATTCTCTATTAGCAGGTTTTTTGTTATCGTTGTTGTCGAAAACCATCTGTTCAGGATCATGGACTTTATGATGGTTGGCAAGACTGTATGAAAGATTTTCATTGAAAAAAATCATCCGGATAACGTTACTAGATGGAGAAACTATGGGAATGTTTTGTTTGTGGAGAGAATGTTCCGTTTTTATCGTTTTATTTGTTGAGAGATCGTTCCGTTCTAATTCAACAATATTGATCTGCAATCGATGTAACATTTTCTTCGTTTTTTCCTCGTCAAAACGAACAATACAGGTGAAAAAAATTGCCTGCCTCTCCTGTTAACAGCTCACGGCAGCAGTACCGGATGGAAAGCCTCTGCTTTTGGCCTTCCACCAAGAAAATTTCGCGCCCTTTATGATAGCATGCACAGGCCTAATTATTATTTTGCACAATTATTTCCAGATTACCCGTTCTTCACCAAGATAACATACTCACTTTGGAGAATCCGTTATACTGATCGCACTGCGGACAATACCAACTATTTCTCAATCCCCAGGGCACTTCAGTTTTGTGCATACAGAACCAGCAGTCGACCGACTTGGGGATGGCATTTCTGAAACATAATTGACGATCAGTGCGGTTTGAACACTTTAGATACGAGCCTAGAGATTCAGTCGAGAGAATTTAGCCTAATTAATGAACTGAGTGAAAAAGAATAGTCGCGACAAACTCTTTATGAGGACCGTGACTTGGTAAATTACAATGGGGAAGACGCCTATTTTTTATTTTCGTACCTAATGGCCTGAATTCTGTTATTAGGTGTCGGCTGAAGACGGAATGACCAATTTTTCATGAAAATTGTGAGTTTTCGTGGAGAAAATCGCTAAGGAAAATCAGTGGTTTGAAAAAACCTGGAGATGTAACTCCAACCGATTGAAGTAACTCCCTAGAGCGCTCTGCAGACGGCTGAAAGACAGACAGTAACAACAAGAGGGTCTTTAAGACTGGAGTCATGCTAAATCGAGTAAATGACACTAACTTCACTGCTACTTGTTAGGTTTTTTTAATCGTCGAGTTAGTACCGCCCGAAATGCCTTGTAAAGCAAATAAATTGCTGAGAAGGGTTTGGTAATCTCGCAGCAACCTCAAATTATTGCTCCCAATGTTAGTTTATTCTCTGAAGATACAAGCGCTAGTGTCGATACTCACGTTCGACTGACTAGTTATGACGTAATAACTATTCATTTTTCGTTCAAAATCATCGGTTTTCCTTAGCGATTTTCTCCGCGGAAACTCACAATTTTCATGAAAAATTGGTCATTCCGTCTTCGGTTGAAACCAAATAACAGAATTCAGGCCAAAACGAACGAAAATAAAAAATAGGTGTCTTCCCCATTCCAAGTATCTACCTGAGCCAGACGAACATTTCGCGAACCGCAACTGCGCCGATGAAAGCACTAGCACTATGCAATAACCAGGATACAGAAAGTTCCATCACTGATACAAGAGTGCCATCGGAATTCAAGGTATTTAATACGAATTTGTAAAAACTACCGCCGGCGTGAATGCTCTAGTCAACAATGATGAAGTGAATGATGAAGTTAAATACAAAAACAGCAACGCGAGTCACTGTATATTTACAAGAGTTAAGCCTTGCTCCTCACACAAACTAGTGAGTGATAAAACTAAAAAAGGAATTTTATAATTATAATACAATAACGAATTAACACATTGCTCCCGCTAGACGGTGGAAGACGGAATCTTATCAGATAAGATGAAACAGTGTTGAGTTTGCGTGTACCAATCGTTGCCTCCGGACTAACCATGTTGGACATTTTATAATTCGTAACACAGGAACAGTGGTTCATCATTCCTTTGCTTCAATAATCATTCAAGAAGACCATCCATTTGCAATAATAACTTGTTGCAACAATTATGAAAGTTCCCACCTAATTATTAGCGGTAAATTAAAAACTAACTGAAAACTTGAAAACTATGGTCAACTTTACCATTTTCATTTATCTAAATTTTCAAATTGATAGCTAAAGTACAGCTATTGGACAATTTTATAGCTCTAAAAATTCTCGAGTTATACCTACCTACCCTCATTCAAAATTTGTGAAAATCTTAAAAATTGTACACGAGAGCTACAATAACACCATGTACGCTAAAATGATCAATGCTATCGATCTCACGATGGTTCCATTCGATTCAGCGTCTAAAAATCTACCGAATTTGATTACAAATGCGACCAGAAAATGGATAATGTTAATGATCTCCCCCTCAAAACCTCCCAAAAATGCCCCTAAAACAGAGATAGCGATTTGACAGGCGAGGATTACTTTGAGGTGAAATTTTCAAGAATATAGCTTTTATAGTTTTGTCAGAAAAGTGTTAACGGCAATCGGACAAAACTTTTGGTTTATTATTCGATAATAAACCATTGTACTCGCCCAAGAAATTTTTTTCCTAACCCCCTCTCTAAATTTGATGTTTCACGTTTCAAGGCATGTAGAATCTGAATATCCAATATAAGCAATCTGTCTATAAACACTTTTCTGATGAAACTATAACAGCTGAATCCTTCGAAGTACCACCAAAAATCAATCTTGGGGTGACAATGGCTAAATCTTTTAAACCAACGCCACCTCAATTTTACGGGTATTTTGGGGGTTTGGAGGAGGAGACAAATCATACTGTCCAACGCGTTTCAGACACAGGTGTATTTGGTATATTTTCAGAAATTTTGCATAGTACCTAGTTCAAAAATTTTGGGAGCTATAAAAACCGTTCTATTTTTGTTGGAATAGTAGTAAAACACTCTTTATTCCATTCTCTCTATTCTATTCTAACTGTACTGTTAAGCGAATAATTTAGACTTAGATAAATTCAACAAACTGAAAAAAAAATTAAAATTACAGTAGAGTTTTCTCTTATAGTTACCAATCTGTTTATAGGTGGAAACGATCCCAAATGTTGGGGCAAATTATTATCACACATGAATAATAGCCTTCTTGAATCGGCATTGAAGGAAAGGAATAATAAACCATTGTTCAATCATTTGCAGTGCTTTATTCTGGGTTTCGAAACCCGTGCATCGAAATAAACATAAAATAAATAAATAATTTTTTTTAAATTAGTACCTAAATTAATTGTTTTGCATTTTGTTAATCTTCCAACATTTTTGTAAAAGATTAATAACTGTAGGTGATAAATAATATTTGGAAGCAATCGATGCTCGACATTTTCAAGAAACGGGAAACTCCAGTTTACACTCTTTCAAATGAATAAATTGTAATGTATTGCACTAATTCATAAGTATCATGTATTATGGTTATAAAAACGTTCAAAACTTACTAAGAAACATAGTACAACATTATTATCACAAAAAAGTCTTATTCTCTCTCAATCAGATATGACCAGAGAAGATATTGTTAAATTGTCATAGCGAGCCTTATAAATATTCAAAGCAATATCAATATAAAATGCTAAATTTTTCATTGGTACAATTATTATAGACGATGTCCATTTAATTCAATGTAGAGTATATAAATTCTGAACAATGAATACACTCGGAATATTAAAGTGGAAGATGTCCACTTTGTCATGAGAATATTCCTTCAAATTTTTCATGTCAATAGTGTACCAATCCATTATAGAGAAAGAGGGAGAAATACATCACATTATGATATAACAATTTATACAACCACGTACAAAAATATATAAATAGTATAATGAGGACCCTAATACAGTGGAAAAAAGCTCTCACACTTTCCCAACAATGTTTGTAAGCCTGAGATGAATTTACACAGAGCTTTCCACTTCGCAAGGAAAATCAATTTTCCTCGCTAACGATCAAACTGCAACATTCAATTGACGTTACCTCGCCTCTTCCTCCCAGATAGTTCATCTTGCACTTGCTGAATGCTTTTCCCTTTAGTTTCGATGACGACAAATGTTGAAAATAGAAATGCGAGGATGGAGATGACGGCGAGAAGCCAGTAAGTGCCGGCGTTGCCGATAGCGTTGATGATTTTTTTAAAAGTGAACGTCGTAACGAAGGCAAGGCCCCAGTTGAGAGAAGTCGCCACGCTGGTACAAATTCCCTTGACGTCGTCCGAGAGCACTTCACCAGACATGAGCCAAGGTATTGGACCGAAGCCGATGCCGAAGAGAAGGACGTACAAGATGACGGCAATCGGCGGCACGAAACGTATCGATGCGATGTCGTCACCTCGGTCTTTGAGGAAAAAAAAATAACCGAGAACCGCGAGACAGATAGCCATTGAAATACCAGAAATCTGTAGAAGGATTTTTCTACCAAGTCGCTCGACAAGGACAATGGAAATTAAAGCGGCGATCACTTGAGCCAGACCCACGAAAATAGCGAGAACTTGGGGACTAATACTTTTCGTACCCGCTGCCTCGAAGATCGTCGACGCGTAAAATATGACAACGTTGATTCCTGTCAGCTGCTGGCATGCCATCATTCCAAAACTGATGACAATCGCAAGTTTCGTCTCACGATATCGCAACGCCTTCAAGAACGAATTTTTACTCGTCGTCGACTGGCTGTCTTTTATTTCACTTTCCAGAGCTTGCAGCTCCTTGGACGTATTCGTCCCACGGCCGCGCAATAGCTGTAACGATTTTTCAGCGTCCGCTGTTCGATTGCATTTTAGCAGGTACGAGGGTGTTTCCGGAGCGAAGGAGAAAACTATGACAAATATGACAGGAAGCAATGCACAGCAGACAGCCATTGTGTAATATGAAGCGATGGCCCCAACAACGTACGTGTATACAATGCCGCTGCACATCATGATTTGAAACAGAGTGCCCAGACTTCCTGAAACGGAGTGGAAAATTATGCTAATTGTTACTTTAATTTAACAACATAATATAGCAAACGATTTACAATGATTATATATAAAATTACGAAGTACGAAAAAGAAGTTACGCATGTACATTTATATTCGATAGAAGAATTATTTTAATTTATTTTCGATAGTTTGGTTCCGACAGAGGTTGCCTCCGACTCTCAGCACGAGTAACTACTTTTACTCTCAAGAGTCGTAGCATTAGAATATTTTCTTATGTGTTATGTAGGTACCTGTTATTTTTTTCTCTTCAAATAAATGCATTTTAAAAAATAAATAAATAATAACATGATGATGCACTAGCAATTTTAATTTAATAGTAGACGACCGTGAGGTAATTCGGGCTGATCTGGAAAACTACAATGTTGCCAATTCTTGCCCAACAGAGGGTGATTGTGGTGAAATATGTGATATTAAAGGATGAGACTACTAAGCCTATATTTGCCGTTGTAAAATTAAACAGCTGCTCCTTCGTGGGCTTGAATCGCTCGGTAATTTTGAGACCGAATTTTGACAAAAAATGTATTACCTCTAACGCTGTCTTCGGCGATTTCATTCACGTAGATGGGCACTATTGTGCTGAGAGCTCCAAACGCTATCCCGCCTAAGAGTCGAGCTGCGTATAACATCAGCACTTCTTTGGCGAAATAGATCATTCCCCAGGATATGAAAATCGGCAAGGCCAACAATAACATGGAGCGCTGGAAAAATAATCATCTCCTTCATTTGTGGCCGATAAGATGCTCCTGTAATGAACGCGGAATTTCTGACTGTGAAATATTTTTTAAAGTACTTTTGATTTTTAACTTTTTGAATATAGAGATGTGAAAAGTTGAAGTTTTTTTTAGGACTAATAGCTTTTCACTTATGGCTAGCATTTGAGCGAAAAGTGGGTTTTTTTACTCTGCAATATTTAAGTGAATTAACTGAATAATTTCAACGGCGACTAAAGCTTTTTGAACCATGTTAAGAAGTGTCGATAAATCAGGAGAACATAATTATTTTGAGGACAGGACGGATGAGGGGTTAGATTTTGCAGCTTGAAATAAATACTTAATCTGTTTGTTAACATAACAGGTGGGATACTTTGTTATTCATCATTAGTCATCATCACTGAAGCAAAGGTTATAAGGAAAAATTAAAACTGTACAATAATTTTCAGAGTTTCCTTCTCGGAGATTTGATTAACGCGAGGATCAGTTTTCAAGTATTAGGGATGGTTTATTGGTTTCAAGACTTGAACGAGAAAATAGTGGGAATTTGCCAGTTTGAGACCAGCTCTCAAGAACGAGTCGATCGTTGTGGGGAAACATAATTGTTCCAGACTTGCTTAAAGTTTATCTACTCTGCAAAGTACCACCTGCTGTAAAGCTAATTTGAGAAAGCACCACTTAATTTTGAAAAAAAAACCCTCCAAATTTCCATTCGACAACAAGAAATATGGAAAGTGTTAAGCTGGAGTGAAATTTTTTCAAAGACCAGCGAGACCGTTCTTGCACACTGTACTTAGTTCGGCTTAAAAACGAATAAATACATAAAAATAATTTTTTTAAAAATGAGCTGGAAAAGTGCAAAGTGAGGAGGAAAAATTCGGAAAGTACCTTTTAACAGGCTTCTGATCTAGTCTAACGTTACTAACATTATGGCGCATAGTCTTCCCTCCCACATAGGAGCATCTCAACGTTACGGACAGTCTGGTCAAGTCTTGCGGGCGGTTACAATTTAGGAGCAGCCTGAGGAGACAACTCGCTCGTCGAAAACCATCTTTAAAAGTGCTTAGGCCAACTTGGTACCTCTCGTGTGCTTACTCATACAGACCTCCCAAACAATCCTCACCTTCCTTCCCAAACAATCTGCTAACGCCCCAGCCGGAATCGCCCCAAATACAGCTCCGACAGTCATCAGCGAACTGATCCATTGCTCTTCGTCCGAGCTCGGGTGGAGAGGCAATGTCGAATTTTTCTCGTCCAATTTGTACAACGCTGGAGACGACCATCCGGTTTGAGAAGCTCCGCAAAAAGTGAGCAACGTTGCTTCGGAGGAAAAGAAAACTCATAAGGTTAGCAGCTCTGAATTGATTACGCTGCTTTTAGAAATGGAAATGAGCTTTAAATAACAGGGTACATTCTCGTATTATGCAAATAAAAAAAAATAAATAAATAAAATAAATGCATTAGAGGCTAACTTTTCAAGTACGGTTATATTCGTATAAGGCCAATATCGAATCTTTTCGAATAACTAGTAAGATATTTAAACATTTTGTAATATTAATTTCTAATTACTGTTGATTATTTATTACATTTTATTATTATTCCAGTGCGAAGAATGGTCTGTCATAGATTTGCGAGTAAAATAATGAACAATACATAAATCTTACCGGCTATGGCGGCCAAATATACAGGACACTTCGAGCCTCCCGATTCATCTTCATTGCCCCGCGGAAGCATTGCTTCTTCAATCTGGCTGGAACAGATGAGTTGTTTTACTATTTTTCGTCTATTTTCATTCGCGACTGAAATGATGAAAACTAAGACTGCTAATAAGGTAAATGCCGACCTCAACACCAATTTAGCACATCGTACGTTAGTAGATTACATACAATAATACTTATTTAATTTCTGCCAGCATGATAAAATTAACCCTTGATTAAGTTCAAAACCGCGTAGTAAGCTCTGTTGAGGCTTAGATGCAACTAGATCGTTTCTAAAGTGCGCAGACTGGGTCTGTTTATTGTTAAATCAGCGAACGCGAAATATCTCGCTCGGACTTGAGCCGATTTTCAGCTCCGGATTCTAGGACAGCTTCTGGATACGGTCAAAGGAATGATAGCCTTTAGAGGTTGAGAGAAAGAGCCTTACTTGGAATAGCTATCGGGAAAAAATCCATGTTTTTGGAAATATTCTCAAAGCCGAGCAATTTTATTGAACTCGCGAAAATTAAAAAAAATTGGGTATTGGAAACGTTGTTAGGTTATTTTTACTCTTCCATTGATTAAATAAAAAATACACAAGTGCGAAAAAAGATACAAAATACGCAAAGAAATATACACGAAAAAATGGGTACACAAAATACACATACACAAAAAAAAAATAAAAAAATACAAAAGTGCGAAAAAATGCGAGTGCATTTTCTACACTCACTCCCCTTCACAAAAAGGTTTCGCGAAATCCGAGCATCTTTGGGAATTCAGCGAATTTCGGAATTGGTAACGCTTTGGTGAAGATGTCGGCGGTCATCCTCTCCGTTGGTCAACATTCGAATTAAATATCCGATTGCGAATCTTGTCGTTGATGAATTATTTCTTATCGTTGCGTTGGTTTCTGAACGAGTTACTTCCTGTTGATCATGTTCTGAATATTGTTCTTGTAAATGTTCTTCTTCAGGTTGCCCGTTAATTTTTTGAACATTTTGAATTTGTTCTCAGCGTGATTGGAAACGTTAGTTCCCAATCGTTCATCTTGAGTCTTGAGTTCATGTTCAGAATTTTCACGTTTCGAGAAATTATTATCTTCTTTAAATTCGGGCGCCAAATGCGAAACACTTTTGAAACGTTCGAGTAACCAATAAAGGTTCTTCTTTTGCACGCTGTTCCAATTTATAATTTTTATTTGATTTGTTTAAGAAGAAACTGTTGGATCCAGTAGTTGGCTTTATTAATTACTTCAGCCAAAAACTCAGGTGTTAAATTTGCTTCAATCAGAAGACATTTTGCTTTATCTTGTAATGATCGATTTTTCGTTCAGCTACCCATTCTGTGAGGAGTATGTGGAGCTGATAACCGCCTTTGAACTCTATAGTTTGTCAGACGGTGGTCAAAAATTTCGTTACATTACTCACGTCCATTACCATTTTGCAGAAATTCGATTTTTGCTCCTCCAAAATTTTCACCCTTTCCCTCGTATAATTTGAATACTTCGTTTTTCATTTTCAAAAAATACAGTTTGCAATACCGTGAATGCTCATCCGTGAATGCTGAAGACGGTGTTGGGAATGGACCACATAAATCCGAATTATTATTATAAATAAATATATATTTCATTTTTAAATAATTAGCAGTCGAGTTGAATCTGATAGGAATTGGTCTAGTTGAACAATTTTGTAACACTTTGATTTATTAGATATCATAGTTCAAATTTTTTTACTCGTTTGCTGGGCAGAGCCATCTGAAATCTGTAAATCTAAACGGTTCTAATTATTTCCGAACTTCCCTGCGGACCAAACTCAGCGCCAATCTATAGGAAATTTGCAAGAAGAAGGTAATCTACGAACGAATTTTACCTCGTCATTTCCATATTACTTGTCGCCACTTCCATTCTTGTTGATTATTCCTCAATAGAGTCAACAGTGCGATAAAAATTCCCAGGCGCTCTGATGCCAACTTTTGCGAACGCACCGCACAGCGACCGCCAAAACACTGAATTCAAATGGTAGTTTGATCGAAGCGTTTGCCTGATAAATTTCGCACGATAAAAATTAGCAAATCGATTCGACTCGATAAACAGCAGGCGTATTCATTCGAATCAGCGCGGATCGTTTTGTTTCCAACGTCCAATGCAAAAAGATCCAACGTCAATGGTTTTGTGAGGTTAGATTATCCCGTCTTAGGGATCGTCGTTGGAGCAAAGGCGATAAGTATCATTTAGAGTGTTTTTTGCGCTCAATTTTTTCCTCTTTTTTTCAATATAAAAAGGAACGCTTACATCAACCATATTATATAAACTATTCAATACCTAATTCTTACGGCTGTCCAATAATTTACCTCCATGTTGAGTTGCTAACCTCTAATTATTTTTTTGGACTAGCAATGTACCAATAACTGCAAAATACCGTCAACCGGAAAGGGCATTTTTTATCCACATTACTAAGCCAAAGATGTCTGTAAATATTTGTTCACAAAGATCAGTATTATAATCAAATACATTGTCCATGAATAGTGCCATTTATACAGCTAAAATGACACTAGAAAAAAAGAGATACCCATTTTATAACTTGAATGGAAATTCGCATATATTTTCTTATTTCAAATGTAATCATAAATATTATATTATTATAAGGTTTTATTCCAAAATAAAACCAAAATCCACTAAAAAAAAAATGAATGAGGAATATTTGAAAGAAGCATGAGCTGGGGTGAATGGAGAAGGTAGGCGATTTGCGATGAATATTGTATTCGGCCTGTATTGTTCTTAATATTATTGTTAATCAATATTCAGTCAGACCATTTCTCTTCCGTACTCGTATAATTGAAAAAATGTCAAAAAATTTAGACATTGAAAAAATATTTACCAATAATATTTTATATTTTCTATGTTCGTCTGTGTTACTCTGAGTTTTTTTCTCAATAACAATCAAACAAATCCTCGACGAGAACTCATCGATGAATCAATAAGAGCAAAACAAATAGTTTTTCAGTAGTTACCTAATTAAATCGTCAAGCGTAATCGCCGCTCACGTTACGTATATGCGAACGATAAGGTTAACTAAAAAGCGGATCCGTTTTAATCAACCACGTCTGAATTCACGATTTTGTTTGCCACCTTTGGGTTTGTAGAACCCATTAGAAAATCAATGTTTAGGAAAATGATTCGTTCGTTGTATCGCTTCCTTCATTTTCCGTTTCATGTTTCGTTATTTGGTCTTTCTGTTAATAATTTTAATTTGTTCAATTCACCAGTTTCAACCTTCCACGTTCAATTTTCCCCTTAAAATTCTAATTTATCGAACCGGTGGTCCAATTTCTCACACATTACCAGCTGTCTTGTTACGTACTTACTAATACTTCGAACGTCGGTAATTTTATTTTATTTTTTTTTTCTGTACAATTTTTGATAATTTTATCAAATTACTCCATTGTATTTTCTCTTAGTTAAATCCTATCCGTTCTATCGTTTAGTTAGATTTTTTATGCTCGATTCAACACAAAAAAAATGAGGTTTCATACGTTTTCCACAATAAAAATTGCAAGCTTACCGTCCTGTCTGCTAAATTCGAAGAAGACGAGATGATTTGCGACATTGTTTTGAGCATTTGCGGTGCCATGTTTGAATTTAAATTGCAAAGACGCAAATACGAACAAATCTGTGTAGGAATCGGTTTCTCCTAACGCGTTGGGAAATTCAACTGGATAAATTTCGTTGCCTAATACTAGCTCCGGACTTCAAAAGGTAATAACCAGAGAGGTAGCAATTGTTGAAGAATAGTAATGAACGGAAAGAAACCGAACGAGCTAGATACAGCAATAATGGAATAAATGCTTCCATAGGCGGCTCTGTTCGATAACAACAGTGCGCCTGGCGTTTGGCAAAGATAAATACAACAGCCATTTGATTAATAAATGCGAACAAACGATTCGGCCAAGTAATTTTCTTTTTTCGGCAATTTTATCAAGCCGGTTTTAACGACTGGTTGTCGATTTCACGTACAATAATTTCATAATTTGGTTCACAGTGGTTGAGAAACAAGTTCACGTCTGCCTATTCTTTTAAATTACTTTATGTAGAAACTTTGTAATAAATTATAGCAAGAAAGTCTGCCTTAATTGCTCGTAATTTCCAAGTGAAACCATTGGTGCACGTAGATCACTCAATATTACCATGTTTGAGTCGGCAAACAGGTTTAGCCAATTATAAAATCGATATACTCATTCAAAAGTCTCTACTTTCGTATAATAAAATACTAGAAAACTAGCCAGGAGACCCAAAACCGAAAAATGCACGAATTCGATTAGTAACGCAAAATTACGGTGTGTGAGTCTACGAAGTGAACGTTCTGTAAACATCAGGAAAACCAGAGAAAAAAAAAAAAAAAAAAAACACGAGTAAAATAAATTAAGGAAAATGCGAATAACGTGGAAGTTCGATGTGTGACTCTGACGATAAAAATCTAGCGACATTCACTCACCGTTACAAATATTGCAAGATCTTGATCGTTGAAATATATTGATTTCTGCTACGTGAAGTAATCATATTAATAGTATACCCATTGGAGAAATAGCGGAAAAAACTGTTAATGTGGACTAAATAAAAAAAAATTAAAAAAACAAAACATGCGTCATCTGCTCGTCACAACGAACATTTAAGACCACAACCATTTCAAAATATTGACTCAACGATCATGTACGAATACAAATAGAAAAAATTTGGATCGCGTATACCTATTTCGAAAGTATTACGTTCCACCCAAAATCCAATAACGGCTAAATTTGCTCAATCGCTTGAAAATTAATGTCCTGAACATTTTATCGAATTTCATTTAGTTTTCATACAGATACAGAAACTTTTTCCGCCTTTTTATTACACTCTTGTTGAGAAAGTGTTTCTGAGTGTAGTATTTGAAGTAAATTGCTTCCGAGTTGTACTTTTTGGACGATCACCACTTCCACGTAAACACGTAGTATGCAAAAACATTGATTACCTTCGTTACAAAAGATCTGCACTTACTAATGGCAAAACTATTGCGCGTTTTATGAGCACTATAAATAAAGTCGAAAATTCCTAGTTCTTTTCTATATTTCTAATTAAATTCTACGACTTACTCAGACCGATAACTTCGGATAAATATTCGTCCCAGCCGTATCCCTGTCAAAACGAGGCCTTATTACCTAGAAAACCGTTTAATCCGAAATCTGATTCGGCACTAAAGCTAATCGCAAGGTACTTGAAGATGACAGCAACAAAATCACATGGGGAGGAATTTTATCTTGTATTTTCAATTGGATAATACGATTTTCAAGTGATTTGATTGATGTATGCAATTAATGATTATCTGGACATGTCTCTTTGAACACCTTTGAATGGATCGACCATGACTGTGACAGTTCTTCAATATGATTTTTGAGTGATCCTAGGTATTTTGCTAGAGATATTTGAGTGATGCTAGGTATCTACGAAGGAATATTAAGCTACAATCGCGCTGTAAGAATGGAATGGGCGAGCCCGTTTTTGTTCGGGGTTAAAATTAATTTAGAGTTTTCATTCGAAGATTGGAGGAAAAATGAAGCTGTGTGCAAACACTCTTAATAATAACGTTTTATAAATTTTGGTATGACCTTTTCGAATTTTCAACCCTTAATTCGTTCGAATAATGTCACTTTCCCTCATTTATCGATTGAAAACGGCAGTTAAATAGTAGAAATATTGAATTATTTTTGAATGGTGAGAAAATTGAATGGTGTTGCTGGCGTTGGAGTCTAAGAAATATTCTTGACCTTGAATTTTAATAAATACTCGCCTGATTTATTTTCGTTCGTGAGTCATCAATGTTTATCCAACTTCTAACTCTTACCTGGCATGATGCCCGGAGCGGAGAATTGGCAGTCAAACTCGCGATCAACCGAGAAGCGCGTAGTAACAAAATAATGCGGCGTAAAAATCGCCACTGGTTGCCTCGTGTGTGGCAAAAAGCCTTTTCGCTTTCTTCGCGTGCGCCAATCTAATTTTAAACCTAGATTCGCGCGAGCGATCGCATTTATAGTCAGACCGCTGTACTAGGGACCACGAGAGGAAGTCCCAATTGAATTATGTTGGCTGGAAGGATCTTAATGCGATAACTTTTATAGGACAATAGATTTAGTCGCCTAGTTAGAACGTGTAGACGTATTTTAGATTATATAGAATAAATTTATTGAAGACAAGAATGTTCAATAGTCCGGTTAAACAGTAGATGAAAGGCAGCAGAAATAAAATTATTCGACTTTAATAACATGTAGTTCATGATTTTTGGGGTAAAAAACACGAATCCGGAGGATCCAACAAATGTTCATTGTGCGTTGCGAGATTATATAAAAAAATTCTAATCTCGCCACTTTTCGCAGTTACAGCTCTTAAATGACGCTTCATACGGTAATTTACATTCAATTAAAGATTAAAGTAAAAATTATTAGAAACTTAGTATTAATGGCGATTTACTGAAGACCCCCAAAAAGGGCAGAAAAATCTTGACAAATATTGTAATAATATTAGATCTTTTTATTCTTCTTAATTACTTGATTCAAAAGTCAATCAAAATGAATGGCTTAATCAAGGCGAATGTGAGAACAATATTTTTCGTATGGTTTGTCTTTTAGGAGTAAACAGCAAATCTGAAAAAGGGCTAACAATTCACAGTTTTTTTGCGAACGAAAATTAGCTAGATTTTTTCGTATTAAATTAAACATAAATTTTGCGTTTCATACCCCGAACAACGTAAGCCAAGAAGGTTAGGCAATAATCTCTGTTATTCATACTACCATAGCCGGAATTAAAGCGATTGATAGCTCTTTTTCATCGCATTCATAGTACGCTAATTGGATTTTCGGGTCACAATGAAACGAAGGCTTGAGTAGAAAATTTATTCTCATGAACAGTACTCTCGGCTATTGAAAAAATACCACATTTGCACGCTACAAGAAAACACGGCCGACGGAAAAATAATTAAAATTCCCGAACTGCAAATGACAAATGTTTTTTTCGTTTTTATCTCAAATCATCCAGCAGTTCGTGCTTAATAAAAATTTCAGTCGAGAGAAAAAAAAAACGGTTTTTTTTTTTGTTGAAAAATAAAAATAAAATAACGTTAAATAGTTAATTATTTACATGGCGTAATTTCAATTGATTTTTGATAAATAACTTTGTACGAATCGGTCTATTTACATTGGTTGTCAATTTTGAGACCAAACTGAGGAAGCGGAGCGAAGTTACAATGCGAATAGTGTTATCAGGATAACGGGAAAGATTGTGAACGGTGAGTGAATATTTGCGCTGTTCACTTTTTGCTTTTGCTCGTGTTTGCTGTGGTCGTGCGTCGAATGGTCAATATCGTGGGAATGGCTGTCATGGTCCGGCTCGTGATGAGCGTCACGCTTTCTTCTTGGACCACCGAGGGATGCTTCCTCGGAATTAACAATCGAAAGCTTTTCTTGGCTCTCCGGCTCACTAGAATTGATTTTTTCCTCGATCGAGGGCGAAGCTTCATCTGTTTCGTTTACTAATAATTTCGTCCTTTTGGGCCCGTCGAGCGGGAGCGCCGAGGCGATGTCACCATTTTCACCTTGCAGATGCAATTTGGGAATATCATCCGCCTTGCCAGGCTCTGATTCAGATTGTCCGGATTGAGGTTTGTCCGAAAGCTTTTCCGAAGAATCTTCAGCGTCAGTTGATTTATGATTCGCCGGTAGAGCTGGAGCAGAGTCGATAATTTCCTTGCCATCGTTATCGGCGGCTTGGGCTTTCACGCTTTCATCGATCTTTTCTTTGCTCTCAGTCGGTTCCTCTTCATCGTCCGGCTCTGACCTGAACAACGGCTCATCATTGCTGTACACTGGTCTTCTCATGACGACCTGTCTGTATGGCTTCCTCACTTTTTTGACAGGCTCAGTCGTCGCTTTCTTCACGTGTTTCACATTGCTGTCCAATGGCGAAGGAATGAACATAGGTTCGAACATTTCCGTCTGGGCTTTTTGCTCGTCGAGACTGTCCAGTTTGATAACACCCTCGTTATTATCATCGTCGTCATATTCCACCACGGATAGCCTTTCTTCCGCAACCGGGGAACTGATTATCGGTTTGAATCCACTTTCAATCACTAGAGACCCTGGGTTAAATCCCGTGTTAACCGCAATCGGCATCCGTGTAGTGCTTTCCTCCGCTTTCTGGCTGATCATTGCTGAAGGCAAGATTTTGTATTTAGTCTTATCTGGCAGGGGAGTGACAAAAGATATGATCGGTTTCTTGAATTTATGAACGTAAGTCGGCTTCGCTGGACGAGGGGGCATCTGCGGAGGTTGCGGCATCAATGGGTGAGCAGGCATCACAGAACTCATGACTGGCCTTTGATTGGAATTCGAGTGTTGAGGTGGAACACCACCTGGCCTCTGAGGCAATCGAACGATTGGTTTCTTGACTATGATCGGCCTTGGATGGGACTGAGCATGGTGTACCATTGGAGCCGGACGGCTCATCATTGCAATGTGTGGATTTTGCACTTTCACAGTCTGCTGTCCAGGTCGTCTGATCATAACGGAGACAGGTCTTCGATTCGAAGGATGTTGAAGGATGGTTGGATTTACGTTTGATGATTGACTCGATGGACCTCGAAACGGAACTATTGGATTCTTAACAATTGGTCCTTTACTCTGAGGAGCCTGGGACTCCGAGTTTCCAGATGCGTACGAAGAAGACGAATTAACGGCAACTACAGTCATTTTAAAAGTGGTTGTCTCTAAATCATCGGTATCTTCCTTGACCGGAATCACGCTATCAGTCATGTTTGGCCGGTAATCATTAGGAGAAGGCTTGTAGATTTCGTATGGGAATCGGTTGTCTTTGATCTCATATTTTCCCTTTTCGATGATCGTGTACGAGGTCGCCTTCGTCCCAAACTGACCATCTTTTCCTTCTTGGATGGTGTCCTTTTTGAAATCATCGTTGATCGACTGTGGAGGAAAGTCGGGTTTGACTCGGGTTGAAACTACGATGCTCGGGTTAGCAAGCAGTTCATCCTCTGGAGGAAGAACAGCACCAACGGGTTCCGAAGCTGCGGCTTGATTTCCTAGATCGCAGCGGTCGTGGACGTGAATTCTCCATCCGAGGTATCGATGGGCGAAGCACTGCAATAAAAATAAACATGTTGGTGAGTCACATAGAACAAACTAGTGGTTTGCTGAGGAGTGGAGTTGAAGAGTGGTGATTGCAGAGTAGTGGAATTACTGAACTTGAATTTAATTAATGAGCGTTTGTTGTTCTGGAAATTTCAATCTTAGAATATTGACCTGGTAGTAGACCAAATCTGGCGTATCTTTGTCTGGCGTCCATTGGAAAACTCCGGGTTCACCGTGGTCGCAAATCAACGTCAACGTCCTTTGATAGGCACCGAAGGAAGCAAATTCATCGGCTGGTGGTTGTTCTTGGTCCGGCGTCCAATTGCAAAGACGGCCAACTCCAGTTGGGACGACTTCGCCTCGTTTGTTCAGCTCGGCTCCCGCGTAGATGTTCACTTTCTAGAAACCACCAATTTCCAATTACGTTTTTCTTTCAATTTGTAAATAACGAGAATCTTTGTGACTTGGAAAATTTTTAAATTCACTTACTTTACGTTCCTCTGGCGTTTTATATTGGTATCCGCCGACTTCATCGTCAGTTATGTAGAACGGGTGGAATTTGGCGGGAATATTTGGATCCCGCCCGCCTTCCACGACGAAAGTGTATGTTTTTCCTCGGACGACGTGAATTTCAGGGATCAAGAGGCCATTGATGTAGTAAGCGATACCCCATCCCACGTGACCTGAAACCGTGTGACTATTATCATTGTAGCGAATCTTTCGGCCAGATTCTTGCCACAAGGAGTGACCCCGATTTTCCTTTTATATCAACAATATATTTTCATTAAAGTGATGCTCCTTGGACTGAATGCAAGAGACGATGAGAGATTAGGACTAATTGTTGGCATAGAGGTCCAAATATTCCCCCGCTAATTTGACTAAATAGGCTCAGTTTTTTAATTGAATTGCACTTAGTTGAAATTTTTTTGAACTATTTTTTTTTTTTGGATTTTGCATGTTTTAAAACGTAAAACATCAAATTTTGAAGGGGGTTGACAATTTTTTTTCTTTAGCGATTACAACGGTTTATTATTGATAATACACCAAAATTAATGGTTGGTTAAAGGTTGAAAAAATGGAGCTTTCCAAGGATTTTCAGACAAAGGAGTTTTTTGTATCATTTTATTTTGATTATTTGACGTTGAATCGAACTAGACCACAACGAGTTGTTAGCTTTAATGGTTCACGAGTTATCGCTGCTTTGTATGAGGAATTTTCGAGATTGTGAGAAATTCGGCAACTTGGTATAACTCGATCGTTTGATGATCAATAAAAATCATTTAATTCTCGTTAGGATTGTTTCTTTCTTCATCTGTATAGTTAGGTTATTAATTTGACTTTAAATTAAAAGAATATAAATATTAACATTACGTTTTTCATCAAGAAGTTTGCTCTTAAAGTTACTCAATGTTATTTAGTAGAAACGATTAAAATGGTCAGGATAGTGGATAGATTTATTTGATAATTGTTCAATCTAAGGAATAATAAACCTCTGTGCAATCAGTTGAAGCGTTTTTATTAGGAATTTCGGCGAAGAAGCTCAAGTACCTAGGTATTATCGATCTCTCTTATCTTTAGTACATTTGACAAAATCGATACGCTACCAGTGATAGCCGGGTATCCGTGTTTGCCTCCAGTCGGGCCCATTTGAGCGTAGAAAACGCCGTCATCCGGTTCGTTACACTGGATTGGCGGAATATCCCAGGCGTCCTTTTTTGGCGCCGATTTCGGAGGCGGGGGCGTTTTATAAACCGGAGGCAGAGTTGTCAGCGATTGCTGGAAACGAATAATTTTCCCTGTTATTCAGGAAAGTTCAACGTGATATTATTAATGTTCTTTAATCAAATATGAATCGTACTTGCGGACTTCGAGTGTTGACAACGGTCTCGTGCTGCGCTTGATCGCTCGTGCTGTGATGATGCGTTGCATGATGCTCTGAGTTGTCAGATTCTGGGATAGGACAGTTCCATTTGGGCGCTCTTCCAAAATCGATGAAAATATCACCTGTAATATTATTTATTTGTTTTATAAGGCAAAGAATATTGATAACTGGAGAAACAAAAAACAATTCTTATAAATCTGTGTGAGAATTAAGAATTAATTTTAAATTTGCACTAAGAAGATGAAGGTGTTTGAAGATATTTTTCTAAAACAATTCATTGAATTGTCAACGTAGGAAAAATACATTTCAATTTGTCAAATATTTATAGATATCAGTAGGTTATTTCGTATAGTCTTATTTTTTTTATCGAGTCTATTTCGTTTGTTTCTGCAAATCCAAATTTACTAATGGGCGAGCTAACACAACAACGCGTGAATGCAACGCGGGTATAGCATACCAAGATAATTCTGCGCAGTCTACCTATCTACCTACTCAAAGCAGAAATATGTAGAGCAATTCAGAAAAATATAAATTGGTGACGTTCCAGCTTCAATGACGCAAGTTGAAAAAATTGAAAGTCACTGAGATAAATTCATAGAAGAAAGATTCTAAATTACGTGCGTTTTCTGCCGAAGTTTTCAGCCCGAATTTCGTTTTCCTCAAAATCAGAAAACTCATTATTTGATCACTTGAAAGAAAATTCGTCTATTCAAGTAACTAAATAATACTCAATAATAAAGTAATATTATTATTTATTATTATTATTAAATTATTAAATTAGTTTATTATTATTCAATAATTATTATTACTAAATAATAATATTCAATAATTCTTCATGACCGAGCATTATAAATTACATAGTTCAATATTGCGCGATCAAAATCTGAAGAACCATAGTCGCCAGTTTTTCCTTCTAATTTATTATTATATATATTTTTTTAATTAATTTCATGGTATTAGCTTTTACCTTTGGATGTGACTGAATGGTAGGAGACCTCCTGTTGGCTATTTAGTGGACCAACGGCCCAAATAATTGGCTGGCTCTGATTAGTGAGAATAATCTTGTCCAGTCCGTCGTGAGCTTTCAGCGGTCGTTGGTACGTGACTATCGAATACCCGTTGACGAGGGCGGCATTCAATAGTCGAACGCTTTCAGTATTGGGCTAAAGCATAAATAACATTAAGTATAAGTTGATATTAGAATTTCATATAAATATATTTGTTATGTTAATATCGTGAGAATCGACCAATATTTTCAGCTCCCAAACGACTCACTATCAATATTGGGACACTTATCGCCTCGCATTTTTTGACTCAATAGAAAAACGGTCAGATTTTGGAGAAGTTTCTTTCAAAATGGGAGCGATGAAACATAATGCAGACCAGCGAGACGTCCAGATAGGGGAAAAAGTGAAACTAGAAGAGAGATCTTTCAGGCCTGTAAGGTTTATTTCGCAACTCGAGAGAAGCTCATTGATACCCGAGTGGTGTCCGAATTCATCGAATGTCGCATGTGATTTTATCATCTCCCTAGTTTTTTAATTTCCGACCTTTTCCAAAATCATGTTTTTTTTTTTTTCAGTTTTTCGCGTATTGCACGAAATATTCTCACAAGAATTGAAAATTTTACAAAGCGGTTGGCCCATTATTAAATTCTTTACACAAAACTGTATCGGATTGAAATTAAACTATTTTTTTCGAGGCTATAGCGGCTCGATGTGGAAGATTGCGTTAAATTGATTGAGAAATTGGAACAATTTAAACGAAATGTCGACCCATACTCCTCCAATAAAGATAAATTCATCAACAGTTTTTTTTCTCGATTTTATGTTATTGAGTTTTTAAATTTTTATGAGTGTTTTTACTGAATTTTGGGCGGTTTTTGTCGATGAAATTTCGATTCGCAGTCATTTGTATCGCCATTATTGTTAAGCCATTACATTGCAGTTCTAGATTCAAAACAACCAAAGTTGTGCTAAAAAATTAAAGAAAAATTAAAAATTAATTATCTATTAAAAACAATTAAGTAAATTTTCTCACTTCGATTCGATAGTCGGGACAACTTCCGCGCGTCCCTGCGCACTGGCTCTTAGCGTCCAAATAGTAATCGTGCGCGAATCCGTTCAGACTGCGTTGATCAACCCAAGCGACGACGACGTCACCGCCAACCATCACCGAATGTTGGTCTTCACCCGAAAGCCCGAACGACATGTATTCACCATTTTCTGAGAAAAGAAAAATATTACAGGCATTTTTAATAAGTATAATGAAAAGAAAGAAAAACGCGCATTCAGTATTGAAAATTAAATTAATGAATATTTTTTGAACTCAGATTGAGAAACAAGGCAAATGGGGAAAACCTTCGTGTCGACCTTATGATTCTTCAGTGCTATTACGACGCCTTAGCGGTTTAAAGTGCTCGGAATCGAATTTAAAAAAGTCGTTTTCGCAGTATGGCTTTTACGATCTAATTTTCCCTGAAATAAAGAGGTAGATAAGATCGTATGACGAAAATTTCATTTAACTAAATTAGAACGACTACTTATTTTAGTTTAATAAACACTAAGTAGGTTTTTATTATTCAACAAGTTGTGTTTTCCAAAAGCTCAAAAACCTTAGAAACTGCGATAAATCGAGATAGCTATACCGACTTCATTACGGTTTTATTCGATTTATCGTGGATTACGGTAATTATGGAAAAACTCAAATACCCACAAAACCGCAATACCTAGTTCGAAAACCGTTTGCAAAATTATTTTAGTGGTTTTTTTTTTTTTTTTTTTTTTTTTTGCGGAAAAGGCTCTTTTAATGTCGATTAACTGAACTGAATAAAAGAAAATGAGCTAACTCTGAATATCCTAAAAAATATCGTCATATTTATCTTTGAACATATTTTATCGGTATTGCATAACCTCTTCTATTTCACTTCTACACGACAAAACTAAAAATTTTGATCAAGACAAAAACGTTTTTCTCGTCAAGATTTTCCTCAACCTATAATTTCCATGCCATTGTTCATCGTTAGCAATAACAGATTTATGGCCTGGCGCGGGTCGTAAAATACAGAAAATCCCTGCCAAACACCTGTTTTCAACTAACGGAATCGATCACCTATTAAACCGGCCTCGTCGAGGTCGTTAAACTCGACGGAGACTAAAATGCCGGCATCAACAGCGAAGTAGACAGCTGAAACTTTCTTTTCCACGAAATAGCTTGAAGTTTTTTTTTTTTTTTTTGGGAATTAATGAAAGAGCGGAAGATTAGCATGAGGAAGCTATTGACACGTTAGAAAGCAGTCTCTTACATAGGTGGAATTTGACGAATTCCTGGGCGTTACTGGAGGTGCCAGTTTTTGATCGACGCTCAACAGTAAAAGAAAACAAAAAAAAAAAAAAAAAGAATAAAATATAGGTATATAATATAAATATACATAAATATGTATATAGATATAGATGCAGATTGCTCAGTACCTTTTGGGTCGAGAAACAAGTATAAGTTTTTTTTTTTTTTTTTTGATAAATAAGTGATTATAAAATCAAGACATTTATATCAAGGCCAAAAGAAAGTAAGTATGTAGGCTACGCTTTAGTGGAAAAAACGAATCGTATTGGGCTCTTCAGTAAAATATCTGATTAATTTGAGACCAATCCTGTCGAAGTGGGACAATTTTTCGAGCGTTGTCAAAATGTCACTATTTTTCTGGGTTAAAATAAGAGAGGAGCGAAAAACTCGGAAGTGAGGCGTGTGGCCATGAGTATAGAAATCAAGCGACGCTTGCCCGCTATAACAACATTTCAAGCCTTTGGGCATTCGAATATATCAATTTTTTACCCCGTAAAAATCAAAATGTTCCCATACAATGAATAGAAAAAAACACTCAAAAAACGAGAATGTTGAAAAATTGATAAAAATTGAGCGTCATCTACTTGCCTTAAAGAGAATTTCAGAATACTAAGCGTTCAAAAATATCGATCCTAATATCGAAGAAAAATCAAAATAAAATTATACGGTTTGATCTCGGAAGTGTTATTTAAAATTTAATAACGGCAAATATTACACACCAAAAAATTGTGTACTGTACGGAATTATAGAAGTCTTGTATTATTTTGACTACAAAAAACATTCAGGCATTATGTACAAAAAAAAATCCCAATTCAGACAAAACAACATCGGTTTTTCCGTAGAACACCCAACGTGGCAAATGTTCTTCCAAACGGAAATCTGCTCAGAAATTATTATGCAACTGGAATTTGCTACGGCTCCGTTTTACTGCCCGGTCATTCCACAACCGCACAAAGCGCGCGGGAGTTTATTCGAAGGTAAAAGTGTCGACGGGTTTTCAGAGCAGAACTCTCGGACTCATGTGCGTCTTCGCCGTATCGCGGTACAATTAGAGGAATCACTTTCTTGCTGCGAGCCGGTTGAAAAATGTTGCTCGGAACGGCCTTTCTTGCCTCTTCACAAAAGAAAGCTCACCGGCACATATGTCCAGCTTGTCTTTGCGATAACATTTGTCAGAGTCATTCGAATGTTTCACATCCGCATGAGAAATGCCAAGTACACGCCTTACGACCACAATCTATTATGTTCTATATTGTGAAGCTGGCAACTCTTCATACCCGCCTAAATTCTGCGTACGCTATTACAGTTGGAAGAGCAACACTTCTGAGGTCAAATCTTCAACTAATTCGCGCATTTTTGCCCTACAAATTTTTTTTTATTCCGCTAAAAACACCAATTGTAAAAATCTAGTCATTCGCTTCCCGTAACCAAAATTTCAAGACTTTAAAGGTCAAATGTAATGGCGTTTGCGGGCTGTAGAAATCAATATAGAAAACATCACGAGAGGAATAGCGAGAATTAGTTCATAACATGAAAGTACTTTGGGTAAGCCGAACTATAAAAATCAAGCATCGTCTGGTTGCCATAACGAATATCCCAAAATATTGAATAAGGCCCATAAAAAGCAAAATGGAAAAAATCGAAACGTATGTCACGGAAGGATTAAGTGTGATCAAAGTTAATAAGGAACAATTTTAGAATTTCGGACATTCACTTGGAAATTAATAAAATTTCATCGATTTTATACGGATATATGACGACTTTTGTCACTTATTTACCACAGACACACGGATAGACGGGTTCTTAATATTTCCACTGTATCTGTAAACATGGATGTAAAAAATAAATAGTTTCTGTCAAGATGTCCTTCAACTTATTTCGAATTCGCGTTTAGAGTCCCGAAAAACAGAAGGGCTCAAAATCAAAACCCCGTTATGACATTGCTAATATGCTAAGCCTGTACTTTTACATCTATGTACCTATATTGACTAAGTGCAACCTACGTACAAGGTCATTGCTGGATAGGTCCCCAATGACGGCTATTATTTCAAAAGTGGTCTATACTATCTGAAGCATAGGACGCCCAGTAATTTATGGGTCCGTAATAGCAGAGCACCGTGACCCCTTGCACACTGGGAAAGCTAAGGTCGGCACCCCCTCACGGGACACAAGAGGCCTTTTACGACTCAGCTCGAAACTCTAGACTTGAGCAACATTTCTCACTTTTGCATCTAAACAGGGCCCCCGATTAGAAACAATAAGGCCGCTCGATGGAAAGGTGTTGCGGACGAATGACAATACTTCGAGTAGGTTGTAACCTCATAAATCACGCCTATAGGTTATCATATCAGTATGCTTCAAAAAGGGGGCCTCTGGCTGGCGGAGGATTGCAACACCGTCGCCACACAAAGCCATCCACTTTGGTTCCAAGATTGTCGAATCTGACATTGTCACACACCCATTGAATTTCACAGATTGAAATTACCTCGTCCTTTGTTGAAAGTAATTAAGCAACTTGAAGGGGATCGCTGGAAATCACCAGAGGCGATAAAAGGTATTTGCTCTCGACTTCGAAAATTGAAACAAGAGGGAGAAAGCCGGCGGGTTGTGGTTTTTTTTTATTCAATTATAAACAATTATAATCGACCCTCGAATTTGATGATTTATGTTTCGAGGCATGAATAATCCGATTTCGCAAATACGAAACGAACGAAAACTCGTAACGAAAACTCTGCCCGTCCACCGTGAATACTTTTCTGAGGAAACTGGGATGGCTAACTTATTGAAATTTTCACAAATAATCATTCTTGGTCTAACAATTGCACAATTCTTCAGCAAAATCACCACCTTAATTTTAGTTCATCTGGTGGGTTTTTAGGAGGGGATTCGTGTTTTCCAAAGTTCTTCAGACAAAGGTGTATTTGGTATCAATTTCTATAGATTGTTTTAATCGAATGAGACCATTATCGTCCATTACAGTTTTAATAGTTCTCGAATTACTGCAGCTTTTGTGTCGGATTTTTGACAATTTGAGAAATTTAGCCGGCTAGTATAACTTAATAATTTGTAGAGGTATAGAAATCGTTTTTACTCGTCGGAATGCTAGTCGGTCACTCTTCAGCTTGTTGTTAGGCAAATAATAATTAAACCTCAAAATTGAAGTGTCAGGGAATAAAGTTTTTAATTACGATTTGTGCCTTGGAGTTTGCCCTTAGTAACCGAAATGTTTTTTTGGGTCAGTAATAGAGAAAATTTTAATGATCTTTTCTAATTATAATCCAAGCAAAAAAAAAAAAAAAAAAATCATTTCAATGAAACGTTTCTAAAAGAGAACAAGTAAAGAACTGCAATTTTTCGCAAGGAGAGAACGTAATGTATTTAAAATGGAACATCTAGGTGAGATTCTAAAAATGTTCATAAATTGACAAGTAAGGAAGTCGCCATGACAGAACATGAATCGACATCATGAATCACCATCACGGATCATCATGGATCATCGTCATGAATTGACATTGCCATGAAGAATAAATGGAATTCGATGAAATTTTCAGATATTGTTCTCAGTGAATGTGCACAATTAGCCGTTATTGAGTTTCGGATAACACACAGTACGTCTGAGATATATGCGTTCACAGTTTTTTATTTATTTTGATTTTAACTCGTTAAAAGGATGAATATTTTGAGACGGTTAAGGTTCTGAAAGATAACGATTTGAAAAAGATTCTTATCGTTTGATGATAATTAATGAGCATTTTTCGCTATTGTGTACTCGATTATTTTTACAGGCTGCTAAAATTAACATATTTGACTGTTCGTGGTCTTAAAATTTTTGTTACGACGAGAATGAGGCTTGATTATTTCCCTGATCCCCGCGTATTTTTATTTGTATTTAAAATAAATCAAATATTCGTAGAAGTATCTATTAATTTTGATTTTAGTTTAACTCAAACGGAGTATGAAAAATAAACTCCTTTGCGACGATTATCATCGATTTCTCTTGTGGATATTATTTCAAGTTCATACTCGAACTGCGGCTTTCGTGTGAGTGATTTTGGTCTAAATTCTTTACTGTAACCGTTGTATGAATTTCTCGATACTGTGCTTGGTTATCCCTGTTTACTCGAACATAGAAGTACTGTGTGAGTCCTACTTTTTCTTCGCCAAACTTCGGAAAATGAGTCGCCTAGTTCTTCTACATGTTTTTGTGTTCGTTTCTCGTTTTGTACGACGTCCACACTTTAAGAGGAAAAATTTAGTAAAATAAGTTCGACTTTAACTCGTCGAAACGAAAGAGAACATAGGATTACGAAGTCATTTATTGTGCAATAGTTCCCTTCACTCGGCTCCAAGCTATACAATACTCGGTCTCATCTTCACATTCTCCTCTAACGAAGGCGAAGATGATGTAAGTTGATGCACCCCGCAGGCACTATAATTGAACGCCGTTTAAACCCAAGGGTCGACAAGAGGTCGTCTAGAAAAGGCTGAAATAATTCTCGAAAACAATTTCCTCATTTTTTCACCTCTTATTTGAGTAACAAAAAGCGAGGGGAGACGAAATTAGCGAGAGGGGATGGTAACAAATAATGGTGGATGCATTTCTTCAATGAGTGTAATTTTACCACTAATTTAAACGAAAAATTTTCCCAGAAATTTTTTTTCTGTTACCCAAAAATTTTTTTCTTTCTATTTCTAATTTTTTCCCTTCTATTCTCGATTTCTCGTCACTAAAACGATGATAACTCATCAACTGCCAAAGTAGAATAACACCGTTGGATTCAGGGTTACATTTTTCCATATCACTCTCATGCCAAATTGGAATTTTTCAACCAGTAAAAAAAAAACTAAACTTTCAGTAAAGATCAATGTTTCTTTCTACTTCTGCAATTTTCACTGGAGGCGCTGAGGTTATTCAGTAGGCGCTATTCAGGAGAAACTCAAAATCAATAAACAGTCAGCTTTCCAACTCAAAAAGAGAAAAATCGATAAAAATGCTATTTTACGAACCCCGAACGTTGCGACTGTAAAATCAGCGATGAAAAAAAATCGTTTTATTACCACCACGAGTGAACTTGAGCATCAGAGAAGCTTCTCACCGGAGCGCTAACGAGTTGATGCAACATCTGACGCAAGAAATCCTTCAGAACTCCGATGAGGTTGTGACGCGTTAATTATTTAACAACAAAAACTATAGTACGAGCAGTGAAAGGTTTCGAGATGAAGTAGTTAGACATTAATGATCCGTACCTAATTTGGCGACAAGTTGAATGACTACGCTGTCTCCGGCGACCGCCCATCGAACTTCGAATGCCAAATCGTCGCTGAGCACCTCGCAGTTGAGTTTGGACTGAAATGAATAATTTAATGAACATTTTTGAAAGAATTAAAATCTATAATATTTATCGAGTAATTATATCGAACCTATCGTCCTGAAATAAACGTAGAAAGTACTGATAAAGTTAACTCACCTTCGCTATAAATTTATCCGACTGTCTTTCAATAGCCATCAGTGACAAATGAAATTTCGACCTCAAAACTCATTTGAAGCTATGTGAATGAGTAAGAGAGGAAAAAACCTGGTTCTCTAGTGTGGTGGATTTAATCAAGCGCTTTCGTCTCTATGGACATCTTCAGTAAACTCAATCAATGTGACCCTACTTTCGAACAGAAGATTTAGAGAAACGAAGGCCGAAGAGAAAAAATTATACTATAAATACAGAACACATAACCCTTGAATGCATTACTTGTAGCCAAGAAAATTAAGCGAGCAAGGTTCGCCTTTAGGTAAGAACATTTAAGTATTCCAACGATTTATTTGAAGATAAAAATGTTAAACCAAAAAATGAAGATCCTTGAAGATTTTTTAAAATAATTCATTAATTCCAAAAGTCGCGGTTATGACACGGATTGCTTCATTTCCGGCCGGTTACTGGAGATACCTAAAGTGGCGAAAGCGTTTGATTATTTCCAAAGCACTAGAAAACAGCGAGTGAATATTACGATGAATGCTGGCAGCGAATTTTTCTAACGCTACCAAAAAGCTCCTTCGATTGACAGCAAGAATAAGTGCTCAGCAATATAATAAGGTGAAGAATTATTATAATAGCGGACATGGAATAGGCGGATGTAAATGTTTGCTGTGTTGCTCCCTTGAGCTTATTTACAGCAAAGTTGACGAACTAAAATTTAACGAAAGATTTGTAGAAAACTGAAAAGCTGTGTACCAATTGTTGCTCCACAAGTCGACGACTGGAGATCTTGTGGTTTTTTTTTAAGATCGACAAATTGCCGCATTGTGTGGAAAAAGAGGAAGACTTCGGGATAAATGCGGCTTCTCGTTAAACTTAAAGTCCAATCACATTTGTTCCACGTCCTCCAAAGCTGGCAACATCGCATATTTTTCATACCCGCCTAATAATATGTTCAATTCTATAAAATGTTGTATCGCTTAGATTTAGACAAGTTAAGCCTGAGAGAAGAAGGGAAAATAAAATTATACATACGCAATGCTTATTTATAAGGTACCAGTCGCATTCGCATTCAGACTTCAACTCAGTTTTTTGAGAACTTCACAATGCTACTTAATATATGCGAGTTTGAAATATGTAAATATTTCAACGATGCATTTATGGTGTAAATTGTTTATAAAATATTCCTTCTGAGATGGGCGATTCTAGCGAAGGCTAAACAGGCTGATGTGCAAGTTGGCGGTTTTTCATTTCTACACCTTCATGGCGAATATTTAATAATAAAAATATTATTCATATCACGCCACTACGAAACCTGATCATTTTTACATGACAATTTCAAGCAACAGCGAAAGTTTCAGAACTCTATAATAAGTATATCTGAACAAAAAAAAAATCAAGTTCCTTAGAGCTGCAGCTCAAACGTTAAGCAGAATGTAAATTGACTTTTTCCTTAATTTCGTTATGATCAATTTATACTCAGCAACGGCCATTTTACGTAAATATAGGTGAGTAAAACATTGCGTTTTCAAGTGACGTTTATTTTACAATCGTTAGAAAACATTTAGGCAATTAACGAAGCCATGAAATACAACAGTAATGTCATGTATTATACAGTTTCGAGCTATACAAAAACGGATTGTACAGAATCACAAGAACGGTAACGATAAGTTATGATATCACAACTCGAATGAGAGCATTTGGTAACGATAATTAAAAAATAATCCTAATTACAGGTCAATTACTGTGCGAGACAATGCCATTGCATTCTAAATTGAATGGAAAATTTTACAACAATTTTATTGTTATAAATACAAATATCGAATAATTTCTCGAAAAAGAGCCAACTCTCCTTAAGGAGATAATTCTAGTTGAAGAAAAACGGGAATTTAAATATCCCTATATAATTCTGCCAATGCACACTACACATTATCATCGAATGAATTTTCCTTTATACAATCGAATTATTCACATTAACGACGCAGTTTCGATAAGAGCTATTAGATGTCACGTTTTTCTCTTCATGTTTACGTAATAATTTAATATACAAATTTTCGAAACAGGTAGCTTGAGACTGTTTGAACAGTTTCCCTTTGAAAAACTCCTTATCATCTTTCGAATTTCATTACCAACAGATCGATGGGAATATCAATTCAGTATCTCAATTGTGTCTTCGCTGGAATGAAAATAATAATTAAAAAATAGAAACAATAAAATTTTCCATTACTTATCAAAATAAAAGTTAGCGTCATTCAGGAAAGTGATTTTAGAAATGTTCGAAGTTTTGACTGAAAACGAAAACACTGTGAAGTTTTCAATTTTTTAGAAATTTTCCTTAGGATTATTGTGCGTGTCTTAAATTATCCAGCAACAACGGATATCATTAAGTAAATACAAAAAAAAAATCGACCTCTAATCAAAATCGTTTGGAAAAAAAATTCCACCCCTTTAATCTGTCTTTCAAAAGGAAACCATTGCAAAAGGCAACACTATTTTCTTGCAAAGAGGTGTTCACGTAGACTTGTTCTATAGTAAAACTCAGTATGCGAATTGCTGTCGTTGACTTTGCTGCTGTTCAAAGGATCGCCTTGCGGCCAGCTCGTGGTACGGATTTGGCAATTCTTGTAGCTGAGGTCTTGGAGTCGGCAAATAGCGCAAATCTCTTCGCTGAGGTATGACCTGATGTTGGATAAGGTTGGAAGCTGCTGACAGCAAGGGAGGCCTTTGGTAAAACACCGGAGGCGCGAGGCTTTCCTGAAGCGTATTATAGGCGATTTGCGGGACGATATCGTTCGGTATTTGCAAAAATTGGCTCGGCGGCTCAATAATTTTTCCCTGCCCAGGTGCCACTGTCGTTTGAGCTATCAGCGGCTGAACGTAGTTTAAACTCGGTTGAATAACCAAGTTCGGTCCTTCCTGAATTTGGCTCGGTATCGCATATCTCTGGTCGGTTTGGTAGTTTTGCGGTATTATGACGTTTTGTTGAGTGTGGATAAAACCAGGTTGCGCCAAAGTTGATTCTTCCGCCCTTTGAGGAAAAGAAGTTTGAACGAATTGGTTGGTGAAAACTCTTTGAAGCGGACTGTTTCCGATTTGTGTGTAAACGATCGGCTCCGGAGTAAGAGAGACGGCCGCCTGAATTTGAACACCCTGACCCTGCGTTTGGGCAGGATTTTGGAACAAGCTACGAGCTATCGGAGCGGCGAACCTATGGGCTGTCGGAGGTCTGAAAGTCGTCGGCCTGATGATTTCCTGACTGTTGAAGAGCGGAAGAATTCTTTCAAAACCTATATTCGGCTCTTGGTGTGGCTCAAGTTGGCTTAGATATTGTTGAAGGGCCGGGGATCGTTTCTGCAACAAAGCAAAATTTACCTTGTTAGGTCCCAGAAACGGCCCTTCTGTCCAGAGCCTATCAATTCCTGCTACCACTAACGGGCGGATTTTCCAGTGCCACCGATCACCATTATTGTGAAAGAAAGAGATCATCGTAACACGACAGTTCATCCAAGGGCTAATTTTGAAATTCGAATTGGGTTCATTTGAGCCAAATACTCAGTCAAAATAGTATTCACTGGTATCTCAAGCTACTGATTACCCATCGTTAGTAATTAATAAAATAGATTCAATGGTTAACTAGAATAAAAAAATCAAACGCGCTATAGAAACATGAGATTTTTTGTGACGAGCTGTTGAAAACAGAAATTGTGAGCATTTACAAACCGACGAATGAACTGTCGACTCGATGTTACAATCGATAAAACGAATAATGGCGTCATATGAGATAAATAATCAATGTATAATTAATGTCCAAGTGTTACTAACGTTGGAAGTCTTGCTGCGTAGTTTTGTCGTCTTGTCGTTCAGTCGAGTCAGATTTCTTGTCGGGAAACAGTAAGACGAAACGTTTTGAAGCGAAGCGTTTGAAGGACGTCGTGAAAAGTAGAATTATTCGAAATAATTGCATAGTTATTTCACCTCAGTTGATTATAAATTTTACACTCTAATTAATACTTCACTTTATATCAACGTGCAGTTATTTTCTTCCGCACTTCACCACCATCACGTGAGAGAGTTAACGAGATTAATGGAGAAATAATTTAGGGTGGTCATTTCGATGAAATTATAAATTGGAAATGTTGACTTCGTTCAGTCCAAAGTTGACCACAGAATGTAGACAGATTTATTGGAAACTGAAAAGTTGTCAACTAGTTGAGCAACAAGTAGAAGACAACTATAAGTTGCTCATCCCTAAGGAAGAGAAACAGAGAGGAAACGTCTCGCAACGCGCGCGGGCAACGAGAACACTTCTAGTTGTCAACTTTATTTGATCATCACCGCGCGAAATTTAATGAGAAACTTGTTGCTCGACTGGTTGCCGACAGATTGTAATCGACCAAGAAAAAAACTTCTACGGGATTTCCTCTTATAGTCTTATATAGAAACATTTTTTTTTTTTTTCTTTTTGAATAGTTACTGTTTAAAAATGGATGGTCATCTTACTTCATAATTGAAACAAAGGAATAATAAACCACTGTGCTATCATTTGAAGCGTTTACAGCAAAAAATCGTCGCAACTTGTTGAAAACTAAGTGAATAAATAATTAAATCGAAGAGAAGAAGAAAAATTGATTTTGATGAGTCATCAGTGAAAGTTGAATCAACGTATATTGGTATTTTCATATTTCCTGGCAAATTTCCAAATTTCCCAACTGCTGAGTATTCCCAACTGCTAATGTCAAGTAATACTGTTTGGCGTCGCTTGATATCGAAAGTGCGCGTTTTTTTTTTTTTTCATTCAATCTCCAAAGGAAACCTATGTGGCGGATATTTTATGACGCTCTCGTTACCTGCGGTTAGAAAGCCGGCGAAATATTGCTCGCTGTTTTTACAAAATGGCAAGACGATCTGTTCATTGTCCACACAAGCAACGTCGCGAGGCAATGATAGGTTTCACCATTCTAGGCCAGCGTTTGCCGATTTTATTCCGTAGTTGGCCATTTTCCACTCGACCGTCGAGACAAATAAAAATTTGCAATTTTGAGGGAATTGAAACCATCAAGGTCTGATTGAATGAAATCGTTCAACTCTAGTAATTGCCTGAGGTTGATTGAAAAATCAGTGTGTTTAAGAATCGGATTGTATTAATGAAAACTCGCCTTTAATTGAGCATTTCTCGGTTGAAACTATCAAAAACGAATCGATTATCACTCGTAAGGAAGTGAAAAGTAATTAAAATTTGAGCTTATTACGGATTTTATTCTATTTTAGAGTATTTTGCATTACGAATAATAGAAAAACGGTTAATATTCCGTAGCAATAATTTTATTTTTGGCAATACTAAAAATCAGGGGTTTTTCATAGGGTTTTATATTCTCATAGTCGTAATTACTAATGTTCCTACGTGTTTTCCCTACAATCTTCTCAATTCTACAATTTCAAAACCGCATAAAAATTAACAAAAAAAAAAGAAAAACTCAATTTCATATTGTTCAAATGCATAAAAAATTGGGAAATTACATTGCGTAGTTAGTACCTAGTTGTTCTAATTCTGAGAGCTCCGAAATTGTATTCAAACCACCCTTCTTTCTCAATCAATCGGAAACCAAGAGTTTTCTATTGGCCAATTGAAGCTGCTAGGTGCATCGGTGCTAATTTTGGCTCACCATTCTTTTCAGTACGTTCGAAAAATTTTTCCACGTGGAACTCGTGAAGAATCGTGACAAAACTGCGACACTTGCCTTCAGCGTTTCTCATTAAAATGGGTGTCCCTTGAGAAGAACGTGAGCGAGTAACAGCCGACGATTAACATGACTACACGCCCGTAGCACGCAGCTATTCTCTTTCAGTGTTGGCTTTTTCAGCTTCACTTTCTCCCACGTTATGAACGAGCTCGCCTTGTCAACAGTGGCCGGAGGCGTTTTCAACCGCGAAATCGTTTGTAGTCGCTCAATGAAGGAACTTGGAGTGTCTCCATTCCTATCTTGAAGAATAACTCAATTTCATCGCGTTCAAACGAATAAAAATAGAACGTGTGTTTTTATTAATTTCGCCCCGGTTTTCATTCATTTGTCACGAAGGACTTCATTTGGACGAAATACAATTAAATAGCGTTTGATTCATATTCTCTATTGTTTTATACTATTGATATTTCAAGTTGGGCATTCAGAAATGCGTCGAATCAAAAATACCCACTGCTATGTATGTGTTCAACTCCGCATCAAAAATATTCTTATAAGACAATGTCAACACGCGAGCAGCTGTGACCTCACGTCCTTGGGATTGACTCCGACTATCGTTTATCCCGTCCGACCGCTTGAGCAACTGAAATTTGCATCACATCCTTTTCAACTGCCTATTGGGCTATTGAAATTCAATCCCCTTTTGTAGCAGGGGTGTTGACTATAATAATAGATCATTAGGCTAACTCGTTTTGACAGACAAGTTACAGGCGACTTTTATTTTTCGTTTGCACTTGAGGCAATTGCTAATCTGATAGCTCGTAGGTATTTTTTGTAGCATTATTCATACTGTAGTATCAATTTGTGAACGCTAAAATTTCGAAGTGACAGAGATTGGACAAAGCAAGTATTTTATAATTTGATATTGTCATTACATAGATACTAGAGTAAATTATATATTATAGTTTTTTTACTCTACCTTTGCGATGTGAGTGTCTAATTGTATAAATTCGTCACCCGATAACCCAGAGGCGAAAATACTGACACCATAAATTACAACGGAATCATAGTCACTTCGTACATCTCTCTCAACAACAATGCTTACAGAATATTCTTCCCATTTAAACCTACTTCGGTAAGAGGTGACTCAAGAATTTTTTCTCTCTTTTTTTCTGTGTGCATTTCCACTGGCATTCCGCCCCCGTAAGTCCGATCAGTTTTTTTGTAGATAGATAGATTTTATTAATCGAAACTAACACGTATTAACGATTATAGATATTAAAAAAATATCCAGAAATCGTAGTGTTCTAGGAAAAAAAGCTAGAAAATTGCTCAGTTCCTTTATTTTTGACGTCCTTTCAATCATGAACTAACTATCCGCGTATAAGGATCGAGCTCGACTTTTTTTTACCATTTCATTTGTTGAGGAGAATAAGTAACAAAATATGTGATACGGTTTTTCAATTTTTTATTTAAATTATTTTTTTTAAATTTTTTGTGTGCATGTTCTAAAGATGAAAAGCACTCAATAAGAACTTTTCAACAACGATAAAAAATTAGATCTACGTTTCATAGTGAGGGAGCAATTCAAGCTTTTATAGAGCAAAATCGAGAACTCCTAACTGCTCTACGAAAACTCGTTTTTCATAGTCTTTTCTCCATTTTTTGTGGTCTTAAATTGTTCAAATTCGACGTTAGTTTGGGCATTGAAGTTTCCATTTCTAATTCACTATAGTAGGTATTTTATCGTCACTCTCTGTTCGTTGATGGCTCCCGTCAATTGGGAATTTTTATTGTTATCCGTGAATTAGCGGCGAATTCTCTTCAAGGTATTGTACTTAACGATAGCATCGGCGGAACAATAGAGCGTTAATTAACTTCGTGAGACTGATACCCACAAGGCACAATATTTGAGTTGACCTTTTCCGCTAGGAACAGTAGCCGGTGGCGGATTGAAACAATAGGATTCCGGGAACTCTGAGATTGGAGGTTCAATGACTCGTATCGGGAAAAAATTGTAGATCTATAGTCATGGATTTTCGTTTTGGTAATCACGTAGTAAAATGTGAAGATATCGATATCCTCGCTAACATCAAATACCTACTCTATAAAAAAAAATTTAATTCATTTTTTATAAAGTAAAAATTGAAAAAGAAGAAATTTATTTATTCATCATTCCATTAATTATATTAATTTTGAAATAATTATTTATATAATTATTATTTCGCACTATATATAACGCTCTATTAACGCACTAGATGCTCAATTTGCAGCAAGACGAACTGCAGACAAAATTAGAATTGGAAAATGGAAAACTGTAAGCGAAGATTTTTCAATGCGTGAAGGCAATAACGGTGAATTAATTAACAAATAGCACAATTCTGTTTGTTGGAAAAACAGACTTCGGGCCATTGCACTCAAGAATGGGCGATTTCGCCTTTTCGTTACATCTCGATCGAAACGAAAGTTAGAGCGAGCTGATGGTAATGAGCCGAGTAGTGGCCTTGATACCAAGTCCCCATTAAACGCGCTGATTCTCCTGATAGGAGAAGGGATAACTACCTTTTGCCTAGATACTTAGGGCATATTTTCAATTTTTAACGTCCAGCGGATTCCCTTAAGCAGTTAATCTATAGAAAAAAAAAAAAAAAAAAAAAAAAAAAAAAAAAAAAACAAAAGGAAAAAAGAAAGGAGAGAGAAAAACCGAAAAAAGATGTAGAAAGAGCTGTCTTTAATTTTTTTGGCACGTAAATACCACGAATAAGTCTTTAAATCATCATAAAAATCAATTAAGTTTTTCTATGAGTTTTATAGAAAAATATTCCACTCACGAATGTGCGAAATTAACCGTTGTGCATTTAGATTCATTTGAAGTATAGGCATTCAAAATATTCAAAATTCTCTCTATTCTTTTTTTTTACGGGCAACAAAATCGATAAATTGAACTAACGCTAACATGTGTTGTATTTTTTGCTTTAAGCTCAAATTTTGAGGCGAACACGTAGTTTTACAAAGATCTTGGAATAGAATTAACAATCGAATTTAGGGGCGAATTTCGGGCTTTTCTTGTTGCCCTTTTCATCATGCTCAAACGCTCAAAATACTATGTTTTATTAATTAACAATAAAAAGGGAACTCCCTCGAAACCTTTTTCACGATTCATTTGACGTATTTGTAGAGTTCTAATTTCATTCAGGCCAGTACAATAAATGCCTTGATTTCACAAAAAATAGTAATACCTTTTCGTTCGATTAAAGGAGTGCGATCTCTACAGACCAATTTTTCCTATAAAATACCACCAAACTTCAATGTTCACGAGCCGTTCACATTCGAACGACTAATTGGAAGAACAACAAATTTACAACTTTTTATCGTTTGTTTTTAGGTTGTTTGGAGCATTTTTAAAGGTTATGATAAACCAAAACCGAATTGGTTCCATCGGGTTGCCTTTCCGCGAGTGTCAATATCAATTTTGAATGATAGTACCCCAAGGCTAATCGCGGCTTTGCCTTTCATCTTGACGATTGGCACGCCCTGATAGAATACGAGACTGACATGGTTAGGATATTGAGACCGGAGGTTAGCGACTTGCGCCATATTCGGCGCTCCCACGCCCGGGTCATTACACTTGGGGCGAGTCTGTCTTCCAATGATACGATACTAATGTTGACGTCACTATTGAATTCTAGTTCATATTACGGTAGAAGGACGTTGTTTTTCAGTGATTCGACCTACGATAATGGCTCGATATCGAAAGAATCTCAATCGCTGTGATCTTGAGCGTTGTAAGTGTAAAAAAACTAGAGACGGTTGATTATGATTATGAACAGGTCAAAACTGGGTGGAGAGATTTGATAGCTATTTTCCATCAATGCTTTAAAAAACCGCTGCAATTGATTTTACAGCAGTTAATTATTCGATTGACTATTCCAAATCATTTTCTAGATTAACCTAATTTAGAATCAACTTATTTGCCTAATGATAAAGCTAAAGAGCGTTTAACGATCATTCCAACAAGCATAGATTGATTTTAATAGCCTCATAAATTCTCGAGCAACATAAATTTATTGAAAATATTGATAAATATATTGAAAATTTGACAGGTAAAAGCGATAGCTCGATAACCATTATAATTATCATCTCAGTTATGCTCTCATTTGAAGCGTCAAAACGATCTATACAAGTTGATATAGAAAACAACTATGCTTCGAAAAAATTTGGAAAATACGAATTTTCCTCGTATTAAATCCAATTAAAAATATTCCTACAATATTGAGCTATCGATTTGGCTTAATAACACAGCCATTGTCAGGCGGAGAATGATTTTCAGTGAACATTTCAAGATGCAGCCATTATTGCTTTTTGTTTGTTTTATTACTGGATATTTGGATTCTACGTGGCTTAAAACGAGAAAAAACAAGTTTTGATGGGAGATGTTGTTTTTTTTCTTTGGCGATTAAAATTTTTATTATAGAATATTTAAGCTAAAAATAACTGCTTGTTAACGGTTGAAAATTAAACCATTACAACTTTCTTCGATATTTGAAGTAAACCACGAAAAATCCGATGAACCAATCTCCCACAAGAAAAGGACTATGTGGGCAAAAAAATCGTAATGACAAGTTAGAGATTTGTCGCGAATGTCGCCTACTCAACTGATAACGCCTTCGTACATTTCAATAGAGGTATTGAATGTAACGTGAATACATTAATATTCATATATATGTAAACGCGGCGGCCTCAGCAAAAAATTCGACAGCTGTTAATTCGGTGATGTCATTAGCGACAATTATTTATATAATACAATTTCATTTTTCTTTTCAATAAGCATCAAACGTGCTAAAATGCGGAAAAGTTGATCAATAAATATATAGTTTTAGTTCCGGTACGTTGAAAAAAAGGAATATGAATCGGTTATCCTAAAATAATAAGAAATGACTTGCGAAGAGCTTCTGTTCGAATCATTATGTTGACAATGGTTCGTTACATTGTTAATTGAGAATCAATGTCGTTCGAGAAATCGATTGAAATCAATAGTGTCTTTGAGCGAACTGCAAATACTGCCTGCGATTTTCCTCAGGCTTATCCCTGTTGCAAATCGGGCTCTCATATTTCTTGCGCAAGCTTTTTCCATCGACCACTTTCTCAACGACGGGGGTGATGTTCTCTAGAAGCCCTTGAGATAAGTGGGCTTAGCATTATACTAAAGTATTTTGCGCAAGGTAAGATTAGAAGCGTGTTGCACCATCGTGACGCGAAATGGTCGGACTTGAAAATCGCTTATTCAATGTGGCGTTCGCACAATACAAGCTAAATATAGCAAAGTACTCTCAGGTGATATTTTAGGCCAAGAGAAGGCAGTGCATTATGGAACTGTATTTCTGAGCTAGAGTTCAATTTCGATCTAGCATTGTGGCTAGATTTTTCATATTTTCAATATAAAAGTAAAACATTTATTCATAGAGTAGTTTATCCATTTTTATCATTTTTGGTTTGTTATTCAATAATAAACCATTGTCATTGGCCACGGAAATTTTTAACCTCCTTAATAGAATACCTTAATAAATAAAAATAAATAAATAAAAAATATGATGTTTTACGTTTCAATGTATGTGAAATCCCTGTATTCAGTAACAAATTTCCGCCACACTTTTCTGAAGTAGTTAATGTATTTCGAATTATCGCAGCTTTTTCGGGGCATTTTCGAGATTTTAAAAAATTAGGAGATATGGAATTACTTGAGACTTTTGAAAGCAATATAAAACGTTCTATACTCGTTGGAATGTTTTTCAGGCACTTTCTGAAGCTGTAACTGAGGCAAATAATTGGACTACAAATTAGGTAATCAAGATAATTCAGGTAATCAAGAAAGAGAAAAATACTTGATATTACTATAGTTTATAAGGTGTTTTACCTTATAATTACCAGTCTATTGTTAGGTGGGAACGTTGAAGAATGTTTGGAATGATTAGTTTTAAAACTGAATGGTCTCCTTGAATTTTAATTTATTGAAGGAAAGGAATTATCGTTGCTTGCTGTTTTTCATTATTTTTATTTAATCTTTCAAAATTATACTATTTTTTTAAACTAAATTAACTTTTTATTCAATTTTTTAAACTAAATTAATTTTTTATTTAATTTTTTTAAACTAAATTTTTTAAAATTTAATTTTATCTTTATTTTCATTTTTTATCGATGTGAAATTGCGAGAAAGGTTTATATTCGTTCACTATTGGTAGTCGTCGTTGAAGTTTTCTTTCTTGTCTCTGTTGCCAATTCATCATAGTGAGTCTTTTATACTATCGGCTTAGTGTCTCTATCAGTCAATTAAGTCCCATCATCAGAAACAAATTGTAACGTCAAAGGTTCATACATGATTAATACATTGAGTAAATCCTTGAATAGAATTTTTTATCAATCAGGTTACACATTTTATAAAAATGCCACTGAATATTCAGCAACTCAGTGGATATTTATTGAACGTTTTCATGACGCACTATTGCTAAATGGGAGCACGCATCAACGTGATCGAATAGTTAAGCTCATGTTACAACATGCTACAGCTGATATCTATTAGTTTGGATTATTCAGCTGTTCTATCGGCCTTTGAGTTGAAGTCTGAACGGTTTGCGCTATTTATCGGGCGATAAATAGAGACTTACGGTAACAAATAAATGCACATACATGCGAATTAGGTTGGGATAATAAAACTAATCGCTGTGCAAGATTGATAGACCAAGGAAGAAAACGGGAAATCAGGTCGTACCTTTGTGCAAGGTTATCGACTTTGTTATTCTGATGTGTTAAGATGGCTGATATTATTTCTGAACACAGGCAAGATGAACGGTTTGAAAGTTTCTTTGTTGGTCTATCGTCTTGCAAGAGTTATCACGATTTCACCTTAAATACTTAATAATAACACATGTAAAACGTAGCATGCAAGTTAGGTCGAAATTATTTACTATTGGCAATTAAGTGTTTTTGTATGTATACCTGATAATATGAAGAATGAATTTCATTTCAAGTGTGAACTGTTAGAAATGCGTTTGTTCAGAGTTCATCTTGAGTACGATTTACCTACATTCTAAAATTACCTTTACTCCTATTAAACCATTGAGCAGATTTCGGTGGGAAATGGGGAATTCGCATCGATTTTTTATCAAGAGGGTGGTCATCAATAACTATTATATAGTTAGCTATAACTATATAGCTTTCTCTGTTCTCAAATTCGCTGCGGCCTAAAAAATCGATATAAATCAGCAAAAAATGCATCTGGAAAAAAAGATTTAATTTTAACGCGAAAATTATCCTCTCAAGTTCAATACCGACTCTTGATAATCTCGAGTGCGTTTATTTTCGTTACCACCGTAACACATGTGGAACTCGCCGACCGGATCACCTACATATTTTTACATAACTTACTGCACAAGGCAGAATGCTTTGGCAGATTCAGGTTGGTGGAAAAATACGAGTGGCGCCTACATGAGCAGACGCGTCTTCATTTATGGGAATGGTCATTTCGAATCGCGGCTCTGAATGTCTCTAACCGGCCGATTCGCATCCGTAATTTGCATGGCCTGATTTTACGGCTGCGTATTCTTCCGGGAGCGGCCGTCGTTTAAACTGCTCTGAGTCTGAAATGCGTTTGTGTCGTGTCGATTTGTTTTCTAAACCCGATGCTGTTAGTATTTCATGTTATCTGTCACCGGAATTGATGCCAACTAGTAATGCGGCTTACCTGCGGCGAGACGCCGAGCATTTTCAACGAAGGCGGCACGTTCAGAGCTGGCGGGATCTGGACGTGGCCGAAATCGACAGTAAACGCTTCGCACCAGACGCCGAAATGCCCTATGTCGAAGATTGTCAGTTCGCCTGGCAACGTGAGAACGATGGTTTTCCTGTCGTATCTGCGATATGGGAAGAACGAATGAAATTAAGGACTTTCGGAAAAAATAGATGGAAACAAGCATTCAGGAGTGAATGAAAATGCTATAACCTTTTTGCGTGCTTTAGAGACGATGATTCTTTGCGGCACGTTTTGTTGAAATAATTCTGGCCTTCATGTCCATTATAAAACTACTGCAAAGAATCGTATAGTGGGAAAAGCTTCTCAGCTAATAGCGTAATTGTAATTATTTTTATTTTCATAATTACCTTGTAAGGTATTTATTAGACTAAAAGTCAAATTAATAGTCTAACTATTCAATTAAAGAGAGGGTTTAACGAGCATTCCAACGAGTATACAGGCATGATAAGGTTATAACATCATGATGAATTTTTAAAATTCTCAAACACAGCTCGTAAAAGCAGCTATTACTCGAGAACGACTAAAGCTCTAATTCGGTTCAATGTTCAAAAATCTCTATAAATCGATACCTAATAAGCTCACCAGAAATACCCTTGATATTGAGGTAGCGATTTGGCGAAAGAACTGAGCATTTATCAGCCAAGATGGATTTTTCGTAACGGGACTTTTATGCCTTGAAACGTAAAACATCAAGTTTTGAGGCGGAAGTGGTGTGTAAAATTTGTTCCTGGGAGATTACAATGGTTTATTATTGAATAGTAAATTTATGTATGTCTTCTAAGCGTTTCAGGAAGGGGTGAAATTTTTTTCCCGAGCTTATTCAAGCGTTTTTTTTACATACCGATGGAAAAATTGAATGAAAAAAAAAAACAATGCACCAGAAAAAAAAATTTTTTTTCGTCAGTTTAAAATTATTTTGTACAGATTTCCCAGATGAATGTTCGCAACCCTTCTAACTGCAAATCATCGGCCTTTAATGTTAACTAATGTACCTGTGGCAGGCGAATATCATTTGCAGCGATTTCTATAGAATTTCAACTAGAATTAAATTATTTCAACTCACTTTCTAAGCGGTACTGTTTTGCCGTTTTCGTCTGGAACTCGGATCCCTTGAGGGCTCGGTTTCGGTCCTCTGCCGACCCAAAATTTGGCATCTGAAACAAACGAGAACTGCTGTAGTTCGGTTCGCCAATAAGTTGAAACGATAAAACTATACGCCATAGTTATAGCTATCCGACTTGGTCGGGCGCGGCCGGCGAACGACATCCGTTCAGTTTTGCATCATGCTTATTCAACTTAAGAGCAACCGGTTCTCACCGGCTAACGTTATATAGTTATATAGTTCTAAGTATAAGATGTAGTTCAAAATGCGATAAAATGTATCTCAAAAGGCGATAAAATGTAGCTCAAAATAAGATAAAGTATAAGCTTGGTCCCAGAGGCGGAGTGGCACCCAATTGAGCCCTTGGCAGAATTTGGCTATGGATCCCCAATTAAAATTCCACGCCACGCTCTGTTTAAAATGTCAATATTTTGTACGTTTGTATGTATATAAATTTCTCATTTGCGTTCATCGACTGTACATTAAATCGACACATCTTCTCACACCGGAAAACATATATTTATTATTACATAAATATAAACATTTTTCCACACACAGTCTCCTCTTCCTCGAATTGATTGCTTCAATATTGCTTCATTAAAGTAACCTTTTCGGGAGGATGCCCTAATTAGGAAAAGGGCATTTTCAGCCAGAAAAATCGACAAAATTCAACTCCCTTTCGAACTTTATTCTAAATCAATTTCGAGTCGATCAATTACATCATTCGCGTTTTAATAATTAACGGCGTTTAATTACTTCAAAATATATCAACTAGGACTAGAAGCACCTTGATGCCGTTTCAAGGCCGTCAATCCAGTTCTGAGAGTATTAATCTCGAGTCTACCTCCGGGTAAAAATAGCCCCATCCTCCGCAAATAAGTTCCGGTTCCGCGCACGCTGCTATATTCATAACGAGAATTCCACTCCTTCTCCGTCGAAAAAGAAAGAGAAAATTCGCGCAAATCCTCTTTCAACATTTCTACACCTTTCAAGTGCACTTCCTCAAGAGCGGTTTTCAACCGGTTTCAGATTATACTCTCGTCCGCATATCTTACGAGGTCATCTTCAACCGTACAGGACATTGAGTGAACGTCGGGAGTGCAGTCTATGCATTACGGACAAAAAATCCATATAATGGGCCCGTTTAGTATTTTTTCGATGAACAGGTCAGTGGAATACCATCTAGATAACGAGGAGATTATATGGCGGTTCTACGAAGCCCTGATGATGCCCGAAGGGGCGAATGTCATTTCTTTCTCAATATCCATTCACTAGATGATTTTGAATTACATCGGAGCTGAATAAATCGCGTGTTTACTATTTTTCACATTTTTTTTTTTTTTTTTTTTTTTTTTTTTTTTTTGATACGTACGATTTTCAGCGCCGGCTTCACCAACGTAAAGCGGCGATCTTCATATTAATTTAATGGCTAGCAATACGCACAGTCGAATAAAATTCTTACTTGAAGATCATAAACACAAACGAAGCCAAATAACTTTTATTTTTAATTACAAATTAACAAACTGAAGACCCGAAGTATTCGATTTTGAACTTAATACAAAGCAACTGACGATTCTCGAATGATGTCCGTTGGTTGAACTTAGCAACCGAAAATGCAAAAAGCCCCCGTTGTAATCGCCCGAGAAAAAAATGTCTTCACACCTGAGAGTTGGAAGCTTTATTTGAAAGCTAGTTTTGAAAATCGCTGAAAAATGAAAATTTAATTTTTCACCCTTACCGATGCCAGCGGAGCTCGAAATTTCGACCGGTAAAAAACTCGATTTACGGAAAATAATTTCTCTGGCTCTGTTTAAATTTTTTTCGCCAATTTTTTTGCTATGTACGTTTGTAAGGCGTTCAAATGAAGACACCTGCATAATAAAACTATTGATTCACACGAATTTTGACCACGAAAACCACGGTTAAAGTCCAATTTTCGAGCTTTCGAAAACTGATTTTTTAGGACCACGTGCAGATTTTTCCAAGAAATAAAAAAAAATCACAAAAATACATCTGAGTAAGACACAACTTTCCTGAAAATTTCAGATTTTTATCTGTATTGAGAGACTAGTAAAAATTCGTTAAATGATCGGTTGAAAAAAATCGCAGGGATGATCCCTTCGGATTTTTGCGAAAAAATTTTTTGAAATCGATTTCGCTCAAATTCAGCATAATGATAGTTGATGATGTGCATATCAATAATATATGTCTTTGTTTCTTTCGCAGTAAATAGATGAAAGAAGGTTTAATTTTCTATAAGAACCGACTTCCACTAAAGTGAGCGTCGATCGTGTCTCTTGAAAAGGTCAATTTTGGTTTCGTTCAGAGATCGATCTCATCCCGATATGGGCCCCATCAGCCTCCGGGTTCAAGAACGCGTTTACCTATCGAAAGCGTCGGAGAAAGTTGGAGGAATGTTACAGAAACTTGCGTGCTCCAAAAGATATAGGAAACGCGCCATTTTCAACGACGTTTCGTCGAATGATTTTCGTAGACGTCGCATACTCGCATTATATTTCCATTAGCGACAAGGAATTTTTCCATCCATTTCCGAAATTCTTTCAGCGCTCTCAATCCAACGGTTGGTGGCCAAGTGAAAAATCATGATGCTAACATGTGATTCGTACTGACCTAATTTGTTTGTATAAATCCGCCTTTCCCGCAAGTTCTTTAAATGGGGTTTTTACGTTGAAATTACTATCATCCAAGCTGTAATGAACTGTTCGAATTCCGTTTTTGCACTAATCAACATTTCGCATACTATTTTGCGACCACTTCGCTTTGTATGCCAACTTGCACAGCCTGGAGGTATGCCAACCGGCGTGCGGCTATACTGCTTCATGAGCAGACGCAGCCGCACCTCATCTAGAATCGCAACGGACAGCTGTTGCGTCAACTGGAAGCGCGTAGGAAAACATCTCTGCGTCAGAATTCGCCGCAGACGTGCTTTGGAAAACGGACTAAAAGCATTTTGTCCGGTTCTCACACCTACGGCGAAATACGTAATGAAATACGTAAGGAAATACGGGCGAGAATCGGCTGTTGTGCAAGCGCCATGTAATGCGCGTTTTTACATAAAGATGAGCTCAAGATTCACGAACGTCTATGGGCAATACAGGAGGACGAGCAAACGGGAATAATTAAGCCGCTTTAATAGAATGCCAGCAATTATAAATTATTCCTAGCAAAACGGTTTTTTGTGATCTGAGGATTAAGTTGAATCACATAATAGAATTTCTCTAGCAAAAAACACGAAGCTCTTAATTTCGAGTTTAATAGTTCTTAAAGAAGGATCAATTTCGAACATAATTTCCTCTCGAGTTGCAGCATAAATAAAAATCGTAAAATGAAGTAAGTTTCAAAAATGATTTTCGGACATAGTCATACTTCTGAAAAAATTCAGACGGTTGAAATAAGATTAATATATTCTACAACGTGGAATTTGACGTTGACCTACAATTTCTATAAATTCTACAACTAGACTCTGATAGCGCTCACAATCCAGCTTTCTTCATTTTCTGTCCAACATACTTTTAAGAATTTTCCCAACGTTTTTGCCATTTAAGGATTTTTTCCCAACATTTATCCTTCTGAGAATTTTCCATTTTTTTATTTTGTGTTTGAAGAATTTTTTTTTATTATTCTGTGATTTGAAGATTTTTTGCCACTTTTTTAACTTTTGAGAATTTTTCCTCGTTTTTGCAACCTCAATAACAACAAAATAATTCATATCGCGTACACAGTTCGAAAAAGCAACAAAAAAATCTTTTGAACAGTTATATCTCAAAAAATGCACAGTGCGTTATTCAAAATTCAATAAAAGCCGATTTCGCTCATTCAGTAGGAGAAAATTTCCTGAAAATATCATTGAGTTTCGTGCATTTTTCAGGGTGATATGGCGATTAATGTCACGTTTTGACCACACACAGCGAGACAGTTGTTCAGAAAGTGATTTTCTGAGTATAGTACTATGAAAGTTTCTTCTGGCAGGACCTCGGTTCCAAATTCGACTTTTCTGACGATCACAATACTTCCATTTACTATGTAAACATCGAAGTAAAAATGTTATAGGTCACTTTTGATGAGATAGTTGTGAGATTTATGTTTGACAGATCGCATTAATTTTTTTTTTTTTTGTATATTTTATGTCTGTATATTTTCTATGTTTGTATTTTTCTTTTCGTTTATTTTTTTTCTGTATTTTCATATCTGTAGGTATATTTTATATGTTTTTATATTTTTTTTCTGTATTTTTATATCTGTATATTTTATATGTTTTTATATTTTTTGTCTTTATTTTTATGTCTGCATCATGTTAAACGTTAGACAATAAATTTTGAGAGGACAAGGGATAATTTTGCGATTACCGCGGTTTATTATAAGAGAGGGAGATTATTGAATTTAATGTTCGTTAATCCTATGCGATCGTTTTATCATACACCGCTCATAGAGCTAAAATCGCAAGCCAGCGGCTTTCTCTTCCTAGCCGTACGTATCAAAAGAGCTCCTCGAGGCACGCGCATGAAAGAAAGATTAACTTCGTTCAAGTTGATCTTGATTCCCCATAGGTTCCTCGTCTCCCGCCGACCAGCCAACTCATGACCGGCTCGCCAACATCTGATGCCCACGTCCTAAGTTCTATTCCCGTAAGAGGCCTTCCTTCCTTAAGAAATTCCATGTTTTCTCTTCCTGAACTGCCTCCGGAATCTCTTGTTGAGTCTCGAGGCGTTAGTCGAGCAGGAGAATTCACGAATGAAATGGAGGGAGCATGATCTGCTGCGATGTACATTATTTGGTTGAATACATATTCCTTGTTTAATATGTGTTTAATATATAGTTTTAAAAGGATCCCTATCGAGGATTTTTTTTCTTCAATTATTTAATTTATTTTATTTTTTGATCGCTGTTGATTATTATAATGTTCGTGTTTTTTTTTCATAAGTAAATTTTATTCAGTCAGCTCACACTTCCAAAACCTCCAAAAACACACCTTCAAAAAATATCCAATCACTTCACAATTTAGTCCATTATTTCGAATTTCCGCCATTCAGTCGACTGGAAAAAGGTCGAAAATCATAAGGGAACTTACCGGGGGCTTCTCCATCGTAGGAAAATGATGGTATTAGGAGAGTTTGTGCGTCGACGACGACAATATGGTCGGAGCCGACACCGTGGACTCCGGCGAGGGCGCCGATTTTTTGCGGCTTCGGAAAGTCGAGACCTCTCGGTATCTGGACTTCTCCGAAATTCACCTGCAAATAGCACTAGTGTTAAATCATGTTTTATCGTTTAAAAAAATTGTTTAAGACACAATTTTTGAACGGAAATTATTTGTCGTTTTAAAAAATTGTAATAAGACATAACATTTTTTGAAGGTAAATTATTTATTGTTTTAAAAAATTATAATATAACATACAATTATTTAAAAGGAAATTATTTATTGTTTTAAAAAATTTTATACTATTTTTAGAAGGGAAAATACTTATTGTTATAAAAAAATTTAATAAGACATACAATTTTTTGAAGGGAAATTATTCATTAATTTAAGAATCTTTAATAAGTCGTACAATTTTAAAGATTGTAATAAGACATATAATTGTAATAATTGTAATAAAACATGCAAATTTTTTAAGGGAAATTATTCATTGTTTTACACAATTTTGAAAGACATACCATTTAAAAAAATTGTAATAAGACGTACAATTTTTTGAAGGGAAATTATTTTTGTTACTAAACGGTTCAGATTATTGCGTATCAAAACGACTACGATAGCAGTCGCAATCAATTGATTTTGTATTAGAAATAATAAATACGACGTACTTGGAATTCTTCGCACCAAACGGAAAACCATTTGATGCTGTGGAGAGTTTTTCCTTCGGGAAGCGTGACGGTGATGTGTTTTTTGTTATATTTTTTCAACACTCCGTTCCTGAAACAAGTAGGAAAACAAATCAATCAATTGAACTGAATCAACATTATTTCCTATTGTTGGAAACTTCTTCAGAACAATCTTTAGAGTATTTACTTTATCAATTCAATAATCGAAGCAGAAATTAGGAAGAACTAAAAATAAATTAACGAACGAAGTCTCCAAGAATACTCCGATTAGTATCAAAATGATTGAGAAGAATAATAAATCTGATTTATTTTTCATTCCATTTTTTAATTACTATTTCATTGATATATCGTTTAAAAATAATTTTTCAATCAAATTTTATCGATATTTGAATTTATTGAGGACTTTCTAAATCTGCATTGGCATTCCACTAAATACATAATACGTTGAACTAAAATTCGCTTTCTCATTTGATGAAATGCCATGCGAAGGTCAGTGTCGGCGGTTAGCACAGACGAGCTGTCTTCATGGTAGTCTGACGAGGCAGCAACATGAGACGTTAGATGAGAGTGAAAGTTCATCGTCAATTAGGGCAGTTTTCAGCTCTTTGAGAGCTAGTTTGAACTTGATTTATTTCTCGAACTTAAAGTTTGGGTTGAGGATGGAATTTTTTTCGCTTTTTAAAGACAAAATCGTAGTAAAATTGAAACGGATAATTTTCAACAGGGAGTGTATCAAAAATAATTGTCTCACGAACCTTCTGAAAATTTAGAATCTCATCAACTGATGAAAAAAAATACTGAAAACATCAGACTTCCAAGGTTGGAGGAATTTTTTTCTTCCCCATGCGGGGTTTACTCATGCTCAGAAGAAATTTGTTTTATATTCTGGTGATGAGAAATTGAGCGACATTTCCAGAGAAATAATAATTTATTAATTGAAAAAAAAAGAAAAGCGGTCTCACTATCAATAAAAATCAGGCGTCAATCACTCGCCGTAACGAACCTTTCAAAACCTTAAACGTCCGAGTATATTGATTTTTATGGTCAGTAAAAATTAAAATACGTATAAGTGAAATGGCATACTATGGAAGTACGGTGTGTGAGCCAAATCATAGAAATAAAGCCTCATCCGCTTGTCCCAACAGACCTCAACCGTTCAAAAGTATTGGCTTTTATGGCCTGTAAAAATCGAAATAGAAACAGAACTTCGAACGCCTATATTTTGGAAATACTGCGTGTTTTAAAAATCCGGAGACTGCTAATTTTGAGCATTCATTTCGAGAACATTTGCTGAACAATCTCAATAAATTTCATTAGTTTTCCACTGAGATGGCAACTTTCGTCACTTTTTGACCACAGAAGACGGACACACAGAAGTTCAGAAAGTGATTCTGAGTGTAGGACTAAGAAAATGTCTCCCAAATTCACCTCCGTTCCGAATTTGAATGTATAGATAATAATAATACTTCCATTTACTACGTAAACACGGAAGTAAAATTATTATAGGACAATGTAGGTCAGAAATTAATTTTAGAACTAGCCGGTAGCACACATATTTCCCAGAGATTCTGTTTGATTTGGTTCTAAACATGCTTCAGGTTCTAAATTGCGTTGCATACTGCTGCATATTTCAGCGCAACCTTGAAGAGCATAACTTAAATTACGAGTATTAACGACCCTCCACGTTAAAGGCTTTCTCGAAAACCGTCTCCAAGGTGAAATTGGCTGTTGGGCTTGCCGAAAAATCACCGCTTACTGAGCTAAATTGACTCGATGGCTAGTTCGAGACCGCACAGTAATTGCAGGTTGCTGATCTAAGCGGCTTTCACTCGAAACGGCGAACATTCGAAACGCGCTAGCGGAAAAATAATGAATCAAATTTGTAGCGGGTGATTCAAAAGGAATTTTTTTCCCTTACGAGCTTGTCCGATTCGACCGGGCCGCAATTACAAACGCTGCAAGCCTCTTCCATAAAAAGCAGGCCTCTCTCAGGCCGAAACCCTTTCTCTACTACGAGTTCTTCAACCTTGCCTCTCAAGGATCTATTACCGTTTTTAGTAGGAATAAGAAAAAGTCTCCAAGTCAAGGATGTCGACGCAATGAAAGTTACGTTATGCCGTTAATCACTCGTTCCTTTTGAACAGAACCGAGTGAAACGGTCGATGAAAGATGAGACTCGACATGAAAATCATTATGAATTGATAGTGTATTATCAATACGGAAAATATTCAGTTGGAAAAATTATGAAACAAAATAACGGCCGGAGGGAATTTGAAATGAGTAAAATTCGTTGGAACATTGAAAACGGGAATTTCTAGGGGTGAAATATGATGGAATGAGCGAAAAAGAGAAAATCAAACGCCCAAGGATTGTTCAAACGCTATATCTAACACAAACGCTAATAGGGGGACAAAAAATTTGAAAATTGCTAAATGTTAACAAAGTAAGTAATTAGGAAATGTTTAGCAACTATTAATGATGAAATGATAGAGGAAAGAAATACTAGAAAACTTTCGAAAGGTGGATATAATTTGAAAAAAGAGAGAAAGAATTTCAAACCGGGGAAGAAATAGAAATTAAAAGATAGCAATAAAAAATTTGAGGAAATCTTTTTAAAATCTTTAAATTGATAACGTTGAAAATGAATAACTTTTTTTTTAATGTTGTTTTTTATTTATGCAGCTGGCTTTGACGCACAAGTAACAGCTAGAACTAAGACAAGCCAAAGGCGAAGGTTTTTCGTTTCATCAACCTTCATCACTCGTTCTTCAGCAGTTGGGGAAATTCACATATAAGAAGACGTCCCACTAAGTACATACGAACCTTCTATACACTTATTTCAAAATAAATTACAAGGTCACGCCGAAGCAGAATTTATTTTTCAAGGTAATCGTCCCTTCGTAAAGAGCGAAAAATTGCGACGGTTGAATACGCATGACATATTCGTAATGATGTTCTAGTATACCTAAACGATTTGTTAAGTTCATCTTCTATCTAGTTGGAGGAAATGAATTGTCAATTGGAATCAATAAAGAGCTAGAATCAAGGTCTAACAAGACTAATAAAATTCACTCAAGACTTTTTTATTTTTGACACGGCTCGAAAATATGCCAATAATTGTAACCCTCAAGTGATTATTTCTCATTTGCGGGTGCAATTAGTCAGTATTTGTTTTCAAAATGAACCCCAACGTGTTGTAATAAAATGAGTACGACGAGTGAGAAAAAATACTTACGACCCGTTTTCATCGCGCACGAAAAATCCTCCAGGACCCACCGCCTTCGTGTTACCGGCATAAAAGAATGCGGCTGAAACAAACGAAATGTAAAAAAGGATAAGAATAAATTCCAACTAGAAATTAAGATACGAGAAAAATTTTGTGGAATCGAATCATTTTTATTGCATGGAGATCTAAAAATAAGAAATCGCTCGAATAAGGGGGATAAAAATCAAGCGTTATCTGCTTGCCATAAAATACATTTTAAGACATTCAACGTTTAAAAATATTATTTTATTATGGCCTGAAAAATAGGAACAGAAAAAATGTTTTTCTCCAAAGTAGAGTATGTTTACAGTGGGAGAACATTTTCTGACCATTTCCTTGAATTTCGTTCTTTTTTTACGGAGCCATGCCACACTAACTATGCTTTATTCACTATGCTATATTTTTGGGGGGTCTTAAGGGGGAGAAAATTCGTATTTTCCAACGTTTTCGTATTTTCTATACATTTTTGACTGCCGAATCGAATGAAATCATCGCGGGGTTGACAGCTTTATTTGTTCTCGAGCTATCGCAATTTTTGAGTTGAATTTGGGAGATTTTCAAAAATTTGGCATGAGGGTATAACTCAAGAGTTCTTGCAGTTATAAAAATCGTTCTATACTCGTTGGAATGGTCGTAAAACACTCTCTTCAGCGTTACCACTAGGCACAAAATTTAGCTTTCAATTTGGAAATTAGGAAAAATAAAAATGATTAAAATTAGAATAGTTGCTACTGAGTTTTCCCCTATTGTTACCAATTTGTTTTTCGGCGGGAACATTCACAAATGTTTGGAATAATTACTATCACAAATGGATAATGTTCTTAAATCATCATTGAAGAGAGGAATAATATACCACTGTACAATCATTTGCAGCTTTTTATTTTTCCACGGATATCGAAAAAATTGAGCTCAACGTGCATCTAAATGTTTTTATCATTTTCAGCATCATAATCGCTCTCCCACTGTTTTTCGTCTTTCTTGGAACTTGTGCCACTTTCGACATTCCGCCTTTCAGTTTGTAAGCGCTGGAGAGGGTCCAATATATAAAAAAAAAAAATAAAATAAAAAGTCTTCTCATTGAATTGTACAAAAATGATTAAAATAAACCAGTGGTGTGCATAGATCACACAGTACTTCCATGTTTGAGTCGGTAACTGGTATAACCAATTATAAAATCGAGAAAATCGTACGAAGGCCGAAACGTTAATTTAGAACAGCTGTTATGGAAAAACGAGCCTGGAGACCCATAGTCTCACTCTGATAGACTAACAAATGGACGCACAGACCCTTGTTCAAAAGTGAGCAGAGCGCTCTGGGAGCAGGTGCGTGAAACGTTCAGATCAAGCTAACAGAGGATTTCTGATCCAAACCACTACTGGGTAGCATGGATGTACGGCGTGTGACCCTAGCGGTAAAGATCAGGCGTAATTCACTCACCATTACAAATATTTAGTACCTCTAGCGTCAAATATGTTGATTTTCGCACCCTGTAAAAAGCTCAACAGCGATAAGCGGCGTAAGGCGGAAGTACGGTATGTGATCCAAACTAAACAAAACATGGTCGTTGTTGGTCATATTTAAAGCAAAGAGACCCGAAAGTTACAAAAGCGCTAGAAAGAATTAACTGAAATTGCGTTTTACGAGGAAGTACCGCATGTGACCCCAATAATAAAGATCAAGCAACATTCAACTGTCATAAAGAAAAAATTTAAGTCTAAGGTATATTCACTCTTGTGCTCTGTGAAAATCTCTTATGCAAAAAAACGGCATACGGCGGAAGTACTGTGTGTTATCCAAACTATACAAAACAAGTTCTGTGAACGTGGTCAGAGTTGGTCAAATATATAGCAAAGAGCCCCAAAAAGTACAGAACTGAAAATGCGTTTTACGAGGAAGTACTGCATGTGATCCCAATAATAAAAATCGAGCGATATTCAGCTGTCATATAGAAAAATTCAAATTCTAAAATATATTCACTCTTGCCGTTTATAAAAATCTCAAAAGCTAAAAAACGGCATAAAGCGGAAGTACTGTGGGTTACCCAAACCATACAAAACAAGTTTTGTGAACGAGGTCAAAGTTGGTCATATTTATAGCAAAGAGACCCTAAAAGTTCAATAACGCTTAATAAAATAAGTGAAAATGCGTTTTACGAGGAAGTACTGGAGGTGACCCCAATAATAAAAATCAAGCAATATTCAGCTGTCATATAGAAAATTTAAAGTCTAATGTATGTTCACTCTTGTGGTCTATTAAAATCTCAAAAGTTGAAAAATGGCCCAATGCGGAAGTACTGTGTGTTACCCAAACTATGCAAAACAAGTTTTGTGAAGAAGGTTGGTCATATTTAAAGCAAAGAGACCCAAAAAATACAAATAAAATAACTGAAAATGCGTTTTACGAGGAGGTACTGCATGTGACCCCGAAAATAAAAATCAAGCGATATTCAACTGTCATATAGAAACATTTTAAGTCCTCCAGCGTTCAAATATATTCATTTTTGTGGTCTACAAAAATCAAAATGTAGCAAATGTGCAAATAACGCAGCAGTACTGCATGTGACCCATTTGATAAAAATCAGGCATCATTCAATCGCCGACCCCATCATTTTAAGGCCTTGAACGTTCAAATACATTGAGTTTTGCGGCCTGTAAAAATCAAAATACAAAACATGCACTAGTGAAATCGTGAAAAACGCTCATAACGTGGAGGCATTGTATGTGACCCACTATACAAAAAATCTAGTGTTTTCTGCTGGCCATAACCGACATTTCAAGCCCTCAAACGTAGAAAAATATTGACTCTCGTAGCCGGTAAAAATCGAAACAGAAAAAACTTTGAACGCTTATATCTCGGAAGTACTGTGTGTAATTCAAAATTCGGAAAAACCTAATTTTGCACTATCACTGGGAAAACATTCCCTTAAAATTTCACAGGGTTTCATCCATTTTTCAGGGAGATATGGCGATTTATGTCAGTTTGTGACCACAGACAGACGGACAGACGGACAGACGGACAGACGGACAGACGGACAGACGGACACACAGACACACAGACACTTGTTCAGAAAGTGTTTCTGAGTATACCACTATGAAAATTTCTTCCATCAGGACCTCGGTTCCGAATTCGACTTTTCAGACGATCTCAATACTTCCATTTACTACGTAAACATGGAAGTAAAAAATAATTAAAATAAAACTCCTACCTACGCTCGAAGAAAACGAAAACTTCACTGAAGAGAAAATTAAAGTCGCCTTTACACAATATGACCAAAAACAAAAACAGCAAATAAAAACGTCTGTCTCGTTCAAGAAATCCAATACTTCACCAACCCAACGGAAACACGGAACGCAGAACACTGAATTGCTCTCGGACTCGCAGCATCCCTCCCCGACCAGCATCGGAACATGATCATGTGTCACTCGACAATGAACATCAGGAGGCAGGAGAGGCAACCCTTATCCGAGAGCCAAGTCGCAACCGCGACAAGGTGACGGTATACTCATGTTTGAAACCACAATGGTTTTGTCGCATCAATTATTCTTCGTTGTTGAGATTGAGTGGCCCTGGATACCTTGTAATGGCACTACGAAGCCCTGATGATGCCCGAAGGGGCGAAAGTGCTTAACAGGCTGACAATAAAAAACAGGAGAACAAGTCGTCATGGTTTTCTCCCCCTCAATCTCAACAAGGAAAAGCCCTAAACCGTTTTTAGCTTCTTTTTGCAATAAAAACCATTTTTCTTCCAAGTTAATACCAATTAACGAAACGTGTTTGCTTGTAGCAAAAAGTCGAAAGAGTAGCTTCGACGAGGTCTCAATGTAATTACGCCCGATGAGGAAACGAGCCGGAGCAGGAACGAGCCAAATAGCAGGAAGTCAAAGACCGGTGCAACTTTCACGGCACGACAAGTAAAAATGTCGATCGTGACTAAAGGCAGCTTTGCACAATCTGAACCTTTGTGTTTGAACCCTTTTGAATTGCGACAATGTCCGATTGAGGTGAAAGGGTAAGTAATACTCAGAAGAGCTCATAATTTTTCCCACCACTGTACGCCTTGTTCAACATGACTGATAAATCAATTGAATTTAATTAAGTTTTGAGTAAGCTCCCTCCGAGTATATTTGCAAAATTTACCATAATTATATCATCCGTTTTGCGGTTCTCCTGGCTAGATAAATGTCTAATTTTCGCCGGATTTTATCCACGTGGAAGTAAAAAAGTATGGTCGGTTGACAATGATAATTTATCAGTATGTCATTCTAGAAGTTTCATCGTTAAGGTTATTACGCTGTAATTATCTTAGCCTTTCAATTGAAACTGGCTTAGGATAGTTTACAACTCATGTTACTCTAATTTAGCTGTTTACCAGTCAGGCTGTTTGTCGGTGGTCAAAAAGTGAGAAAAGATCCGATTTGAAGACATTTTCAAAAAATGTTTACAAGTGAATTAATAGATTCCGGATTTCGGGTACCACACTGTACTTCCGTGTTATACGCGTTCGAAGTTTTTTCTCTTTCGATTATAACAGGCCATAAGAGTCAATCATTTGGACGGTTGTGGTCTTAAAAAGGTTCGTTATGACGAGCAGAGCTTGATTTTTATCTATTGGCTCACACACCGTACTGCCTGCATTTTTTGTGTTTCGAGTTTTGCAGGCCGCAAAAACCAATATACTCGAACGCTTATAAGGTATTGAAACGTTTATTATGGCAATTAAGTGACGTCCAATCTTTCTCACCATGATCGCACACCATACTTCCGCGCAAAAAATTATGTGTTTGAAGGACTAGAAATGTTTGTTACGGGAAGTGAATGACCCTTGATTATTATCGTTAGTGTCGCACAACGTACTTCCATGTGATTCGCATTTTTCATTACTTTATTCGTTTTCGATCATACTTATATTTATTATTCTTATTCCTATTGTTAGGCTCAACCTCTGTAACTCCGAGTTATTAACCAAATTCGTGCCTTTTCCCCTACTTTTGGGTCTCCTGGCCAGTTTTTTAATAACGATATTGTAATGTACGAACGTAGCGGCCTTTGAATGAGTTTCTCGAATTAGTTTGAATGTTGAACACGTTCGAATGTGTTTGAATGAGTTTTATTATTGGATAAATCCGTTTGGCGCATCAAACATGGAAGTACGGCATGATACGCCATTGGTTTTGTGACAAAGTTAATAAAATTCTGTTAAAAAAATAATAGCATCATTCGACACTCACCAGGTCCTTCGCCGTCGTAGGTGAAATCTCTTATGTGCAGCGTTCTTGCGTCCACTGCATACACTTCTCCACTGACCGAGTGGAGAAGCCGCGACAATGGACCGATATATCGACCGAAATATTCGGCAGCTCCTTGAGTGCCATCTGCAACAAAAGATGAAACGCCAATGTTAAACGGTATAATTATGTATAATAGGTAGAAATTAAATTATATACGCTAGCAATTTTCTTATATTTAATGGATTCTACATTAAATTTCCTCCATTTTCTTCCTCAGCACCTAATCTTTCCCATTTCGGGAACGTGACGGAAAAAAATTCCAAAGTTAAAACTTCAAAAGTATGAAAATCGAAAAAAATTCGACAAATATTACTAAATGTTCGAATTTGATTGTTTTCACTTTGAATTCGAATTCTACGTCTAATTTCCTGTAAGAATCATCAATTAATCAAATTTGATCCGTACTGTAAGTACTTGCAACGAATTTTCAAAGTTGAAAAAAATCAAACCGTGTAGTACTAAAACTGGGGAAAACTAATGTTGGTCGTCAAATTTCCGCCGTTTTAACGTCATATTCGGATTCAGCGTTGAATTTCCTATAAGAATAGCTTTCAAAATCGCTCAAAAACGAAATTTTAAGTTTTCACTATTAGCGATGCCAGCGGATTTCGGCCGGCGAATAACCCGATTTACGGATAATAATTTCTCTGGCTGTGTTTACATTTTTTTCACCAAATTTTTTGCTATGTACGTTTGTAAGACGTTCAAATGAAGACTCCTGCATAATAAAACAATTGATTATCATATATTTTGACCCCGAAAATCACGGTTAAAGTCCAATTTTCGAGCTTTCAAAAACCGATTTTTTTGGGCCACTTGCAGATTTTTCCGAGAAACAAAAAAAATCACAAAAATACATCTTGGTAAGACACAACTTTCCTGAAAATTTCAGATTTTTATCTGTGTTGAGAGAGGAGTAAAAAATCGTTAACTGATCGGTTGAAAAAAATCGCAGGGGTCCCCCTTGGATTTTTTCCGAAAAATTTTTTGTAACCGATTTCGCTCAAATTCAGCACAATGATAGTCGATGATGTGTATATCAATAATATATGGTTCATTCTTTGTTTCTTTTGCATTAAATAGATGAAAATTACGTTTTAAGTTGAAAAATGTCATGTTTTCGTGTATAGTCTACCAATATTGTTGAATAACGCAAAAACGGTTGAAAAATGGATAGGTACATTACATTAGGAAAATGTGGGCAATTAAATTACCTATCTTTTGATATATTCAGACATTTGAATTGACGACTTTTTGTCTGAGTTATCTACTGTGCGAGTTACGAATCTTGGAAAACTTAAAGTTGTTATGTCTAATTTTGCTCCTACTTTGCTCCAGTTGAAAAACCTAATACTTTATGATACTAAGTACAATACAATCCCCACCACCTACCCTGGCGAAGCCGCCAGGGGCGCTCAGCCCCTAGTCAAATATAATACTGGAATATTGTCAATCAATTAGACGCTCAATGTCGGTTATGACATGCGGGACCGTTAGGCAAATAATCCTTCCACGTGTTTAGCCTTAGGCAATTTGTCAAGCTTAACTCGTCGGTCCAATTTCCATCAATTAAGCGCTGGCTTTTGAAAACGGCCAGTTCCACATGCGAAATGATCTCAGAAAGGGAACGCTCGTTTTTTAATAATTACAGGTAAATGTAGTCAGAAAACGCTGCATTTTCTCGCAGCTCGCCCGTCTCTGAACGTAACCTAGCGAATTTAATTGAGGGGAACGACCGTCGGCGTTGTCGAGCTATCGAAGCGAATCAGGTCGTAAAATGGTGCAAATTCAAGACTCTAAATATAGAAGAGGGATGAGGATCAGAGAATGAAAAGGAGCGGCCTTGACGGGGTCCCCGCTACGTTACAACGGTACTCATCGGATCTGGTCCCTGCCCAACCCAGAAGCATTTCTACATTCTGCGTCACCATAAACACAATCGAGTCCGTCGACTTGTTATGATAATGTTCGAAAATCGCGGAAATCTAGAAGGTAGTCCGAGACCGTGCATGATAGTACAAGATTACCCGAGTATGGTGACTGAGCGAGGTTTTTAAAAATGAATTTTTAATGAAGAATGTTTTAATGAATCCCGACTCGTTAATAAAACAGCGATGAGTCATCGCCGGTATGCGATGTTCTGGTCTCTTTGCAGTCCGTTGAACTGCGAAGGAAAAAGGTGAATCGAAATTTTCGAATGAATCGTTGAAATTAGAGCGCTCAATCCGAATTATCGGGGTCGGCTTGTTTTATTGAGTTCGTCGACGCCTAAGTTATTCCTCACATCTTGTTTTAGCAATTAATGGTTTATTATGCGATAGAAAACCATTGTAACTGCGCATAGTAAATTTCTACGCCCTCGAAATTTGACATTTTAAGTTTCAAGGTATGTACAAACCGAATATCCAATAAAAATTTTTTGTAATTTTAATTTTATAATAATTCAAATTTAAATTTCGAGCATGGCTGTACGCGCCAAGTGACAGTTTTCAGATTATGACAATAACATTTATGACAGGGCTTTCCAAATCATCTCACATTGCCACACACGTAATTTCAAACAAAATTTCCAGTTCATCTCGCATCTCTCGATAAATCCCATCCCGTTTTTCCCATCCAGTTCGGCGAGCTACTATTTTCCAAACGAAAACAACTTCGTTTTTAGCCACACTTTCATCTCCCCGTTTTTTCTCTTGACGGTTTCCACTCAGATTTTTACAAGCCGTGTTTTCCCTGGGGAAGAACTTGCGCTTATTGTAAGGTGTTGGAACAACATAACAACGCTTTGGCTGAGTCATGTTTAAGAAGCTTCAGGCTTCGATGGGTTACCCAAATTGTTTGGAACTACCTCCACTCATCAATCAAAAGTCATCATCTACAACTTTTTTCCCACCATAGAAACGTTTTCCTCTCACTCATCTTTCCAGGTCACGATTGTAATTCGGCTTTTCCCCAAGAATTTCCCCAGATGTTTTTGTTTTTTGTTTTTTTTTTTTTTTTTTAATTCAGTCGAAACGTGAATACGTCTTGCTCAACACAGCACAACTTGTCGTGGGTGTCTTTATGATGAGAAGAAGTTGAAAGGCGTCTGAAGGCCGCGCCTCGGGTGAGAGGCAGATGAGCGCAATCGCAATGACCGAACGAACAGCAGTTTGATGAACGCTAATTCCAATGCCAAGTGAAAGGGCATTTTCACTTTTTTGCAATTTTCGCCGTCCACAAAGAGACATTGGAAAATTAATTCAAAGTTATCCGATTATCGTAGTCATAAAATTCTATCGTACTGTGATTTATTATTTTTCAATTTTCCTAGAAGCTTCAAATACTCAAGGGAGTCGTAATTTAATAAATGGCATCTTCGTCTTCGAATTTGTTTCACTGGTAATTTCGAGAGGTCTAATGTGTACATTTGGAAATGTCTCTATGTCTCTCTTTTATGAGCAAAGATTCAATATATAGAAAATACTTTTTTTTATTCAATAATAAATCATAGTACCTAATTGCTGAAAGATTTTTTTTGAACCGCCGCAAATTTAATTTTTTAAAGGAAGTTGAATTCGAATTGTGAGGGGAAAAACACAATCTGCTTCCGGAAGCCTTGTTCTTAATCAACTTGATTGCTTGGTATGCAGTTTTCTAGCGACACCGGTTGCTATACAATTATTGACCTGTATACGTATTGTTCTTTGGTAATCACGTTTGTCAAGGTAAACTACGTAAACATTGAAGTAAAAATTAATTTCTTCTTAAATGCACTGTAATAAAGACGGTTTATTAAGCCACTGTTCAATAATCAGCAACTTTTTTTGCCATAATAATTTAATTCACGCTCAAAAAAAAATTTTTTTTCCGCTCATAAACAATTGTTTACAGTTGAGCACCTTCTTCAAAGCTGCCTTGTTTTGAGTAAAGTGATTATTAAAAAAAAAAAAACCCGAGCGAAACTGTTCTTTAGTTGGTCACAGCTGGTGGTTTCGAGTTGTACTACTTTAATATGATTGGAGAGCTGTAACACGGTCGGAATGCGATCACTAGGGCATCACAGATTGACTCCCAATGCTGCATCACTTAGGGACGAACGCTTTACATTCAGGTCACGCGCCTATATTTCACTTGCAAATAACAAGCGGCTTTCTCGAGACGGTTTTCTTCCAAGTCAATTAACGCTGCGGGGCGAATTTGAGAAAATATATTGTCGGAGATGTCCGTTTTCCAAATAGATAATTACTCCCGGGTAGATGAACTCGGGCGAGTGAAAGCAGCAAATTAGCCGCTAAACTTGTTTACGCACTGGTGGCAAGGTCATTCAATAATGCGAGCTGATGCTTGTTTACTACGGTCGGCCAAAGACAGCAGCCGGCGAGTATTTGTTGAGAACTATTTGAATTTCGTAAAAAAATTTATACCAGTTCGAATATTTCCTGTGCTTAACCCACCGTTCAAATCACCCCAAGTTCGTCCGCTCGGAACGTCCTCAATATCCGTTCGGCTTTGACGCGCGCCATTTTTTATATTCAGCGAACAATGTGCTCAGTTGTGTGTTGCTCATTTTACATAATTATACTTTGGACAAAAATTGTACTTACGAATTTGAGCCAAGGCAATGCCGACTAGGAGTGCCGCGAACCTAACCATCCTGGCTACTGACTCGGTTCTTCGGCGGCACGGACAATCTGTCGGCCATCCCCTCCATGTCCGCCGCCGTCTGCCTGCCAACCCTTCTCCCCTGAAGATAAGGTCCTTCTTGGATCACGAGAGACTATACTACCCTCTCAGGTGATTCTGATTCATCGCTAGAGCTAGGGATGCTGGGAAATGCCGGAGTCGCCGGCGATAAGGTTGCTACCATATACAACTATGCTTTTGTTCCTCTGAATAGCAGATCAATAAGATGACACGTATTTTCTGTCATCCCCTCACCCGCGATTTAATAGGATAATTGGTGTAGATCGCAGTACTTCCATTTTTGAGTCGGTAAAACTAATAGAAAATAAATACCTAATCAGAAAAATCTCTTCATTACGGAAGGAAGGTGTTCCTTCAAACATTATATTATGTGTTGTCTCCCAAATCCTCCAACTCCTATCATTAACGTTGAAGTAAACAAAACAGTCAAGGTCTTCAAAGAATATCAAATGCTTCTCCAACTTTCTTATTTCATACGAAAACGAGTAATATCTCACTATGGATTGCTTTGAGTGGAAAATTTCATCTCAGATTTTTCGTTTCGGGTTGGCGTTGTCATGTTAAAAATAATATGTTGAAAAAAAATAACTGAAGAATGGAGAGTGAAAAAATTAATTATCCTTAATTTATTACCAATTTACAGTGGGGGGTTTGAGGACAATTTTCATATACTGGATACGATTTAGGGCCTGTTTACCAATAATAGATAAAGCCGAGATATCCTAAAGTTAGAGCTACCAAGCAGTTTTCTCGTGAGTACACGGAAAACTGCATGTTAACGCTAATTCTAGTAATCTCAGAGTTATCTACGATTGATAAATGACACAAAACATATAATTATAAATCATTCATACTGTGTCATAATGTATAATCATAATGTATAATCATAATGTCTATCATAATGTATAACTGTTTCATTGTTTTGACAAGATTGAGAAAAAAGTAGTCTTGCACTAATTAGAGTGATATGCGGTGAAAGGGATCTCCTTAAGTAGAAGAACTAAATTTGAGACGTGATTTTAGTTTTCGACTATATTTCTTTATAAGAACTCAAGATTCCTTGACTAATTTAAAGGTAATATAAAAACGCTGCTGAAGAATGTACAGTGGTTTTTTTATTTCTTTGTTTCCATTTAGATTTGGACAGACTATAAATAATACTTGTTATACGTAACCCAAATTCTTGTGAACGTTTCCAAATAATAACAGATTGGTAACAAAACGAATGAAGGCTTAGAAGCAACTTCGTTATTCAAAATATTATTATTTTTCCCAACCACTTAAAATAAAATTAATTGCCTAACGATTCAGCTAAATATATGATACAATTTTCGGAATGAAGAATATCTGAGCTAGGGGAAATTTCTGAATTCGAACAGATAATACCACTGCGTTTCTTGGCTGATTGCCTCAATCACTACAAGAAACGTCATCGCTTTACCTTTTATTTCTTATCAGGTTCCTCCGGGTAAGTTCAGGTACCTAAGGGCTTTTCATGATAAGCAAGAATTCTTCGTTCTTTGCCCGTGTGTCTGAGAATTTTGTCTCCAACTGATACTCATAGCCGAAACACTTTCCTGAAAAAATGTATACCTTCTCTGCTACCCGTAGATCCTCTGAAATGAATAGGTGTTGCCGTCTTCCGAACCTATTACTGGGAAATGCTAGGTTTCAATCGTCTTCTCTCGCTTGTAATTATTATTAATTTTTTTAAAAATAATTAGAAGTTTCTAACCTGGGGTTTTACATTGAACGGCTACAAAAATAATTAAATTCCTTTCCAGGCCTCTAGATCGGTTCCAAGGACGCTTCATGAAGAAATCGCCTCTCGTCGACTTATGGCGCTTCTCTTGCCATTTCCGGAGCGTCGACGCCCGAGTTGGCATCTTCTTGGCAGTGCACGTCTCTGTTCTTTGCGGTTGCATTAGGCGAGCTATCCCCTTCGCCAAAAGTCATAAGACCGACCCCCGTATCATCAGCCAAGGGCAGGTCGCTCACGAAATTCACTAGAAACTCAACGACGGCGAGATGATGAAGAGATTATTTCGAGAATGCCTAAAACGAGACCTCGCACACGGCATTCATTGTTGCCAGAAATAGAACATAATGCGAAATTGCGACATGATCCACTCGTTCGTCCACTTTTCAATTGTTTGTCCTCTAAACTGATGTAGGTCCCTTTCGTTCTTACCTGATAACCGCGCATCATTCTCACGGTTCTCCGCGTGCGTAGTGCTCGATTGTCATGCGGTCAATCGAATCACGTTTCAGGAGAAGCCTTGAGGTCAAGAGGGCGAGAACCTTGCGGTCCAGTGCCCGGTGCTATCATGTATCCTATTGAAGCTTCTCGTGAAATCGTGGAATTCCAAGACTCGGTTTCCAGTCGTCGTTTATTTAGCCGAAAATCCGTTTCGATTATTTCTTTTTACTGACGAAGTCGTTTTGTCAGTCATAAACGGCAAATTATTACACAGCCGAAATAGAATTATGTCGCTCTCATTATTTCCATAGTGAATTTTACGGAATATTTATCGGTCGATTCTTTCCGATTTCGGTTTCGATAATCACCAACGAATAACGCCTAAATATAAGCTAAATATAGCGAACGCAGCATTTTTCTAGTGATCGAGTTCACTTCGTTGCACTATTTCTTCTCGCTCACAGAAAAAAAGGTTTACCTTTTATGCTATCAAGGAGATTGAATCGTTAGAAAGACTCATCAACACTTTCTGAAAAAAAACGATCTGTCTGTTGGTAAAAAGTGACTGACCTTGCTTGGTGACTTTTATCTACCAAAAATAAAAAAATCGATGGAATTCCCGGAAAGTGTTTTCGCATTGTTCGATCGAAAATGGCAAGATTAACCGTTGAGGATTGGATAACAAACGGTACATCAGAGATGGCGTTTAAAAATTTCAATTTTGATTTTACAGGCCATAAAAATCAAAATCATTTCTTGAACTGACAAGGTCTTGAAGTGTTTCTTACGGAGAGTGGATAACGCTTGATTTTTATCGTTTGAGTCACACACAAAACTTCACGTTACGAGCTTTTTAGCTACTATTTCTCTAGTTGCGTTTTTCCTATTTTCATTTTTATGGCACATATTTACCAATATTGTACGATTAAAGTTATGAAATATTTTCGACAGCAAGTGCGTGAAGCCTGGTTTCTATCTCTAACACTCTAATTTCGCTTTACGTAGTGCATTTTTTAATTATTGATCCTCGTCGCTAGAAAAATGGTCGGATGTGCGCCAGATTTGTCTTAATTAATTTACCATTTTTGTCACAAATACCCAACTATTTTATGCTACCCCAAAGATGCTCAAAGAAAAATAAGACGAAAGATCACGGCCGGGTAAAAGATTGGAAAAAGTCGCCAATTTATCGTCCCTCAATCAAATAAATAATTTTTGCAAAAAAAGGTTGAATTTTGAACTGGTCGAGTAACAGAGGGACCTGATTTGAACATAGTTAATCTTATCAACCTTGAGCTGCTATTATAGACTAAATTATCAATATACCTAATAAATCTATATATATTGCTCTAATAATTTCCTCATGGTAACTCCATTAAAGGGTCAGTTTACGATTTAAAAAATTCCAAATTTGTATGAGTTCAAATTAAAGTGTTCAGCAATGGTCGAGAACATCGCATTACGTCCTCAGAAAGTTAAACATTTTTTTCAGGGGATTTGAATTTTTTAAATGATATTAAGATAATAATTTTAAGATGATAATACTAGTAAATAATAGTAGTAATAATTAATAATAGTAAAATAATGGTAAATGATAGTATATAGTTTCCAGAATATTGAACCAAAACTGGTTTTGATAATTGGAAAAGAAAAATAACGTAATCTGTCATGACAAGCTTGCGCCAGCGCACGAGTGCGTTCGAATCGTAAAATCTTTTGTGTTGTTTTAATTTATAGCGTTGGGCAATTCGTTTCTCAACAAAGATCGAGCAAGAGCTACTTCATTTGCCTCGAAACGACTCTAACGCCTTTATTTGGTATTATGAGCGGTGCTCCATTGACGAGCGCGTATTGTTGGTTTTCTAATGTGAACATCCTTGATCGCGTGCTCGATCGTCGAAATTCAAATCTGTTATCAGCGTGGGAGACATTTGAGTGCGACCTTTTCGTTATATCAATCAGATAAAGCGACGCGGCGATGAGAGGAAAAATCCCGCGTTAAAAGGTCGTAAATCTTCTGCAAGAGTTCAGTTCGGCGACGAAGTCGGGATAGGCGTTACCTTGACCTTAAAAGTGAAAGCGAACCGGGCGTGACAGCAACTCTGCGCTCGCTTAAAAAAGAACGACCGCTTCTAGCTCAGAAATGGATTATTTACTCAGCGTAATGTAATTTTCCAAGTGTGGAAAAATATCGAATTGCCGCCCAATTTTTCTTTTTAGCCGTTCCCATTTTTGATTCCATGTTAACTAGGACGATTTTCCACCCTTGGTTTTGAATAAGAAATTTTCTATTGCTTCGAGCGAATCGAAATGCTTCTTCATTCTGACGATCAGAGACGATGGTTTGGAAACGTTTCATTATCAATCATTCACTCGCATGTGTAGCTCGAGAGCGACTCCCAATATGTCAAGGAGATGAGTATTGCAGGTGACGGAAAGTATGATTGTGCCCTTGCGTAACGACTGGAGTTGGCTTTTTGCTGGAAAAATTTGCCATTTCATAGCGGCAAAGACGGAGATCGTTCTTCATAGATCTTTACTTTTTAATTCATAATGTGATTTAGAGGAATAAACTTCATTCATTCATTCATTCATTCATTCAACAAGGAGTATGGGACAGGCGTCGAATTATAGTTGATAATCAAATCGTAATGACATTCAATTCAGACATTGGTTTAAAATAAAATAAAATTTTCCCTTCTGAAAGCGTTCTTACTTTTTTATTACAGGTAGGCACACTTTGGTTCCTTTTTTCTGTAGTTCCACATTGCAAGAAAAAAATACAAAGAATAAAAATTGTTTTTAATAAATTAAATTAAAACTAGCTCTCAACCTTCATTATGAGATTCGACTTTCATCATTAAAGATTCGGCTGAACTTCAATCTCGAGTTTACATATGACGAGTTTTGTCACTGACGGACACACAGACAGATAAAATGTTTCCGAGCATAGTACCATGAAATTTCTTCCAAATTTACCTCCGTTCCAAAACCGACTTTTCAGGCGATCCCGGCACTTCCATTTACTACGTAAACATGGAAGCAAAAAATATTGAAAACTGCCGCGTCATGTTGAGCGTTTAATCGATTGTCGACGAATGCAAAAAACCGATACCGGTCGAAAAGAAGTGCCATGAAGCTTTCTCTCTAGGTTCAAAAACGTTTCGAATGCAGTTCGCGGCTTTTCTGTCAGAGAGAAAACCTTCGTGACGCGGGTTTGTCGAGTATAGGGGGAAAATACATTAAACGGCTCCATTGTCGGGTGGAATCATTGATATCCGAAAACGAAAGTGTCCAACAGGCGGCAGCTATGTAATGCCTCGGTTACGCTTTGAAGTACCAACGGCCGTTCCGCCATAGAATGTCCCCATGAATGGAAAAGAACGATATCAAACTGAATTCAGATATCAGTTCGACGCATGATTTGGAAATCATCTTTCCCGCCATAACGATGATTCCAAAAGCCGCGAGAGTTCAGAAATTATCATTTTTGCGTCTAAAAATCAAAGCATAAAAAACTTTGATCACTTATAATTTTGGAGATGCTGTGTGTTATCCAAAATTAAGAGCTAGTTGCTCACTTTTACTAAAAAAAAAATTACTGAAAATTTTCTCGCATTACGTTATAGTTACGTCATTTATTCACAGAGACAACGAATCTGTTGCTTTTTGATCACCGGCACACGGAGAGACGATCACACCAACACTTATTCAGAGTTTCTGAGTACATAGCTGTGAAAATTCTCTCAAAATTCGCCTCCTTTTCGAATTCTACTTCTCGGACGATCCCAATACTTCCAGTTACTGTGAGGATAAATCCTATAATGCACTCATTACCTATCCGCCTTGAGGTATTGCAGCCAATGATCTCTCCTGCCAACGTTGTATAGGCAAGGCCTGCAGTGCCGCCAGGAAACGCGAATGGTATGTTGAGATTTTAAAAAATTTAAAAAAAAAAAAAACGGAATATTTTATATTCGATAATCAATATTGGGAATATGAAAAACGTCCAGCGAATCGATTTCACACACGAAGTGCCCCAGGTGTCAAAAGCACGACGCAATCGTTATCTCGGTCTCTTGAAAAAGAGATGAATTCGAATGCAGAAAAAGGCGTAATGAATAACCCCCGTCCTACGAGCTTAATGATGTTCAATGGACCTATTCTCTCATGTCGCCATTGTTTGGAACGGACTTTGCGAAATGTTCTGGCTCGTAACAAGAGTGATCCCATACATCTCGCCAAATATCGCGGCCGGGCAACTAGGCCTGAAACGCATCGTAGATGCATTTTCGCACGAGACGACTAAACGTGTGAGTTTCGAATCGCCCTCAGCTCAGATTACTATAATAACTGTAACGGTTTAGAGGGCCAATTTCTAGCCGATATTATGTAACCGGTTGATGAAAAAATCTACGTTTAAAAATCAAGTTTTCTATACAAAACGTATCGATGTTCCAAAATAGTTGAAAAAATACGAATTTTTAAACCGTTAAAACCCATTAAAAAATACTCTTAAATTGAGTTAGCGATGCTTTCATTTGAGACTAGAGAATATAATTATTAGCTAGAAAAAGATAAAATCACATTTTTCAAATAAAAAACTTGTACTTCAATACGGAAAGAAATTCGACAGCAGTATAGAAGAAAAAATTCTCATCAACTTCTGTTAGTATTTATTGAAAAATTTATTTCGAAATAAAAAATTATTAAACTTGGGATAATAAAATTAGTATTTCTTGTTGTTGTCGCATTCTGATTGATGTTGGGTCGAGGGGGAGAGATTCTAGGCGACTTCCTCTCCATTGTATATATTTTTTAAATTATATGTGCCAAGCGCGCACATTATTTATATGGGCGAAAGCGCTTGGCACATATAATTTAAAAAATATATACAATGGAGAGGAAGTCGCCTAGAATCTCTCCCCCTCGACCCAACATCAATAAAATTAGTAGTATGATTTTTTCATGTAAAAAAAAGAAAAAAGTATTTTAGATTTGAAAGAAAAATGTTTTCGAATAGAAAATGATGATTGAGTACATCATCGATCACTGTTTTGGTTGAATTCATCTACCGGTAGAAGACAATCTCAAACAATAGAAGAAACATCAACTTCTTCCATTTATCACGCTACTTACTTTATTTATGTTCCAAATCAATCTCAAATTGTCATTATTCGTAACCAAGGTTACGAATAATGACAATTGGAGATTGATTTTTTTTTAAATTTTTATTTGCATAAAAATTTACGTAAAGATCGAAACTCACATTGCTTCTTCTCTTCTTCATTTACTTCCTTTACTCCGCTCATTCCAATCTGAGGATTCCAATCCGTTCTCCTCATTTACATCCACAACGCTATATTGCCCATCATTGCAAACATTATTAATTTCCAATTCACGCAAACCCAGTTCTGAAGAGTGTTTACGATGTCATCATTTTTCGGTCACGATCGCAATTACTAAAATAATTAATTAAACAATTTTGCGCAATTTCGTTTTGACGTGTTTCAAAAACTCTGCTCTAACAAGTTCGTCGAGCGCTAACAACCGAATAAATCACAGACAGCGCTGGACAGAGTAGGTTTCATGATTTGATGACCTTCGACCTCGGAGAACGCGTTTCTTTGGCGTCCAATATTTCGAAAACGGCAAAAATATACAGAAAAAATATAGAGGAAAAATCAAATTATAACCGTATTGGATGGTTTTAGTTTTTTTTTTTTTTTTTTTTTTAATCGAACGTTGGATTTTACTATGTAGAACTTTTGATTGATAATAATTATTTTTAATTATAATTATTATTCTTTAATACAAGAGAATAAAAAGTAAAATCAATTCCTTCACAACATAGCAGAAGGCACAGTCGATTCATTTGATTCATTCATGAAAACGCTGTGAACCTCATCCCAATTTCTCAATCAACCCTCGTTTTTGAGCATTCAACTTCGAGCCCCTCCAGCTCATACTAAAATCAACCATCGAACGAATTCCTGTACTTTTTCGTTTAAAGAATTTAATAATCTACAAATAGGTATCGTGAAATTTTCAACTCCAATGAGTTTTAAATTTTTAACCGACTTCAAACAAGGAGGAGGTTACTATGGTCGTCTAGCGGGATTTTTTTTGTTTTGTTTTTGTTTTCTTTATTCTATTCTATTCTATTGTGTTCTATTTTATTATATTTTTGTCTTGTTTTTTTTTTCTATTTTATTCTATTTTATTTTATTTTTAGTTATTTTTTAATTTAATTTAATTTTATTTTTATTTTAGTTTATTTTTAGTGTTCAGGAGCGCTCAATAGCGCAAATTATAGTTGCTCTAAGATATCCTCATCTCGGATTCCCACAGTGAGATGCGACGACGATAGGTTTGATGCTTCATTGACGTGCAGAAAAGAGACCTTCGCTATAAGCGGGAACTTTTGACACGATGTGAAGACTTTCGATAAAGATCTGATTCCGTAATAACTTTCAAACGCTCATGCGGCCGACAGAGAATGGGCCAAGGAAACAGTAACAACTCAACGGGCCTTTATTTTCTGGTTTGAGAACGAACTAAATTTCACTTGCAACCTAGCTGAAAGCTGTTCGTTGTCCTTGTGTTTTTATAATGTTTCACCGTATGGATATTGATTATATTTTGGGGGAAATACCAAGAATTTAGCTATCATAGTTTCTTTAAAATGTTGACGTTGTACGGCGGACGGATTGACTTTTTTTTTTTTTTAATTGCATATTTGGTGTTTACATGCCTTAAAACGTAAAATATCAAATTCTGATGGGATTGAGAAAAAAATATCTCGTGAGCGGTTCAATTTTTTATTATAGAGAAGAATGTTGTCAAAACGGGGCCATTTTCCAAACCAAGAAGCTCGAAAAAAAATCACCCATTATGTTGTTAAACTAATGAAAGCTAAACAATTAAAAAAAAAAAAAAAATTCGTCAGGCAAATCCACCATCCCGCGTAACAAAATAGAGTCTTTCGTAGCGAAAAAACGTGAAAAACATCCAAAACAGACCTTTCCGAATCTGCGAATCGATCAATTTCTACAATAATTTCGTACATTGTTGAACACCTACAAAAAAATTTCCGACGACTTTCGACCGCGATTGTCCGGAGAAAATGTCCGCCTTTATTTTCACCAAACTGCTCGGCCGTGACTCGAAATCGACAAGGATGCGTATTTTCGATCATCGAAGGGGCGACCGTGAAAATGTGATTACGGAAGCGGTCGAGCTACGTCCGAAATGGTAGATCAATGTTAATAACAATTTTACGAAGTCGCTAAAACAAGATAATTAAATAATAAATGTGTTTGGCTATAGATAGAAAATTATCATTTCTTCAAAAAAGTAATTAAAGGTAATTTGGAATATTATTGAATTCGAACAGTGAATCTAAATCTGAATTTTACAGCCACTTTCACTTTCATGTTTACGCAGTAAATGGAAGTATTGCGATCGTCTGAAAAGTCGAATTTTGAACGAAGATGAATTTTCAAGAAATTTTCACGGTGCTTTACTCAGAAACACTTTCTGAAAGTGTCCGTGTATCTGTTGTAAAGAAATGACTGAAATCGTCATATCTCCGTAAAAAATGAATGAAACTCACTGAAATTTCCGAAAAATGTTTTCCTAGTAAATGTGCAAAATTGGCAATTTTTGGATTTTTGATAACACAAAGGATTTCCGAAATATGGAACCGTTCAATTTTTTTTCGGTTTTGATTTTTACAGGCTATAAAAGTCAATATTTTTCTACGTTTGAGGTCTTAAAATGTTCATTATGGCGATCAGACAATGCTTGATTTTTCTTATAATGGGTCACATACCGTACCTCCACGTTATGAGCTTTTTCACGATAACTTCACTATTTCACGTTATTTTTATTTCGATTTTCACAGGTCTTGCAATTTTTGGGACGGCGATTGAATGAAGTCCGATTCTTACCACGTAGGTCAAATACAGTACTTCCGCTTGATTATATTTTGATTTTTTCATACTGCAAAGATGATTACATTTAAACTATGGGGGACTTGAAATGTTTCTGTATGTCAGCTGAATGTCGCTTGATTTTTATTATTCGTGGCACACATCATACTTCCTCGTAATTCGCATTTTCAGTTATTTGATATGTGGACTTTTGTATATTTAGGTATCCTTGCTATATAAATTACTCCATTTCACAAAACGTAATTGTATCGATTGGATCGCATATATCGTACTTTCGCCTTATACTGTTTTTCGCTGTCACGATTTTTACAGACCGCGAAAAAATCAATATCTTTGAAGCTGGATATCGATAATAACTCCCATTTGACAAAACTTGGCTTGTATCGTTCTATCAGGCTCACATACTGCACTTCTGCGTTAGGTAGCCTAAATTCTATCTCGTCCAATGGAAATAATAGAAAATTCAATTCATGGTATTTCTATAATAATAAAGGCAACAGAAATATGATTCCAAATTTTGAAAATAATTCGAAATCATTGTAACGGTTCAGAAATGGTTTCTGTAGTAATTTTGAACCACTATTTAAATTTACTATGAAAACATTTGTATCGAAGAAATTGAAACAAGAGTTCACCCTGCGAACATACTACTTGAAATATTGAATGGAATATTCATATTTCAACTATAAGTCGTTTCGTAAAATGGAAAGGCACGTCCATTAGAAGATTTCTTATTCTATAGCTTCGGTTCATTGATTTTCGACCATCCCTTTAACTCGCGAGGAGTCCGGCTTCCTCCGATCTGTATTCCGATAGGAAGAAAAGCGAAACCCGAGTGGAACTAAGGGGATTTTACGCGCCTGACTGTACTTTGGCAGTCGAGTGAGACAGTTTTCCCAGCGAGGCGACTGCTCGGACTCGAATATTTGCGTCACCCGGGGTAAAGGAGAAAGGTAATTTTTTCCGTTCATTTTTCGGGTCGTATCTCGCCGCTCGGGTGAAAAAGATGATTTCTGTCGCACAAATAAAACGCCAACTAACGACGTAGGCGTAGTAGGAGAGGGCGAGGCATTCAAGTACTTTCCCCCATTCGAGCATCAAAAGGAGTATACAGGGTGTCTACATTTTTGGTTGATTATTAAATAATAAACCATTGTAGTCGCCAAGAAAAATAATGGATCTATGTAATCGCCAATGAAACAGTAGTTTATTATTCCTTCGCTTCAATGATGATTTCAGAAGGGATTTGTGATAGGGATTATTCCGAAAAACAGATGTTAACTATAAGGGAAAACTCCGTAGCAACTACTGTAATTTTAATCATTTTTATTTTTCTTAATTTCTTAATTAAAATCAGAATTTTTTGCCTTACGGCGTAGGCAACCCGCTTTCTACAAAATATAATTCATTGTAATGTTTGGTCTCGACCTGAATAGTGCTTATCTATTTATTCATATTTTACAACCCTCATGCCAAATTTCTGGGAATCCCCCAAATTCGACACGAAAGCTGTGATAACTCGAGAACCAATAAAGCTATCGACCCCGCGATGGTCTCATTCGATTCCGAGTCTAAAAATGTATAGAAATTGATATCGAATACACCTTTTTCTGGAAAATGCCGGAAAATACTAATTGTGTCCCCCTCAAAACCCCTCAAAAAACCCTTAAAATTTAAGTAGCGATTTGGCTAAAGAAATTAGCCATTTTCAGGCCAAAATTAATTCTTGTTGAAAATATCAAGAATTCAGCTTTTATATTGTAGTCAGAAAAGTTTTGACGTCGCACGGCGGATGGACAGAATTTTTTATTGAATATTCGGATTCTTCATGACTACGTTTTACGTTTCAAGTAAAACATCAGATTTTGAGGGGTTTAGAAAATGTTTTTTCTTGGGCGATTACTATGGTTTAATATTGAATAATGAACCAAAATTTAAATGTTTTAATTTTTCCGAATAACTTCATTTAAATCCAAATCAATTGCCTAACGATATAGCTGGTGAGTATTTGTCGTCCATTGATGAGTATAGAACGATTTTTATAGCTTCTGAAATTCTCACGTCAGATTTTTGAAAAGTTCGAAAATTCTTCACAAAAGCTATAACCGGTGAAGGATTAAATTTATCGACCACACTATGGTCCCGGTCGGTTCCGCGTCCAAAAATCTATGGAAATTGATACCGAACACACCTTTATTTAAAAAAAAAACCTTAAAAATACGAATCCCTCATTAAACCCAACCCATATTCGGATTCTGCGCTCCTTGAAACGTAAACAATCGAATTACGAGTGGGGTTAAATTCTTTTCTTGAGCGATTTATAATTGTTAATTCAATAATTATAACTAATTATTCAATAAGAAACTAAAATTACGATTTTTTTATTCTCCTGCTGGTCCTCAGACATACGATCTATGCGCCCCTTTTTGGGTTCTCGCCTAAAAATTCAAACGTTCATCGATTCTCGTCAATTTTTCGCCCCTTTTCGTCACGCCAGAAGAAAAGCGGTGACTAATACGAAAGGACTTCCGGTCTAGGGTGGCAGTCGTGGTCAGCCTCCGGAACCGGGTAAGAGTGGGACTGTCCGAATAAATGGAGCAAACGGGAGCGGACAATTGTCAGTCCGTCGTCCGATCTCCGCAAGATGATCTGTTACACTCTATTGCTTCTATGCATCGTATTGCCGGCCGTAATCGCAATCGCGAACACGTCGGATCCGACGTTGCTCATAAGAGATGTGAGTTAAGCTATTGTCATTATTTCAATTTTCTTTTTTAATTTTTTTTTTTTTTTAATCGCTAGGGTTGCTTGAGTTAATCTCCTCGTGCGGGATGTGGCGGTTTTTCGTATAAATATTTCGACTATAACCATTATGTGGTGGAGTAGGATTATTATATCAGGTTAGGAATTTTTGGCTTTTGCAATAGCGATTTGGGTAAAGAATTGAGACGTTGATTAGGGCTGGTTAATGCATAAGAATGATTTTCGGTGGAAATGTCAAGAATTTAGCTATTATAGTTTCCACAGAAAACGGTTGACAGCGGACGGACAGAATTATTTAGAATTTTATTCGGATTCTAGTCTTGAAACGTAAAACATTAAATTTTGTGGAGGGGGTTGGATTTTTACTTCCATGTTTACGTAGTAAATGGAAGTATTGAGATCGTCTGAAAAGTCGAATTCGGAACCGAGGTCCTGATGGAAGAAATTTTCATAGTAGTATACTCAGAAACACTTTCTGAACAAGTGTCTGTGTGTCTGTGTGTCTGTGTGTCTGTGTGTCTGTGTGTCCGTCTGTCCGTCTGTCCGTCTGTCTGTGGTCACAAACTGACATAAATCGCCATATCTCCCTGAAAAATGGATGAAACCTTATGAAATTTTCAGGGAATGTTCTCCCTGTGAATGTGCAAAATTAGGTTTTTCCGGATTTTGAATTACACACAGTACTTCCGAGATATAAGCGTTCAAAGTTTTTTCTGTTTCGATTTTTACAGGCTATGAGAGTCAATATTTTTCTACGTTTGAGGGCTTGAAATATCGGTTATGGCTAGCAGCAAACACTAGATTTTTTGTATAGTGGGTCACATACAATGCCTCCACGTTATGAGCGTTTTTCACGATTTCACAAGTGCATGTTTTGTATTTTGATTTTTACAGGCCGCAAAACTCAATGTATTTGAATGTTTGAGGTCTTGAAATGTTGGGGTTGACGACTGAATGACGCCTGATTTTTATGAAGTGGGTCACATGCAGTACATCCGCGTTATTTGCACAATTGCTACATTTTGATTTTTATAGACCACAAAAATGAATATATTTGAACGCTGGAGGACTTAAAATTTTTCTAGATGACAGTTGAATATCGCTTGATTTTTATTATTGGGGTCACATGCAGTACCTCCTCGTAAAACGCATTTTCAGTTGTTTGATTTGTATTTTTTGGGTTTCTTTGCTTTAAATATGACCAACTTTGACCTCGTTCACAAAACATGTTTTGCATAGTTTGGATAACACACAGTACTTCCGCATTATGCCTTTTTTTAACTTTTGAGATTTAATAGACCGCAAGAGTGAATATATATTAGACTTTGAATTTTCTGTATGACAGCTGAATATTGCTTGATTTTTATTATTGGGGTCACCTGCAGTACCTCCTCGTAAAACGAATTTTCAGTTATTTTATTAAGTGTTATTATACTTTTAGGGTCTCTTTGCTATAAATATGACCAACTTTAACCTCTTTCACAAAACTTGTTTTGTATGGTTTGGGTAACACGCAGTACTTCCGCTTTATGCCATTTTTTAACTTTTGAGATTTTAATAGACCGCAAGAGTGAATATACATTAGACTTTAAATTTTCTATATGACAGCTGAATATTGCTTGTTTTTTATTATTGGGGTCACCTGCAGTACTTCCTCGCAAAACGCATTTTCAGTTACTGTACTTTTTGGGGCTCTTTGCTATATATTTGACCAACTTTGACCACGTTCACAGAACTTGTTTTGTATAGTTTGGATAACACACAGTACTTCCGCCTTATGCCGTTTTTTTTGCATTAGAGATTTTTATAGACCACAAGAGTGAATATACTTTAGACTTTAAATTTTTCTTAATGACAGTTGAATTTGTATTGATTTTTATTATCGGGGTCACATGCAGTACTTCCTCGTTAAACGCGATTTCAGTTATTTCATTCTAGCGCTCTTGTAACTTTCGGGTCTCTGCTTTAAATGTGACCAACGACGATCATGTTTTGTTTTGTTTTGATCACATACCGTACTTCCGCCCTACGCCGTTTATCGCTGTTGAGCTTTTTACAGGGTGCAAAAATCAATACATTTGACGCTAGAGGTATTAATTATTTGTAATGGCGAGTGAATGACGCCTGATCTTTACCGCTAGGGTCACGTTTCGGCCTTCGTACGATTTTCTCGATTTTATAATTGGTTATACCAGTTACCGACTCAAACATGGAAGTACTGTGTGATCTATGCACACCACTGGTTTCTTGGGCGATTATAATGTGGTTTATTATTGATAATAATCCAAAATTGAAAGTTCATCTACTTGACATTACAAACACTTCAACATCTTTACCCTCCGAAAATATTGGTAATATTTTAGAAAAATCAATTTAGAAAAAAAAAATTCTATTGGCTATTCTATGCACTATAATATTTTTTAAATGATTTTTCACGGGCGGTTTCGAAACTGAAGTTCATTTTGAGTTCCTTCGAATTCTATTAATATCTTGCGACGTCCATAATAATTTGAATTTCTTAGTTTCTGTAAAAGTAAAATTTACAGTTTGCTTTATTTTTGGACCGAGAGAGGTTTCATTCGATCAATGTCATCATTTGTTTATCGGTCGCGTAGCGATGATCCGCCTTCCTAACATGAAAACCCACATTGGCCCTCGAATAGTTGCGTGGACTGTAGTAGATTCCGCGAGTGTCGTTCAGCAGCTGCGAGTGTTTTCAACAGCATTCAAATCACTAATTTACAAAAAAAAAAAAAAAAAAAATACTCATATTAGTTTTCACTTGCAGTGCCGTAGAATTATCATCTCACAATTGCCTTTTGGCATCTAGTTTGAAATCGTCAGCTCAAAAATTGCCCCGTTGAAGCCAAGAGCGTTTTATAGCCCGGCGAGCTACTCCTAGAGCCATCTGAAAGCTTCTTAGAGCCATGTCGGCGAGGAGATCGAGAAAATCGGAAAAAAAGGGCGACGACTCGACGAAAATGGCGAAACTTCAAATACAACGTTTGGGCCGACAATACAAAGTAATGGAAGGAAGCCGGATCACGTACGAAGAGGAAATGAACATGCAATTGGCCAAACAGAGAGCACAATTGCAGCACATGATCGATCAGAAAGAGCGAATTGGAACGGCCGACGCGATGACGAAAGCGAGCCGCATAAAATTGAAAGAGGAGACGAATAATATCCTAGGGCTAATCGAAAAGAAAAAAATGCTTCAAAAACAAGTGAAACTCGCGAGGATGGATTTGAATGAAACGAAAATCCAACTTTTCAAAGCTGACAACGAACTTTTATCGTTGAGGACTAAAAGGATGACCGGGTTTAAAAATAGTTCAGAGCTAATAAACGACCTGCTGAAACGAATGCATTTGCTCGAGTCCAAACTGAACATAGCTCATATTGAAATGAACAAAGTGATGACCAAGAATACCGGCTACAGAGAGGAGATACAGCATTTGCTCAAGGAAAGGTACCGTTTCAAAGAATTGCTCGAAAATCGTATCCAATCGTTGAGCGAAGGGAAAAAAACCGTCCTCGACATGATAGAACAGGCGACTATAGCTTTTGAGCATAGGGAAGAGGCGCAAGCGAAATTGGATTCGCTCATGGAGAAAAACATTTCCCTCAAAGAACTTCACACACAACAGATGCGAGATTTGGATCGCCTCTTGTACACGGATACGGAGCGGGTTGAATTTTTGACGATCAAAGTTCGCGCTAGGGAAGCCGAAGATTCTCAGGCGAAAAAAGAAGCTCGAGGCAAGAAACAAGAGCTCGCCGATCTGACAAGCACGTACAGCAGAATAATGGAGGAAATCACCGAATTCGTAATCGCCGACGACATCGAAGTAATCTGCGACGCGTTCAAATCCGGCGAAGATGAGAATTTCGCCGTTTTCAACTACGTCAACGAAGTCAACTGCGAAGCTGAGAGCTTGAACGACGCGGCGCGGGCTGTCAAGCAAAAAATCGACAAAGAGAAGGCACTGAAGGTCGAAAGGGTTGCTCAGCAAACGGACGACGTTCGATGCTTGGACGACGAGCTCTCGCGCATCGAAAGGGAAATCGGCAATTTGAAAAATGCGAGTAAAATTATTCGAACGGATTTGATCGCGGTTACGGAGCGGCTCAAGGAAATCGCCGATGCAGCTTTGTGCTACAGTTCGCCGTTTTTTTATCTAGTCGAGGACAAAGAGCATGTGACTATTGGAAACGTCCATTTGTTCCTCATGGTGCTGGAAAAGCAGATCAGACGAATTTTGGAATCGCTTCAACCGAAACGGGAGGAGACGCCGCCGAAAACGCCGAGCCGATTGTCGTTCCTGCCGTCGAGGCGTTATTAGACAATCGGGGGAGCATAAAACCTAGCGGAAATCCGATGAGCCCATAATTTGAACGCAATGTTGTATAAGTTAGAGGTGCTTAACTCCGTCCTGCCAGTTTTCTTCGCTTTTCTTAGCTGCCAAATAGCACAAATGTACAATAAACCACCAAAGCCTGTGAACCGCTCTCAACTTCTATTGAAACCGTTGTTTAACTAATATATTTTAACGTAGCTCAAAGCCCAATTGCAATTGAAAACCTGAAACTCAAAGCCCAGAACAGGTAAAAAAATTGAGACTGAACTGTAGCAATATGAAATTTGACTGATGAAAATAAAAAGTGTTCAATTTCAATAGTTTAATTCAACCCACAATTTCCTAATTCGATCTAATCTTCAATCGATTCGTCGTTGTTTAAATTCATATTTTTAGCCAACTTCGTGTTCCAATAAATTTGACGGAATTTTGTCAACCATTAACGGTAAAATGGGTTTCTCTCTTTCGACCAAAATAATATAATAAAATTGTTACTATAGTGCTAGAAAACTTGTAAACTTTTTTTTTAAACTGTCGAATTTCTGTATCAATAACTTAATTGGAAATGGAGAAAAAGGGAAGTAGTTACAAATTTGAAGAACTTCTGATTATTTTGTTCTTTTAAAATTCTAATAGCTCTAAAAATTCTAAAAAATTCTAATAACTCTAAAAAATATATAGACTTGAAAAAAAATCTAAAAGGGAACGTTATGTTATATGGGAACAACCAAAATTTGATTTTCTGGGAGCTTCTTATAAAAGCGAGTAACTATAATTTGGCCGCTTATCTTTTCAGATTTTTTATAAAGGTAAGTTAGTTAATTGATGATATTCTTATGAAATTATTTCCTAACTATGTAAATAATTTTTAAAAACAACAAAATGTAGTTATTGCTTATAGTATAAAAAGTAGATTTCTGAAAAAAGCTGTTGGAAAATTATGGGCTGTATAGAAATTATGAAGAAGTCGTGCTGTGATACTATCCTTACTGAACATAGGGGAGAACAAATGCAATACATGGACAACATAATAGTAACATATTACCAGACAATGCTCAACATAATTTCAAATCTTTTTAGGAAGATTTTTTTTCTTTTTTTTGCCAATTTTTTTTTTTTTTTTTTTTTTTTTTATGAATATTGATGTTAGAAAATCCTTTCCCAGGCCGCTTGTAAACAAGAATACAGCATGACGTGTCTGCGGCTGGACATAGTTGGAGCTGTCGAACGAATGGGAGGCGGCGCCGAGTATCAACTCTTGCCCGGCGTATTTCTCAGCCATCGTCTGAACAAATCATCACCTCCGGAAGAACTTTTGGAACATTTGACCCGAGGGAATTATTCGAAAGAATTGGACGACTTTATTTCAACAAGGTGAGCACAGCATTTAATTGACTTAAAGCGAATTGTGAAAATCGAAGCGAACAAAAGTGGAATTATTATTTTTCATGAAACGCCAGCCTCATTTTTCAATCGATTTTTTAAACAATTCGCAAAATAAAAAATAGCGAGTGAAAAATATTCAATTTTAGTTTTTTTTCTCAATATTTTCATCACTAAATCATTTTGCTAAAGTAATACATTGAAAAAACGGTAAATTTTAATTTTATTTAGATATTTAAATACTTGTCTTTTGCAAAATTCCTACATTTTCCTCAATTTTTTTTTTTTTTTTTTTTTTTTTTTTTTTTTTTTTTTAATCAAGTACAGCCTTGTAGGATAATATAATTTTAATCGTTCTTGGGATATTTGCCTTGCAAGGATCAACGAATACCTTTCGTCGTTGACTCTGAGCGTTAAAGTGTTGGACTCGGTGACCGTCGACCACGCCAGGAAGCTGAGCGAACGTATCCTGTCTCACCTTCTAACGGATACAGGTAAATCAAATAAAATACATACAGGGTGTTCACATTTAGGATTGTCATCCTCACAACATTTTTTGAAAAACCATAAAAAGTACACTTTTTCCTCATCTAAAAATTTCTGATGTATACGATCTTGTACAGTAAAATAGACGTAAGTAACTTAAATTTCGAAGTACATACTCGCAAAAAATAATGATATCGTTGGAAAGGCAGTTGAATTTCTTGTAACGATGAGGTATTATTATTTGCAGCTATCTAACAGTAAGTCAAGTAAGAAAAAAGGTTTTTTTTTTGCATCTTATACGTCAATTAATTATCTTCTAATAAGCGAGGTGAAACAAAAAATGATTATACCGTTAAAAAATCGTTTTAAAAAAAAAAACCGACTTCAAAATTATTTGCCTATAAATTACTGCTACAGAGATATAAATTTAAACCATTACTACGTTGTTTATTGTGATTTTTAACAACCATAAAAGTCAATATTTTCGATAGGTTAAAGACTTGAAATATTATTCTTCATGGCAAGTAGATTGCCAAATGATTTGATTTTTATCTTTGGCTCGCACACCGTGTAGTATCATTTTATGAACTTTTTATGAGTGTAGGTACTGGCTTCAAAAAATAGTATAGTTGAACGTTTGGGTTTTTTAAATGTTGGTAACAATGAGTGACGAGTACTTAACAAGTTTCTTAATTTCGAAATTGGTAATGCTACCGACTCAAACATGGAATTACTGTGTGATCTATGTACACCGCTGATTTCATTAAAGCAGTGGTTAGATAGTTAGATTTTAATTTATGTCAATGGAGTTTGAGGGGGAAAAAACCAGGCGACTCATTCTCCGAATATTTATTCACTAGCCGAGCACTTTCACCCATTTGGGCATCTTCAAGGTGACGTGGAGCCATAGAGTACAAAGTCCAAATTTTAATTTTATTTTACCTTTATCCATATCCCCAGCCTTCATGACACTTGAGAGTTTTCTATTTACCGAAAGCAAATTTCGAGTTTTCAAAAAAATAAAGCTTAGGAATACGTTCAAATCTAAAAGAGTATAATAATATTTTAAAAATTTCGAATCGTAAAAATAATTTAATTGAGACTAATATATTGAGATACATACAATATTGGTCGAGATCAAAGAATAAAAATAGTTATATGTCTAACGGCACAAGTTGAGGGGCCACTTTCAACCGTACCTCCAAGCGTGTTTACCAAAAGGCGCCCCAATATACGTCACGCGAACGTTTATTTGTTTACTCGCCGTGAGAAATCTGTTTACATCGTGCGTCCTATCAATAAAATTAAACGTCGCATGATTCTTGCTCAGCGAATCGTCAACCGTCGGATAAACTCGCGAAAAATCTATGGTATTCAATTCAGTTTCGCTTTTGTATCGCAGTGTTTTCTCAACGTTCAAACGCTTTTGCTCTTCGTCCGAAATGAAAGTGCTCAACGTTGCGGAGAAGAACGACGCGGCGAAGAATATCGCATTTTTTCTATCGCAAGGTAACAGCTCGCGTCGCGAGGGTTTTTCGGTCTACAATAAAATCTACGAGTTCAACTGCTACGCTTTGGGGCAAAATTGTGCGATGAGCATGACCTCTGTTAGCGGACACTTGATGAACTATGAGTTCACCGGGGCGCACCGAGGATGGCACAGTTGCAGTCCCGAGGAACTTTTCGACGCCCCAGTAGTCAAATGTGTGACGCAAGATTTTCTAAATATAAAAAAAACGCTGGAAAGAGAAGCCCGCCAATGCAGAGCTCTCATCATCTGGACGGATTGCGATCGCGAAGGTGAAAACATAGGGTACGAAATAATCGACACTTGCTTAGCTGTCAATCAGCGTTTGGACGTTTACAGGGCTAAATTTTCCGAAATCACCGCCCAATCTATTAGAAGGGCTATTTCCAATTTGGAAAGGCCGAATAAAAACATCAGCGACGCCGTCGACGTTCGTCAACAGCTTGATCTGAGAATCGGCGCCGCCTTTACTCGCTTTCAAACTCTCCGCCTGCGAAGAGTGTTCCCGACACTATCCGAACACCTTCTCAGCTACGGGAGCTGTCAGTTTCCCACGTTGGGTTTCGTCGTCGAACGTTACCTGGCTAGGGAAAGCTTCATCGCTGAAGAATTTTGGCGGATAAAAGTCACCCATGAGGTCGACGAGCTGACTACGGAGTTCCGATGGGCTAGAGATAGACTATTTGACGAAGCTATAGTGACAGCTTTCCATTCCAAATGTCAAGAACGTCCAACTGCCACGGTGGAAAAGGTTGATGGCAAACCCAAATCAAAATGGCGCCCTACGCCGCTTGATACGACGGAAATGGAGAAAATCGCGTCGAGAAAGTTGAAAATCAATGCGAAAGAAGCGTTGAAAATCGCGGAAAAACTTTACACCAAGGGTTACATCAGTTACCCGAGGACGGAGACGAACATATTTCCAGATTCGATCAATTTGAACTCATTGGTCGAATTGCAGACGGAAGACAATCGGTGGGGAAATTTCGCCCAAAGGGTACTCCAAGAGGGAGCGAACCCGCGTCAAGGGAAGAAATCCGACCAATCGCATCCTCCGATCCATCCGATCAAATACGCGACGGACTTATCCGGCAATGATGCAAGGTTATACGAATTCATCGTTCGGCATTTTTTGGCCTGCGTTTCCAAAGATGCGAAAGGCCACGAGACGACTGTTACTATTAATATCAACGGTGAATCCTTCTCCGCTAACGGTTTAATGATACTCGAGAGAAATTACTTGGACGTGTATCCGTACGAGAACTGGAATGCAAAAAATATCAACAACTACGCCCAAGGGTCGACTTTCCTTCCCACATCGATCGAAATTGTATCCGGTTCTACAACTGCTCCTCCTCTCCTGACAGAAGCGGATCTGATCGCTCTCATGGAAAAACATGGCATCGGAACAGATGCGACACACGCTGAGCATATCGAAACAATTAAAAGCAGATCGTACGTCGGCCTAGAAAACAACGTGCATTTTGTGCCAAGTGCAATCGGAATGGGCCTTGTCGAAGGTTACGATACAATGGGCTTTGCGATGTCCAAACCTGATTACAGAGCTGAGCTTGAAGCTGACCTCAAGCGAATTTGCGACGGTCTAAGACAGCCGGATCTTGTCCTTCAAGAGCAAATCGCTAAATACAAAAATCTATTCCGCATCGCAAAGGAGCAAGTGGACAAAATCGACTCCGCAGTCGGAAAATACATTCAGGAAGTCGCTGCTCCTATAAGAGAGAGCGACAATCCTCTTTCCGCTACGTCGACTGCGGCACAGAAAGTCTACGAATGCCAATGGTGCAAAATGAACATGGTGGTCAAAAGTAGTAACGAAACTCGCCGGTTTTTCCTGTCCTGCATCGGCTTTCCATCTTGCCGAAACGCCGTCTGGTTGTCGAATAAAATAATCGATCTGAAAGTCTCTGACCGAACTTGCCCCGCGTGTGGTCCATCGGTAAAACTACTCGATTTCAAGTTCCAGCCAGGATCGATGGCGCCTTATTATCCTAATTTTTTCACCGGCTGCTTACACGGCTGCGACCAAGATTTCCTCGAAATGCTAGGAGCACGATTAAATCCTCCTCCAGGCTCTGCGGCTCGAAACTGGCCCCAGAACGATTCCGGGTTCGGTAGCGCGGATAGTTTCAGTAGCAATAGAAGATCAAATGCGAACACTTCTAGCAATGCAAGACCCGTCAATACTCCATTCACTTCGAATGCAGATTTTAGCGGCGATTCGAATAGAAGACCATCTCTTAGCGGCAATGATGGAATAAATTGCACTTGTAACGTCCCCGCTGTTAAATTAACCGTTAGAAAAGAAGGCCCGAACCAGGGCAGGCTTTTTTACAAGTGCGGCAAAAATAGAGACGAGCAGCAGTGCAATTTTTTCGTATGGGATATGAGCGGAGGAGCGGAAACGGAGACGCAGCAAGACAACCGGCGGGGGAACGAGAATCAGCCAAGATTCAGTGGCCGCGGAGGGACGTCCCTAAGAAATAACGGATCTAGAGGTAGAGGAGGAGAGTTCAGAGCTCGTGGCTCCAGGAGCTCCTCAGGGTCTAGGTCTAGAAAATGCGGCATTTGCCACCAGAGTGGCCACACGCGAAGAAACTGTCCACAAAATCAAGACAATTAGTGAATAAGTGAAATGCACTCTTCAATCGTTATACGATTATTGATACCAGAAAACTATATTGATTAGGGTTGGCTATTTTTTTATTTTCTGAATGAACTGTCTAATCTGTAGGCATAAGTTTTGTAGGATTGATATATATCCGCAGACAACGTTCGTTACCTATGCGGGTGCATCATAGTTTGTATGAAAATGTAGTCTATGTATCTGTATTTGTTAATTGTTCCCCCTTCTACTTGGCTGAGCTTAAAAACTCGATTATGACTTAGATTTGTAATCAAAATTGCCCATACAATAGACGGGAATTTTTTTTTCTCAAGACTGGAAGAAAGAATATTTTGAAACAAAAATGTGATGTGAGGTCTATCTTCTTTCAAATTGCGCTTCTCAATTGAATTACTCTTAGTGGCTAAGCGTAAAGAAATATTTTTTTGATGCGATATTGGGAAAACAGTTTAGTAATCAATTCGAGGAAAATTGGAAGATATTGAGGTTCGCTGGGTTTCACCAGAAAAATTCTGTTACTCAAGCTTCTATGTTATCACTTGTTGATATTACTGTTATACAGCCGGAGTCTAATTGATCGATTCGTTGAATCATTTGGCTGTGAATAAATTATTACAAAAACGTGGTAAAATTTCGATTATTCCTGTTTACGTAGAATATATTTCAAGATGAAATCTCGACCTATGAATAGATAAAAATTATTTTTTAAACGGGCGTTATCAATCGATAATAACGTGCAAAATTTATTTTCAGCTGATGCAGTCAAGACCAGTCAAAATTTTACATCCAATCATGAAAATCTTCATTCTGAAATTGATTACTCTTCCACTAAACTACCATATTTTAGAAATTAAATGAGAAAAATCGCAGGATTATGAAAGAACTCAGAATATAATACGTAACAATTTTATTCCTATCTCAGTATCCCACTACAATATTTCATTCCATTACAAGCATTACACCATCATTTTTCTTCTAATAAATCTCTAAATTCTAAACGTGCATCTTAAATTCGGAATCGATTGTATCACTTGACAAACGTCTACATTCTGAAAAATTCCCTACTAACCTTCACAATGATCACCGATTCTAACACTAAAATTACAACTAAGGTTAGCGTCGTCTGACGAATTTGCACGTGTCTACAGCCAATTAAAACGCAACTTATACAACGACAAAAGAAAAAAAATCGCTTAACAATTTGTTGATTTTTATTCTTGTTTTTTTTTTTTTTTCAGCAAGAAAAAGGTAAATTGTCATTTTATTCAAGAAAGTAGGACATGTGAAAATTTATGTTTGAAAATTACAAAAACACTTTATAATGAAGAAACATTTTTTTGAAATAATTTCTAATTTGACAGCTCTAACCAATAATAATACTTCGATTGGTCCTCAAGATAGTACCCAATAATATTTTATAAGGCAAATGAGAAAATTAAATTATTGGCACTGACATAACAAACCAATAGAGATTAGTTCGAATTTTTATCGAATCAAAAATTATTCAAGAGTACTCACAACGAAAAGAATCCATTTATAAAGAGCGTAACTTAGTTATTCGAGGAGCAGCAGAATTTTTTGACACATTATATGAGCAAATAGTTCGAACAACAAAAACTAGACAACTTTTCGACGTATTTTAACAATGTTAAGTACTGACCGCTCATTAGCACTTTCACAAAGAAAGAACTACATAATTTATTTTCTCAACCGATAGAATGTCTCTGAATTTTAAATCAACAGCAATCTAAACAGTAAAATTTGAGTCGTAAATGGGGGGAAATGTGATAATTGGAAGTAGTTAGTTATTACTCGCTGACTTCGACCAAATTTACAAAATTTCCCTCCAAATGTGTCTCACATTTTATACCGTAAATTGGGTAATTTTTCCGACAGCAAAAAAATTAACTATAAGAAGGCAACAAACCAAATGTTTAAAGTAAAAGAACTAAAAAAAATTAAACTAGGTACCTAAAATTAAAGCGGACTTTAATAAGTTGGCCTCTGTAGGTATTGAACAATTATTGATCGTTTAATTTTACAAATTTTTTCGTTTAATTATCAAGCTCATACGATAAATTTCCTTTAGAATTTTTTTCCAGATTTAATAGCCGAATTAAAAATTCATTTTCGGGTTGAGGATGAGAAAAATCGGGCGATTGTTCCCGTTAGTTTCCTTTTATTATAGGTACCCCATGATACAATCCTAAAGATGCCAAGCGAATGTCTTTACCAGATGAAGGAAACTAATGAAGAAACAGTCGTCAAATTTTTGAAAATAATCGAAGGAACTATTAAAAAATTAATTAAAGCATAGCGAAAATTACAGAAAATATAATCAACTATAAAAACAGTTATTTTTTATAGCATTATAACCGCCAAAACGGTAGGTGATTTTCCTCATAGGAATCACTAAAATTGAAAAACATAGGAACACTAAGTTTCTTCGATTTGCACTCAACTCAAATGGCAGTGTTCCAAAACAAAAGCTTCGCTTGGTTGTCGTCGCATCTATTGTCGTAGAGGGATTGTGAGGGGGAGAAAAACTAGGCGACTTATTCTCCAGGTTTTTAATGGCTGGCCGAGCACTTTCGCCCATTCGGGCATCCTCAGGGCGACGTGGAACCATGAGGTCCACAGCCCTGCTGTGGCTGTGGACCTCATGGTTCCACGTCGCCCTGAGGATGCCCGAATGGGCGAAAGTGCTCGGCCAGCCATTAAAAACCTGGAGAATAAGTCGCCTAGTTTTTCTCCCCCTCACAATCCCTCTACGTCTAAAACAAAAGCTGTTTCCGGTTTTGGTGTTCAACTCCAGGCCATTTAAAAACGTTATAACGCTAGTGAGGGGACGAGGAAAATTCCCAAATAAGCGTTGACATTGAGACGTTTCCAGTTAAAGAAATTAACTCACAAAGTACTTTCCACTATCGAAGTTAATCGACTGAAAAAAAATTTCAACAAGAAATTCCAAGTATGGCATTGCAACGAGATCAAAATAACATAATCAAGACTACAGTCTCAACTTAAAGCTAAACTCTCATATCAACAATGGTTCCATTTAGGAAAATCACAAACAATTTAATATCTTCTTCAAAAGCGCAAGTGTTAACGAAACAAATTCTCTATCACAAGTTGTTCGGATATTTCAGATCATCGGTTTCGCCTAAAACTATTTATAAACTTGTAGCTAACGATAACAGTTGCATTTGCAAATAAAGCACGGGGCAAAAAGCAAAAAACGGAAAATCGACAAGAGCGGATTTTTACATGAAAGAAATTTAAGGGGCATCATTTTGCGAATTTTTGCAGAAAATGATGCTGTTTTGGTGAGGTGATGTGGGGAGGGAAGCGCATCTTGTTCTTCAATTGTTTGTAGGCATCTGATTTATTTATTTATTAGCAAATACGGGACGAGCCCAGTTAACAAACCGTTTCGAATCAACAGGGAAAGAAAACAATTATAGAATGGCCCTGAATGGTCATCTGATGAAACCTGAAGAGGTGAAAGTGCTTGGAGAAATATCCAACAGTAGGAGGACAAACGTATACAAATTTCTCACCCTGAAGCCAGGTTTATTATTCAGGGTGTCCACTAAAATCGTTAGTTTTGGAGTGTGACACTAAAAAATAGCAGCAGGTACGTAATTTGGGCTAATAGTCGTGCAACTACGTTTTGCGAGCAACTTTGCCATCGGAAAATTTGACATTTTTTCTGGTTTATTCAATAATAAACAATTATTGTAAATAGGAACACTTGTTCAATTGAAGCAACTCGAACTCATCAGTAAACAGCTTCAAGCCTCATTTCGACAAACACGGCAATCATTACCAAAAAGGAGAATAGCCGTTTCGTAAAATGATTGACAATTCTTCCCTGCTCTGAGCCATTAGTTCCCTTGCAAATTGATCCCAACCGCCAACAATTACTGCCGATAACGAAGCAAAATTTCTGGAATTTTCATACTGTATTGATTTTTTGATCAATTTTTGCAACCCATCCCAGATGAGTTCAATAGCTTGTTTTAGACAATTTTCACTTCCAAAACGTTAGATTAATCCTGCAATTAAATTGAATTATCTTGCAATAATTCAACCCTCAAAAAGGGAATATTGCAGAGAATTGTTAGCAGTTAATTGAGGCTGAGTTTAGGCGATTTTAGTTTTTGTCTAAATGGAACCTGGCTTTAACCTCCCCACATCAATTCAGAAAAAAAATCCAGTCAGCTTGAGTAACCTCCTCCTTTTGAAATTGGTTAACAATTCAATTTCACAAGTATTGGTACTGATATCTCAAGATGTCGTTAAGTACTAACTATCAATACACTGAACAGCTCTCGTGACATTTTCGATACCTTGGGGAAAAAGTCACCTACATCTAAATAAACATGATACTATTCATTTCAATAGAAACTTGCATTTAGAAAAACGTTGTTCAAAACTGCATAATCTCTCCTTCCTCCTCGGCAGTTTACATTTCAAGTATGTCTACCCATTAACAACTTAACCTACAATTCAATACAATGTGCGTTTCTGTTCAAGGTATAACAGCCCGCAAAAAGGGAGGATTTGGATTAGGAGGAGCCCTCTGGGCAGCAGGTTCCGTAGCAGCTGTGGGCATGGCTGCATTGGCGGCCATGTCGGGGAAGGCTCTTATGACTTCCATGCTTGCACTTATGCTGGCAGGAGCCGGTGCTCTACGGGGAGGCGGAGGATCTTCAGGCGGAGGTGGTCATGGCGGCTGTGGTAAAGAAACGCAGTACATTCAGGCAGTGCACGGGCGCAACATTGAATACCTGGACCGTGTTGCCATCGACGAGGGTAGCCATCCAAGTTTCAGGCCATCCCCTCAGTACCATGCGGATCCAGGCCAGCAAAAATAACTAAAAAGAGAAGAAAAATATAGTAACCGCTACAAGATTAACACTCAAGCTGGTTAATGGAAGAATTGATTGAAAGCTATTTCACTTGAGCAGAGGAAACTCATGGCCACTCTTTCTCAAATGCTTTATTCTGATCGATTGATCTCATAATTTTACCGTCTGTTTACTTGTTTTTTTTTTTTTTTTTGGTCTACTAATTGAAAAACAAGAAAAAAATATTTTACCATTCTTCTTTTCTGCGATCAAGATTTTGCAAAAATTACAAAGCTACTTCCCTTTTCTCACATCAATCGATTGAATACTTAGTTCAGTATAACCGAAAACCAATTTAAAAAAATACTTTTTATTGTTTCAACCTGCAAATGGTTCGATGTTTGGAGAATTTGTCTATTAGTAGAGTTTCATAGCTGAAAGAATGCTGCTCAATGAAACTGATTTGTAAGAAATATTAGGGCGTAATTGATTTAGTCAGAGAAAGCTGAGACAATTGTGATATATTTATTCAACTGTTACGAAAGTAATTAATATTTATTTTAGCTTAATTTATTGTAATTTCAAAGCTATCAAATTAAAATAAATGTCAGTCACTGGTGAATACTTTTTTCCACCATTTGATAGCAATTTTTGACAGTTGATTTCAAAATAAATAATTACTGAAATTCTATAAGACACTCACCTGCAATGATTTATCCTTTGTTTCTATTGTATACTTTCAATTTTATCATGAACTCAATCCTGTAGACGTAAATCCTGAGAATAAGAATAAATACGTGAGTTTCGAGTCAGAATAAAAGCGTTATTCATTGCCCGCTTTGATCTAGAAAACGCGATCAAACCGGACAATGAATACAGGAACAGCCCCTGAGGCTTGTGAGGGAATTTGTGCGACAAGAGCAGAGAGCGTTCATGCAGTGAAAACGCCTACAAGGGTACAACATAACCAGTCATAACGACGATAATTAAAGTGATAATGTCAACCTAGAACACAGTTCGAAAGATAGCACGTTAAGCGTGCACCATGAATACTCATGAATTAGTCAAATTGAAGGACAAAGATTTATCCACTAAACGATGATCATTTCACAATTTAGTTACTAAAAGTTCACTACAACGTTCGTACATTGAATATAGCGCGAATTTCGTCGCATACAGCAGAGTGAAAACAATTTTTTTTAAATGAAGAAAACCAAAGCAATTTCGAAATATTGCCAATAAAATTGACTAACCTCAATTGACAGTGAAGGGCGTATTCAGAACAGTGAGGAGGCTTGTGTCACTGATCGTATTTATGCAAATTCTTGGGAAGATCTCTCAAAACTTTTTTCACGTTCCTCGAACAATATCGCTCCGCATCTAGAAGACAATGCAATAAAGGACATATCATAATTTGTTTCCATGTACTCAAGTAAGTTTTTTTTTTCGACAATTTCGTTCGAGAATTAAAGAAGAATCGGCTACGATTAACTGTCGCTCTCGACCAAGAGTGTTTGAGTAGTTCTGGTGCCGCACTGCGGACGTTCTTTAGGTTCTCTACCCCCATGTTCTATATTGATGAGCAATCTTGCCCAAAGAAAATTTATTAATGGCCGAATTAACAGTCAAATTTAAATGACAAATTAGTATTATTTTTATTACTTATTTTATTTTATTTATTTACTTTCCTGACTTTTATTTATTGCCAGTTAATAATTAAAGTATGATACGATCAAGTACAGCTCTAGACCTCCTATATCACTCTCGAACTAAATCGGTTGTGAAGAAGAGGGTGGGCAGAATTTCTGCCAGAACCTATTCGAAATAAAGTGGTAATTATGAAACATTTTTTTTTTTTTACGAAACATTTTTCATTCCAAATCTTTTTTTACAAAACATTTTTCATTCCAAATCTACACACAAACTTTTTCTCTGATTTATAGAAAACGTCAACAGAATTCGAGTGCAAATCAACAGAAATGCTGTCTTTTTAGCATAAAAACCCTAACTTTGATCTGGCAACACTGTATCGGTTAACCTTGATAATTCGTACCTTTCAGGACGAAGCCTGAGTCTCGAATCGTTTTCTTCTGCGTCACCCATACGTTGAAAGTGTAAACCATTAAAGCGCCATAGAACGAATTGAGAGTATCCATTACCGATTTATTCGCTATGCATTCCCTGGAAGCAAAAGAAGGAATAAGCAAATTGGGGGGAAAAAACTTGCGGAGTTGACCATAAGCAAGCATTCTACCTGTTCAGTCTTCCAGAACTGAACACGTTCAGCACGATGTTGGTCAAATTAAGACTCAACACGGCTAATGGAAACGGTTGCAATTCAGAGTTGGCGACTTTGTACAATTTTTGAGCAAGGGGCATCATTTTTTCGGACGTCAAATAGAGAAATTGCAAAAGTCCAAATAGTCCTACGCTTCTCAAATCAGTGGCTGGATCGTTTCCCTACGGAAGAAAATATTGACAATAATTATGCGATCGATAGATTTAATTCAAGCATTTATGAATTCCGCCGATAGAGATGAAATTTACCTGAAATCCAATCAACTGCCAATGTGTTCCCCTTTGCGGGCAATCGAGCCTTGCTCCGGTGAGTTTTTTGTAAATCGTCTGCAATATTGTGAACTGGACATTGTCAGACCAGTTTAATCCACCTGGAAAAGGTAAGAAAGTCAATTGAGAAACGAAAAGAAATACGAATGATACGCAATTGATTTGATTAGAAATTGTGAACAGGTTAGGCGATTATTGGCTGGGAAAATGTGAGCATTTATAGGAGAGCGAGTTTTGAATATTTATAATTCCCGTTAACATTATTTCAGAAGAAAACCTTTTCTCAGATTATTAAAATAGAAAGATATTGAAGAAAACTTAAAAACTAAAATAAAACCTACCTCAAAATTATTTGCCTTCAAAACTAATTTTTACCATCGCTGGAAAGCTGTTTCTCAGTAATTTGAACTGCAAGAATGTTCATATTTTTTACGTGGTTGGGAAAAGTGCTCGAAAAACCTCAAAAATGTGAAAATTGGTATTACGTTTTTCGTTACACTTTTTTCTCTACACGCCATATTATAACATCAAACAAAAATTTGAGCGAGGCCCTTATAGGTAGATACAATTTAAACAAAATGATGGCAAAAACAATAAAATCGAGATATTTTTCTGGAAGTTATAAGCTCGCAAAGTCTGCTCGTCTCGCATACCTAAAAAGAATCAATTTACAGAAAGAAAATAGTATTGATCCAGTTTTTTTCGATTTCACCCCTACAACAATAAACCGGCGACATGGACAAAAGAAACTAGAAAATCGACGATGCATAGAGACATTCGAAGTATCGGGTGAGGTGAAGAGCAACGATGTCTGGACGTCTACAGTGCAGCTACAGGAAAACAAAGGGCAGTATTGATTGTCAACGGTGAGATAGAAAACGCTGGGCATTGAGAGAAGGGAGGACATTGACGGTGCCAAGTTCTGCAAGATAAATAACCGGCCGCATACAGAATATTTTCAACGACAAAAACCTGAAAGGATAGGAAAATATCAAGGCGGAGAAATCCAAGTGGAAAACGAAAGCTTTTCAGTAGAAGTCGAATACAAAAGGGCGGGTCAACAAAAACATGAGACAGAGAGGTAGTCAAGAATTCCGCTAAATTCAATTAATTACATTGTTTAGACCATCATCAGTACTACCTCAGCGCAAGTGAATTAGTATAAAAAAAAAAAATTAAAAAAAAAAACACAGCGGTGTGCATTGATTACAGTGTTTTTATGTTTGAGTCGCTAAGAGGTATAACCAATTATATACTCAAGAAACTCATAAAAAAGCTGCGGAAGTGAAGAATGTTAGCCTAACGATACAAGCCAAGTTTTTGTGAAATGGAATCATTTTTATAGCAACAACACTCAAAAATGTATAACCAACCCTGAAGGGGGGAATGTCGAAAAAACCTGTATAATGAGGATGTTCTGTGTGTGAGCCAAACATTTTTATAGCAAAGAAACCCAAAAATTCGAAAACACTCCAAAAAAAGTTGAAAATGTGCTTAAGAGGAAGTACTGTTTGTGACACAAATAATAATAATCAAGCGATGTTTAGCTGGCATAAAGACAAATAGAAACTCCCTCGGTTGAAACATATTGACATTTGTGGTTGTAAAAATAAAATATTGTCAACATGTGAATATGCCGGAATTACGGAATGTGACCCATACAATAAAAATCAGCAGTCTTTCAATCGCCCTTTCGGATATTTCAAGACCTAGGAGCGTTAAAAAATATTGAGTTTTGCGGCCATTAAAAATAAAAAATATAAGATACGAACTAATGAAATAACGAAAAATGCTCATAACGTGGACGTACTAAGTGTGAGCCAATAGATAAAAAAAAATGAAGAGTCGCCTTCTTGTCACAAAGAATATTTTGGGACCTCAAACGTTCGCAAATATTGACTATTATAGCTTTTAAAATTCAAAATAGAAAAAATTTTGAATAGTGAAAAAATTGTAATTGAGCTTTAACCAGTCCTGTACCAAAATAAATACTTAAAATGCTTTCGGAAAATATATTTCCTTCCTCAGGGCTCAGAACAGGGCAATATATTTTCTGAAAGCTTGGCCAAGAACCACGTTTTAATTTTAAGACCCTAACCCTGATTGCTGACTAAAAATACATGAAAGGGTCGATCATCATCAGTAATTAATTCGCAAAAGAAAAGCTACGCACATTTTGTCAACGATGAGATGAAATCGAATTCTTTTGACAGCTCTTCGCCAAGTACGGGGAATTTGAACCACTTGAAGACTTCGCAGAACTTGGTCTTCTCTTGCCTTGGTTTATCTATTTCCTACAAATGGGAAAGAGACAAAAAATTAGTGCACCTAAATATATAATTCATTATAAAAAATTATAATTATTTCATTATTGTACAATCAAACGAAGTCGATGCTATTAGAGAAAGGTACCTGCGGTAGATCAAAATTCTTGAAATGGCGAACGGCTTGTTCAACAGTGACGAACGGGGAATTCATTGCCTCGTTTTCCCTTAGCTGACCGACAATGTTAGGAACTTGGGACCATTCGAGTTCAGCTTCGTCCCTGCAAAAAAATTGACGATTTATTATTTTATCAAGATAATTGAAGCTGTACAGTAAATTATACCGTGAAGAAAATTAGGAGAGGCTTGCAGCTAATATTCCGTTTTTTTCCTAGTGAAATTTTTTATTAATTTTTAATGCTCGGCTCACATATGGTACTTCCACGTATTAAGCTTTTTTGCCGTTTCTCAACTGCCTATTTTCTATTTTGATAGCAACAGGCCGTAAGAACCGACATATTTAAATGATCTGATCTTTATCGCTAGTCTCACATACAGTACTTCCGCAGTATACGAATACTGATTATACTTTGATTTTCTCCGACTGCAAAAATAATTATATTTAAACGTTTGGAGACATAAAATGTTTCTTTATGTCAGCTGAATGTCGTTTGATTTTTATTATTGGTGAAACACACCGTACTTCCTTGCAATTTGCCTTTTCAGTAATTTTATTTCTGCACTTTTGTATATTTGGGTCTCCTTGCGTTGAAAAATCCATTTCACAAAACTTGTTTTGTATCGATTCGATCACACACCGTACTTCCGCCTTATGCGGTTAATTGACTATTTCGAATTTTTACAGGCCGCGAAAAAATCAATATCGTTGACGCTGGATGTTTATAATAATTATCACATTTAATCAAACTTGGCTTGTATCGTTAGCGCATACTGCACTTCCGCATTATTACCCTAATTCGTGCGCTTTTCTATTTTAGAGTTCTCCAAGCTAGATTTTCAATAACAGTTGCAGAGTAATAACGTCGCGCCCTTAGTACGAGCTTCTTGATTTTATAATTGGTTATTCCTGTTATCGACTCAAACATGGAAGTACCGTGTGATCTATGCACACCACTGGTTTTATTGGATATTCGGATTCTACATGTCTTGAAACGTAAAACATCGAATTTTGAGGGGTTAGAAAAACGTCTTTCTTGGGGGATTACTATGGTGTATTCATGAATAATAAATAATAAACTCGGTATTTTACACCTTGACTCGGTTTGGAACAGCGGAACTTCACATATCCGATGGTAATAATGTACCACGGAGAGGAAGAGATTGTACAATACTGTAAGAATTAAGTTAGATCTAACTACATCACTAGAATGGAGGAATTTTCTACTAAAACAGAAGATTGATTCGATATGAGAAAGGTACGTTTCATTCAGCTTCTATTGTACGTATTTTAACTTAGAAAAATTTATTGTACAGGGGTTTATTATTCCTAGCGTGGATTATAATTGAAGAAAACCATCCACTTGTGATGGTAACAATCCTGAACATTGGGATCGATTCCACCCAACAACAGGTTGGTAACTCTAAGGGAAAACTCGTTTGCAACAATCCTAATTTTGAATATTTTCATATTTTTAACTCAAATAATTGAGAGGAAACTGATTCGCCTAACGATACAGCTTAAAAGAGTGTTCGACTCCATTCAAAAGCTGCGATAACTCGAGAACCATTAAAGCTATCGACTACATTATGGCCTCGTTCGATTCAGCTTCAAAAAATCATTATAAATTGATATCAAACACACCTTTAAAAAGCAATATTAAAAGTAATAGCTAAAAAACCTAGAAGATTCCCCACGAGTGACTTGTACCGCACAATCCCAGTTTTCTCACAACTCTATATAAAAGCCTCACTTGCATTTTTCCACAAACACCCAGACTATTTTAGATACCCCAGAAATAACCAATACCCTATCCGTTTCACATCTCAAGCCGTAATCCCCGTTCCTCGAGCTCGTTTGTGGAGCACATCAAAACACATTTTCTATAGCCTACCATATCTGCTAAGAGTGTTACCCGAGGAAATGAAACAACCCACTAATTTCTCCCGCTCATTATTTAAGAAAAAAATATTTTCATGGTTGATTTTGAAGGGTACAGAGTCTTGTAAAGAATTGATGTCGAGCATCTATGTATGCAAGTAATGTTTTGGTTTTTTGTTTCAACGCCTTTTCTCAATGTAATTATTGTAATAACTTCTTAATCTCTTCTCTAATCATGTAAACATCAATGTAATCATTTATTCTATTCATTTCTCTTCTTGGACCACTTTTTTGTGAGCATCAATGTAATCATTTATTCTGTCCATTTCTCTTCTTACACTACTTTTTTGAACCACCACCAATTTTTGAATAGGTAACGATGATTTGGAGCTTCAAACTCCCCCAAACCGCACAGGACTTTGTTCTTGGTTTGGGGTATATTCCAATACTTTAAGAAGATTATTTGTGCCTATTTTTGTTTAATAATGGAATAAACTTTATATTCATTCATTCATTCATCACCTATGTTTCAATAAAATTGGAAATCATTCATAACTAGTTGGCGAGCAATACTAAAATGACACTTACCTCGTTTGCTTTTTCAAATCGAAGTCGGGCTGTTCGCGAATAAGCGGCTCCATTTCGCTCATGATCGGATTCGAACCAAGCAACGGATCCATAGTCCTGCAGCTCGATACTTGGATACGAAAAAATAAACTTGGAGAGGTCACCTTAGCAGCTTTCGAAGTCTAGGGATCACAAGGAGCACCATCGGAGAATGAAGAAGAGCTCGATTCGATGGAAAAAATCCAATTGAAAACGGGCCCAAAAAACGACTACGACTTCAAGACGCGTTTCGACGCCGGGTTTGTTGAGCAACAGCGTCCACACAAAGGGAAGATAATGCACGGCTCGGAGCGATCACGACTCACGACCAGAGGAAGAGGTAACGATAATTTCATCTTCACTGGAAACCCGATCCGAACACATTTTAGGTGGACTCGCACAGTCCGAACGACAACAACCAGATTCCGCCATTTTAATTTTTCGTAAAACTGGACGGGAAGGTTATTCGACAAAAACGAAGAGAAACGTCCTGTCTTTTGTAACGTGGAAGACGAATTTCGATTTAAAACGAACGTACAGAAAATTGCCCGGTACAAAGTGTGTCGGATCTCAAGGCAAGGCTGATTATTTTTAGGTGATCGAACGTGAACACAACGATTGTGATAACAATTTGAACATGGAGCATCTCCTTACAATCTCAACAGAAGGTTGTAAGGCAACGGTGGCTTATTTCATATATTAAGGCACCTTAAGGGAAATTTATTGATTGTTTTCTATCTATAGATCACATCCTACTTTTTTAATTTTCGACCTTAATTTTGCTCGAGGAAGGTTTAAACAGCGTCACAGAAATTATTTTCCATAAATCGAGTTTTTCACCGGCCAAAATTTCAAGCTTCGCTGGCATCGGTAAAAGTGAAAAATTAAAGTTTCATTTTTAACCGTTATTGTAAGCTATTCTTATAGGGTGGAAGGGTAGGGGTAGGGGGTAGTGCGATTTTTCGCCTGTTTTTCGCGAATTGCTTTTGAACGGACCACTTTTACATAGATATATTACCCAGAGGTGAAAAAGAGTTATAAAATTCCTAGCCACCAAGTAATTAATAAAAACCGACAATTACAAATTTCTAAAAGCCTTAAAAATATTCAAGAGGATCCACGTTGTCCAATAAATTAAATTCGACCGAAACGCTGGGTCACCAGAGGGAAATAAATCGTTACGAGCGCCTTCATACGAAATACAGCCATACCCGCAATACATAGCTGCAGTTGCTGGCTTTGCCTATTCCGATGACTAAGGCGTCAATCGGACGCTGGTCAGGATTTTCCGTTTGTACGGTATCGCGATCGATACTTCCTCAGGCTCAAATATAAATAGAGCATTTTTACTCGGTATTTTCAAGGAATATTGCAGAATTATTCTTCTCAAGAGTTTCGATATTATTATGGTGAAGTTTGAACAGAGTAGATAAATTGCTATTGTGATGGGTTTTTCTACCTCTAGCCAGCAAATAATTAATAAAAAACGAGAATTACGCATTTCTAAAAGTCAAAGTTATTCAAGAGGATCCACGTTGTCCCGAAAATTCGACCGAAACGCTCGGTCAGCGGAGGGAAATAAATCGTTACGTGCGCCTTCATATGAAATACGGCAGTACCCGCAATACATAGCTGCAGTTGAAGGCGTTGCCTATGCCGATGATTAAGGAGTCGAGCGGACGCCGGATAGGATTTTCCGATTGTACGGTATCGCGATCGATACTTCCTCAGGCTCAAATATAAATAGAGCATTTTTACTCGGTATTTTCAAGGAATATTGCGGAATTATTCTTCTCAAGAGTTTCGATATTATTATGGTGAAGTTTGAACAGAGTAGATAAATTGCTATTATGATAGGTTTTTGGTTTTTTATTCAATAATAAACCATTGTATTCGCCCAAGAAAAAACATTTTCTAACCCCCCCCTCAAAATTTGATGTTTTACGTTTCAAGGCATGTAGATCCGAATATCCAATAAAAAACATTCTGTCCGTCTGCCGTAAGCCGTACACCGTTAGCAGTTTTCCGGCCAAACTGTAAGAGCTAAAAATTTGAAATTTTCACCAAAAATCAATCTCGGTCCTACGACGGCCCAATTCTTGAACCAACTTGCTAGCTCAATTTTAAGGGTATTTTTGGGGGGTTTTGAGGGGGAGAAAATTCATATTTTCCAAGGTTTTTCAGAAAAATGTGTACGTGGTATCAAATTATATAGATTTTTGGACGCTGAATCGAATGAGACCATCGCCGGGTCGATAGCTTTATTGGTTCTCAAGTAATCGCAGCTTTTGTGCTGAATTTGGGAGATTTTTAGAAATTAGACATGAGGGTATAACTCGAGAGTTCTTGGAGCTATAAAAATCTTTCTATACTCATTGGAATGGTCGTCAAACACTCTCTCCAGCTGTATCGTTAGGCAATAATTTTAGCTTTTAATTAGGAAATTAAGAAAAATAAAAATGATTAAAATTACAATAGTTGCTACGGAGTTTTCCCCTATAATAGTTACCATCTGTTTTTCGGTGGGAACGTTCACAAATGTTCGAAATAATTACTATAACAAATGGATAATCTTCTTAAATCAATATTGAAGCGAAATAATAATAAACCACTGTACAATCATTTGCAGCGTTGTTATTGGATATTCGGATTCTACATGCCTTGAAACGTAAAACACCAAATTGTGGGGGGAGGGCTAGAAAAAATTTTTCTTGGGCGATTACAATGGTTTATTATAATAATAAACCAAAAGGTTAAGAAAAGGATAGGTATATTACACGGGGAAAATGTGGGCAGTTAAATGACCGATCTTTGGGTTTATTCAAACATCTGAATTGACGACTTTTTGTGTGAGTTATTCATGGTGCAAGTTACAAATCCTGGACAACTAAAAGTTCTTACGTCTACCTCGGCTCGGCTTCATTTCGATTAATGCCTTTATTTATTTGCCCACGGAATACATTCATCTCAGGCTCATTCAGAAAATTCTTCCTGTTCATTCGGTCTTACGCGTATTTCGTAAGAAGCAACAATTTTACAACTGCACTTACTATTGACGACACGCGTAAAACAAAGGTGGAAGATATCACTTTCTACGAGAACTGAAGTGTTCTGTAACTTTGCGAGCACGCGCTGAGTTTCAGTGAAAGGCAAACGTGAAGATCTCTATGGTGACAGGTTCGTTCGGCGTAGATTCGATCTTCATACGTGAGCAACAATAGTCCAATAGTTGCCAGTCTCGGACCACGGCACGACTATAAAACGAGGACTCCTCCGTGTATGCGAAAGACCTGTTTAGAAAGTGGCAAATCGAAAACTTTCTTCGGAAATGCGTACCCTGAATATTTTGACATTTCTGTTCATAGAACGTCAAATAATCATAGACGATATTTCATTTTATTAGCCGCTTAAATTGATCATTGATGCGCTAAAATAGGCTTGCAAAATCAGCTAACAAAGCACTCTCAAGGACGTGTGAACCGTGAACAATTGCGCGATAATAATTCAAAATCCACTATAGGGAATTTTATAGAAACGTAAGTTTTTTCTAGCTCTATTCATTCAAATTAGAACAAGGACGTCACAACTGCAAAAAAATTTTTTTCCTTTTTTTAATCACCCGCGCGCGTGCGAAGTAGAAAACTAACCGTTAAGCGAGCTCCTTTCCTCGTTTCGTGATGGCGGCTTTTATTTGGTCGGAACATATTAGTCTTCCAATTGACGCTGCGATATTCTTGCACAGTCATTGTTTCCAAGTCGTGTACAATTTCTAATGTGACCCTAAACAGTAAGTGTCACACGATGAACAAGCAGACCTTTTCATCGAGTTAATCCATCAACGAAAAAGTCGTGAAAGCGGATTTTATTCTGATGAACAAATTAATGAGAAAATTGTTGAAAAAACGTGAAAACATAGAGCACCCTAACGAGAGCTCGTTTATCCGACGAAATTCACGACTTTTGGTTTATTATTAATAATAAACCATTGTAATCTTTCTTACAAATTCAACCGATACTAGAATCGGTCGGTCTTTTTACTTATCAGTTTTGATATTGGAAACTTGAGGGTTATACGCATAGCATGTTGAGTTTTACGATGAATCGATCGTGCTTTCCGATGTAGCCAAATTTTTATATATGAAACTTATTTTCGTCGCTCTGTAAAAATATTTTCCCGTCATTGAAAAATCAAAAGGATTCGTGTTTTGATCGGAAATTCGACCCGCTTAGAAAGAAAAATTTTAATTTCTCTTCAATGGCTTCGTTTTCAAGTTATCTAGGCAACGAAGTCTGGCCGGGGAAAGAATTTACTGGAAAACCGCTCATTTTACGAATCTTCTACCGCATGTTACTGCCCGAGAATGCCAGAAGAACGACAAATTCGAACAGGAAATATACAGAGGTTATGGTTATGGTTATTAGCCATTTTAGAGATTCAGCGTCATTTGTCGAAAATCGTCAATCGCGTTTAGATTATTTCAAAACGCAATTTAGATTACTTCCTTCGAAATCGGGGTCCTCACTAAAAATAAAATAAAACATAAACAAATAAATTTAAAAAAAATAAATAAATAACAAAAGGAGGAAATAAATTTAAAAATTTCTACATTTTTGTCCAAGATTATTTGATTTTTCCTTTTTAAATCGTCGAAATATTTGTTTGCCGATTGATTTCTCTCAGAATCAGCTAATCCGGAATGGTACAATCCGCCCTGGGCCAGATTTCTCAAAAAATCCTCTACATTTGTCACATCCGAAAGGGAAACCACGATGACGAGGCGTGAAAGTAATATTCTTCGTGACACCAGGCGTAACAAATTCGTTGTTACCGAAACCGCCGTGAACTTCCGAGTCGATTTCACTCAACTTTAGCAACTAGTCGTACATCAAAATAAAGCTGGGACACGTGCCGGCTTCGTTCTGTCTTCGGATATTCTCGCGAGTAATTTTAACTTCCATGTTTTCGTGAAATATAAAAGTATTGTGATCGTCCTAAAAGTCGATATCGGAACTGTGGTGAATTCCGAGGACATTTCAAGTTGTATACTTAGAATCACTTCCTTATCAAGTATCTGTATGTCCGTGGTCAAGAAGTGACAAAGGTTTGCATGTCTCTTGTGAAAAGAGGACGAATTCTATGAAATTTTCAAAAAAATGTTCTCCATGTCTAGGCACAAGGAATTGATTTTTTTCTATTTTGCTTTTTTTAAAAATCTTTTAATGTTTGTTTAATAGCAAAAAAGCTCACACTGTACAGTGTCTCTACTACTGCAAGATTTTTAAAGATTCCGAAAATAAATATATTTTAACGCTAAAGGGAAAAAATTTTAACGGCAAAAGTGAATGGCGCCTGATTTGTTATCGTTAGTGTCACACGCCGTACTTCCGTTTTATAAACTTAATCCATCAATTTGTCGGTTTTTGGGTCTTTTGGCTAGTTTTTCAGTAACAATATTGTATTGTGTTTTTACGACCTTTAAATGAGTTTCTCGATTTTATAATTGGTTATACCTTGTCAGCCGACTTGAACATTGAAGTACTGCGTGATCTATGCACACCATTGGTTTATTATTATATTCGAAGAAAAATTATCCGACTTCCGTATTCATACTTGCATTTGGGTATTATTCTAAACCGATAAAATTAACTGATGAATTGGGCTCATTATAGTGGCAATTAACGGTGAAAAAATCGATACCGTTTAATGCAAACTGGACGGTTCAAAATTTTCCGTCGGATTTTCCTCAATATAATTACAGTTATCACGCGCGCCTACGGGACGAGCATTCTCAATAGAATTCCGAACCAACAGAGGTGATGCTCAGAAAGCGAAACGCGCCTAGGGAAACCGAATGAACGGGTCTCGAAGACACATACGCTAATGATAAGAATTTCGAATTGCTCTGCTGAAAATTTTCCAGAATATGTGAACAACTGTGGTTGAAAAAGTAGGTTGGTAGACCAAAGCGTTACAAGGAAGGTATCTAGTTTTTTCGTAGTAGATTTGTGAACGAGTACACACACTGTACTTCCGTGTTTTTCGCTGAGTACGCTATGTAACACGAGTTAACATCTGCTATGTTTCCTAAATTTATTTTCCGACTAAAAGTGCCTTAGAACATTTTTTCTCCACTATAAATGCCACTTTTTCAATTTTTCAATTACTTTTCGTTTCTTAATAAGTTCACCAAACGTTTGAATATCGGATGGTTTTGAGATTTTGACGAAATTCTGAAAACGTAACGCTCTTTCTAACAGTGTATTCAGATTTGAATTCGCATTTAAGTTAAAGGAGTTATGGCTATTTTAGTAAAGTTAGGTCGAAAACTCGAAAAAATAATTAAAAAATATAATGAAGTGTATATTTTTAATTCAGTAGAAAACAAATAAATGTAGGGCAATTTATATCGGAAAATACTTGTTGAATTACGACTCTATATTAATTTATTGATATACCTGTTGGCCGATTCAAACATGAAGCATTGTAATCTGAACCAATTCTTTCGTACAGTTGTTATTGAATGCTAAATGTCGATCTATGAGATATCTAGCAGAATCCCCAGTTCGATATAATTGTGGACCGCTGCCCGGTGGTCGGTTTCAAGTGAGAGTTGATAGCCGGTAGTGCCGAATATCTTGCTCGGAAAACACACTCCGGCGAACAAAAACTCATCGGACTTCTTCAAAATCGAGTCCAAAACGAAAACAGGGACCGCGAGAAAGCTATCTCGGCCGTTGGATTTTTTATAGCCGGGCTAAAGCAAATGGAAATAAAAAATTATAGTTGTCCCTGGAATTCCGGTCAAAGTAGCTTACTGCTACTATCGATGTCTGCGATCAAGGTAGGAATTTTTCAAAATAATCACTTATTAAATTCGTCCATGTACATTTTCCTTACTGATTATCAATTCATTTCCTTTCATGGTTTTTTCCTCGTTCGACCTCGACTCACAAAACCACTTCCATGCCGAAATATAATTTTTTGCGCAGATTTAGCAAAGGAAAAACGAGGTTAAACCGCGAACTTAGTCAAATACTGAAAAAAATTTCAATACTCTCTGGTCGCTATCATTTTTGCATTTTTCTTTGTGGGAACTATTATTTTGGAAAAAATGTCCCAACAAACTTTACAATGAAATAAAGCATTTTACACAGATCTAATTCAAGGCATTTTCAGTTAAAAATTCGGTCATAGTATTTATCGAATTCTCTATTAATATAAAATCTACGATTTTAGATATGAATTAAATTTGATAGTGAGTGTGGAGTTAAATAAAGGATAGTAAATTCAAGTTTCGCCCAACGAAGTTTGAGTTTTTATCCGACAGATATCCGGCTGTGGGTCGATCTGGGATAGTAACTTTCATATTTAATTGTTTGATTGTAATACATATTCATATAGCCTTAGGTTGAAAATATGAGTAATAGACAAGGATTGTTCTTTTGCGAATGAATTATGATCTTACTAGTTTAGAATTATAAATGCGAAAAAAAATTTTCCTACTTTTGGATTATCAATTTGAACAAAATTATAAATTTCTCATTCAACTTATCAAAAAAAAATTCCGTTAATTAGCCTTTCAAATCTATCCACTCGAACCCGAGACTGTTTTTAATACCAATATAAATAATGCCACGACATAACCGGTTCATCAAAATGACCGACTATTTTCCTCTACCTCTCGAGTATTCACCCGCACGATCAGAACGGTTTCGGGGCTAACGAATGGAAACTTTTGGTATTTGAGTGCTAGATTTCAGGTCCAGCTAATCTCATCTAGTAGTTCGCCCACGTCCTGAGAAATCGAGAACAACTCTCAACCAGTAGTGTGCAGTGGTTGGTCACACAGTACTTCCATGTATGTGTCGGCGAAAGGTGTCATAAAATATCAAGCATCTCATACAAGGTTCATAATCAAATTAGGTAACTATAAGAAGAATATTGGCGGAAGAAAAATAAATTAGGAAAAACTATTTAAAGGTCTAAGGTCGGTAGGTTTTCAAGGCTATTTGGTTCAAGCCTTAAAAATTAGAACGACCATGAACAATTTTTTAATGCGATCAACTTGCAAAGAATGAAAGTTCGACCGTTTTCTAGCCAGAGGAGCCAAAAGCCCTAAAACGCGCAAAAAATGTTTTAAAAACGTGAGCCAATCGATAAAATATTAATCGTTAATTACTTGCATAAGAAATATTTTTTAAAAAAAAGAAAAAGGCGTAGAAAGGTCAAAAATATTAATTTCAACGGGTTGTAAAAATCGAAATAGATAAACTTGAAACGAATCTTAGAATGTCTGTCTCATCCAAAATTCAATAATGGCTAATGTCGCAAATTTTGGAAAATTTCATCAAGTACTATTTTTGTTTTCTAACACGGACAGACACATGTTCACAAAATGATACTGATTATATAGTACTACAAAACTTCCATCCGAATTTATCTCCTCGTGAAGAAATCCTGGGGGTAATTCATACGAATTTGAGAATTCCCAATTACCATACAAAGTGGTAGAAAAGGACTGAGAATGATTTGGAAACCAAACCTTAGTTTGGGTGCTGATTTATCTGAAATGGGATAGATAGTAGATTCTATCTTTCTAATCACTTGAAACCAAACTGGCGCACTTACAACTAAGCTATAGAACAGACAAACAAAGCTATAGAATAGGCTCGTCTTTTATTCCGCTTTCTTTACTTCCCGTCTCCAAGGTCTGCTCCGAAACAGTCGAAATTGGCTCAACAAGTACTAGCGACCTTTAACTTTTAGCGGCCGCTTTCAGAATTTGAAATTAACCGGCTGAGTAGTGAGTCCTGTTTTTTAAGCGGAGACGAAGAAAGCCGAAGATAAGTTTCGCTGCGTTCCACTTTCTACAAGCGCTACATCCGAAGGCCACGGTGGTGAATCAGCTGTGCATCAGATAGTGTTTCGTTTAGAAGAAGCCTGAATAATAATAATTCACAATTTGCAAATATTCTAATATTTACTCAATACTCTGATGAGCACGTTTCAATTTAACCCTTGATCATTTCAACAAAAATTCATCGATTCAAATAGACGAGCATACGAAAAAATAGATAATTAAATTCACAATTTGCGAATATTCTAATATTAAAATTAAATTCACTTCGAATTTACTCTATAATAAGATTCCTTCTCAGCCATTTTAATTAAGAATGCATTGATCAAAAAATGCAACGGCCATTCCATGACATTTTTTTTAATCCATTTACCGCAATGGAAATGGAAAACTCCTTATAAATCATCAAATGACAATTCGTAAAATTTTACAAAATCAAAATTAAAAACGCTGCAAATGATTTTACAGTGGTTTATTAATTCATTGCCATGCATTCGTGTAAGCAATTGTCCAGAACATTGTGAACGTTTCCACCTAAGAACAGATTGGTAACTAAATTAATTTCTCCTAATAACCTAATTTAAATTCAAAATTATTCTCCTACGATACAGAATGATTGGCAAGCTTACAGCATTTATCTTCACAGAAGATTTAGCGCGAAACCCGAAATCGAATTGGCACAATCCTAATTCTTAAGATAATTGATCGTCGTAATTTCCTAATGCTCATTAATTTTTCACGTAACAAAAAATACTTTTCTTTGAATTCTAATCTAGAAATTGCCTAATTAAAGGCTACATTAAATAATGATACTAATAATCCTAATTTTTTATTAAATTGAACTCAACTCATTGAACTTGTGAAAAGTGGGAAAAGTATTTAATTTAAAATAATTTTAAAAAACACGGATTTTTATACTTCATGTCTTTTTTACATTTTTAATTTTTTCAAAGATTTTTCGTTAGCAATTATTTGTTGCAGAGGTTTGTGGTGGCGAAAGCGCTCGAAAAACTATACTAATCGACAACAGAGTTCTTCGTGTTTTTACTCACAGCCTCAAATCAATGCGTGAAAATTTCGCAACGACTGCTTTCCTATTCCAGTTTATTCCGCTCAGTTCGGACGAGAAGCACCTTTGCCTGGTTAGGCGTTAAAATCTTGACGTATATCGAATAGTAGTTTGTAATTGTCTCGAGTTTCCATAAAGTTGTGACCGCGAAGTTTCAGTTTTTTTTTCTTTTCCTCGAATAATAATAATTATTATTCTCCTCCAATAAATTACTGCTGCAGTTTTATTCAAAAAATCCATCCCGCAAGAGATCGAGCTGGTCATTGTCATTGTTGGCTTCCATTATTCAAGATGTTTCATCGCCTACCGGCTTCCGGGATGAAGTGGTAGTATCACCGTTGTGGCACCACACCCGGACGAGAGTTGAAGCTATCCTGGGCCTATGAACAGATGCCCATGTCCGTCCTTGCTACACCTGACCCGCTGACACATTTCTTTGGCGGGCCCCTCTGCTGCACTCCCTCCTTCTCTAGATTTCTTGGGGCAGCTCATTCTTCAGCCCATAGAAACCGGCGTCCTCTCAGTCATCTCTCGAGTGCCTGCGGACCACATAGTTTTCACCGAAATCGTGGTGGCGGTTTAGTGACGCATCATACGCTGCACGGATATTCATTCGGTTCGGCAACAGTTGCACGAGTTGGACAAAACAGGTACCTACGAAAATTTTTCAGTGATAATAAAGAACGGGTTTCGTTGCTTCAAATCGACGATCAAACAGTAAAATTAACATGCAGTAAAAACCACCGAGGAATGGGCGTTTAAGGGGGACCAACCAATTCGACCACCGGTCGAAGTTTCTATTTTTAACCGACTTTTAAACGGAGGAGTTTGCTCAAGTTGACTGATTTTTTAAAATATATTTTGGTTTATTATTCAATACTGAACCATTGTAATCGCCTAAAAAAAATTTTCTGACCCCCTCAAAATTTGATGTTTAATGTTTCAAGGCATTTGGAATCCAAATATCAGAATAATTTGATTCAGCGTCCAAAATCTACAGAAATCGATACCAAATACAACTTTTTCTTGAACACTCTGGAAAATACGTATTTTCTCCCTCTAAAAACCCCCTAAACATACTCTTAAAATTAAGGTAGCGAATTGGATAAAGAATTGAGCCATAGTAAGACCAAGATTGATTTTCGGTAAAAATTTCAAGAATTTCGCAATTACAGTTTCATCGGAAAATTTTGGCAGATGACGGTGTACAGACCCTTATTCTGACCAATTATGACTGCCCATGGAAATTCAGTGAAATTTTCAGAAAATGTTCACCAATTAGCCGTTCGTAATACGTCGTTCGTGAGCCGTCCGTAATTAGAAAAATGTTCAAAATTAGCCGTTTCCGAATTTTTTTTTAACACACAGCGCTTTCGAGTAAGCGATCGAGGTTTTGTCCAATTTGATTTTACAGGTCGTGAGAGTCGATATTTTTGAACGGTTGAGGTCTCAAACATGGAAATAGAGTGCTATCTATAGTGCACATAGTGCACAAATCCAGCTCATTATTTTAGCATGCAATTGAGCTGGTTTCGGCCCTGGGTATACCTATATATATAGTGCACACGCCGTAACTATAGCAGTCACTTTAATTAAATCCAATTTTACGCAAGAGTCGGCATAAATCTTTAGCTAAACGTTGTTTCGCCAATGGTGCCCACAATTGCCAGAAAACTTCTTTTTGTGCGTTTTCCCTTTTTTCAAATCATTTTCTTTCAGCCTAAAACTTCGAATTCAGAAGCCGTCAATGTTGAGCGAACAATATTATAATTATAAAATAGAAAACCATCTAACACGAAGACGCTTTCGATGCTATTATGCAAAAGATGCGATCCGCGACAGAGAAATTGTTAGTTAATATTTTTCACCACCGAGCGCGTAATTCACTAATTGCTTTTATCAATATGGATCAGCAAACCGTTACCCGGTTACCGACCTGCGATCCGTTCAGCGAGATGATTTCACGCAATATTCCAGACGAATTCGCGGCTTCGTTAATTTATTCCTAAGCGCTGACCGTGAAATTCCAGTTGAGGTGATCAGCTATCGTTAAGAAAAGCAGGAATAATGTGAGTTGGGAAATATTTAAAGGCACCGAGAATATTTTATTCCATTCATGGAAAAATGTCACCATTATATAACGATTTTACATATAAGTATATATAAATCACAGGTAGGATATCGTTGTACTGTTCAGCCACAGATTAACCTTAAATACAAGTGTTAAAAACCTTCCAGGGAGGAGGATTCGCAAGAATTTTAGCTTGCTTGGAATACTATGCAGTGACAAGTCATTGAGGTAATTGACCTCAGGGAACCATCATGGAAACATGGAATAGTTGAGGCCTCTCAGATGAAGAATTAAGGAATAGTTAGGAATGTTATCGAGAATAACAACAACATAAAATGTTGGTGGTGGTGTTTGAATGTACTTTGTATCATAAAGTATTGGGTTTTTCAACCGGAGCAAAGTAGGAGCAAAATAAGACATAACAACTGTAAGTTTTCCAAGATTTGTAACTTGCACAGTGGATACCTCAAACAAAAAGTCGTCAATTCAGATGTTTGAATATACCAAAAGATAGGTAATTTAATTGTCCACATTTTCCCAATGTAATGTACCTATACATTTTTCAACCGTTTTTGCGTTATTCTACAATAATAGTGGACTATACACGAAAAAATCACATTTTTCAACTTTAAACGTTATTTTCATCTATTTAGTGCGAAAGAAACAAAGAATGAACCATATATTATTGATATACACATCATCAACTATCATTATGCTGAATTTGAGCGAAATCTATTTCAAAAAATTTTTCGCGAATAATCCAAGGGGTACCCCTGCGAATTTTTTCAACCGATCAGTTAACGATTTTTTACTCCTCTCTCAATACAGATAAAAATCTGAAATTTTCAGGAAAGTTGTGTCTTACCATGATGTATTTTTGTGATTTTTTTTATTTCTCGGAAAAATCTGCAAGTGGTCCAAAAAAATCGGTTTTTGAAAGCTCAAAAATTGGACTTTAACCGTGATTTTCGGGGTCAAAATAAATGCGAATCAATTGTTTTATTATGCAGGAGTCTTCATTTGAACGCCTTACACACGTACATAGCAAAAAAATTGGTGAAAAAAATTTAAACAGAGCCAGAGAAATTATTTTCCGTAAATCGAGTTTTTCGCCGGCCGAATCTCCGGGCTCCGCTGGCATCGGTAATAGTTAAACATTAAATTTTCGTTTTAAATCGATTTTGAAAGCTATTCTTATAGGAAATTTAATGCTGAATCCGAATATGACGTCAAAACGGTGGAAATTTCACGACAACTATCAGTTTTTCCAGTTTTAATACTACGCGACTCCTACGTTTTTCAACTTTGAAAATCCGTTGCAAATACTTACAGTACTGTTAAAATTTGATTAACTAATGGTTCTTACAGGAAATTAGACGTAGAATTCGAATTCAAAGGGAAAATAATCGAATTCGAACGATTAATAATATGTTTTGAATTTTTTTCGATTTTCTTACTTTTGAAGTTTCAACTTTGGGATTTTTTTTCGTCACGTTCCCGAAATGGGACAGATTAGGTGCTGTGGAAGAAAACGAAGGAAATTTAACGTAGAATCCATCAAAAATAAGAAAATGGCTAGCGTATATATATGATATTTGTATCACAAAGCTTTACTCGAGCGCGTTCGATCCAGAACCTTTTCCGGAAACATTCAATTGAATCAGAAGGGCAAATATCTGGCGTCATTCTTGAGTTCGTCAGTTATTAACTATTTTCGCTTAACTATTCTAGCAAATTAATCACAAGTGGTTCCTGACGAGGCATAAATGAACCGATGCATTAGAGTAATCTATTTTTTAATTAGTACCTAGTATTATTTAGTATCTAGAATTCTATTTTCTAACTTTTAGTATATAGTATATATCTAATATATCCAATATCTAGTGTTATAATTTCTATCTAATCTATATATCCTATTAATCTATATATCCATCTATCTAATATCTAATAATAATATATATCTAATATCTAGTATTTTCTATTAAGTATCTGGTACGTATTTAGTTTCTAGTATTCTATTTTCTAATTATTTCCCCAAACCTCCTTCCTCAAAATACACACTGCAGTGTGTCGTCCTCTCCGTTTACCCCACAACACCACAATGCAATAAAATCGATGAGAAAACCGAAACAAATATTTTTGTGCAAGATTGTCGTATGACCTCAGGAATCCTAACGTCTGTGGATTAAACCGTAGAATAGAAACGCTGCAAATGATTGAACAGTGGTTTATTATTCCTTCGCTTCAATATTGATTTATGAAGACTATCCATTTGTGAAAGTAACTATTCCGAACATTTGTGAATGTTCTCACCAAAAAACAGATGGTAACTATCCGTAGCACAGAGGAAAAATCCGTAGCAACTATTGTAATTGTAATCAATTTTATTTTTCTTAATTTCCTAATTAAAAGCTAAATTTTTTGCCTTACCCTACAGCTGGAGAGAGTGTTTGACGACCATCCCAATGAGTATAGAACGATTTTTAGGGCTCCAAGAACTCTCGAGTTATACCCTCATGTCAAATTTCTAAAAATCTTCCAAATTCGGCACAAAAGCTGCGATAACTCGAGAACCATAAAAGCTATCGACCCGGCGATGGTCTCATTCGATTCAGCGTCCAAAAATCTATATAATTTGATACGACGTACACATTTTTCTGAAAAACCGTGGAAAATATGAATTTTCTCCCCCTCAAAACCCTCCAAAAATACCCTTCAAATTGAGCTAGCAAGTTGGTTCAAGAACTGTGCCGTCGTAGGACCGAGATTGATTTTTGGTGAAAATTTCAAGAATTTCGCTATTATGGTTTGGCCGGAAAACTGCTAACGGCGTACGGCGTACGGCGTACGGCGGACAGACAGAATTTTTTTTTATTGGATATTCGGATTCTACATGCCTTGAAACGTAAAACATCAAATTTTGAGGGGGGTTATAAATTTTTTTTCTTGGGCGATTACAATGGTTTATTATTGAATAATGAACCAATAAAAAGCATTCATATTGGTGGTGACCTAGACCGGAGCCGCACCAACGGTTCTCGATTTCTCAAATTTGTCCACTTGGATCAACTACATTTTACCGTACGTGGCTAAATACTTTTCCATGTTCCCGCTGGCCGTTGCCAGGTCGCAATTATTTCGATAAGAAAAAAGCGAGAGAGAGAAAAAACGAGGAACTTTCACTCAATGCACCTACTTCTGAGCAATTGCGGGCCAAGACGAGGTTTATTATCAGTGGTTAACAGACCTCGTCAATCGGCAAGGTGCTTTAACCTTTTCAGAAAGGTCCAGTCAAGAATGAGTCGATGAACTTCAAGGTAAATTAACTTATGATCTAGTTAGTAAACGGATGGTGGAATATACCTAATCGAATATAAACGCTTCTTAATCTATTAGGAAACTACAGTTAAAAATCGCAATAATTCGACATTGAGCGAATAATTTGAATTCCTAGGTTCACGTGGTGGCCGATATAAATTCATTTGTACTCAGTTTCAAGATAATATAACTCGTCCATTGTGTCAAATAATGCTGCAAATTATTGTACAGCGGTTTATTATTCCTTTGCTTCAATTATGATTTGAGAACACCAGCTACTTGTGCACCATCCCGTACATTAGGTGGAACCATCACCTTACTACAGATTGGTAACCATAAGGGAAAACTCTGTAGGAACTATGTTCGTTTCAGTTTTATTTGTCTTAATTTTCAAATTAAAAGTTCGATTATCAGCCAAACGGTACAGCTGGAGAGTGTTTGACGACCATTCCAACGAGTATAGAACGATTTTTATGGCTCCAAAATATTCGAGTTACACTCTCATGCCAAATTTCCAAAAATCTCGAAAATTCTACACGAAAGCTGCGATAACTCGACAACCGTTTGAGCTAGTAACCCCGTTATAGTTTCATTCTATTCAGCGTCCAACAATCCTTGGATATTGATACCAAAAACACTTTTGTCTGAGAAACATTGGAAACAAAAATTTTTTCATCTTCAAAACCACTCTAAAATACCCTTAAAATTGAGATAGCGATTCGGTTAAAGAATTGAGCTATTTTCAGACAATGATTGATTTTTGGTGACGATTTCAACAATTTAGCTATTATAGTTTCGTCAAAAAGTGTTGACAGGCATGATATTTTGTATTGGATATTCGTATTCTACATGCCTTGAAACGTAAAATATCAAATTTTAAGGAGATCCGAAAAAGAATTTTCTTGGGCGATTACAGTAATTTATTATTAAATAAAAAACCAAATTATTCGTGACTATAAGAGGTAATTAGCAACTATGATAATTTTAACTAAGAGCCAAAAAAACCTACTACAATTTATATCAAACAGATTTTCATCTTAAAAACATAGGACAGTACAAATTCTCACCCCTCATTTCACCGAAAATTCCCTTGAAATCAGGTTGCGATTCGGCTAAAGAATTGAACTATTCTAAAGCTAAGAACGATTTCTACAGACATTTTCAAGTACCTATGTAGTTATTGTAGATATGTAGATTCACTAAAAAGTGTAAAACGCGTGTGGAGAAATTTTGTGGGCTAATCGGATTCTACGTACCTTGAAACGAAAAATAACAAATTTACGGGGTTAGATAATTTTTTCGTGAGCAATTACAATGGAAAAGAAAGTAAACCAAAATCAAGCGAGGGGGAATATTATTCATAGAATCTCTTATCGAATCTAAACACAATTTGAATTAATCTGCGGTGGATTTCAGCGTAAAAATTGTGTAGATTTTATCCCTCGATTTAGCTGTACAGGCAACGTCACTAGCAATCTTTCACGTGTTTTTGCTAGGGATATTGCTTGTTTCCGTTGCTAGTACAGCTGAATCGGAGAATAAAACCAAACCTTTTTTTCTTGATTCTAATTAGCCGTTGCGAAAAGTAATGAGAGGAATCACCCAATGAAAATACCCTATAAAACAAAACAAAACCATGAGCCAAGGTACAAGTAAGTGCTCTTTTCGAAATGTTCCGAGCGAAAGTTGGATCAAATCTTCGTGATTCCGACTCGCCAGGAGGAACCGAGAAGTTCGTGTTGTTGTTCGTACGAAAGCCGAAGAAAGCATTGCTACGAACTTGACCCACATTAGGACGGGTGGACGTCGTGGAAAGGATATTAGTCGTCGATTGATCCCGGACCATCCTGGACCGCAGCACCTGCTTTCGTTTCGCCGCCACCTCGTCCGATTCATGAGACGGTGGAAGGGCGGAAATGAGCAATGAGACGTGATGTCCGAGAACTGGCTAACCCGCGAGCCTTTCACTCGACACGTCCTTAGTTTTAAAACGTGTCACAAATATCAGCCAAATGGGGATAATTTTAGGCGTAGAATATTTCCAATTTTTCTGTATTTGTGACGTCTTCGAGCTGTCGCTCACGGCTACATCGTCGCTATAGTTTAATTTCGTGTTTTTCATTCGAGCTAGTGAATATTAAAGGACGTAAACATGGAAGTAAAAAGCCTACCGAGAAACTTGGTGGATGAATCAGCAGGATTAGTCATATTTCCAGTTAATACGCAATGGAGAAGACGCCTAAATTTTATTTTCGTTCCTAATGGCCTGAATTCTGCTATTTGGTGTCAGCTGAAGACGGAATGACCAATTTTCCATGAAAATTGTGAGTTTCTGTGGAGAAAATCGCTAAGGAAAACCGATGATTTTGAACGAAAATGAATAGGTAGTTATTACGTCATAACTAGTCCGTTGAACGTGAATATCGATACTAGCGCTTGTATCTTCAGAGAATAAACTAACATTGGGAGCAATTATTTGAGGTTGCTGTGAGATTACCAAACCCCCCCCAGCAATTGATTTGCTTTACGAGGCATTTTGGGCGGTACTAACTCGACGATTGAAAAAATATTACAAGTAGCAGTGAAGTTAGCGTCACTTACTCGATTTAGCATGACTCCAGTCTTAAAGACCGTCTTGTTGTCGTTGTCTGTCTTTCAGCCGACTGCAGAGCGCTCTAGGTAGTTACTTCAATCGGTTGGAGTTACATCTCTGGGTTTATTCAAACCGCTGATTTTCCTTAGCGATTTTCTCCGCGGAAACTCACAATTTTCATGAAAAATTGGTCATTCCCTCTTCGGCTGACATCAAATAGCAGAATTCAGGCCATTAGGAACGAAAATAAAAAATAGGCGTCTTCCCCATTCTCCTGTCAATGCCTAGATCGAGGTTCCCTATGATAAAATTAGCCAAGCCAACTCGTGCACCAGTTCGTGGCTCCAAAACTGCCGCTTCCTCTTTCCTCCGCTCATCCACAGAAGACTTTATTGTATAAGGAGCTGAATGAGTATTATTATAATTATCTAATGCCGAATCTCACTTGAATCTGTTTACCGTTGTGTTGCAGAGTGGTTGGGGATGTGTTGCTGAGAATGCTGTGGCTCTTGCTGCTCCTGGCAAGCGGATCGTGCGGTGAGAAAAATGATGCCTCTACGACCGCCTCCGCCCCGTTGTCGTCATCTATATCGTTACTCGAAGAAGCTGTCACTAATAATCTGAACACTCTCGAAGAAGAAGTTACTGAAAGAATCAACCAATGGGTCGAAGATGTGACAGTCGGCTCTACGAGCGTTCAGATAGTTTCGACGTCGCCCGAAGTCGACACATTTGGTCGCGACAACGCCGGGACGATTAGAAGTTTAGAATTGAAAAAGACTGATTCCAAAGATGTGCCTTCATCTCCCGTCGGTCCGCCAGTGAAACACGGGTGTTCGTTCAAAGTGTGGGACGGTTGTTCATCGGACGAAGAACTTGCGGATGCGTTTGTGGACGAAGCGAGATTCCTTGCTAACCATTATGTCGTCGAAGTACCCATCTATACGCTTGCAAATGCCACAACCGAATTCATCAAATCACGTAAGTCTACAACTGTTTTGGTTTATTAATCATTGTAATCGCCCGAGGAAAAAAATTATCTAACGCCCCAAAATATGATGTTTTTCGCTTCAAAGCATGTAGAATCCAGATTACCAAATAACGCTGCAAATGATTGAACACTGGTTTATAATTCCTTTGCTCCAATAATGGTGCGAGAATAACAGTCATTTCTGATAGTGATAATTGAACATTTTTTGTAAATGTTCCCACCAAACAACAGATTGGTAACTATAAGGGAAAACTCCGTAGCAACTATTGTCAATTTTATTTTTCTTAATTTTCAAATTGAAAGCTAATTTTTTTGCCTAACGGTACAGCTAAAGAGCATCCCAACGGGTATAGAACGATTTTTATAACTCCAAGAACTAATGAGTAATACGCTCATGCCAAATTTCTGAAAACCTCCAAAATTCGACAATAAAGTTGGTTATTGGTTTTCGCGTTATCGCAGCTTTTGTGTAGAATTTGGGAGAGACTTCAGACATTTGACATGAGGGTATAACTTGAGAGTTCTTCGAGCTATAATAATCGTTCTACAGTTGTTGGAATGCTCGAAGAACACTCTTCAACTATACAGTAAGGCGAAAAATTCAGATTTTACTTAAAAAATTAAGAAAAATAAAAATGATCAAAACTATAATAGTTGCTACGGAGTTTTCCCCTATAGTTACCATCTGTTTTTCGGTGGGAACGTTCACAAAAATGTTCGGAATAAGTACTATCACAAATGGATAGTCTTATTAATGCAATATTGAAGTGAAGGAATAATAAACCATTGTACAAGCAATTTGCAGCGTTTTTTGTGTATTGGGATGTGGCGGCTGTTCCAAAATTATTATTGAATTATTCTTTTCCAAAATCTATTACACAATGGAAAGCGCATAGCGAAGAAGAGAGAGCATTTCGGACGTTATTACGCTTCGCATTGAGATCACCACGGCGTAACATCTCACCTAGGAAATCTAATTATTTGCGCTCCTGTATCGAGCCTTACACGCAATTACATTGCCGATCGTAACTGATTAAGTTCACGAGCGTGCAAAGAATTTCACCCAACTTGCGACGGGCTTTGAAGGAGAAGGAATGTATTAGAGTTCGTTTCCCTCTAGTTTTCACGATGTACGATGTTACTTTTCTATTCGGACATCGGATATAGCAAAGAACAGAGCTGTCGCCGAAATTGCGAAAACTTCGAGCCAACTAGCTTTCCAGTTCATCCAATACGTAACAACGGTCGCTTCGTTTCTAAAATTTCTCTGCAAAGCTCATTTACTATTTCCGTCTACGAGCCACGAGTTCATTTTTGCATTTCAACTTGAGAATAAAGCAATTTTTGGAGGCGGGAATGGGTATAAATTCTCGCCTGAAATTGACCAGGTTTTAGGATGATTTTGAATTACATTTCCTTCCATTTTCGGATAATTTTTTTAGAAAAAAAAAAAAACAAGCTAACCTTATCGGAGGAAATTTAATTTTTCGGCTTCATTGTGCGTTTAATTTCTCATAAAAGATATAATTTTTCTTCATTCTTTCATAAGATAGCCTTAAATAATCAGATGAAAAGCGAAGCTACATTTTGCACGCTCCTCGATAGTGAAATGTCAATCGTGTGAGCTCGAGTCGCAGAAAATAATTTTTCAGGCCGCGGGCAATTTTTTTTTATTTGAAAAGCATTTAGGTATGGACATTTGTATAGAGCCCAGATCAAGCCTGATGATTATTGAATCAATTCATTTTCTAATGATCAAACTTGAACCTTGCTTAAGTCTCCCAAAATTGCTCAACGTTCTTACAAATTAATAACTAATTTTTGAGTGTCCTAAAACCTTTTCCAGAATTGGGAAAAAATTAGTTCTCCCAAAATCGCTCAACGTTCTTACAAATTAATAACTTATTTTTGATGGCATTTTATGCGTTCAAGAGAAAATATACATTATTTCAGTTACGTTCTCATTTGAAATGACAGTATTCTGTAGGTATATCAATCGTATATCAAGCGAAATAATTTATTCTTGTTGGCCTAATATATATACAATATATAAGAAAATAAAAAATAGTACATTTATAAATATTTTTGTTCGTTATTTCGTTTTTTATTATTTTTTTATTATTTTTTTTATTATTATTTTTTTTTTTTTTATTGGCTAGTGTTGAAGCGGGTTGAAAATCTATGCGTTTGTGATACAATAGATGATTCAATGTTTTACAAAATAACAGCACAACGGGCAAGGATTGTCCCTGAGACACTCATTCTTTCTACTGGTAATAACTTTCCCAACAATCAGTTGAGCCAACGAATATGATTGTCTTCGCGTGAGTAAAAATCCACCGGTTGGAAATAAACACGCATGAGATCATATTACGAGCTATGACTCATAAATTATGTGGAATCGACTGACTCTCGCGAGAAGCAAGTTCGTTTTGTAAAGCGCTTCTTGACTAAAGCGAACGATATTTTGAATTATTATCATTAGTAGTTGTTCAGCGTTCAAGTCGCTATAATAGCTGGAACGATAGCCGCCCATTTTCGCCTAGTACCACAATAATTATACGTTCTCCGTCATTGCAGAGCCGGCAACATCGGAATTTTTCCGACCCGCCTGATTTCGTGTCTCCTACTATAATAGCTAGCCCAGGCATTATTAAACAGTCTGTATATTTAAAATATTTTTTGTTCCATGTCGAATATTTTCAAAATCAAAATCAATCCTTTTTCAAGTAAACCGTCGAATGAAGAATTTTGAAATATTATCTAAAATTACAGATAATGGAGGGATTTATTATTAGCTCTACAATCGATCAATTGAAACCGGATAGTACCTTTGTAGGTAATTTATGTTAGCCTCCGAGTGAATCTGATCAAGGATCGAACATAGTAATCATGACATGCGATTGAACCAGATTCAGCGGATTGATAAGTTTTTCGAAAGTTCATCCCTCGGTACTACAAGAGCTAACTCGATCCGGTGAAAGGTTGACGAGGGCGCCGTTATATTTTACGTTTTGGGTTCAATATGAGAGAAGACGAGAAAATGATCTCTTTTCCTCTTGACCCAATTCTTGAACGAAAGCTTAAAGAATGCGACAAGTAGCTGGGCCGTTGATTAAAGAAGTAATTTTCCAGATTGGCATCACCTTTGACTACTGAGCCCGTCGACATTCAGGCTAAGGATAACAAAAACTCGAGGGAAAATGGAAGAAAGCGCGAATTTGAAGCGGAGGGTTTTGAAATTATATTCCACAATTTTCTATCGCAGCACTTCGATCTCAATTAATTGTACTGGATTTTCAGCCGGAAATGAAGCGAAATTGAAGAACGGATTGGTATAAAAATTAACCTTTTGGCCACCTCAAACAAATTTTGTAAGCTCATAAATAAAACTGTCACAAACGGAGCTATTTTCTCTATTTCAGAATATAGGTCGTTTAATTGGTTACCGTTGTAAGTACTTGGGAAAATACACAAATATCCACGCGGAGGTCGTAGTGAAGTGAATAATGGACGTTTGGTTTGGAAATTTTGGACTCAGTGTGATGAAAACTCGACTTTTCTTAGGCGAGGCTATAAAGCTTCACTATTCACCGTTAAAAATCACGAATATCTCAATCCCTGATTCGACTCAAACTCGTCACCAAAACATTCGATTAAAACCAAAAAAAAAGTTTTTTTGAGCCAACCGTGATTTTCACCCCTAAATTTGGTTGTTAACTTATAACAATGTTGTTAATTAACGAATGTTTTCGTAATAAAAGCGCATTTTATTATGAAAACGGTAGAATATCCAGCTATAGGTTCTAAACCGGTGTAGAAAATGCACTCGCCCATTTCTGAATTTATGCTTTGGAAATCTGAAAATGTTTTTAAAAAATGCCCTGTTTAATTTGTTTTTCATTCTACAAAAAATTGCCCTGCATTTTTCGAATAAAGTCGGGTTTTCCTTGCCTCAAATGTTCATACCAAGAATCAATAGTTAATAAGGAGATTTCAAAAATACAATATTAATGAAATAGCAATATTCAAGGAGCAATGTAAGAGGAATTCGAGCAGAGTATTAAACTAACAAAATCATTAATAATGAGAGGACAGGGCATCTCGTTCAATGCTTCAATTGCTGCTGTGAATTATTATCGAAGCGAAATCCATCTTAAAGCCTTAAATGTTCGTCTGGAGGACGAATAAAGATATAATTGAAATCCCGTCCGGGTAAACCGAATGACCTGATTTTCAACGGTCACTTTCACCTCGTCGTGCCTCTCCACAAACTGAAATAGACAGACGAGTCCTCGAAAGGCCAAGTGAAGAGTAGGCGGACGAAGTTGAAAAATGTTTAGAGCGCCTTCCAACCTTGAGCGTAGAAAGTGGAGGAAGTCGACAGGACCGAGTAGCCGGCATAACGCTCCACTTATTCCTGCTCGCCTGCCTGTATATTAGATTGCAAGTGTATGACAGTGTTTATAAGGCAGACGTTGACGACATATTTTCACAGTCATTTCTTGCCCAAATAGTGCAAGCATAAGGGCGAGGTTCCGAGACCTCGTTTTTTGGCGGGAAGAGAAAACTAGAATATTTCTTGCTGGGTTTTTCTAGTTTAGGAACTCTATTCACGGACGGCCGTACAGGCACGTTCATTCCCGTTTTATTATTTTTTTTTCAAAAATTATTTATATTGGTGAAGGTTAGCAGAAGCCGCGAAAATTGGCGAATGATTCCGGAAACGATTGGAAGGGTTTCGACTCTATACTTGCGACCGATGATTTTAGATCACGCATAAAAAAAAAATTGTTAACCGACTTCAACAAGAAGGGTCATCAAGTTGACTTGCGGTTTTGGTTTATTATTCAATAATAAACCATTGTAATCGTCCAAGAAAAAAAAATGTCTAACCCCCTCAAAATTTGATGTTTTACGTTTTAAGGCATGTAGAGTTTGAATATGCAATAAAAAAATTCTGACTGTCCGCCGTACGCCATTAGCACGTTTCCAGCCAAACTATAATAACTACATGCTTGAACTTTTCATCAAAAATCAATCTCGGTCCTACGACGGTTCAATTCCTGAACCAAATTGCTAGCTCAATTTTAAGGGTATTTTCGGGGGGGGGGGAAGGTTTGAGGGGGAGAAAATTCATATTTTCCTGGGGTTTTCAGAAAAATGTGTAGTTAATATCAAATTCTATAGATTTTTGGACGCTGAATCGAATGAGACCATTGCGCGGTCGATAGCTTTATTGGTTCTCGAGTTATCGAAACTTTTGTGTCGAATTTGGGAGAGACTTCGGACATTTGACATGAGGGTATAACTCGAGAGTTCTGGGAGCTATAAAAATCGTTCTATACTCATTGGAATGCTCGTCAAACACTCTCTACTGCTGTATCGTTAGGCAATAACTTTAGCTTTTAATTAGGAGATTAAGAGAAATAAAAATGATTGAAATTACATGCTGCGTAGTTTTCCCTTATAGTTACCGTCTGTTTTTCGATGGGAACGTTCACAAATGTTCGGAATAATTGAAATCACAAATGAACAGTCTTCTTAAATCATTATTGAAGCGAAGGAATAATAAACCAGTGGACAATCATTTGCAGCGTTTTTTCGTTTTGTATTCGTTTTTTTTTCGGTTGGCCATTTCGGCCATAAATCACACTAATATCGGCCATAAAAGGACTTTCGATTCCGGCTTTATCCTTAGCGTCGGAAAATGACTGAAATTAGGTAGAAACGTTCACACTTGTTCGGCGAGTAAAATAATTACGCGTTGTCGGGGGAAAGTGATCTGCTTCCCATGTTGAGGCGGAGGCTATTAGAAATGATAAACCGCTGTACAATTATTTTTGGCGGCTTTTCCAGTATCTAAGTATTAGTTTTCCCTTTCGCGCACGTCCCACTTGCGCATGTTCACATTGTTATACCTTTAAATTACATACAGTTTTCATGAACGTATAATATTACTCGAACGACTTCTTCAAATTATTGCACCTCCAAGTCATATATTTCTAATTTTTTTATCCAAAAATTTTTTTGTTCTCATATATTTCCACTGTATCTATATTTTCAACGGTGAAAACGTCCCACTAAACGTAGACGGATAGAAAGTTTTACAAATAACAAAACGCTTAGATCAGCTTTGCCGACATTTCAACTCTTGGCACAGTAGGTGACAATAGGTAGAGGCCGATAGAGAAAGCTAAAACCTCGTAAAATCATTTATCAAATCGAAAACCGTTATCGTGCGACTGTGTGGCGAATCGTGACTAGAAATTATTCATAATGATCGCTGCGAATGAATCGTGTGCGAGATATCCTTATCTTAGCCTTTTCTTATTCGGAATTACCCGAAGACAAAGAAGCGCAAGAAAGCGCAAAGAATTTCGCTGGTGGAAGCATTTTGAAACTTGCGAACTTATTTCCTCTTGAAACCAAAAAAATAAAAAATAAAATAAAATAATATATAAATTAAGGTCTTAGCATAAGGCAGGTTTCTTCATTCAAATAGTTATTCGTAAGATTAATGGAAGCGTAGACAAGTAATTATTTTTCAAAGTTGCAAAACAAATTGAAGTGAGCTGAAAATTGGCAGAGCTCAAAAATCTTGATTAAATGTCACAAGACTAAATAATCTGGGATCTGCGTTAGATTTTTTATATGACGGCTCCCCAAAACGTAAAAACGGAAATTGATTTTTTTTCTTCAGAGTTTCAGAACTCGTCCGAAAAAAACTGGTGACATACACCATACTTGGCCATAAGTATTGAAAACCATTTAAAACTAATAATAATCAATAATCAAATCATCAAAATCAATCATAATCAAAACTAATAATAATACGTCGCGAAATTAATGAGAAAAAAGACTGCTTCCTGCGGATAAACTTTTTATAAATACTGATAATAAATAGATACTGATAATAAGTGTTGAATATAATTTCTATTTATAAAATTTGCCCTACATTTTTTGGAATATTTTTCTGTTGACAGCGAGGATGGCCTTCGGCAAAAGCCCTTTTCTGACCGGATTCGGGCTCGGATTTTTGGCTTTCGGCCTCAAAAAGCTTCTGCTTCCGTTCTTCATCGGCGCGCAGATCGTCAAGAGCGTCTTGGTCGCGCTGTTTTTGCCTACGCTTCTCGGCCACATTGGCAAGCTTGTCGGCAAAGGATTGACGTCCGTAGCTACGCAGTCGGGCTCGTCTGGAAGCCAGGATCAGGTAATAGACGCAATTTCGATATTGGGTAAATCAGAAGCGATGACAGAACGCTAGAGCCCGGGAATAAGAAATCTTTCGGAATGCCTTTTTATTTTAATTTATAAGCTATTTATAATAGCTTCGTTGGTTTACCATAAGCGCGGCATGTGTATCACTACACTTTTATTGAAGATTTGAAGATTGAAGGCATTTTCTAAGAAATAGGCAAAATGGGAATGACCGACTCAAAAGCAAATTTTGAAAAGCAGGAACTTGCCAAATTATCAAGTCAAAGACGAATAAAGCTAAAAACCAAAATATTAAGTCACCTATTTTTTTTTTTTTTTAATTATTTTCAATCACATGTACATGACATGACTTACAAGTGCAATTAATCACCCAATAAAATTAATTAAAACTAAACAAACAATACCTTCCTGGAAATTAACACTCCAATGTGAGCAATTGCTCGTTTTAGGAGTGTGAGTTGCTATAACAACGGCCAAATAGAAAGGCTGAATGATTGAAATTATACAATAATTATTCTAAGTACGAGAGAAAAAAAGAAAGAAGCTATTTCTGTGGATGTGTTCGGAAGCTTGCGACTATTTTATTTATATTCCTACCACTAGGTACACACAAAAAAAGAAGAAGAGAGAACAAAAGAAAGTTATAGGTTGCTTAGAATATATGACTTAAGATACCTAAAAACGCTTGATTATGGAACGTTTGCGTCGTCATGTTCGGTCAATTTCGGCTATAATTTCACATTCCCTTTCTCAGGTGACAGAATTCGATTTCAAAGATCCCGGAGGCGGTGGATACGGCGACGTTGATACGGCCGGAAGCGATTCGATGTCAACGTGGACAATGCCAGTGCAGGCGCCGGCTCCGAGTAATGCGCACGCGACTCTAGCAGCGCTGAATCCTGGACGAACGCCGGGGGTTTCGCAAACGGCGCAAGACAGGTGAACCTGAATTTGGATATTTTTTAATGAAACATTTAAAATGCCAACAGTATTTTTTTTATATGTCCACAGGTATTTTGAATATTTTCCATGACTTGAGTTCTTTTGTAGAAGCTGTGAAGGTTCTCATATTTATTCGGACGTCTGAGGAAAATATACGATTTTTGTAGGGCCGTCATTTTTTCCGTGAAAGAAAATTATTTTTGGAAAATAAATTATTTATTTTGTTAAAATTCATTTATAAATTATTTTCATTTAATTTACATTTTTTTAGTACCTAATAATTATACTAGGTAAATACTTTTTCCCAAGATTCCCGCCGAATTTTAACTTACTGGATTACAGCGTATAATACTGCTATGAACAATTCCTGTAAGTGAAGTGAGCATGTAAGCGGGTAAAAGGAAAGAGAACAACTTGTCAGGCCCTGAGAGCAAATAAAGAGCCGTCAAAACATTATCAACCGGGAAAAGCAACACGCGGGATAGGTTTCTCCGAAATCGTCCACAGCACAGTGCTTGAAAAATTACGTTATGGTAATATAATGTTATGATAATAAAAATTCATTTTTCTACTTTAGCAAGCAGTCAACGGAGTCGTTATATTGATTAAAACGAGTAAAAATAACGGATATAATATTTCATCTCAAAAGTTTAATTTCCTTTGAAAATCGTGACGGGCGTTGTATTTTTCACAAAATGTTCAATCGCTACTTGATATACTTGATGCCCTATAAGTGAGTTTCAGAAAACCAAAAACATTGAGTGCTTGTAATAAAAACGTAATTGAAAACGATGGAGCGGCAATGAAAAACTAGACTACAATAAAATCGTTGTTGAAAACGGTGGAGAAGCAATGAAAAACTAGATATCATTGTTTACATTATTAATAGCAATTTTTGACCCTAAAGAACATTTATTATTCATATTTATTTATGAAAATTGACCGCGATTTATATATTATCCTAACGTAAAAACAAATTGAAATAATCGCTAATTAAATAAAAATTATTCGCTCATTTGAAAAGTCAAGTAACGTCGAATTGACAATATTTTTTACCCCGACTATGATTCTCAACGAGATGCAAGCAAGCATACATCACACTATCTCTGAATTGACCTACTGAGACGGAGAAATGGCACAAAATACCGTTTACACGGACTTGAGCGTTGCGGTTAAGAGTCAGTTATGAGTAATTCCAACGGCAACCTTAATTGCCAGCGTTTTGAATACAATGGAACTCAAATACGATTGCGGTCGTCTTTCGTATAGGAGTCGATCGATCGCTACATTAGCTGTTGACACATCCTGAGCCGATATTGAGTAGGTCAACGGGGTAAACGGTCGTGTTCAGACGACCTGAGCTACTCTGTCGTCATCAGATGAATTTGGATTTGGGGAGAGGAAGACAGAGGTCCTGTGGGCTAAAAGAAAGCCTGAAAGTAGGCAACTGCATTAGCTCTTATGTGGGAAAGGAATTCACGTCCGACGAGAATCGGTATACGAAAAGGTGTCTCGAAGGCCATGTTCTAGTCGATTAGGTCTTTCAACTTTAAATCAGCACCGAAGCGCTAACGGAAGAAATGAACCCCACGATCGCCTCGGATGAATTACCTCGGGAACTCCGAAGGGCAAAGGTGCCGATTCCACGATTAGCCTCAAAATAAAGCGGAAGGTTACTGTAGCGCTTGTTTCAAAGCGTTAAGAATCATATAATGTAAGGAATTGTATAAACTATAGAAGCGGGTATGAAATTGCGATTTGTGAGCGACTGAGACAAATGAGATAGGATTTTAGTACCCGACGGACACCAACGGAAGTTAATTCGTTCCGCATGGCAGGATAGCTCAAGTTTGCAAGCCCTAGACTCTCAGTACCTCTCACTCCACCTCCCCAGAGTTCGGAATAAAATTCAGTTCAGTTCCAGCCGTGGAAATTTAAGGTCAGCGCGCGATTTTGTGCAACTTGTTGTGTAAAACAGACCCCCCTTCCCTAAGGAAAAAATTAAAAAGTTAAACGTTTTGGTTTATTATTCAATAATAAACCAATGTAATCGCCCAAGAGAAAAAATTCTAACCCACCTCAAAATTTGATGTTTTACGTTTCAAGGCACGTAAAATACAAATATCCAATAAAAAAATTCTGTCTGTCCGCCGTACGCCATTAGCACGTTTCCAGCCAAACTATAATAACTACATTCTTGAACTTTTCATCAAAAATCAATCTCGGTCCTTCGACGGCCCAATTCTAGAACCAACTTGCTAGCTCAATTTTAAGGGTATTTTTTAGGGGTTTTGAGGGGGAGAAAATTCATATTTTCCAGAGTTTTTCAGAAAAAAAAGGTGAAATTGGTATTAATTTCTATAGATTTTTGGACGCTGAATCGAATGAGACCATCACCGGGTCGATAGCTTCGTTGGTTCTCGAGGTATCGCTGCTTTTGTGTCGAATTTGGGAGATTTTCAGAAATTTGACATAAGGGTATAACTCGAGAGTTTTTGGAGCAATAAAATCGTTCTATACTCATTGGAATTGTCGTCAAACACTCTCTCCAGCAGTACCGTTAGGCAAAAAATTTAGCTTTCAATAAGGAATTAAAAAAAAATGAAAATGATTAAAATTACAATAGTCGCTACGGAGTTTTCCCCTATACTCGTAGTTACCAATTTGTTTTTCGGTTGGAACGTTCACGAATGTTCGGAATAATTACTATCACAAATGGATAGTCTTCTTAAATCATTATTGAAGCGAAGGAATAATAAACCGCTGTACAATCATTTGAAGCGTTTTTAAGTTTTGGAGGTCCTTTTACAAGTGAGCTCTGCGTTTCGAGTTTGCAGAGTTTCTCCTTGCTGCACCGATGCCAATCATTAGTGGAGCAATAATGAAAGCCGGAAGCCGGAGCGTGCGAGAGTTTACTTTCTGAGAAATTATTGAATCTAAGAGGAACTCGCGTGAAATAATTAGGCAAAAAAAATGAGAACCGTTTCATGTCACGGAAATGGAGGCGAAACTATGCCATTTTTTTATTGCGGCGCTAATTTTTTCAACTGTTGTGTCAGAAACGGTCTGGCCGATGTTGATCGGCCGAGTAAAATACGGCTATCAATTATGGAGATTATTATTATAAAAATATCATGAACGTTGTAGAGTGCTAACGTTTTGAAACACCAAAAACGTTTACAGCCGTTTTTTTTTAAATTTTTTTTTTAATTATTACGGTAATATTGTTGTATTAATCCAACGTGAATAATTCATGATTCGAATTCTTCCCACGAGTTCGTACCGAGTAAAAAATAATTTTCCAATCGCAAATGCATTCTGATATGAAGCTAGCAATCGGGCTAGTAATATATCACATAGCAAGCAACTAGGGTGAATGAAATTTGTGATAATTTTCAGACCGCTGGACTACCTTTCAACGTACTTGAATAACTACGCCACCAATGCTATCGACATGATCCAGACGACTAACAATTATGACCCGCACGGTTCTAAATACGGTCATTACAAGAATAGCAATCAAAATGCGTTGAATTATGGGCACAATGATATCGACACAAACCGACATAGCGATATGGATCTCGCCAGCGAGATCAATTCGGACCTATTGGACTTGATGACGAGTGAGACTCAAAATTCGGACTCGTTGTCGAAACGTCGACCTCACGTTCAATTTTCGGGCGACTATCGTGGGAGCTATTACGGGTCTCGGCAGTCGCAAAAGTACGTCGAAAACGCTGGAAATAACGAGCATGAGGGGTAAAAATAATTACCAAATCTCCTCGATTTGGCGGGATTTTGCACAGTCGAGGCTAATAACTCGGGAGTCACGAGATTTTGGGAGATCCAGAGTTCACTTAGTTGAGGGAACTGTATAGATAAGGAAAATTTTAATATAGATAATCCTGTTTCTAATAAATAGAAGAATAAAATAAATTAAAGAATAAAATAAATAAAAAATTAAATAAATAAAAGAATAAATTGAAACCAATTTTAGGTCGAATATTTGGAGGAAATATCCTTTTATTAATTGGCGTCAATGTATTTTAAAAAAGGTAAATGGTAGTTGGTAAATTAACTTAAAAAATATATAGAAGGGAAATAGAGAGGGAACCCAAATCAGCGTGTTCATCAGGAGAAATTGAAGTCCGTAAATGTATGAGGAATACTTGGCCAAAAAATTTCAGTGGGTCGATTCTATATCTAATTCCTACAAATTTTGTCCCTTGAAATCACATATTATTATTTATTTTATTTTATTTTTTTCTACTGTGATGGCCTCGCCTTTATATTGTCGTCTGCAGTTTTCAGGCAACGAGACACCCGATGATATCACATGTTCTCATTAGTTCAATGTCGTTTGAAATCTGTCTTCGAATATATCATTCAACAGTATAAATTATTCAATACATGCTTCATTTTCTATCAAGTACGTCTCAATATTTACCTACTCTACTGAAGAACCGAGATTTTTTTAGTTTCATTTTTTTCTTATTTTCCGATCTTGTCTCTGTAAAATTGTCATAACTTGATTATGCGGCAGCGAGAATTCTAAATTGAGAATACCGACGGAAAGAGCATTGAATTTTCAATAACATAAGCTATAAAAAACATTTTTATATCTGTATTGAACAAGCTTATATCTGGTCCAAATATCAAAACTTCATTTTCAGTGTTTGCCGATGAATTTTTTAAGCGATTTTCACTTATTTTTTATGAAGAAAAATATGTACGTTCTTTAGGAAAAACATCCTCAGAATCTCAGCTTTCTGTCGTTTCAATGAAATAAAAATGAATTCAGCGAATCTTGAGAGCGATATGCGTTTAAATAAACCCGTAATTAATGAGTGAAAATTGAGGCCTATGAAGTTTGATTTTGAACCAGATGCCCGCTGATAAAAACTGGTTTGAATATACGTTCGTATGTTTGGCGGCTTATACGACGGAAAAATTAATGCCTTTTCAACGGTATACTCAATTATTAATTTAAACTACCGTTTAAAAGTGTTATTGTCATTTTAGTAAACCAAGTTCAGACACAGAAAAATATTAAAACAAAAAATCTCGTTTTTTTTTTAAATTGAAGTAACAAAAAACATTTTACGGGACGAAAAATGTCGGAAATTAGTTGTAGAATCGACCCGAGAAGTTCGGCATAGCTTTCTGGGACACTCTGAGAAGTAATATCAGAGCTAACCGTTTACCAACGTGAATATCTAGCAACAGCACCATAAATATTCACATGTTTCGCCGACCGAAAATATTTTCATAACGCACGACCGCACAGCATCCGAATTGAACATCAAGACATCTCCTATCTCTCTACCGGCACGAATTTTGGAAACGATTCCGCATTTTTAAACGCTCGGACGAACGAGTTCACCGATATACCGTACTACCTGTCAAATATAGAAAGAAACCATTAACAGTCGAGCAGAATAATAGTTAAGCAGCCGAGTCTAATTCAGGTCAGAGCCCAACTATCACTTCCACGCATACTCGCAGAGTTCGTGTTAGCCTCGTCATTCAGGGTCGTAGAAAGTTGCGACTTCTGCGACGATCAAATGACCATTTAGTGCGCGATTCGCGGTCGAGTTTACCGCACATGAACACCTTTTCCAATATACGACCCGTTTGATTTCAGGTATACTCCTAAGCTGCCTTCGTATCAGATCAAACAACATTACGGAAGCTTCTATTCCAAAGATCCTCAATCGGATTTCAAGGTGAGCCGATTCAACTTATTTATAATCTATAGGTACGTAAGCTTTAAATTAAATATGAGAAAATATTCGAAAAAAATTAATGAAGCCGCAAGCTTGTGTACAGTGGTTAATTTATCTAATTGCTTTAGCTACAATTCATTATATCATTTAACAATGGGATAAAAACAGAGTACTACTGAATTCGTGGAAATTGTTGGCTATAGCCAGGCTATTATATACCTATATAACTCAACTTTTCAAATTACCAAAAAACAACAAAGAGAATTTTATCACCTTTTTTCAAATGTGTTCAGTCATTAAACTTGACGAATATTTGTACTGATGAAAATGTGGAAAACGCGATAGGTAGGCGAGAAAATTTCTGATGAAAATGTAGCAAAAAAAAAGTTTATTCAATTTACTTAATTGGAGGAAATAAAGTGTCCCAAATTTGAAATAAAAAATGTGATTAGAGATTTTAACGACGGGAAATTCCTCTCGTTGGGAAATAATCTTGGTATCAGAGTCGACAGGAAACATTAAAAGAGCTCAGTCTCAAAGTAATGGCTGCATGTTGAGTTTCGCTGTGGAACAGATCAAACTGTCACTCTCGACTCGTGAGGAGCGAAGACAAGCTAACAATTACTGTAAACCGTTAGTCGGACTTGGAGCAAAGATTCGTGTGGGATGTAGATCACCATCTGGTGAATGGATAATCCATTTCAGGAATGTGACTTCGTCGATTAAATATATTCCATAAAGGATCGGCTCAATTAATTTATTTCTGTGCGGTGAGAAGTTGAAATTTCATTTTTCTTAGCGATTAACACTTTTTCCTGCCTTTGAGTTTTTTTTGCGTCCGACGAGTTTGAAAATCTGCTTACAATCAAGGGAAATCGTTTAACGATAAAACCTCCAATATATGTACAGTAGAATCGACTTATAAAAATGAGTTCGTCTCGTTTTTTTGATTTTTCAGCCTGAACTTGAAATGATTTTTTTCATTGTACAATAATCTATGAATGATTCGATTCAAGAACGAATATCTGATGGGAAAAATGACGGGATATCTGATAGTTTTCATTTCTGTATGGATAGGCGGAACCTATTATTTTCATAGTAGTAACTATAATTCTGTGTGTAACTGGTGGTAATTCATGGTTTTGAATCATGAAATATTGGGTTTTTCAACTGGCGCAAAGTTGTAGCCGAGGTAGACGTAAGAACTTTTAGCTGTCCAGGATTTGTAACTTGCACCATGAACAACTCACACAAAAAGTCGTCAATTCAAATGTTTGAATAAACCCAAAGATAGGTCATTTAACTGCCCACATTTCCCCCATGTAATATACCATTCCTTTTCTTAACCTTTTTCGCGTTATTCAACAATATTGGTGGAATATACAAGAAAACACCACATTTTCAACTTTAAACATACTTTTCATCTATTTTGTGCGAAATAAACAAAGAATGAATCATATATTATTGGTATACACATCATCAAGAGCGAAATCGATTGCAAATCGTAAAAATCGTTCTATACTCATTGGAATGGTCGTCAAACACTCTCTCCAGCTGTATCGTTAGGCAATAAGTTTAGCTTTTAATTAGGAACTTAAGAAAAATAAAAATGATTAAAATTACAATAGTTGCTGCGGAGTTTTCCTCTATAGTTACCATCTGTTTTTCGGTGGGAACGTTCACAAATGTTCGGAATATTTAAAATGACAAATGGATAGTCTTCTTGAATCAATATTGAAGCGAAATAATAATAAACCACTGTACAATAATTTGCAGCGTTTTTTGGGTGATTCTCCGAAAATAAGGATATTCCAGGAGCGAATTTCCTGAAGAAAAAAAACGCTCTTTCCTTTATTTTGACGATTTACTATTATATAAAACATTATTTACACAAACAACAACTATTATTTTTGACATTTATTTTTACAATGGTTTATTATTGAATAATAAACCAAAAACCCATCATAATAGCAATTTATCTACTCTGTTCAAACTTCACCATAATAATATCGAAACTCCTGAGAAGAATAATTCCGCAATATTCCTTGAAAATACCGAGTAAAAATGCTCTATTTATATTTGAGCCTGAGGAAGTATCGATCGCGATACCGTACAGTCGGAAAATCCTATCCGGCGTCCGCTCGACTCCTTAATCATCGGCATAGGCAACGCCAGCAACTGCAGCTATGTATTGCGGGTACTGCCGTATTTCATATGAAGGCGCACGTAACGATATATTTTCCTCCGCTGACCGAGCGTTTCGGTCGAATTTTTGGGACAACGTGGATCCTCTTGAATAACTTTAAGACTTTTAGAAATGCGTAATTCTTGTTTTTTATTAATTATTCGGTGGCTAGAGGTAGAAAAACCCATCACAACAGCAATTTATCTACTCTGTACAAACTTCACCATAATAATATCCAAACTCTTGAGAAGAATAATTCCGCAATATTCCTTGAAAATACCGAGTAAAAATGCTCTATTTATATTTGAGCCTGAGGAAGTATCGATCGCGATACCGTACAAACGGAAAATCCTGACCAGCGTCCGATCGACGCCTTAGTCATTGGCATAGGCAACGCCAGCAACTGCAGCTATGTATTGCGGGTTCTGCTGTATTTCGTATGAAGGCGCACGTTACGATTTATTTCCCTCCGGTGACCCAGCGTTTCGGTCGAATTTAATTTATTGGACAACGTGGATTCTCTTGAATATTTTTAAGGCTTTTAGAAATTTGTAATTGTCGGTTTTTATTAATTACTTGGTGGCTAGAGACAGAAAAAAAACACTATCACAAATGGATAGTCTTTCTAAATCAATATTGAAGCGAAGGAATAATAAACCACTGTACAATCATTTGCAGCGTTTTTTGCGTTATTCAACAATATTGGTGGAATATACAAGAAAACATCACATTTTCAACTTTAAACATACTTTTCATCTATTTCGTGCGAAGTAAACAAAGAATGAAGCATATATTATTGATATACACATCATCAACTATCAGTATGCTGAATTTGAGCGAAATCGATTAGAAAAAATTTTTCGCGAAAAATCCAAGGGGTACCGCTGCGATTTTTTCAAACCGATCAGTTAACGATTTTTTACTCGTCTTTCAATAGAGATAAAAATCTGAAATTTTCAGGAAAGTTGTGTCGTACCAAGATGTATTTTTGTGATTTTTTTCAATTCTCGGAAAAATCTGCAAGGGGTCCAAAAAAATCGGTTTTTGAAAGCTCGAAAGTTGACCTTTAACCGTGCTTTTCGGGGTCAAAATGTATGTGAATCAATTGTTTTATTACGCAGGAGTCTTCATTTGAACGCCTCACACACGTACACAGCAAAAAATTTGGCGAAAAAAATTTAAACAGCGCCACAGAAATTATTTTCCGTATAACGTGTTTTTAACCGGCTGTAATGTGAAAAATTAAACTTTCGTTTTCGATCGATTTTGAAAGCTATTCTTATAGGAAATTTTACGCAGAATCCGAATTTGACGTCAAAACTACGGGAATTTGAGGCCAACTTTTTGTTTTTCCCTGTTTTAGTACTACACCGTTTTTATGATTTTCAACTTTGAAGATTCGTTTTAAATACTTACAGTACTGTTCAATTTTAATTAATTAATGATTCCTACAGGAAATTAGACGTAGAACTCAAATTTGAAGTGAAAACAACCAACGTCTTACAATTAATAATTGTTCTTTTCATACTTTTGAAGTTGCAACTTTCGAATTTTTTCTCGTCACGTTCGCGAATTTTGAAAAAATAGGTTTAGTGTTAGCAAATTAAGGAAACCTAAAATCGATTAAAAATAAAAAATGATAATATGGGTTATTTTTTTCGAGATATAGGTATGAAGATATTCGAGAGATATGATTCGATTTTCTCAATTTCACAGGTCTTCAACAAAATCCCATCGTCGTCGCAGCTGTTGACGCATTATGACCCGTTCTACTCGCCGCTGCTGTCCCGATTGGACTCGGTTTTCAAACAGCTCGGCACCACGTCCGAAGGCTGTCGAGAGCGTCTGGTGTGTGACATGTACAGGAATCCGGCGAAATTCGCACCGTTTAGCAATCTGGTGTCAGCTCAGCTTTCGAGGTGATAACTCACTTGGATTTCTCCGCTCTAATTTCGAATTACCGGTTCGATTTCAAATTAAAAAATAATAATAATAAAAAACAGTTGTGTGCATAAAATCAGTTCAGAAAGTTTCGTTTTTCAAAATAAAAAATAATAATTTTAAATCATTTTTAAAAAATTAAAAAAAAAAACAGTACCTACTTAGTGTGGAAGTTTCGCAAGTTCAGGAAGTTTTGCAAGTTTCTGGCAATTTGGCCCCAATTCGACTGGGTTACTCGCGCTGCTATCCAAATGGCCGTTTCGCGGGAGTTAATGTCGTGATCTTCCTTTTCAAGAACAGCTGGGAAATGTGCGAGAAATTAATTACCCTTCGCTCCAGATCCCACAACAATTAAACATTTAGTTCTCGGGGAAGTCGACCCCTGGGAAATTATTAGTTTTTGTAAAATTTCTTCGTGAGCTCTATTCTTCGTTTCTGAAACGTCTTTCGAAACTTTTACCTTTTTTAAAATGTTCTTCGAAAACGGACGCTTTTTTGTTTTGTCTAGAATACACGAAGTAACCGAAGAAATCGGTCAGTGAATTACCAGTAGTGTACTATAGGCAATGATTTTTTTTTTTTTTTTTTTTTTGAAACTAGAGATTATCCATTCAAATTTTTTGGCGGTTTTCAATTCCCAAAATTGAGTTCAATTCATTCTCTCGTCGAAGTAATTTGATAA